>CM033802.1:3312072-3912072 GCA_019656835.1 Rhododendron ovatum | reverse complement strand
CTCTGGTTTTGGCGTATTATCACTTTTGCCCCCCTTGGTTATTTATCTTGCCTCAAAGTAGTATACAAAACCACTTCCACAAAAAATAAATACTTGTGAAAATGCTCTCTTAAATATTCACTGTGGATGCGATCTACTTTGTGCCTGATTTGGATTCAAACCACTCGTTTTCTTTTTTTCAATTACTTTTTTGTACAAGTTTTTGTGCGTGTCATTTTAATATGAAAAAATGTAAACTACCACCTCATGAGCGATGAGGTTAACTCTCCTCAAGATCTTACACCCTTGTGATGTTAGCATGACAACCTCAATCACGTATACATAAATAGCAAAACCTACTAACACAAAAATATATATACATTAAGAGGCACATGATGTGTCGGGACATGATTGGTAGTTGTAAAACAATGATTCTTCAATTGCTAATTTATAGTGTCACCTTAATTATCATATTGTAGTACATTTGTGATGTTTGAACGATGCTTCTCCTATTTCGAAGGTTGGAAAGTGTAAAAAAAATTCTATGGATACACGTTTAAAGGGTATATCTTATGGTCCCTAATTTTTAAACTTTAGATAATTGAAATATCTGCTATACATACACTTAAGCAGGTACGAAAATGTTATAAAACTGTCCGCAAAACCGAAATGAATGGCTGAGATTCACACCGTCAATTCTCAAGCAGATAATACTCCAGCGTGGAATTCGTCAGGTGCTTGCAGGTCTTGCCCTTGTATATGTTTCGCGTAACAATATATGGGAGTTGCTCATAATCCGTAATGATTGTTGTGCATAGTAAAGATGGAACCATAACAGCTTTCTATTTTCATGACAATTGCCACATCGGAGAAAGAAAAAACAAACGACCCACTTGGGCTTGCCTTATTATTGAAAGCTTGTTGAATTAACTACTGCATACTTTTTGGAATTTAATATTTTACTTCTCTGGGAATTCATCATTATCGATCATCATCTGATTATTCTTGGTAGTATTAAAGACTTGCTCGATCCATTAATTTGAATGAGAGAGAGTGGTAGAGTGGTTGGGTTCTGGAAATTCAAAAGAGAGAGAGAGTGTGTCATGCATGCACCACCTTTTCAATAAATTAAACTGAATTCATTGAAAGGGAAGTACAAACTCAAGAAAAAGGACTTACCCAAAAAAAAAAAAAACTAAAAGAAAAAGGAGAGAGAGGAGACTTGCACGCAAAACTCACTCGGTAGAAAAGAGTAATGGCTTCTTCTTCTTCTTCTACCTTTTCCGATCAGCTCAAGAAAAACAAGGAGAGAAAACGAGATGATGGGTATATGGGGTATAGGTAAAGGGAGACGGACACAAAAAACACAGACGCACACATTACACATGCACACACTCACTTGTGACCTAAGGGGTCTACATAAAGTGCATGCTGTGGGCCGTGGCGGGCAGAGGAATATTTTTGTGGGAGGCCGAATCACAAGTATTCATATATTAGCGACAAGGGCGGAACCAGGAATAAAATCTACCTTGGGATAATCCAAATTACATATATATATATATAAACCAAAAAGAGGCAAATTTATATATAAATACGTAAATGTTCAAAAATAAATAAAAGAGAAGTACATAAAAATGTACACTATCGAAGTTGTACTCTACGATGTTTCACAGAATAGAAATCATCTACTATCAAATCTGAGTAGATGTCTTGGACAAGATCTCTTTCGATGTACATAATCATAGAATCCGCTAGAAAATCATCATCCATTTTGTTGCGCAGATTAATTTTCACATGCTTTCAAGTTCATCCGGTTCGGAGTATCAGTCTAGTCGTCAATCAAACCCTTCGAGCATCGCTGTCGAAATTGTTGCTTCAGGCCTTCAGGGCGTTTGTCTGGGTGTAATAGATGATAGAACGGGGATGACGATTGACGAGGGAGTGACAGAACGTAGTGCGTTGTGTGTTTTTATCCCAGCAATTAGGCTGGGTTGTAAAAAATGGGTTGGACTAAATGGGTTAGGCGTTGTATGGGTTGTGTTTTTACGTATAATATTTTTTATTTTTTATTTTTTGAAGACCACCTAGGCTACAGCCTAGTGTAGCCGGACGCGGGGGGGCTGCTGCCCCAAGGGGGCAGCAGCGTGCTGCTGTCCCGGCCTTCCGGGCCCGCTCCGGTCTTGCTCCAATGATCTGAAACGTTCACTTTGTAGAGCTCGTCGAGTAGAATAACTATGCAAAAAATCAGCTTAATTGAATATCATTAAGTGCCTGATCGGAATCTTTTTATCTTAAAAAGAATGAATCCGAAACACTGAATCAAATCCATTGTAACCCATGGACCGAGAGTTATATGGGCTCCGATCAGGCACTTAATGATATCCAATTAAGCTGATTTTTTGCATAGTTATTCTACTCGACGAGCTCTACAAAGTGAACGTTTCAGATTATCAGAGCGAGACCGGAGCGGGCCCGGAAGGCCGGGACAGCAGCCCCCCCGCGTCCAGTGTAGCCAATACACAGTACCGCCCTTGATTAGCGACATAATATTATTCCTACATTTTTTGGTATGTATCTTGCCAAATTGGGTTTCGAATAGACGTAGGATTACCTTAGCTTCGTAGCTCTTGTATAAGTCTCGGGTTAGAGTTATGATGTCATTATTCCTTGTCCTATTAATCTTTATAACAATTTTAGAGATTAATAAAATTTTCGCCTTTCAAAAAAAATATATTATCCATACACAATGTAATAACACAATTTTGAGGGAATCATTCTTCATTATTTTTACGAACAAAACCTAAAATATAATAATAATAATAATAATAATAATAAAATAATTTGGAGGTGTGCAGAGACCCGAACCCTGCTTTCGTCCTCTTGGTCCGCCCCTGAGTGCACATGTCCACACCACACACGGGCTTCTTGGCCATTGTGAGTGCGTTTGGTAAGTATGTGCTTTTGTGTGTCTCTAGCACATCTGTAATTTGAGAGTGAGCTGTAATTTTAAGTTGTTCACGAAATCGCGCAATTATATTCGTCCGTTTCTGCAATTAATAATTAAGATATGTTTTTCAATTTTGATTGATAAAAATAATTTTTACCGGTCAAAATCTTGACCGTCCAAAATACTTTTGAACGGGCGCGATTGAGTGCCGTAAATATTCTTTACGAAAAGCTCCGTAAAGGTTTTTCTCCCGCAATTTTCGTACTGGTATCATTCTTGCACTGGCGGAGGGGCATGTGTTAAGGGGTGGGCCTTGGCATCACCTTTTTTTTTTTGGTCTAGTCCCATGCATGGAGCTAGCAGAACGATTATTTTCAACCCCAAGGATTATCAAAACTAAGGCTTTTTAAACAAAATTAGATGATTTTCTCTCTCTGAAAATGTAGTTATAAACATTGAAAGGAAAACTACCAGGAAATTTAGTTCAGAAATTTAACTTGAATTATTTTGGGGTCAAAAGAACTTCGGATTCTACTGATACATCGTTTCGCCATTTTTTTTTCCTATTTTGAAGCTTGGTCATCTTAGAAAAAGTAGTGCATTTTGTTGGATAATTAAGGAATATATATAACGACATTTGTCGTTGAAATTTTCTTTTTAAACTTTTCTAGTAAGGAATACCAAAAAAGTTGGTTGTCGATGTGTTCTTCCTTCGAAACTCGAAACATAAATGCTAGCTCCGCTATTGTATTCGTGTAATTTTGAATTAGTCATAACACTATCAAATTTCCACGAGTTAATATTACATTTTTCATATTGGGAACCTTATTGGAATATTGGTTAAAAGGGATTACGGAGGCTGGAATGAGCAAGTATACGTAGATTATTGCTTAAAAGATTTCGTAGAAAATGTTTTGCGCCTAACTAATTAATTAAGGATTAATTATTTATCTTCTGGGTAGGTAAAATTTACTAAAGATTGGAAGTCCTTTTTTGACATAATGGTGGTTAATTGTGTTTTCAAATGAAAGACTCCTCCACGGCATTAATCACGTTTTGATGACTACTCTTCTCAAAATCCTTTAATTCATGATGATGCCATAAAATACAGCCTTGGCTTAAAATTATTTTATAATCACATACCCAAAACACTTTATACACACACTCACATCTTCTTGTGGGTCTCACACACACTAGAAGTATAGTGTGTTGGGATTCCAATGTAAATGTAAATGGGGTTTGAGTAAATGTTTGTGGTTCTGGAATGATTGTTAGCTTCGATGACACCATTGTTGGTAATTTTGTAATGCAAAATAAGTCTCACAAAGCTTTAAGCATATATGCCAAAAAAAATTATTTTATCTCACTCGTCGCACTCGTTTTCTTTATCAATAGATAGGAGAGGTCATTTACACCATGTATAAATTACTTAAAAAGTAGTGAAAAGTACAAACCTACAAGGACATACATTACATCAATTGTAAGAGTCTACGAAATAATCAAACCCAACAATCGACCAACCAATACAAGAAGTAAGTCCGTCGTAGAAAAAAAACAATGCAAAAAAAGAAAAAGCCCGTTTAAGAGAAGAACACTCACAAGCAGCTTACATTCTAGTAAAATGCAAGAGTTATGATCAATTAAGGCTAAAGCAAGCCTTAACTTAGTCCAGACATGTGTTTTTTTTCCCTCTTCTTCTTTCCTTCTCTCTGAAATTAGAAGGGGTAGTTATTAAATTATTTCTCTCACTTGGCAAAGGAGAAGTTAATTACTTTTTTTTGTTTGATAATCTTTGCTTTTGGGCTCAGGTTGGAAGATATGTGTAGACAGTACCGTAACCTCAACTCAACCCCACTCATTATACCACAAAAAGATATCAACGTCAACTCAACGCAATAATTAAACAACCCCGATTTTTCGTCTGCTGAGTTTTTTTGTTTTGTAAGCTTAAGGAATTTAGTAATGCTTGAGAATAAGAGTCCAAAGAAAAAAGGCACAGACGGCATCGCAACAAGAACGAGTACACCAACAGGGTCACACCCTCACTGCTGAAAATTGTGAATATGCCACCCAAGACTCAGAAAACAAACCACAGTTGGCAAGTAGACTCTGATTAAAGAAGGATTTACAAATATAACACTACTTCTTCTTTTTTTTCTTTTTTTTGATCGACAGTAAAATTATTGAGAAAAACTTGATAATGGGTACATCAAATTAGAGGAGAGAAGAGGGGAATCCAACAAAAGATTAAGAGAAAAAAAAAAACTCTTGATGGGAAAAAGCCCAGTAATATCTAAGCCTCTGAGGCTTAATTAATTGAGGCGATCAGTGCTTCCCTTGTATACATACACAACCTTTATTCTTTAAAATTTTTATTTTTTGGTCATTTCGTGTCGGTAGACAAGAAATAGCTAACATGTCCCCAGCTCAGATAAATAAAAAAAAGAAAAGGAAAAGGAAAGAACCAGGATGGGGTCATTTTCTTTGATGGTTAAGTCAGGGTGGAACAGAAGGGTCGTCCCTTGTGACCAGTGGATCCCTAAAAGCTCAGGTATTTGATGATGTTGATTTGTGCGTCCTATGATTTGTGGGGTTTAGGCCGGCCTTGCATATTTCTCTGTTTTAAATTTTGCAGGTCTACGTACAAGTAGTACTGCATGCAATTTGTTCAAGTGTGATTTTGTAGCGTTTCAATGATTAGATGTGCAATTTCTTTGTATATTTCGATGGTGACCTAATTGATAGTGATTCTTACAAGTATTGATGGTTCATTTTCTTAATTTGCTCCCCAATGGTAAGAAAATACTTAATTAGTCTTACATTATACTGAGAATTTAACTATGCAAGAAAGTGCAATTACATGCATACGAGTAATAATTAGTTAAAAATGATTAAAGACCTAAGTAGAATACAACGCAAGCACAAAAACTTGTAATAAAAGAGAAGTGATGTAGGATTAAGAGATCTGATCAATTTCATGCATACTGAGTAATAATAACATACGGTACATGCATATATGCTAATTACCGTCTGATCAATTTCTTTTATGCTTCCATTTTTTTTTTTTGCAGATTCCTACACAAATCTATTAATCTAATCTTAATAAATAATTGGCGTGGCGTGGCGTTGCTTCTGAAATCCAATTTTTTAATCGAAATATGGCTTTAATAAGCTAAAAGAAAAGGAAAAATTAATTGGCGGTGCATCAGAACACGTATGTTCGGACATGCAAATAATTCAAAAGACATCTGATACGCACAGAGCCGGCTCTGACATTTGTGAAGACTAAAGCAGACTTCTTATGGAAGTCATTAGAATCATTCAAGAGCATAAGTACCCAAAATTGATAACCATTACAATCATTTACGTAATTTTTAGGTAGGCCTAATTTCCATATCAACCTATAAAATTTAGGATCCTTAAAATTAGTCAAAAATCGGGGGTCTAAAGCGGATAATTATTCAGTGTTTGGAACTTAAAATTACAGTAAAGTCAGAGGAGTGGCGTTGGATAATAAGAGAAAGAAAAGCAAAACCGCAGGCGCAGATGTACGTATGAATGCAAAGCCAAAGGGCCCTGCGAATGCTACGAGTCGGCGAGTTTTCAGGTTCTTGCAGAACGCTGAGCCAACCCCAGGGGCCCCCCAATGCCTCCTTAGATTTTGGTTTTTAGGAATCCTAAGGTTTCTTTTATGTTCTGGGCCTTCTGGCAAACTCCATAGTCCTCTTTTTCACCCCAAAAAAAAACAAATCCCATAGTCCTCTCTCTCCTCAAATATTGATCGAATTGAGTTTAGCTCGCATCTCAACTAATTTTTTTCTAGGTCCGATTTAAGGTAGGTCATTTACGACAAGACTAAGAAATTACTTTCTTGCGTCATGACTATAGGAATTAAACTCTCGTCATTTATGCGGGGAGCAAAACCACCAACTAACCAGACTAAACTTAGGGCTTCCGCTACACTTTCAAAGGTAAAATTATTCAATAGTCCGGAAGCACCATCATGTGGTGCTCCAAACCACTCCACTACTACACATTCTTGCAAGGTCCACAACTAAGTGCATGAATCCCATATGAATGTATGGTTCCGGAGTGATTCGAAGCACCATTTGGCTGTGCTTCCAGACTGTTTAATAATTACTCTTTTCAATGCCCCTGCTTTTGTGGTCCTCTGCAGTCTTTTTCTTGTTTTTCGTTTCCAGTCCCTAGGGATTGATTTATTAGCGCCACACCCCTTTTGCTTTTACATACGCTTGTCGACTTCGGTCCGAATTCGAGTACCGGATTTGTATCCGCTAAAGAAATCCGATCTGATCTGATTAAAAGTTCAAAAGTTCATGACTTTGTAGCAACTAAAGAGAGAAGATGTATAATTGTTTGTGTGATATCGTCATGTTTGGAATTTCTCGCCGGCCTCTTCCTTTCGCCAATGTAGTTAGTTGTCATTTTTCCTAAATATATTCTCGTGTTTAACTAAACCTCTCTCTAATATATTTTATCATAGTTTGATATGGAATACAATTGCTTTCGAAATGGAAAACTTATGAATGATGTCATAAGATATCAGTCAAAAGAGATATCTACCATTTCTCCGCGATGATAATGCCACAACTATCGTTTTATTCTACCGTGGCATAGATGATTCCTCCGAAGTTCGTTTTACTAGTAATTCAATTAAGATCAAGTTATGTATAAAAGATGAAAATCATTGTCACTAGAATACAAAAGTTGAAGCAAAGAGTCGGCCTATTCTGAGGTAATTCTTCGCTAGATCACGGGCGGCTCTAGTAAATATAAACATCCTGATATGGTTTTGAGTATTTAAAAAAAAATAAAAATGCTGATGACATTTGACATGACATTAATACCACATTTTAAAATGTCAATAGAAAAATAGAAAACGGTCCAAATCCGGTAATCTTATTGAAAGCACAAGTGTTGCGTAGTTTGCCCAAGTCTTTTGTACCAAATTCGAATTAATAAATCCTGTGGCCCATAGGGATATGCCACGGCCGGCATGTAGGACTTGCTAAAACGCAACAAATAAAACTACTAGTACTATATAGTTTTTTTTTTTTTTTTATCACCAGATATTCTAGTCAGCTTGTATGCACCTCAGCTAATTTCAGAACCGTGAAAATAACGACCGAGCAAATGCTCTAGTGGCTCTAAAATTTGAAATGCTTGGCCTACATGTGGAGTTTGAACATGCGATCTCGCGGAAGAAAAATATTTGCTCTTATGTTCATCTAGCCAAATCTTTTGCGATTCTAATAAACTAATATTCAGATATGTCTATTTTCATAAATATCTACAGTATAATGATATTGAATATTTAAGCCGTGTACAGATATATCCTTTAATATATGATTGAAAGATATATCAGTGTCTAATGAAATTGCCAACTGTAATAATAATCATTAAAAATGACACAGTTTGGTTAACCATATAATCAAATATCTTAATTCCCCACCAAAACTTCTGTCGACAAGTAAGATGGGAAAAATTGTGGGGGTGCACCGAAATAAGCTCGACACGTGGCATTAATCATTGGTTAATTGGTGAGGTTTAAGAATTTTAAAAGTAGTTTCAATTATCAACGATGGTAGGGGGAATGTGGGGCCCCCCCTTTGCGTTAGAATCAAATTTTTTTAAAAAAAATCTTGATTTGGTGATGGCTGGAAAATGCTTTTGTGTGATGGGGATCAGTTTTCAAAATCTTAGGTGATGTAATTTGTGACACGGATAGGGACCCATGTGGATAATGTTGGTGGGTCCCACGTTGGACATTAGTGAGAGGAAAAAATAAAAATAAAAAAAAAAAAGCCTACCAAGCCTCTTTTCTTGGTGATATTTAAAGTCAATAAAAGTGGCGTTGCCCTAGGCTCGAATTGGGATGATTAATTAAAAATATGGTACAGAGAAGCGTATGGAAAAGGCAAGTATAACACGAAAACAAATTTTTTTTTAAAAATTTTGATTAAATATTAAATTTTGAGCCAGAAGATTATAAAGATTCGATAAAAAGTGCTTTGTACACGTTTATGCATGCCATTCGTAAGCATAAGGCGAAACGAGACGTAATTGATAAAAAAACGTTGAATGGTGAAGGAGTGATGGTTATTCGTTCGAAATAAATTGGTTCTAGTGTCCTATAATTGGATTGACATCTACGAAAAGACCAATTTTGAAGGATCGAGTGACATCCACGAAAAGACCAATTTTGAAGGACCGAGTGAACCATCGGGAGACGATGACGTGAGTCTACTCGGCGGTGTGTGCTAGTCACCTAACCAACGCTCATGTGGAAAGATACAAACGTTGATTGATATTTGCAATATGTGTGTGGCTAAATAGGTTTTGCCAAAATGAAGAAATTTTTGTTTTTCTACAAGATTCTATCAAGAGATCACAGAAAATAAATTTCATTTTCTTTTACTTCCCCTCATTTTACTTTTCCCGAAAACCAATTTTTCACTCAATATTTTCGACAACTGAATGGAACCTGAGTGACCAAATCAGGTTGTCTGCGTGCTATGTCTACTTTGAAGATCAAATGACTTGTTCGGCCCGTAACTTGTTCGGCCCGAGGCCCGTTCTTTTGTCCTTAAAGGATGCATGAACTACAAATGCCTTGGCAATCTTTGGCCCACGGGACAAATTCGTAATAACTTGTTTTTTTTTTCCTTTCCAATATTTTATACTCCGTACATCAGCGAAGATTAGTGAAAAAATTAGCGAAGTAGTTCACAGGGGGTCCAGGAGGTGTCCATAGCCCTGAAACTCTACCATCCGTCCCTCATGATCCTCGAACCTAGGCCTCTATTAAGAAAAATGGTGTGTGATGCAAAATGAGCTATGAGCTTGAATTTCTAATAACTTAACTAACTTATATTCTCCATAATTTCTCCTTTAGGTCATGTTTCCTCCAAAATTTTTCACTCCAACTTTTTGGTTTAGTTTAAGTTTTTCATACTAAACTATTTTTTTTTTTGTCAAAAGTTAAGTTGTTTCCATTAAAATAAAAAAACATCATTCACGTTTTCTTCTACTAATCCAACCCATTTTCTAGGACTTTTAGTTTAGTGAAATAACTTGACTATACAAATAGCTACTAGAAAACACCGTTTAGTTTATATTCTCTCATTTTCTCTTCCTTTTTTTCATGGGTTCCAAACAAGCTAACCGCAAAAAATTCTTATAGTTTCGTTAAGTTTTCAAGTCAAGTTTTTTCTTTTGTTTTGCTCGGATTAGTCAAGTTATTTCAACTCAAGGCTAAGTGGAGTTTGAAATTTTTTAACAATTTTTTAAAAAATATTCAAATTTTCAGATTCATCTCGACAATAGAAAATTAGAAATGCACTCCTATAAAAAAGTGTACGAAACTTTGAAAAAAATTTCAAAAAGACAAAATACTAAAAAAAAAAATAGTCCACCAGAAAAAGTAACAATCGGGTCTAATCGCACCAATAGGCCCAACCCAACATGTCCGATAGGCCCGACCCAACTTGTTTGCAAAGCCCATAAATGGCAGCCAGAAAAACTCTAGGTCGCTCTCCTCTTCAGTTTCTCTCCCTTGGCAAACGAACGATGGCGAAGGAGAAGACGACGACGAACCAGCAGGATGGCCAACACAAACACTGCCCTAACACCGTCTTCGTCAGCAACTTTCCCTACTCTTTCACCAACTCTCAGGCACCTCCTCTCTCTTTCTCTCTACATATTTTTATACGTATATATGACACATATAATGATGTATTCTGTTTGAACATGCGTTTTGGTATTGAATGTGTTTTTGTGTTGGAAACTTTGATGTTTCAGCTGGAAGAAACATTCAGTGAAGTCGGCCCAATTAGGCGATGCTTTATGGTTGCGAAAAAAGGTAGTATCTTTCAGCAGTAGTTTGGTTGTTCGTGTTCAATTCTTCGAAATGGTGTCTTTTCACGTATGGTTAGTTTTGATTGTGGGGAAGACAGACAAAAAAAGAAAAGAAACTTTTTTAATTGCAATGTGATGAGCTAGGAAACTGATTGTCAAAGTTAATAAGTGACTTCAAAATGTTGGTTTATGTTTTCAGTTTTCTTTGGACTTTTGGGCTTCGTCAATGAGGCTCTATTCTAGCTCATTTTGATGGTTTATTCATTTGTTCAGTGCTTACTAATACTAATACTAATCGTAGTTCTTCAAATCTTTTTTTTATTGTGTTTGCAGGATCCACTGAACACCGTGGTTTTGGTTTCGTACAGTTGTAAGTTCTTGCTTTCTGTCCTTGATTCACTATTTAAGTTAGGGTTTTCCGACCAGAACGAGAAATTACACTTGTTGCAATGCCTTCTATACCTATCATTGTTTTCACCCAGTGCAGAATGTAGTATGCCATATTTTCTCTTTTCCCAAATTTTGAAACTTTCGCATTTTTCGTATTTGTGTCAGTTTGGGATATTGGGTAAATCAGTAAGCTTTTAAATTCATTGAAAATTAGTTTGCAATTATGGAGTGCATTAGAAGAGAACTCAGACCAAATCTTGTTTTAATTATTAGGACCTAATAATTTGCATGACTTGAGAAGAGCTGAATGAGAGAATATTGGCAACTATGAATCTGAAGTCCGACTTGTAATTGTCTGGCTGGATTGAGTTCAAAGTTTCCTGATCCTGACTGGATAAGTGTTTAAGTAATAAAGCTGCATGGCCTGCTTTTGCAGTAGGCATTTTCGGGTATCATGTTCTACCCAGGTAGTTCATGATCAGGTTCCTCTGTTTCTCTATTAGGAAAGTGAAAGAGGTTTCTCTAGAATAAAACTCTCTGAATTTTGCATAGCAGTTCGGAATCAGAGAAAAAAGACGGAACAAGTTTCCAAACGAGTTAGCTACATTCTTGCACATTTTGGACTTTTGTTGCAACAGTATGCAAGTATGTTAATTGGAATAGGAAGAGAAACACGGCAAATTAAAACTTATTTTGTTTCTTGGTATGCGGTTATGTTTTCATGACTTTTCATTAGGACATATTGCATCTTTTGTACGTAGGATCCTATGGGATATACCTCCTCTTCCTTCTTTTTTGTCAATCATAAATGTATCATGTAAGTGGTTAGTTGAATTCTTCCCAATGTCTCATGGTGCAATGGTTTGATGTTATGCAACTTTTTGGTTAATACATTTCTTGTTTTGCTTTGTTTACATATTGTTCCCCTTTTAATCCTTCACAATTTTGCATGCACTTTAGTGCTGTTACAGAAGATGCGACCCGAGCTATTGAGCTGAAAAATGGTTTATCTGTTGGAGGCCGGAAAATCGGAGTCAAACATGCTATGCAGCGTGCTACACTTGAGCAACGCCGATCAAAAGAGAATAAAGGTTGATCAGACCCACTTTTGTTTCTTTATCTTTAAGTTTTATGTCATTGTCTTATTACTCGCTTTTAGACATGCCTGAGCTGGCTCACATTTCCAGTGGTGGTGCTAAATTTTCCTTTCAATGTGATCTTTTTATCAGAAGATCCGACGAATTCAGAGGACGAGAAGGGTGATGTTTCTTCTGAGGTAGTCAAGCATAAGCAAGCTTCAAAATCTGAAGATAAAGGTACTGGGTTGTTATGTTGGGGCTAATATGTCCATATTTTTTTTTTGTTATCATCCACTATTTAACTGTTGTGTTGTTTCCAAATGTAGTTGAATTTGCAAAACCTAGGAAAGTCACAACAACTTTGAGTGATACAACTAATGGAGGAATAGGTTCAGATAAGCAGAGGTACCTAACTATTAACTATTCTGCTTTATGTTTCATGTCTTAGATCTTGAAGTACAAGGTGGGTGAGGAAGAGTATTGATATAGTCATTTCTAATCTCCTTCTTCGTGTTAGCTTTAGGTTTGATGATCTACTCTTTTACAATGCTCTTGGTGCTTAGATTTGTCATTTACATGTCCATAAAATGGATTATTCACTTTAACTGTTGAAAAGGATTGGTAGCAAAATTGTAATCTAAGTGGATTGCTTGCTTATTGCTGGAACATTTGACTGTAAAATTATAATTTATGCGGGTAGCGATTGCGGAACCATTCTATGATATGTTTCTGTTATTGTATTTGTTGCGTTATTCTCATATTATGTGTTTGTGTTGATGTCGAAAAGGGTTGCTAGGACAGTCATATTGGGTGGGCTTCTTAATGCTGATATGGCAGAGGATGTTCACGGTCGTGCGAGGGAGTGTGGTACTGTATGTTCTACTACTTACCCTCTTCCAAAGGAAGAACTGGAATACCATGGTGAGGTCATTTCCGCTGTTTCTTCACCTGATGATGAGACCTTTATTTTCCGTATTATGTCTTTTGTTTCTTTCTAGGTATTCACGTAAGCTGAGTCTACCTATATCTTGCTTAAATACACTGAATGACTCAGTTATCATGTTAAAGGATGTAATTCACTTAATAATGCCAATACTTTTGTTTTATACTTCTCATTTCTTAATTGTGCCAATAGTGCTATTGTTTTTATATGCAAGTTTTATCAGATGGGATTGATTTATACTTGAAGCAGTCACCACAGAATCCTGGACCACTGTACTTATACTACGGAGTTGAACGATTAAGAGGCCTCAAACATGTGAAATTGTTGCAGGGCTTTCTCGAGATGGGTGCAAAATGGATGCTTCATCAGTACTTTATACAAGTGTTCGATCAGCTCGTGCTTGTATTGCTATGTTGCACCAAAAAGAGATTAGTGGAGGATCTGTTTGGGCAAGACAACTAGGTGGAGAGGTAATGTTTCCCGGATTTTTTGATGGTATTCAATTTATTTTCTTGTCCTATTAAAAAAGACTCACTGTTGTTTGTTAAGATTTCAATTTGCTTAACATACTGTAATAGCTTTCAAACAGTGAACAATGTTATTAAGTGTTTTGGTTTTCTTTCTCATTCCCAAGATCTTGCGTGTTAATTGGTTTAATCAGCACTTTGAGTCCATTGGGATGCTGGAAGTTGTTCATGCTACGTAAGAATGTTGATTCTATAATATTGAAATGAAAACCTACCTTAGAGTGTAGTTAACGCTTCTTTTGGTCTTAACTTAAACTTAATTTCTTTTTAATTCAGTCCATTTTTCTTACTTATTTCCCATCCTTGAACTTAACTTATATTGTAATTGTGTGTGTGAGGCAATTAAGTTTAAGTTTAGAAGAATGGTCTAACTTAACTTATTTTCATTTAAGTTCCACAAGGGGAGAAAAAATAAGCTAAGTTTAAGTTAAGGCCAAAAGAACGCAGCCACACATACTTACGTAAGTTTAAGTTTGGTGATAAATATTGCCACACATACTTTGCATAACTGATGCGTTGGATGACTGCTGGAGACTGTGCCACCATCATCTTGATCTAGGTTTTGGTTAGGTTTTAATAGGAGTTCGATATGGACATGCCGACATGTTAAGCATTTGCCTGCTATTTGATTAATGCTTTCGTGAGTCTAATATCTTAATTCGCTTTCTTACCAGGGCTCTAAGACTCAAAAATGGAAGCTTATAGTCAGAAATCTTCCTTTCAAGGTTGGCTTTATCAACAATATCACTGTTTTATACATATGCTTGCATTCATATACCTCTGTTATGTATCACTGGTTTCATACATATGCTTACAAATTGTAAGCGCAGGCTACTGTTAGCGAGATAAAAGATATGTTCTCATCGGCAGGCTTTGTATGGGATTTGTTTATTCCTACAAATTCTGAGACAGGGTACATTTTCTTGTCTGACTGTCATTCTTTGCTGTCCATTAGATGTCATTTCCTCATTTGTTTATACTGGTTTTGCTATTTTTGCAGGTTTTCAAAGGGGTTTGCATTTGTTAAGTTCACGAGCAAGCAGGAAGCAGAAAATGTATGTATCTTTACATGTGATCTACACCAAATGCCATGAAAGCTTTAGAGTTCTCCTAGGTTACTCCTTTATAGTTTTACTCTTTTCATCTTCTTTCACCCCTCTTTTCAGGCCATTCAGAAATTTAATGGGGAGAAAATTGGTAAAAGACCCATTGCAGTTGATTGGGCTGTTCCAAAGAAAGTTTATGCAACTGGTTCTCAGACTGTTGCTTCAGAAGATGGTAAAAGTACTCAATTGTCTTCTACTGTATTCAATAGTGTGTTAACAACTTAACATATCAACCTTCTCCTAGGTCTATATTGAGTTACTTCTTATTTCGTAGTATAATTAGACTATTTAATTCATTTGTTTCCAGCCATTTTTGTCGCATTGCAGTTTTTCATGCTCTGATAACTTTATGGCTTGTGTGAGTAGTTTCTTGGACTGCTTCTATCGGAGTGTTCAACTGAATCCACTTCTTTTTGTAGATTGTTTACCCAAAGTGTCTGGATGCTTTCTACTGTGAAGTTAGGATAATAGCTTTGCATGTCTCTGAAGCATAACTTGTGTTTTACAGGACAAGACGGGAAGGGTGATGATGGTAGTAGTGATGATTTAGAGAATGATGATGTGGGTAATGGTGAAAATTCCCAACAATCTAGTGGGGGTGATGGTGCTTCTGATGACCCTGATATGATAGGGAAAGAAGACATCCCTCCTGAATTTGATTTTGATGAGGAAGCAGATGTTGCAAGAAAAATTCTAAAGAATTTGATCTCATCCTCAACTAAAGAAATATCTACTTCTCTCAATTATGATTCAGACCCACCCAAGGAAAGCAAGCATGATGAAAGGAATGATGTACCAAACAAGCCATCTGACGAGTCTGCTGATGTGTCAGGCATAACAAAACCAGATAATTCCAAAAAAATTAAACTGAGAGATTTCAAAGAGGGAGATGGAGAAGATGACTTGTTGAGAACAATCTTCATAAGCAACCTTCCTTTCGACATTGATAAGGAAGAGGTGAAACAACGTTTTTCTGGATTCGGGGAAGTGCAATCTGTCATCCCTGTTCTTCATCAAATCACCAAGTATGAGTAGCATGTTTTATCCTTCATTTCAAATATTAGTTTTTATATTTATTTGTTTGACGGTAAATCACTGGAATGCTGTGTTATCTTTACCACATTAGGCGACCAAAAGGAACTGCTTTTCTCAAGTTCAAAACAGTTGATGCTGTGGATGCAGCATTTTCAGCAGCCAATGCTGCAGCTGGTTTGGGAATATTTGTAAAAGGTAGGCAGTTGAAAGTGCTGAGGGCTTTGGACAAGAAATCAGCTCAAAATAAGGTACTGGAGAAGACCAAAAAGGAGGAACATGACCACCGCAACCTTTACCTGGCAAAGGTGAGTTATGTAACTCCACTTTTGTCTCTCTCTCTCTCTCACTCTCTCTGTTGTCAGGCTGTTGTTTTCTGCAATTTTATTGGGCTATAGGCGATCATTTAAGCGTGCTTTTTACCCTTTTTTTTAACAGATTTGTTTTATTTCCAGGAAGGTCTTATAGTTGAGGGGACTCCAGCTGCTGAAGGTGTTTCAACTAGCGACATGTCTAAGCGTCAAATGTAAGTACTAAAAGCCTAGTGTAATTATTTCTTTTCATGATAAAAATCAAGAGAGAAGAAAAGGATATTTTGCTTCAACTTTTTTAATTAACATATAAGGTATCACTCCTTGGCCTTGTCCAACACATTCCCTGGATATGGAAAATAGAAATTAGCCATCCAAAATAGCATTTTGGGTGTCCCAAACGGGTTGTCCAGTTAGATCTGACGTCAAGGTTTCACAACATAAGTTGCTGTTTGCCAATAAAAAAAACACATAAGTTGCTGTTTTTCTTTAGGAAGATTCTTATCGAAATCAGCTTTTTTTGGGGGTTGGGGAAAAAGACATGTTAGAATTAGAAAAGGATGGATCTTGAGAGTATCCCGGAAAACAGCTGAAAAAGGGATATGCAACAACTAACAAGATATGTTTTATCCCGGTCAGATGTGCTTCTAGTTGCTTTTATGGAATTTCACTTTTCACAGCTAGAGTTTAATGCATGCAAACTACACAGGTTGGAAAGGAAAAAGACGATTAAGCTTAAATCCCCGAACTTCCATGTTTCAAGGATGAGACTTATCATGTACAATATGCCCAAGTCATTGACTGAGAGAGAACTTAAGAAGCTTTGTATAGATGCAGTTACATCCCGGGCTACGAAGCAAAAACCTGTGATTCGACAGGTCAGCTGGAGAGTAATCAATGCCTACAGTTTTACCATCTGCATAATTCTGTTCACGTGATAACAATTCCCCTTCACTTCGCTGCTCATGCAGATAAAGTTTCTGAAGGATTCAAAGAAAGGAGAGGTTGTCAAGCAGAACCATTCACGTGGAGTTGCTTTTGTTGAGTTTTCAGAGCATCAACATGCACTTGTGGCTCTGAGAGTTCTTAACAATAATCCTGGTAATTTGTTTCCTTTATAAGTGGGAAATTGGCATATTATTCTGTTCGTTTGGTTATTCACAGCATTTTGGTACACCCAGTAATTGGTTCAGAGCTGAAAACAATCAGATTGTATGAAGATAGTTTGGTGATTAGATGCACATTCAGACATTCTGGATATTAGTGGGTTTTTGGTGTGGGTGGGATCTGTTTATGCGGTCTGTGTGGTCTTTATTTTCAATCTTACACACCTCAGGAGAAAAAAATTGCAATTAGAACCTTCTGCAAAACCTATTGCGTTATCTTTTTAAGGTATGCCCTTCATGCTTGTGATGTTTCACAGTCTAACTGGAGATCAAGAGTTAATCCATCCATATATTTCCTTAACATTGTTACTGGAAAACTAGAAACAAATGACATAGCTCTCAATCTCTTGTCATATGGGACGATGTGAGAAATATGAAAGCTATTTTAGGGGTGTTCAGCATTCTTACACAATTAGTTCTTGATCCCTCTCCCTTTACACATGTAATTTGTTTGGTTGTCTGAATTTTCTCTTATATGTGGTGAAAGTGCTAAAGGGTCATTTGTGCAATTTTTCAGAAACTTTTGGCTCAGAGCATCGTCCAATTGTGGAGTTTGCTCTTGATAATGTTCAAACGCTGAAGCTCCGAAAAAGTAGGTTTGAAGCACAACTACAGGATTCACATGGTGATGCAGGAAAAGGTGTGCATCAAAACAGAGATTTGCAAACATCTGATGTCCAACCAAACAAGATTTCCGGAAAACGGAAATATGAAGGCAACGCTTACCCACTGAAGGCTCCTAAAACTATAAAACGAGATGGAATAGAGCATAAAACACCGGGAGGGGTTGCCGCTGAAGAAAGCAGAACTTCTAAGAAGCAGAAAAGTGATCGCACCAGCGGAAATGGAAACAAATTCACGTCAGTTTTAAAACAGGATCGCTCAAGACAAATGGTAAAGAATAATCAACATGGACGGAGTCACAAGGATCAGAAATCTCACCCAATTGAAGATCAGGCAATGAATGCTCTTAAATCCGCATCTTTAGAGGGCGGCCTTGTGCCCATGAAAAAAAGGAAGTTGCCTGATCAGAAAGAACAGCAAAAACGTCCTAGTTTAAAGAAAAGAAACAAGAACAAAGACCCTTTAGGGCGAGATGTGGTGGACAAACTGGACGTGCTCGTTGAGCGATATCGAGCCAAGTTTTCGCAACATAATTCTGACAGAACGGATGGTGAAAACCAAGGTTCTAGACAGATTCGAAGATGGTTCGAGTCCTAATTCTATTATTGTTTTTTTCGTAGCTTCGGTTTGATTCCTCTATAGATCGGGTGTGTTAATTAACTTGAAGATTTTCAATGCAATTTTGAAGAACCTTAGAATTTAGGCAATCTGTTGTAAGTTATGGTCTAGTGCTTGGAGATGTCTTTCCAGGATGGGGTTATAGTGTATGAATAAAGTTGTGGGATGGTATTATGGAATTTTCCTTCGATTATTATTGTTGTTATTATTGTTTTTGGTAAATTGTCCCAAATTCTTGACAGCAGTTAGGGTTACGGTGTTAAGTTATTTGGAGAATAAAATTAGGGAGTGATTTTGCCACTCTCTTTCTTGCTAATGCCACTCTCCATTGTGTCTTTATTAGATGATTTATTTTGTAAGAGAAGGGGAGTGACATTAGAGAAAAGGATAGTGACAAATTCAATTCTCTAAAATTAACTTGAAGATTTTCAGTGCAACTTTTAGTGCTCCTTCTGTCATTATTTATTTGTCATTTTTTGAAGTTCATGCAAATTTTTAATTGATTATATCTTGTAATCTATAATCTTAGAGGTGATTTGGAAGATATTTTGAAGAATAATTAATTGAGATCTATCAACTAGGCCATGAACAGGGAGAGATTTTTGGGTGCCGGCCTGCCGGGTGCATGGTTACCATGTGATGAGGTTTCTATACAGTGATCAAGTTCTTGGAAGAATAAATCAAAGGGAGATTTTACATATCATTTACCGTTTTTAAAATACTACATCAAAACGAGCAACTTTGTAGAGATCGAGCAACTTCAATTGACAATCGAGCAACTTTAGAGAATAAAATTGATATCACAGCTACTCTTTTGCCTGTCATCGATAATCCAAATTTAGAAGTTGGGGAAAGAATAAGTTGAATTGAGGTTGGGGCTGAGCATTCAGTGATCATAGGGGTTTCCATTATTAGAAGCCTTGGTTTCCTATGATTGATACAACTTTTTCCTTTACGGGTCCGTTTGATTAGAGTGAAATAATATTATGAGTCCACTTGCTTAGAGTAGAAATAATAATAAACAATACAAGAAAGAGCGAAAAGTTTATAATTCTATTTTTGTGGTGTTTGATTGCATGTCATGAAAATAGATCGAAGAAAGTGGTTTTTCTAAATTTCCTGTCATTTCCCTTTTCTTAGTACGTTATTACAAAATCCAAACACAAATTTGAGATTTTAACCTCAAGGAAAGAAATTAATGGGTTTTCTTTTTCTTGTTTGATTAGAGGTGTATTGCTTTCGTTTTCTTAATTAACTTGCTGTAGGTTGGTACATCCAGTAGCGGATACAGGATTTGTACTAAGTGGGGGTCCGAATCACATGTATTTTTACATTAATAAAAAAACATATAGTCTATAAGATAAATTTTGCTACTTACTAATTTTGAGAAGAAGACGAGATTGTGTACATATATACATAGTTGCAATTAATTTTATAACCACAACCAAAAAATAGTCTATAATTGAAATTTTAGGAGTGTTCTTCACACATTGTATAGCAACTTTATCAACTTTTCTTTCATTCTAGCTAGAGACTTACAGGACCGATCTTATAGAACTTTTCCAAATTAATTTAAAAGAGAACTTGGAAAACAATTAGTGAGATAATTGAGAAGGTGTGCAGGGGCCCGGGCCAACGCTTGCACCTCCCTACATCCGCCCCATGGTACATCATTATAGATATTTTGCATGAATGATGAGGGATGGGCATGCATTGGGATGAGTTTTCCCTAGCCTCCATGGCTCCGTACTACCCAAAAATATCATTACAGAGAGAAGAAGATCAAGATCATGATATAACGTTGTCTGCCAATTGCTTGCCATAGCTCATTTGGCAGGTAGCTAGTGCTGAGTTGCATTCATGACAAATACTTCCTTATTCAAGAGGAAAGCATACAGCCAAGAAAAAAATAAGAATGCCAGCCCGAAAAAGCATGATCACATGCTGTGCTGCTTTGTCTCTTCTTCTTCTTCTTACCCTTTAGGAGTAGTTAAGCTAGCTATGGAAAACACTAGTTTTCATTTCCTCTGCCTCTTGTGATCTTGTCTTGAATCACTTAAAATTTATACACATTAAGACGACCAAAATATTCAAAAAGCACGCCAAATCGTTGGCCAAAAGAGTTGGATTTGTTTACTCATCGACCCATCTAACGTTTGATTGGATTTTTTGCTCCGATTTAGTTCCGAGTGTGCGAATGGTGGACAAACTCAGACCTTTAATGTGCGAAAAAGTGCAGACGTGGCACAACCTTAGCGCTTGGATCGAACATCTCCAAACCATAGCCGGACTAAAAGATGGCGTAAATACATTTTAAAGAGGTCCGAACCCGGATCCAACAAGGTGCAGTCTAGGTTGCGACATAAATCAAAAGCATCAAAATACTGTATTTATTGAACATTGAGACAAGTCATATACTAGAATCTAGACAAAAATCTCGTGAACAAAACAAACTTTCATTGCTGAACCTATCTTGTCACTTGGTTTGTTCGTTGGTCCTTGGTGTCGTACACACAGGGAGTCACGGAAATGGTGCAGAGGCAACTATAACTCTTTTTTTTTTTTTTTTTGTCAAGGTCCGTTTACCCGCACCTCAATTATTTTCTTCCCATGTCCGGTTGAAGGCTGGCCATCTACGTTGGTATTAGGGGATTCACAATAGATTTTTTTTTTCTTACGACCTGACCCCAAGAGGTTGCCAAATTTCGAATTCAGGATGTCCGAGTTTACGCTTCATCCCAATAAAGTACTACCTCCGTCCCAATTTAATTGTTACTTTTGGGAGTTCGTGTCACTTTTCAATTGATTATATCTTGTAATTTATAATGTTTTAGGTGATTTTGAAAATATTGCATTATAGAATAAATCGAGATCTATCAAATAAGATCCATATTGGATAAAAAATTTATTACCAATTTAAAGATATAACTAATTTTTTTTATCGACAAGTAAATTAGGACGGAAGGAGTAAATTATACTTGAGCTAGCCCTTAGGTGAGAAAACTATACTTCAAAGTAGTGTGTGGACAAATATTAAAGTGAAGAGGGTTTGAAGAAATGGCTCTCACTCACATGGGGGAAAGGTATTGGAGTGTGGGGTCACACGAGTCCTGATTTTCAAAAGGCCACTATTACATGTACAAGCATCCTATGTGATGGATGCCCCAATTTGCTATGCTGTTTTTTCTTTATTATCCTATGCTTCCTATTATCCTACGCAAACATTTCATTTAAAAAAAAAATGAGCTAATGAATGCGTTATTGTTGGGGAATTAAGTCGCTCATTTCACAAGCAATCAAAGCATCTAAATTTTCATTTCTTTTTTTTCTAAAATCAAAGCATCTAATAGCTGTTGGAACTTGTTACATACATACATACATCTCCGCCACGAGATCTCCTGTCCGAACAGGGGCCTGTTCGATCCCCTCTCGATCATTGATCTCGCAAATCAACGGTTGAGAAGGGCAGCGCACTTTTTGCTCCAAAACGACGTCGTTTTGAGTAAGAAGTGCTCGGTCGATCTTAACCGTTAATTTGTAAAATCAACGGCCGAAAAGAGTGGAACAGACGCTTGTCCAGATGGGTCCGACAGGGATCTGATCTCTACATCCCCACATCCATCTCTCTCTCTCTCTGATGGATTTTTTACATGCATCGATCCCCATATCTCTGTCATACAGTACGCGGATGAAAGATTCTGTTATGACAAACACGAGCATGAGAGATTGTACGTACCACATAAAGATTATGTGCTGGTTGCTCAATGAAAACTGAATGACTAAAAACTATATTTTCTGCGATTTTTTTTTGAGAAACAAACAGGATAATAAGTGTCCATTTTGATCATTCAATTCGTTACTTTTTTTATACTCATCCATCTCATATAGTTTTTTTTATACTCATCCGTCTCATAATTGAATTTCGGTTATTAAATTCTAACTTGTTAAGTAGACGAGTATTTAATATGTCCTTCAAAACAAAAAGTACTTGTTATTAAAATCATCCATCTATCGCAACCGTTCAGAGTTCTCAAAATGGACGTGCATTTTGAAACATTGCATGATAGAAGAATTGACCAAAATTGTACAACGGAAGGATCAAAGTCGCAAGTTGTAGATTATCCCGAGTAATTAAAAAAAAATTCAACTTCATTCCGTAATAACAAACCACACGATTAAAAAAAAAAAAACTCTTTTGGGTAGTTTATTTTGCCAAATACAAATAAAATGAGATATTGAATCTGATTTTTTTAAAACCTCAACCGTAGTTCACGAAACGCCTCTTTAAACCTCTTTAACACGTACTCAGCCGAACACGGCCTTAATATTTGGCTTTCCCACTTCTCTTTATGACTTTTGAGTTGGCCTCAGTGCTCTGTTCTTTATTATCACCACCTTGAATTGCTTTCCCTCCACGGGAGAAATATACTCTCTTTCTCTCCTTCCCCCACCTCTCTCTCTCTCTCTCTAGAAATGGAAGCTAACTCTGCTTCCAAATGGTGTTTACTCTGCTTGTTTTTGATTTGGGAAGTCCAATTAACACAATGCAGTGTTACTTACGATAATAAGGCACTGATTATCAATGGGCAGAAGAGAATTCTCTTCTCTGGCTCCATACACTACCCAAGAAGCACCCCTCAGGTCCGAAATACTTTCCCTCACTTTCCCCAGAAAATGTAGCTCCATTTGGAACATTTTCTTGGCAAAACGTGTCAGTAAATCGATTTTTTGCTATCATCCAGATGTGGGAAGGTCTTATACAGAAGGCCAAAGATGGAGGCTTGGATGTTATTGACACATACGTGTTTTGGAATCTTCATGAGCCTTCAGCTGGGAATGTACTTAGTTTTTTTTAACTTCATTTTCCTCAATTTTTTTTTTCTGTGTTTCTTGGTGAGAATCTAATTAATTTTTTCTGTTTGTGGGTTTTTAGTATAATTTTGAGGGGAGATATGATTTGATTGGATTCATAAAGATGATCCAGAAAGCAGGGCTATATGTGCATCTGCGAATTGGGCCTTACATTTGTGCAGAATGGAATTTTGGGTGATTACTTCTCTGTTTTCATATTTGCTAGGTTTTTTTTTTTTTTCCAATGGAGGAGCTGTATTGGACCCGACCGCGCAACCCAAACCTCCGGGAGCTAGCGCGATCACACCAATCACCGCCCTCCACTTACTGTAGGGTACTCACCCGGTGGAAAATCGAACCCCAGACCTTGAGGACTACCCCAAAGCCTAGCTGCCTAGGCATCCGCCCGAACCACTGGGGCAACCCGTGGGTGTGTTTATATTTATGCAAATGTTTTTTATTTTTTATTTTTTCCTGTTTTGCTTTTAGGGGTTTTCCTGTTTGGTTGAATTATGTTCCAGGCATCAGCTTCAGAACAAATAATGAACCCTTCAAGGTCTCTCTCCCTCTCTCTGCACTAATCAATAGTCAAATTTCTATGAATTTTTCCATTACTTTGATTGATTCTTGGTTTTGCAGATAGCAATGCAGGGGTTCACCCAAAAAATTGTCCAAATGATGAAGGATGAGAAGTTGTTTCAGTCTCAAGGTGGTCCCATCATCCTCTCTCAGGTCTGCCTTTCCCTCAATATTTTACTGCGTTATTGTTTCTTTTTTTTTTTCCTTTTAACAATGTGCTAGTAGTATATCTATCCTTTTTGGATATGAAAATAAGGCAAGAAACAAGAAAAAAGACAATGTACTAATGAGATAAGGCCATGTCCGATTGAGCGGACTAATAACGAGACAATTAGTAACACGGCATTCCCAGCGAACCGTACACCTTATGTTTTGTAGCATTCTTTGTCGAAGGGATTACTTAAAACGTACAATGCGTAATGCCTGTAAGAAACTGTTGTTTCACATGTCGGATGCATTTATCTGGGCAGATTGAGAACGAGTACGGGCCACAAAGCACCAATGCTGGTCGTGCATACATGAGATGGGCAGTGGAAATGGCAGTTGAATTGGGTACAGGAGTCCCGTGGGTTATGTGCAAGCAAGATGATGCTCCGGATCCAGTGGTAATCAATCTCGCTGCATTTGACAAATGAAAATTATCTGTAGCTTAGCTCCGTTTACATTTGTATGATTTGTTTGTCCGAGTAAATAAGCTTTATGCCATGTTCTTCTTTTAGTTTTCTTGCAAATTGTTCTTAGTCACTTCACTGTCCACTTTTGAAATTTCTTAGCAATAGCCAATATGTAATTCGAGTTACTTGCAAAATCTTGGTAACAGATAAATACGTGCAATGGCTTCTATTGCGATTATTTCTCTCCAAACAAACCTTACAAACCCGCAATGTGGACTGAGGCTTGGACTGGCTGGTAAGTTGAAAAGCTAGATAGGGTCTCTTGCAAACCTACTCCGTTTAGATGACATATTTACTTGCTCTCTGGTCAATCTATAAGGTTTACAGAATTTGGCGGCCCCATTCAGCAGCGTCCAGTTGAAGATTTAGCATTTGCAGTTGCCCGGTTCATTCAAAAGGGAGGCTCCTTTGTGAATTACTACATGGTTAGTGTCGACTGCACGTTACTATGTTAAAATAGCATATTGTTGTGAATTGTCGCTCACAGAAACCCAAAGTTATGGTTTTGAATTTGTTATCATGAGCTTGGTTAATGAGAAAATTAAGGAAAAGGAGTCAAATGGGGACTAGCTTTCTTAATTTGCTAAGAAAACATACTAGAAAATGAAGCTTAAAATCTAATTCAGCTGAACTGTACAAACTTTATTCAGTAGTCGCAGTTGTAATCTTGGTTTTTTCGACAGTATCAAGGAGGAACAAACTTTGGAAGAACAGCAGGCGGCCCTTTCATCACTACCAGCTATGACTATGATGCTCCTATTGATGAATATGGTGAGAAAACCTAACACTTCTAATGCACAAAAATTAAAACTCCACTTTTAAATTTGTTTGAGTTTTTTTTGTCTGTAGCTAATTGCTTGATTGTTCAAAATGGACAGGCTTGATTAGGCAACCTAAGTATGGCCATCTGAAGGAGTTGCATAGAGCTATTAAGCTATGTGAGCGAGCGTTAGTTTCTGCTGATCCTACCGTTACTAAGTTAGGAAGTTATGAACAGGTTTGTCTCCTTCTTCAATTTCAAGGATGCTTACTGAACTTTGAGCGAGAATGAATTCTAATGAGGTGTTTGGATCATGGATTTTTGGAGGAAAAGGAAAAGATAAGAAGATAATGAAGTTGAATGTATTTCTTCGGATGCCCTATTCTTTTCAGTTCCCTTGGTAAATCCGTCCACTAATCCATTATGCAAACTCACCAAAGCAACTGTACAGCTAACATATTCCAGGGCAGATAATCGAAGAGCGCATGCTACAATATTCCCATTTTCGCCAAATCAGCAGGCTTTTGAACAACTTGTAATAATTCTACTGGCATTGGCATACTAGAAGACACTATTTCTTGAACTTGTTTTGAAGCTTGCCCTATTATCTATCTTCTATTCTTTGATTAAACCATTCATGTTGCTTTTTTGTGACCAAGTTGACCGGGATATTAACATCTTTCAGGCACATGTATTTTCTTCCAAGTCAGGAGACTGTGCAGCTTTTCTTTCCAACTACCATACGCAGACAGCTGCGAGGGTTAGATTTAATGACATGTACTATGACCTCCCTCCTTGGTCCATCAGCATTCTTCCCAATTGCAAAAATGTCGTCTTTAACACTGCCAAGGTAAAAGATGCAATTGCTAGTTTAAGGCAGAATTGATTATGTTTCCATGTAGCTGACTGATTTACTACTAAGGTTCATATACTGAAGGTTTACAAGAGTATGAGATGGTCCTTCGCAGGTTGGAGTTCAAACATCCAAGACGCAGATGTTGCCAACCAATGCTAAGCTTCTCTCTTGGGAAACATTTAGTGAAGATTTGTCTTCTGCTAATGATGATATGGAGTTTAGAATAGTTGGTCTATTGGAGCAACTAAATGTTACCAGAGATATCAGTGACTACCTCTGGTACTCGACTAGGTGAGAGATTGAATGGAATTGAAAGTATTGCATTTTAGAATATTTTCGTAACTTGTATTGGTGTTACGTTTTCTGATAAGATAAACAATCCAGTGTTGATATTAGTTCATCTGAATCATTTCTTCGTCAAGGCCAGCATATCACGCTCACTGTGCAGTCAGCTGGTGATGCATTGCATGTGTTTGCGAATGGACACCTATCAGGTAAATTTTTGAATTCTGTGTCTTTAAATTAGTATTATTAAATTAATTCCAGCAAGTTCTCACGTAAAGTATCAAGAAGAGAAAAGAATTTAGAAGCGTTTTTCATTTTTCGTTTCACTTGAGAGATCGTTCTGTTGTGCTTGAACTACAGGGTCTGCTTTTGGATCCAGGAAGAATAGAAAATTTACTTTTACAGGAAAAGTCAATCTACATGCCGGAAGAAACATAATTTCCCTTCTCAGTGTAGCTGTTGGATTGCCGGTTAGTTTCATAAATCTTAGCATCAGAATGAAATTTTTATAGAAATGCAGGAATTCTATACGACACAGCCTACATGTGCTGCATTTAAGAATAGGAAACACCAAGAATAGTTTCAAAAATATTCATCGATCATATTATTCACTGTTTAAAGTATTTCTCAAAGAGATTTTTTTGCTTTCAACTACTACTGCAACTGATGACAGAAGTAGTTGCTGTCTTTTATTTATTTTGTTAGTTTACATGAAAATTATCAAGATTTGTTTGTTGTTGAAGAACAATGGGGCCCATTTTGAGACATGGAACACAGGAGTACAAGGACCAGTTGTTCTACATGGTCTAGACAAGGGAAAGAGGGACTTATCCTGGCAGAAATGGTCATACAAGGTTAATGAATGAATCCTATTGACTTGTGTATAATCTTTTGAGTTTTTCTTCTTCTTTAGAAGTTTCACCTCATTAGTGCCTTGATTCCTCAGGTTGGGCTCCGAGGAGAAAGGATGAATCTAGTTTCTCCAATTGAAGTTTCATCTGTTGGCTGGATGCCGGAATCCTTATTTGCAGGAAGTCCACAACCCCTTACGTGGTATAAGGTACCAGAAAAATGGAACACCTCTCATAGTATACATTTAGCTAACGTTAGGAATTAGGATGGTATCGAACGGAATGTATCCAGTTCTTTGTTATCTCCAAGTAAAGGTTGAGATGTTCTGTCACGGGTAATTACTTCAGTGACCATGCTCCACACTCCAGAAATTCCTTTTTTGAAAGTTACATGTAACGGTAGTTTTTTTTTTAACGACACATACATGTAAAGGTATGTAGTGACTAGTCAAATGCTGAACTAAAATAAGACTCAAAGATCATTGACTCTGACATAATGATGAGCTGCGCCAGATCAAATTGAACAGAAGTGAGATAACCAAAGAACAAAATGAAGATATTTTGGTGTTTGTAATTGGCATTGAGATTTTGGTTTCCTGTCAGTGAATTCATCTTAAGATCTTTTCTAACCTTAATCATAGAACTCTCATTCCGATTGAAAGGAAATTAAGCATTATTGACTAGTCAAATGCTTGTTTTGTAGTTTGTAATTACCTGTAGCCCCCACTTTGATCTATGTTCGGCTGTAAGATACGGATGTCTGAATCAACTTCTGTAGTTGCTAAGTTCATGCCGAGCTTGGATCAAAGTAGTGTGATAATGCCGAACTTGTGCTCGGATAAATTAGCGTGGCCACAGGTTTGAGTATTCTCACATATGTTTTGTTTAGGTTTTTGGCCATCTCTGCTTACATGATATGTACCCGTAGGCCCCCCTTTGGTCTATGTTCGGTTGAGGGGTATGGATATTTGCTCGAGGTTGTAGTTGATAGGTGTAGATTTGCCGAGCCTGGACCAAAAGTTGAGTGGAGGTATGGAGAGATTGCCGAGCATGTAGCTTTGCTCGGTTGTTTAGGTTGGTCATTAAAGTGAAGTCAGTGATGGGGCTTTGTTGAGGTGCAAGCCCCTAGCTAAGTTTATTTAAGTGACCCGTTTGTGGGTGGTTTGCTCACCGAAATGTGAGTGTAACCAGGCTTTGGCCGACCTCAGAGTCTTGCCGAGCCGAACCGGAGCCCGAATTTCAGCCAGACTGTTTTTGGGCTCGGTGGACCTGATGTCCGTTTTGCTTCTTTTGGGCAGACATAGTGGCCGAAGCGGAGGCATAAAAGCCGTTTGTGGGTGTGACCGAGGTCATCGTTTGTGGTCGGCTGTTTTTGCCGAAGAAAAGCACAGAGCAAAGTTTTTGGAATTTGCAAATGACAACTGTTAAGACAATTTTTCTTTGATTTCCCAAACATGGAAGTACAAGTTGAAATAAAAAGACATGGGCCGAAGCCAATTTAAAGGAAAATAGGATAGACAGTTGCCGAACATGGGGCACACTGTTCGGGATTTCAACTACATGTACGCCTTCTTGAGATTCTGTGCATTCCATGGGTTGGTTAGTACTTTCCCATTCATGTCCTCCAGTACGTAGGCGCCTTCACCAGCAATCTTGACGATACGGAAAGGTCCCTCCCAGTTAGGCTTGAATTTTGTTTTCTTGCTGGCTTGCACCACTTTTCGCCAAACCAAATCGTCCGGCTTGAACTTTTTGATTCGTACGCCACGATTATATCCCTTGGCCACCTGTTGTTGGTAATCGGCAAGGTGCAGGCGAGCGTCATCACGCTTTTCTTCTGCCAAAATTAGCTCCTGTTCCATGGCGTCGTCGTTTGTTTTGGGGTCAAACGTTTCTGTCCTGAGAGTTGGAAACTTGGACTCCAATGGGATGACGGCTTCCATGCCAAATGCCATTGAAAATGGTGTTTGGCCCGTTGATCGTCTTGGTGTCGATCGGTAGGCCCATAGAACGCGTGGCAGTTCTTCAGCCCATTTTCCTCTTTTGGAGTTCAGTCGACGCTTGATGCCGGCACAGACGGTTTTGTTCGTGGCCTCTGCTTGGCCATTTCCTTGCGGGTAAGCTGGTGTGGAGTTGAAGAAACGTATCCCAAACTCGGCACAAAGGTTTGTGAGGTCCTTGCCGACGAATTGAGTGCCGTTATCAGAGACGATTGCGTAAGGGACGCCGAACCTGGTAACAATGTTTCGCCATACGAATCGTCGAACATCAGCCTCAGTTGTTGTGACGAGAGGTTCAGCTTCAACCCATTTGGAGAAGTAGTCTGTTGCCGTAATCAGAAACTTGAAGCCTCCAGGAGCTGTAGGCAGCTTTCCCACGATGTCGAGCCCCCATTGGGCAAAGGGCCAAGGACTTGTGATGGGTGAGAGATCCTGGGCTGGCTTTTTTGGGATCGGTGAAAACAGCTGGCACGGTCGGCATTTGCGGACAACTTCCTCGCAATCTTTCTTCATGTTCTTCCAGAAGTAGCCTTGGCTTATGGCGCGTTGACACAGGGAGCGGCCGCCAGAGTGACAGCCACAACTTCCTGAGTGAAGTTCGGTCAGGATTTCAGGTACTTGGGTGGGGTGGACGACGAGGAGGTACGGCCCGGAGATGGATTTCCTGTATAGTTGGCCGCTTTCAGAAAGCCAGTAGTAAGCGGCCTTATTTCTTATGCGGAAAGCTTCCTTCTTGTCGGTGGGTAGGGAGTCGTGTTTTAGAAACGCAACAATCTCGTCCATCCAGCTGGGACCGAGTTCGACGTTGAGTACCTCTGGAGTGGGTTCAAAGGACGGGCGGTCGATGCTTCCAAAATTGATGGTTCTGAATTCTGAGGCTATGGATGCCGAGGCGAGGCCAGCAAGTGCGTCCGCGTGAGCGTTGTGCTCACGGTTGATCTGTTCAATGCTGAAATTGTGGAACTGGGAGATGAGCTCGGCTGTGGCAGCTTGGTATTTCATCATTCGAGGATCCCGAGCTTCATAGTCGCCAAGTACTTGATTGACGATGAGCTGGGAGTCGCAGTAGACAGCGAGGCTGGTGACATTCATTGTGACGGCTGAGCGTAAGCCGGCGAGGAGTGCCTCATATTCTGCTTCGTTGTTGGTGGCTGGGAAGTCAATGGTGAGTGAGCTTTCATGAAGTGTTCCACAAGGTGAAACCAAGACTACCCCAGCTCCTGCTCCGTTGCTGTTGGAAGCCCCATCGACATTAAGCCGCCAAGTTTCTCCTTGAAAAAGGTGCCATTGTTTGGTTGATGTGCTAGTATCTGCAACTTCCGTTGGGGTAGGGGCACTGAGTGCCATTGTGTCTTCTGGGGTGAGTTCGGCTATGAAGTCGGCCAAGACCTGGCCCTTGACTGCTGTTCGTGGCTCAAAGCTGATGTCGAAGTTTGCAAGTTCGACAGCCCATTTGGATATACGGTTGGAGAGATCTGCCTTCCGAAAGATAGCTTTGAGCGGGTGCTCGGTTAAGACGACGATGGGATGTGATTGGAAATAAGGCAGAAGTTTCCTGGCCGCTGTGACGAGAGCAAGTGCCAATTTTTCAAGTGGTAGGTAGCGTGTCTGAGCCGGAAGCAGCGTCTTGCTTGTGAAGTAGATGGGTTTGTCTTCGGCGCCTTCCCGCCGTATGAGCGCGGAACTTGTTGCGTGGGCGGACACGGCAAGATAGAGATATAGAGTTTCGAACTCTTTAGGTTTCACCAATAGCGGGGCGGAATTTAGATAGTCTTTGAGTTCGGTCAGAGCGGATTCGCAATCTGGGGTCCATTCAAAGCTGCGCCTGCTTTTCCCTTTTAAGGCATGGAAGAACGCGTGGCACTTGTCCGAGGATTTGCTAATGAATCGATTCAAAGCGGCTGCCATCCCAGTAAGCCGTTGAACTTCCTTGATTGTTCTTGGTGCGCGCAGTTCTTTAACAGCCTTGATTTGGTTAGGGTCGGCTTCAATACCTCTCCGCGTGACAAGGTGCCCGAGGAACTTTCCTGCGCTTACTCCGAATGCGCACTTCTCTGGGTTCAGTCGAAGCTTGTGGTATTTGAGGATTTCGAAGACTTCCGCCAAGTCTCGCAAGTGGTTGGATTCCTGTTTGCTCTTGACGACCAAGTCGTCAATGTAAGCCTCCACTGTGTAGCCAATTTGTTCTTGCAACATCTTGAATATTGCTCTGTTGAACGTCGCACCAGAATTCTTGAGTCCGAAGGGCATGACGCGGTAGCAGAAGATGCCATAAGGCGTGATGAAAGCAGTTTTCTCCATGTCGTCAGGGTCCATGGCAATTTGGTGGTAGCCACGGTAAGCGTCCAGAAAGCTCAGCCGAGCATGGCCTGCGGTTGCATCCACAAGTTGGTCAATCTTTGGAAGTGGGAACCAATCTTTTGGACAAGCGTCGTTAAGATTGGTGTAATCCACGCAGACTCGCCATTTGCCGTTTTTCTTCTTAACGACAACGGTGTTGGACAGCCATGTTGGGTACTGCACTTCTTGAATTGCATTTGCTTCCAGCAGACGCTTGACTTCTTCGGTGACGGCGTCGGCGTGTTCGGCTGCGGAACGCCTGGCCTTTTGGACGACTGGTTTTGCGTCTTTCTTGATGTTGAGAGAGTGGCTGATGAAATTTGGATCGACCCCTGGCATTTCGTTGGGGGTCCAGGCGAAGACTTCCATGTTTTTCTTGAGGTACTGAAACATTTCTTCGCGGTCGGTCTCGCTGATGGAAGAGCTGATCAGGAAAAATCGGGAGCCATCCTCGTTGATTGGCATTTCGACGAGGTCCTCCTCTGCTTTGTCTTCGGCCTTCTGGCCGACGTCGTCGATCACGGCCATGTCGGGGACCTCAACCCACTGTACTTCTTTGGCTTTCGTTGAGTTGTGGACGGCCGAAACGTAGCATTTTTTGGAGGCTACTTGGTCACCTCTCAGATCTTCTTGACGTCCGCCGGAGCCGATGAAGCGGACAACCTGGTGGTAGGTTGAAGCGATTGCCTGCATGTTGTGAAGCCAGGTTCGGCCAAGAATTGCGTTGTACGGGCTTGGCACATTGACGACGATGAACTCGACGGTCAATGTTTTTGAACCTGCTACGACCGGAAGGAAGATTCGTCCGAGTGGCCAGACTGGTGTTCCGTTGAATCCAATGAGAGGGACTTCGGTGGGTTGTAGGGCTGATTCTGGGAGATCAAGTTTCTTGAACAAATCATAGTACATCACCTCTGCTGAACTTCCCTGGTCAATGAGGATTCGCTTCACATCATGGACTCCGATTTGCACGGTAACGACAAGTGCGTCAGAATGCGGGGTTTGTACGAACTCGAGGTCGCGCTCCGTGAAAGTGATGGTCCACTTGGGTGTTTCGTCTGGACGCGGGCGTTTTGACCCGGGTCTTACTGCAAGCACCTGTTTAGAAGTGGAGGCGCGATCGAGGTCGGCTTTGAGATGTGCTTCGGATTCCTTTGTCATTGGGCCGTGGATGACATGTATCGTCGGCCGCGGCTCGTTGGGATTGGGATTTCCGACAGGTGGGCGGGTGGGCGTCTTTGCTCGATCAATGTATTGGTCGAGATGGCCTTGGGCTGCCAGTCGTTCCAACAACGCTTTGTATGGAGCACATGCCGTTGTGTAGTGGCCGAGCTCATTGTGGTATGAGCATTTCTTTCTCGGGTTCTGATCCGCCTGGCCGTTGTCTGTGCCCAATTTGCCTTGCGGCCACTCAAACCATGGTTGCCTCATGATTTCCTTCAGGAAGGACCAGATGGGTTCTTTGAAGTGGGTGGTTTCAGCCACGTAGTCGTGCTCCTTTGGCTGGCGTTTCTTCCCTTCCTTGATGTTGTTGACGTGCTTCTTTGGATGGGATTGTTGAGTTGCGACTGGTGCCTGCAGCTGAAGGGTTGTTGTTGGAAGGCAGGCTGTTGAGTTGGGAATCCCTTGAGCTGCTCGGTCTGCGTAGAACTCTTCAAGAGCACAAAAGCGTTCCACGACACGCATCAATTCTCCCATGCCGTGCGGAGGTCGAATGGCCAGTTCATCGAGTATTTTGCTCCCAGATTCTAACCCGTTTTTGAAGGTACGCGCGGCCCAATACTCATCGATTCCGGGAATTTCATTGAAAAGTTGCCAGTATCGCTCCGCGTAGTGCCTGAGCGTTTCATTTGGGAGCTTCCTCATTTGGGTCAAGGACTCAGGCTCCTTCGCTGTTCTATTACTGGTGATAAAGCGGGTGTTGAAGGCGCGTTCAAGGTCAGCCAGGTTCCGTATGGATCCAGCGGGCAATTTGTTGAACCACTGGAGTCCAAGAGAGCCGAGGCTGGAGGGGAACGCTTTGCATTTTATCTCGTCCTTTGTAGTGCACAGCTCGATGGTTTGGCGAAAGTGAATGAGGTGAGTGTAAGCTTCGCAGGTGCTTGGGTCGAATTTGGTGAATTTTGGTAGGTGGAAATTGGGTTCGGCGATAGTGTTGATGATGTGGGACGTGAAGGGTGAGATACCAAGGTCTTTTAGTTGCCGTTCGAATCCGGGGCGCGGTGGTTTGCCTAGCTCGTCCGTCCGCGGCCTCTTTGGGTGCTTTTCTCGTTCTGAGGTTTTCTCGCGTACTCGGCTGCGAAGCTTGTCCCGCAGGTCCGTTGTTTCCCTACGGGGGTGGTCAACCGACTTCTCTTTATTGTAATAGGTTTGTTTCCCATCCTCCGCCCCTTCGATCCGTACGCTTTTGCCATTCCTTCGAACGTCGTTTTCATTATCCAAGTTTTCTGGTGGTATCCCCCCGAGGCGTTCAGAGACGTGGCGCCTGGTTTCGACGGAGTCTCGGCTTCGGCGTGAGGCCGTTGTGCGAGAGAACTCCGCGCGACCAGTCGAGTACGTGCTCGTGAATGATTCGGTGTCCCTGGTGTGGGTCCGTTCGTGGTGGGACCTCGGATGGTGTGTACCAGATGTTGCAGCTCGTTTGTAGAGGATAATTTCCCTGGCGTCTCCCTTTTCTGGCGTAAACCCTAGGCGGTCCTTGACGGAGACGCGATGGCCCGCCTCGTTGGTGTGGTCTCGCGGCGGAGGAGGAGGAGGAGGAGGGGGAGGAGAGTTTCTTCGCTTCCGTCGTCCGCCTCCGGTGGATCTGGAGGCGGCTGGGGTTGCGTCCTGCATATGTTGCTTCATCTGGGCCACTTCCGTCCTCAGCGCTGCAAGTTCGTTGTCTCTTTCGTCGTCTCGTCGTTGCAGAAGGCGGATGTAGGCCGTCGTTATGTCATCTGCGGCCGGAGAGAGCCCAGAATCTGGTGGTAGTGAGATGGACATGTGCCTTTCTAAAAACGGTGGGAGGATTGCGTTTCCACTGGTGTCTTTGGCTCCAGAAACTGAAACGTTTGGTGGATCTCCGCCCATCGCCGCTGAGTTTTCGTTCGTCTTTTTGAGAGGAAGGTGAATTGAAAGAGCGTTTGAGCCGTTTGGATCAGAGGCTGAGAAGTTTCACGTCGGGTTCACCAATTGTGTGGCCCGTGATCTCTTCTGGCTCGAGTCCTTCCTCCTCTGGTTCAGCGTCTCCTAGCCTTCTCCACGCAGCCTGCACAGTGAGCGCACGACTAAGACCTGGCCGGGGGTTGCCCGGCAAGGCCCTCCGGCGAGAGGATAAGTACGTGTAGGAAGCGAGGAGAGAAACTAGGGTTTTGAGTGGGTAATCGTGTATGAGAGTGCGTACCTTTTCCAAGGCGTTATCCTTCAGTATTTATAGAGTTCCCTTGGCTTGCTCTCCAAGCACGGGCACGTGTCTTGCACGGGTCAAGCAACGTGTCGTGACGTCACCTGACGAATCTGGTAACCGTTTTGATGTGAGCTGGCACGCTTCACGTGCGCTCATGATTATTCTTTGGCGTAACCGCCTCAGCACACGGGACGCACGTGAGTGTGCAGGTGGCCGAGCCCGACTGGTCGCGCGGGTAGCCGAGCATAAGAGTAGCCGAACCTGAAGGGACTTTGGGCCAAGCAAAAATTCGTCTACGGGTCCACCTCTCCAGGGTGGCCGAGCTTGGCACGGTTCTTTCCGTTCTGAATGCAAGGTGACGACAACAACCGACGACGACCGACGACAGGTGTGGCTTAGCGGTTGCCGAGCACAACGAAACAAGAGTCGAGTTCGGTCCTCTACAGAACGGAATGTATCCAGTTCTTTGTTATCTCCAAGTAAAGGTTGAGATGTTCTGTCACGGGTAATTACTTCAGTGACCATGCTCCACACTCCAGAAATTCCTTTTTTGAAAGTTACATGTAACGGTAGTTTTTTTTTTAACGACACATACATGTAAAGGTATGTAGTGACTAGTCAAATGCTGAACTAAAATAAGACTCAAAGATCATTGACTCTGACATAATGATGAGCTGCGCCAGATCAAATTGAACAGAAGTGAGATAACCAAAGAACAAAATGAAGATATTTTGGTGTTTGTAATTGGCATTGAGATTTTGGTTTCCTGTCAGTGAATTCATCTTAAGATCTTTTCTAACCTTAATCATAGAACTCTCATTCCGATTGAAAGGAAATTAAGCATTATTGCTCTGCTAACCTGTTTTGTATTGCAGGCTTATTTCAATGCACCGGATGCTGAGGAGCCACTGGCTCTAGACATGGGCAGCATGGGAAAAGGTCAAGTATGGATCAACGGGCAGAACATTGGGAGATATTGGACTCTCTCAGCTAATGGAAACTGCACGGGGTGTAGCTACTCCGGAACATTTCGACCTAAAAAGTGTCAACTTGGTTGTGGGCAACCAACTCAAAGATGGTAAAAACATTCTGAAGAGCATATTTTTGTTTCTGTTTTCTTTATGAAACCGGTTAGATAGCGCATTGCTAATTTCATGAAATTTTGGGTGTGAAGGTACCATGTTCCTCGGTCATGGTTGAAGCCAACTCATAATCACCTGGTTGTTTTTGAAGAACTGCATGGAGATGTATCAAAGATTGCTCTTGTGAAAAGATCAGTCACTTATTCCTAGGGGATGAAAGACGAACGCCCATTGTCATTGTATGCTTCTGTTTGCAAATAACGGGAAAGCAAATCAAATCACACATAAGTTATAAAGGCAAATGCAAAATTTTACAAGAAGCTTCTCAATCACAATGCTTGTAGTTGAATGGAAAATTTAATGCAGAGTACACCAAAACTAAAGAAGCAGTACCATGCCATCCGTGCTTTTGTGTTTTCGTCTTTTTGTTTTTACGATAGACTTGATAGTTGATATGATCATCTTTGGACGCTTGTACAATCATCAACAGAACGTCAATATCGGTTAAAAAATCACAACGAATCAGCTTCCACAGCATACCCATCCTGATTACGGTGCCAACTATAATTAGCATGCGTCTGTTTCTTAATATCAAAAATGGCATGACCAAAATTGGCCTCACGAAAAGCTGAGTACTTTGCCTGTGGCTCTGTCATGCTGCACCAAAAAATAAGAATTCCATTTTCTTGTGCCGAAAAATTGGGGGAAGTCATATCAAAGAATACCAATTCCAAAGCATTACAAATTACGCAAATCTTACTTGGGCAGCCAACCCTTCAAGAATTTCAACCATCACCAATGGTTATGCATACAGAGGCAGATTGGTTTTTTACTGGAGCACATATGCCATACATAATGTCGTAAGCAACATTGAATACGTTACTGTGATTTAGTCATGTGAATTCATTAGCAATAGAAACAAAGAAATGTTTCCGCAGACGGGGAATGTCCAATATATACATCCTTTCTTCAAAATTCAAGCGGGTAATTGAAATTTTGAAGTTTCTTTTAATTGTCAGGTCAACGAAAAATACAAATTTGAAATTGAATTTCATGTATTTCCAAAACTTTGACAACATCGTAATTGCAGAAAGATAATATCTTACATAATAAAAAGTGCTCTTGCCAATCGTTCATAGGCGTGAACATGACCAGCAAATACAACATCCACTATGTACTGTACAAAGTACAAACCATGGCTCATACATCACTCTCATAGTTTCACCTTCAGACCATCTCTTGTGACCCGAACCGTAGAGTCTAGCCCGTACTTCGGTCCAGACTAATAGTTGAGTGCTTGACAGATGATTCCGTTCCTGTTTCGGCCCACTACACAAGGCAGTGGAGTCCTCGAGCCATTCTCTGTACATGAGGTTTGCCCAGAATTCGTTGGAGAAAAACAATATAGACACTGGTGGGAGAATGTTATTCTCCCTAGGAATTAGTGCTCATCAACTTTCTCTCTCTAGGGAATCTTCTCTCTGGGAAATTTTGAAAGGAATGTCTCATATTTACAAACAACGTAGACCAGTACTCAGGCATCAGATGGTGTGATAATGTGCTGACACGTATCCGTTCTGTACCTCCTGACCACAGGGATGACATCACCCATCGCGATTGTCTTGTGGGTATTCGGGTGCACAAGTGCCCCTCTCCCGGCGAATCCCTCTTCTTTCATAGCTAGCAAGCTACTAAATCCCCTTCATTTCCATGAGGGGAATGGTGTGGCCTGTTCGGCCATGCCAATAATTCTACCAAGCCTCAGGGGGCCTCTCAAGTCCTGCCTTAAGGCCGGAGCAGCCACTAAAGTCGGCAATATATATCAGTCATTTGGCTTCTCGCGTTCTCGATCATTGTCTCTTGGCCGTTTGGGGTGAGCAAAATAACCGTCAAACTTGAATCCAGTCTTAATTTCTAGAACTCAATTTTTGTTACTTGTTCGAAATTTCCATCGTCATTGGTGTGATAAAAAAAGGTTAGACGAATGACAAGGTTAGAAATTGAAAACACCATTTTAATCTACATGTATTGACGTTATGCATCAACTCTACCAAAGAGTAAAAGAAGGCCCCGTTTCCACTGAAATTTTTGCACCGTAACTTATTGAATTTTGTGAAGCTGTTCATACTAAACTAAGTTTTTGGTTGAAAGTTAAGTTGTTTCTACTAAACTAAAATATCCGACATGTTCTCTCACAAAATACCCAACACATTTTCCGTAACTTTTAGTTTAGTGAAAATAACTTGGCTACGAATAACTATTAAACTAAAGATGTCCACAACTTCTAGCTTACCGGAAATGCCCCCAAAGTGTTATAAAAGCTTTGGGTTTTCAATTATAAATTCATCTAATGACTAATGATGGATTCGAAATTTTAGTTCGGGATTTTCTCTTTCCACAGTGTTTTGCAATGTATTACTGTAACTTCTTAAACTTAACCAAAGATTTTTAAATATCGACACTAACATTGAGCACGCGGTTTCGCGCCAAGCACGCTCTGGTGGCATTAGCATACTAAAAAATTATCTAATCTGCCGGTATTTGAGATGAGATCAGCCCTTACATTAATATGCATGTTTTAAACCCCAATCTGCTCTTATTTCTTCGACTAGTATTTTTTTTTTCTCACTTGGGACCAGTCTCCTCATAGGCAAGTTGCACATCTGAAATTCATTTTCAAATCCCCAGCAACAATCTCGAGGCATAAGACAACCATGCATCCTGCAGCTGCATCTGGATAAGTTGAATCTTGAGGCATAAGACAACCATGCTTCTTGCAGTTGCATTTGGAAAAGTTGCATTTGCATCTGTTGTTGTTGTTGTTGTCGATCGTTGTCGTTGTCATTGTCGTCGTCATTGTCGTTGTTGTTGTCGTTGTTATTGTTGTTGTTGTTGTGTGTGTGAGTGTATATATAAATGAAGATAATACCATGGTAGCTCCTCGGTTAATCCGCTGGATGAATGGATTTTTTTACATGCATCTCAAGTCTAGGGCTGCTAAACGAAGCAAGCTATTAGAGTTTAAGCTCGTGTTTGTTTGTTAAAAGCTTGTTATATTATCGATATCAAACTAACCAGTCTCCTCATAGGCAAGTTGCACATCTAAAATTCATTTTCAAATCCCCAACAACAATCTCGAGGCAAAGACAACCATGCATCCTGCATCTGCATCTGGATAAGTTGAATCTCGAGGCATAAGACAACCATGCATCCTTCAGCTACATTTGGATAAGTTGCATCTGCATTCTTTGTTGTTGTTGTCGATCGTCGTCGTCGTTGTTGTTTTTATTGTTGTTGTGGTTGTCGATCGTCGTCGTCGTCGTTGTTGTTTATATATATAGAAATGAAGATAAGACCATGGTAGCTCCTCGATTAATCTGCTGGATGAATGAAATTTTTAACGTGCATCTTAAGTCTAGGGCTGCTAAAGCAAACAAGCTACTCGAGTTTAAGCTCGTGTTTGTTTAAAAGCTTGTTATAAAATCGATATCAAACTAACTAGTCTCCTCATAGGCAAGTTGCACATTTGAAGTTTATTTTCAAATCCCCAGCAATAATCTAGAGGCATAAGACAACCATGCATCCTGCAGCTGCATTTGGATAAGTTGAATCTCGAGGCATAAGACAACCATGCATCTGGATAAGTTGCATCTACATCTGTTGTTGTTGTTGTTGTCATCGATCGTTGTCGTTCATTGTCGTCGTCATTGTCGTTGTCGTTGTTGTTGTTATTGTTGTTGTTTATATATATAGAAATGAAGATAAGACCATGGTAGCTCCTTGATTAATCCGCTGGATGAATTGATTTTTTTACATGCATCTTAAGTCTAAGGCTGCTAAACGAAGCAAGCTACTTAAGTTTAAGCTCGTGTTTGTTCGTTAAAAGCTTGTTATATAATCGATATCAAACTAACCAGTCTCCTCATAGGCAAGTTGCACATCTGAAATTCATTTTCAAATCTCTGGCAACAATCTCGAGGCATAAAACAACCATGCATTCTGCAGCTGCATTTGGATAAGTTGAATCTCGAGGCAAAAGACAACCATGCATCCTGCAGCTGCATCTGGATAAGTTGCATCTGCATCTATTGTTGTCGATCGTTGTTGTTGTCATTGTCGTCATTGTTGTTGTTCTTGTTATTGTCGATCGTCGTTGTTGTCGTTGTTTATATATACATAAATGAAGACAAGACCATGGTAGCTCCTCGGTTAATCCGCTGGATGAATGGGCATGCATCTTAAGTCTAGGGCTGCTAAACGAAGCAAGCTACTTGAGTTTAAGCTCGTGTTTGTTCGTGAAAAGCTTGTTATATTATCGATATCAAACTAACCAGTTTCCTCATAGGCAAGTTGCACATCTGAAATTCATTTCAAATCCCCAGCAACAATCTCGAGGCATAAGACAACCATGCATCCTGCAGCTGCATCTGGGTAAGTTGCATCCGCATTTGTTGTTGTCGATCGTTGTTGTTGTTGTCGTCGTCGTCGTCGTCGTTGTTATTGTTGTCGTTATCGTTGTTGTTATTATTGTTGTTGTTGTCGATTGTTGTCGTTATCGTCGTCGTTGTTGTCGTCGTCGTTGTCATTGTTGTTTATATATATAGAAATAAAGATAAGACCATGGTAGCTCCTCGGTTAATCCGTTGGATGAATGGATTTTTTTACATGCATCTCAAGTCTAGGGCTGCTAAACAAAGCAAGCTATTCGAGTTTAAGCTCGTGTTTGTTTGTTAAAAGCTTATTATATAATCGATAACCAAGCTTGAACATTTTTTTTTTTTGGAGCTCGTTAAGATTTCGAGCGAATCCTCAAACACATACGTGTGCTACTATTCGGCAATTCTTCGGCTTAGTATGTATAAAAATTTAAGCTACTTGAAATTTGCTCGTGTTTAGCTTGATTAAAGCTCGTTTGATATTGGTTCGTCTCATAAACAATTGAACATATTTTTAAAGCTTGTTAAGTTATCAAACCCAACTATCAGCTACCTGCTTGGGTCATTTTACCGCCTCTAATCCCCACATCTCTCCCTCTCATAGATATTCCCCTGGATGAAAGATTTTGTTACAACAAACGTACATGAGCATGATGCCGTAGAAGAATACCAGTAGTAAAAAATACGCTAAATGAAAACTGAATGACTAAAACTTTCTTTTCCTGTGATTTAATTTTGAGAAAATAACAGGACAAGTGTCCATTTTGATCATTCAATTCGTTAGTTTTATACTCCATTCGTCTCATAATTGAAGTTTCGTTATTAAGTTCTAATTTTCGGAAAGCGATATGTATTTAGTGCACTTTGATCTAATTAAAATTACTCATTATCAAAATTATACACAAGAATAATGAGGGTATTTTTGGAAACTTACAAATATTTTGACTTTGACTTTTCAATCCAAAATAGAAAATTGACTTAAATTATACAGAGGAAGTAAGTCATAAATTATACAACAGAGGGAGTAAGTCGTAATTTTCAGATTGTCGCGAGTTAAAAAATAAACTTCATCCGGTGATCATAGCCACATGATTTTGAACATATTGTATTAGTAACGACTTACAATCTATTTTTTTTTATAACTAAGTGTTCGAACCAGTTTATGCACATTTTAAAATGACCGGCATCGATGGTTTACTGTCCAAAGAAAAATATAAAGGAAACCCTGGATCTGAACTTTTTAAACCTCAGCTGTAGAAGTTGACTAATCGCCTCATAAAGTAAACCTTTTAACATGTATTCCTATCTGGCCAAACACGACTTTAATAGTAATTACCCAAAAAGAAAAACACGGCCTTAATATTTGGAAGGGGTTGTAGTGCGGTAGCCAAACTACACTGTGTAGTACAGTCGATCTGATCGTCTATCTTGATATGAACGACTTGGATTTAATCCGAACTCCTACAAATCTGAGTCGTTCATTGTTCAGAATTAAATTCGAGCCGTTCATTGCCGAGATAGACGGTCCAATCGATCGCACTACAGTATGTGCCACAGGTGGCTTCCCCCCTCTGTAGTTCTCTTTATGCATTTTGAGTTGGTGTCACTGTCAGTGCACTGTTCTTTATTACCACCTTGAATTCAGTGCTCTGTTCTTTATTACCACCTTGAATTGCTTTCCCTCCGCGGGAGAAATTTACTCTCTCTCTCTCTCTCTCTCTATCTATCTAGAGATGGAAGCTAACTCTGCTTCCAAATGGTGTTTTTTTCTCTGCTTGTTTTTGATTTGGGGAGTTCAATTAACACGATGCAATGTTACTTACGATAGGAAAGCTCTAATTATCAATGGGCATAAGAGAATTCTCTTCTCCGGCTCCATACATTACCCAAGAAGCACCCCTCAGGTCCGAAAAAATTTCCTTCACTTTCCCCAGAAAATGTAGGCTCCATTTGGAAAATTTTCTCGGAAAATTGTGTTAGTAATAAATCAAAATTTTTTTTCTTGGTGTATTATTCAGATGTGGAAAGGTCTTATACAGAAGGCCAAAGATGGAGGCTTGGATGTTATTGACACATATGTGTTTTGGAATCTTCATGAACCTTCATCTGGCAATGTACTTAGTTTTTTTCTTTCTTACTTCAATTTCCTCTCTTCTTTTTCCCCCCTCTGTTTTCTTGTAGTTTGCAATTGGTGATTTTCTAATTTATTCTATTTGTTTGTGGGTTTTTAGTATAATTTTGAGGGAAGGTATGATTTGGTTGGATTCATAAAGATGGTCCAGAAAGCAGGGCTATATGTGCATCTGCGAATTGGGCCTTACATTTGTGCAGAATGGAATTTTGGGTGATTACTTCTCTGTTTTTATATTTGATGGGTTTTTTTAGCTAATTTTTTTTCATCCCAATGATTTATTTCTTTCTTATTTTTCTGTTTTGCTTTTAGTGGTTTTCCTGTTTGGTTGCACTATGTTCCAGGCATCAGTTTCAGAACAGATAATAAACCCTTCAAGGTCTCTCTCTCTCTCTCTCTCTCTCTCTCTCTCTCTCTCTCTCTCTCTCTCTCCACACTAACATTCACTAATCAGTAGTCAAATTTCTGTGGATTTTTCCCATTACCTTGACTTCCTCTATTAAGTTTTGCAGATAGCAATGCGGAGGTTTACCGAAAAAATTGTCCAAATGATGAAGGATGAGAAGTTGTTTGAGTCTCAAGGTGGTCCCATCATCCTCTCTCAGGTCTGCCTTACCCTTGAATGTGTATCCTTTTCTGATCTAAAAATAAGGCAAAAAACAAGAAAAATATGATTGTATTAATGAGACAAGGTCATGTCCGCTTGACAGGACTAATAATGAGACAATTAGCAACGGCACATTTCCACTGTTTTGTATGGTTGCTTGTCCAACGGATATGTAAACCCTCCGCTAGTTGTCACGTTCAGATAACGTGAGCTTGCATATTTGTAGGGCCTGTGAAAAATAGTTGTTTCACATGTCGATACGTGTATATTTCTGGTCAGATTGAGAATGAGTACGGGGCAATAAGCAATTTATTCGGCAATGCTAGTCTTGCATACATGAGATGGGCGGCGAAAATGGCAGTTGAATTGCGTACAGGAGTCCCATGGGTTATGTGCAAGCAAGATGATGCTCCGGATCCAGTGGTAACCAATCTCATTGCATTTGTCAACTGAAAATTTTTGTTTTCTTGAAAATTGGTATTAATCGCTTCGCTGTCCACTTTTGGAATTTCTGAGCAATTAGTCTAGTATTTAAGTCTTTCGCATTAGCAGCAGCCAATATGTAATTCGAGTTACTTGCCAAAACTTTGTGACAGATTAATACGTGCAATGATTTTTACTGCGATGATTTCTCTCCAAACAAACCTTACAAACCCACTATGTGGACCGAGGCTTGGACTGGCTGGTACGTTGAAAAGCTAATGTCTCCCTTAAACCTGCTCCGTTTAGATTGCATATTTACTTGGTCAATTTATAAGGTTTACGGAATTTGGTGGCCCAATTCCGCGGCGATCAGTTGAAGATTTAGCGTTTGCAGTTGCCCGCTTCATTCAAAAGGGAGGCTCATTCGTGAATTACTACATGGTCAGTGTCAATCCCATGTTATTATGTCGAAATGGCATATTGTTGTGAATTTGTCAATTTGGGTAACGAGAAAAAGCAAAGAAAGGAGTTAAAAGGGCCTAAATTTCTTTATTTGCTAAGAAAAAACATACCACGAAATGAAGCTTGAAATCTGATTCAGCATATAGATTAAGATAATTGTTCAAGTTTTATTAAGCAATAACAGTTTGAAATTGTGATCTTGTCAGCTATTTTTTGTGGTGTTGTTGTTTTATATGTTTATTATTCAAAAAATTGAGAGGCTGAGTAGTGGGTTGAGTTTTCTCGAGTAGCAGTTGTAGAAGAGTCTTATTTGCTCTTTGAAGCTCTCTCTATGCATTTCATTTCTTTTTGTACGGATCTTGTTGCTTTTGACAGTATCAAGGAGGGACCAACTTTGGAAGAACAACAGGCCCTTTCATCACTACCAGCTATGACTATGATGCTCCTATTGATGAATATGGTGAGAAAAGCTTGACACTTTTTTTTCCCCATTCTTGAATGTGTTTTTTTTTTCTTTCTTTTCTGTAGCTAATTGCTTGATTGTTTGAAATGGATAGGCTTGATTAGGCAACCTAAGTATGGCCATCTGAAGGAGCTGCATAGAGCTATTAAGCTATGCGAGCGAGCTTTAGTTTCTGCTGATCCTACCGTTACTAGGTTAGGAGCTCATGAACAGGTTTGTCACCTTCTTCAATTTCAAGGATGCTTAACTAAGCAACTTTGAGTGAGAATGTATTCTAATGAGGTGTTTGGATCATCGATTTTTGGAGGAAAAGATAAGAAGATAATGAAGTTGAATGTATTCTTTTCAGTTCCCTTGGTAAATCCCTCCACTAAAACATGATGCAAACTCACCAAAGCAACATATGGCTAACATATTCCGGGGTAGATAATCGAAAAGGGAGGCATGCTACAATGTTCCCATTTTTGCAAATCAGCAGGCTTTTGAACTTTTTTTTTTTTTTTTGTGGATAATTCTGGTGGCATACTAGAAAATACTCTATTTCTTGAAGTTTCTTTGAAGCTCACCCTATTATCTATCTTGTATTCCGTGATTAAATGATTCATGTTGTTTTTTTGTGACCAAATTGACCGGATATGAACATCTTTCAGGCACATGTATTTTCTTCCGAGTCAGGAGACTGTGTGGCTTTTCTTTCCAACTACCATATACAGAGAGATGCGAGGGTTAGATTTAATAACATGCACTATGACCTCCCTCCTTGGTCCATCAGCATTCTTCGGGATTGCAAAAATGTTGTCTTTAACACTGCCAAGGTAATTAGAAAACGATACAAACTGCAGGTTTATGATCTTATATTATGCCTTTCTTATATTGCCTTAAATCACTTGGAGCATGCTCTCTTCACCCACCTTAAGTACATCACATGTTCACCACATCAATGGACTATCCTTTTCTTAATCAGTTTGGAAGAATGCTATTTAGGATTTTCTTGGATAAACATATATACCGAAGTTTTACGAGAGTATGTGATGGTCCTTCACAGGTTGGAGTTCAAACATCCAAGACGCAGATGTTGCCAACCAATACTAAGCTTCTCTCTTGGGAAACATTCAGTGAAGATTTGTTTTCTGCTAATGATGATACAAACATTACAACAGTCGGTTTATTGGAGCAACTAAATGTTACTAGAGATATCAGTGACTACCTCTGGTACTCGACTAGGTGAGAGAATGAATGGAACTTAAAGTATTGCATTTTAGAAGTTTTTGATAACTTGTATTGGTGTTAAATTTTCTGACAAGATAAACAATCCAGTGTTGATATTCGTCCATCTGCATCATTTCTTCGTCGAGGCCAGCCTATCACACTCAGTGTGCAGTCTGCTGGTGATGCATTGCACGTGTTTGTAAATGGACAACTATCCGGTAAATTGTTGAATTATTTATCTTTAAATTAGCACTAAACTTCTTCCAGCTACTGCTCACAATCACGAACATTTGCAAGAAGAGATAAGACTTTTGTTTTGTTTTTCGTTCTCTTGAGAGATCATTCTGTTATGCTTGAACTATAGGGTCTGCTTTTGGATCTAGGAAGTACAGAGAATTTACTTTTACAGGAGAAGTCAATCTGCAAGCTGGACCAAACATAATTTCCCTTCTCAGTGTAGCTGTTGGATTGTCGGTTAGTTTGACAGAACTAAGTATTCGAATGAATTTTTATTTTATAGAAATGCACAAATTTGATACGACAAGCCTACATATGCTTCATTTAAGCATGGGAAACACCCACAATAGTTTCAATAATATTCATCGCATTATTCACTGTCTATTAAGTATTTCTCAAAGAGATGTTTTGCTTTCAATTACTATTTTAACTGATGACAGAAGTCGTTGCTGTCTTTTATTCATTTTGTTACTTTACATGAAATTTACCATGAATTTTTTTGTTGTTAAAGAACAATGGGCCTCGTTTTGAGACATGGAACTTAGGAGTACTAGGACCAGTTGTTCTACATGGTCCACACAAGGGAAAGAGGGACTTATCCAGGCAGAAATGGTCATACAAGGTCAATGAATCCTATTCATTTACTTATCAGAAAAAAATCCTATTCACTTGTGTATAATTTTATGAGATTTTCTTCTTCTTCAGAAATTTCACTTCGTTAGCGCTTTGATTCCTTAGGTTGGGCTCAAAGGAGAGAGGATGAATCTAGTTTCTCCAATTGGAGTTTCATCGGTTGGTTGGATGCCCAAATCCTTATTTGCAAGAAGTCCACGACCCCTTACATGGTACAAGGTATCGAAAAAATGGAATGCCTCTCATAGTTTACATATACCAAAAGTTAGGATGGTATCGAATGGAAGGGGTAATTACTTCAGCGACCATACTCCATACTCCAGAAATTCTGTTTTTGAACCTTAAGGGTAAAGGTAGTTAGTGTCTAGTCAAGTGCTAAACTAAAGACCATTGACTCTGACAGAATGATGAGCCGCATCAGATCAAATTGAACAAAAGTGAGATAACCTGAGAAGAAAATGAACTTTTCATTTCCTGCTGGGGACTTTATCTCAGATTTTTTCTAATCTGAATCATAGAATTCAGATTCTGATTGAAAGGAAACTAAGCAATATTGCTTTGGTTACCCGTTATTATTGCAGGCTTATTTCAATGCACCGGATGGAGATGAGCCATTGGCTCTAGACATGGTCAGCATGAGTAAAGGTCAAGTATGGATAAACGGGCAGAACATTGGGAGATATTGGACTCTCCATGCTAATGGCAATTGCACGCAGTGTAGCTATTCCGGACATTATAAACCTACAAAGTGTGAACTTGGTTGTGGGCAACCAACTCAAAGATGGTAAAACTTGAAGAGCATCTTTTTGTTTCTGTTTTCTTTACTAAACCGGTTAGATGGCGCATTGCTAATTTCATGAAATTTTTGGGTGTGAAGGTACCATGTTCCTCGGTCATGGTTGAAGCCAACTCATAATCAACTGGTTGTTTTTGAAGAACTGCTTGGAGATGTATCAAGGATTTCGCTTGTGAAAAGATCAGTCACTAATTCCTAGGGGATGAAAGATGAATACACATTATCATTGTATGCTCTATTTGCAAATATTGGGAAATCAAATCTAAATAAGATATAAGTTATGACGGCAAATGCAAAATTTTATAGCAAGCTTCTCAATCACAATGCTTGTAGTTGAATAGAAAATTTAATGCAGAGTACACCAAAAATAAATAAGCAGTACCACGCCATCTGTGATTTCGTGTTCTCATATTTCTATTTTTACGATAGGCTTGATAGTTGATATGATCATCCTTTGACGCTTGTAGAATCATCAACTGGATGCCAATACCGGTTAAAGAACCACAACGAATCAGCTTCCACAGCATACCCATCTTGATTACGGTGCCAAGTATAATAAGCATGCGTTCGGTTCTTAATATCGAAAATGGCATGACCAAAACTGGCCTCCCGAAAAGCTGAGTACTTTGGCTGTGGATCTGTCATTCTGCACAAAAAATAAGACTTCGTTTCTTGTGCCGAAAAAGTGGGGGAAGTCATCAAAGAATACGGATTCCAAATTAAGCATAACGAATTATACAAATCTTACTCGGTTGCCAAGCCTTCAATATTTCCACCATCACCAATGGTTATGTATACAGGGGCAGATTGGTCTCTTACTGGAGCACAGATGCCATTCACAATGTTGTACGCAACATTGGATACACGTTCCTGTGATTTAGTCATGTGAATTCATCAAAAACAGAAATAAGGAAATGTTTCCACAGATGGGAAATGCCTAATACATACATCCTTTCTTCAAAATTCAAGCGGGTGATTGAAATTTTGAAGTTTCTTTTGATTGTCAGGTCAGCAAAAAATACAAATTTTGGAATTTAATTTCGTGTAATTCCATCTCAACTTTGCCTACATCATAATTGCAGAAAGATAATATCTTATCTGATTAAGTGCTCTTACCGATCGTTCATAGGCATGAACATGGCCAGCAAATACAACATCCACTTTGTACTGTACAAACCATGGCTCATACATCACTCTCATTGTTTCACCTTCCATGTAATGGTATTTATAGCTATTATACCATGGGGAATGCATAAGAACAATCAACCATGGTGTCTCCTTCCTGTTTACTTTTGGTAGCTCTGCCTCAAGCCATTGGTATTGAGGAGTATATTTGCCTAACATCAACCAAAGACAAAATGGTGAGCATAAGAAGAAAAATCATTTCCCATAGAATACGTATGCAGAAATAGAACTAACCACAGAATGAGTCACACGGTGCAATGTTGATACAATTAAGTATGCATGCAGCCCATGCTCATTTTCAGTACAGCTGTTTTATTTGGCTGCGAGTTTTTTGTGCATGGTTTGGGATACAAATGTCCGGAAATGAAGTAGTGAAAATGGATCAACATCCTTACCGTATGCTGAATAGGAAGACAAGACAATGATGTATGCCGAAGCTCTCTTGATTGAGTACCAAAAGGGAGCAGTACTATCCGATGCTTTATAGGGAACATAATAACGGTGAGTATAAGGCTTAAAGGGTTCTGTTTCGCCCTACAAAAAGGACACAATTTGGTCACATTACATCTTATTGAACAACTCTTTAAAGCTATAGCAAACTTATGAACAAGACTTGGAGTATAAGAGCATCTTATCGTGCAGAATACATTCAAATGTTATGATTTTTAGAATTTTTTTTTTCTCAATCAGCAGTTACGAAAGTGTCTGCAGCAATCAACATAATCGATCACACAAAGAAAGTATATTGCATCAGAGAAGTTAAGATATATTTATCAAGAAACATGGCGAGATAACTTTTCTGAAGTCATATTCAAACTTTGGGGCAATACAAATCCCATTTTTGGAAAAAGTAGATCGTGCAATTTCAATTTGGGCAAAAAAGAGATTAGTTGCTCCTGACCTGAACAAAGAAAACCATGTATAATGCTTACAATTTCAGGGGCAAAATCAAGCTCATGATTTCCCGTGGTCCAGATCCAAGGTTGATAGGCGGTAATTCTCTCAACAAACCTTGCCCAAGTATCCCATCTTGTATTATCATGATTTGGGTAGTTATCTGCATAAGAGAGGTCTCCCACAAAGAGCACTGTTTTTCCCTTTGATGGGTTTAATGCATAGTGAGTAAGCGTCTTGTTCGAATCATAGCTTTGACCAAGATCCCCTACAAAAGGTGCACAAGAGACTAAATGAAGAAGAAATGCAAAACAAAACACAAACAAAGGCCCAGAGATCCACCAGTGGTAAGTTAGCAACACCAATAACAGCCGCGGGCATGTATCGAGCTGGTTAAAAAAAGTTGGAAAGAAAATGTAGACTCCGAGAGAAATTGTGTTACTTGTAATAATCAAAAATGCATATGTTAAGGAGTCACCTATGAGACCAAACGTATACGGGACATCCGGACCAACCTCGGGGGGAGTTGTAAACCAGAAAGTTCTTGTTGTTTGTCCAGTCCCTACTTGATAGTAATATTTCGTGTTGAACTGCGCGCCAACAAATCGAGAAACTGAATCAGTTTTTATACTTGTACCGCTGTTCAACGACAAACTATAATCTAATATAGCCAACAAATATAGAGCATAAAGTAGAGAGGGGACCTTCAAATTTGTAATGGTGCAGTGATGAATGTAACCAGAGGTATAATTGTAGAATTTGTAGGTGACAACAATGCCCTTGGCCTTGTTCTTGAGCTTGCTATTCTCACTCCAGTAAAGGACTGTACTTGAACCAGGTTCATCCATGGTGACCCATGACACTATCATCCCCTTCCCCACATGATCTCCTTGTGTTATATGTACCTTAATTAAAGATTACCCAAAAGTCAGAACACACTATAGAATAGCCCAAATTAAATGAGTAAATGAAAAGAGGAAAACAACCCATTAAATTTCTCCATATAAAAGCAAATTTTCTAGGGAAAAGCATCCAAATTGTATGGAAGGTAGGGGTGGGTTTTACCAAAAAAGAATTAAAATATGGGATTTAATTAAAAAATTCCAAAAGAGAAAGATGAGAAACAGTTCTCTCCCCAAAACACATTTTAATTCGAGAGAACCACCAAAAGGGATCATAAAAGCATTCAGAAACACTTCAAGTAGTAAAACATTTACTTGAAAATTGTGAAAGACAGTGGTGAAAGGAACAATGAACCGCAGAGAGGAAGAAAAGGGAAACACAAGCACGGTGGTTAAGGCTGGAGGTTCAGTCAGGACGGAGTTTTGCTCTCGCTTTAATTGGGCTTTTGCTAGTGGACGGCCGAATTGGTCTCCGAAATTAGTTGAGATGCGTGCATACCGACTCGGACACTTTGAGCTATCAAAGAAAAGAAAGAGAAAGGAAAAGGGAAACACAAACCTGTTGGGGCGCATTGTAACCAGCAGGCGCGCGGAAGACATCACTGTGAAGGGGCATATCCACAGTTTTCTCGACAGGCCTCACGAAAGCACTAGTGGTTCCTCCATTACAGAAGAGTGCTACTGCGTTCAGAAACAAACCCAATATTGCAAGGGCAGAACACCCAGAAACCCCTAGAAAACCCATGTGTGTCCTGTTGAAACCCAATCTCCTCCACCATTCATTCACAGAATCCCCTATATACACACATTTATAGCATACAGAGACTTTTTTGTATAACTCAAGGCGTCCAAGTCAACTTACCAATTCCACCACTCACTTGCGAGAGTTTTAATAGCATAGTGTGATTTTACTCTCATCCAAATATAATTGCGTCCGGAGTTATTTGATGCATACGAATTCATATGCATTTAACGACTTGAGACGTAATTGTGTCGTAAAATTGTTTACATAGACACATACATTCAAGCGTCTAACGGGTTATAGTCGTGATCAGGATGGGGTGTCTGCAGCTTTTTAGCAGTTGCAGGGTCAGAGAAACTAAAGAGACGTACGTGGATTTTTTTTCATTTACTTAAAAAGTTAAAAGTTTGACTTGTGAAGTCATAATTATCCACGAGGGAAAGGTGCAGATTTTTTTTTTTTATAATCAAGAAAGGTGCAGATAATTACAAGAAAAATTGTTTAGCATATGGTTCCGGGACTGTTTGGGAAAATAGAAAGAAAAAAAGGGGGACAATTTGAGACTTTGGCTCCGTTCAGTTGTCAAGAAAGTACATAAAAGGATGAAAAAATCAATTTTCTCATAACTTTTGTAGTGTTTAGTTGCCAGAAAAGTAGTGGGAAAAATATTCTTAAATTTTCCTGCAAGATTTACTTTCTTGCAAAAGTGATCCAACCAAAAACATAGAATTTTGCGGAAAAATTTTCTCCATTGTGGGGCCAAAATAATTGGAGGGTAAGAAAAAAAACGAATGACGCCAATACCAAACAAAATACGAATGACGCCAATACCAAAAAAAATACGAATTAAGTTCTTAGAAAAGCACTTTAAAATTTACGTGAGCAAAAATAATTTCGACTACTGTGATACTTTCTAAGATAATTGTTGTAGAAAAAATTAGTAATTGATTTTTTTTGAAAGTATTTATTTATCTTGTCATTAGTCTTCAGTTTTGGTTTGTACTTACTAATCATTAGTTTATCAATGAGTTTTTGTATCGACAACTAATCAAACATAGTTATTTAACATTTTTTTGTTTAGTTATCATCTCCTTATTTTTTAAGTTTCATGTTAAGGATTTGCATTAGATAAAATATATTTTTCAATATGTGTTAGCTCTCAAATTTACTTTTTGCCATGGGAAAGAAAGAAATTTTTCATAAGTGTCTTTTTCTGACAAATGAACCACTAAACTTTAGTTTTTCTGCAAAAAAATTTTGTCAAATGAATACTCACAGGAAAATAAATTTCTTTTTCCTTTACTTCATTTTACTTACTTTTTCTGAGAATAACTTTCTTGTACAACATTTCTGACAACTGAACGGAACCCTGTCCAGTTTTATAGGCCTACCACCAAGCTTATATAGTCCCCGCTTAATTAATAAAAATCAACTTAATTTTATAATCATATTCGCAAGGTTACCTTTCCCAGCTTTAGATGTGGACGAATCTATGGTAGGCCGAAAAAAGTGGGAAAGTGCGAAAAGTTTGAAAAAGTGAAAGAGCCCAATATCATGCCTCAATCACGAGAGATTATTCAAATTATTGGGGCATCACCTGGGGATTGCCAAGCAAGACCCTGTAAAGCGTGGGCATAACGGTTGATTCGGCTGTTCATCTTGACAATTAACAACTCAACTCTTAATTGAGTAATGAACGATTCAGATTTATATGTGTTCAGATTCAATCCGAGTCATCCGTATTAAGATGAACGACTGAATCGATCGCTCAGCACCGCTTTGTAGGGCAGCAAGCAGCATCCCCTGTCCTACGTGTCTTTACCCTATAATCCTTTTTCACTAAACGTGGTGTGACTCCACTCCACTTGTAAGATAAGCCTTGAGACATTCTTTATTTCACTTTACTTCACTTGAGAATATATTTTTCACGTAATATTTTTTATTATTGAACAGAACCTATTATTGAACTCTCGAATCTCTTTTCTATTTTGACATTTTCTTGCTAAGAGCATATCCAGTCAATTTTTAAATCTTCATTTTAAAGAATCTCTCCTCCAACCTATGCTTCATTTGAGTTTTTCAAAATGGAGTTCTTCAATTATGAGAATAATTAAAAAAATGAACTTCATTTTGTTTTCCCACTTTAAAATGCTACAATATTTTAATCCTAAAATGTGTTCACAATACCTTTTAAATGAGACCAATAACCAATATATCTAACAACTTATTTAAATATAAATACTAGAGGGAACGTTGAAGTTTGGAGAGGAATGGATAAATTTTGAACAATGGAGAATGATGATTGGAGTTTACGTAAATAGTAGTATTATGCAAAACTTAAAACTATTTTGATTCGTACAAATGAATAATTTTGTTAGAAATGCTCTAAGGTAAACGAGATTAGCGGGGTAAGAAGTGAAGAAAGATAGAGAAATGAGAGTAATAATTGAAGATCAAACTTATTGAAAATCATGCTGATAGGTTAGGGGTGGTTCTGAAAACCCAAAGCGAACAAAGTCATCCTCATTGCATCTCAGCCAATGGTTTCGTTTTGATTTTGAATGGTCTAATTTCATTTTAAAGTTCAAACCCTGTCTTTATCTACAGTGAAAAAAAACCGGAAACATCTTTTGGGGGCCGAATTAAAGGTGTATTCCACAATCTCGAATCTCGAGAGCCCGAGGCTCAATTGAAGCAAATTGGGAGACCTTGTAGTGCAGCCGTGCAGAAGTGCCTGCACTACTGGGTCCAGGGTAGCGTTTGATCACGTTGTAACCATCAGTTAAAAAAGTGTGTTTGGCAATGTCATGAGGTAATAAGAGCCTTTGAATGTGAAAAAAGTAGCACTTGGATTGGACCAGAATATATGACTACTTGCAGCCAATGCATGGGTGGACCAGAGACACCAAACTCTCTCAACCATAATTAATGGACATTTGATTTGGGGGTCCTACTTTGACATTCTTTAGCTTCTTGCCAAAATTTTCTAAAGCTCTCCGCTCTTACCTCTCAAGTCTCAAACTACAGTACTAGTAATTTTTTTTTATTCCACTGGTGCTACAGGTACAACAAGAGCTGTACAAACACCAGTACAACACCCTTTTGAACCTGTCTCGGGTTTCAAAAAATGATCGGAGCAGCTCATTTTGTTTAAAATAATTTGTTTAGAGTTTCTGTAAAAAACTCAGCTCTATCCAATATCGGTAAGGGAGTTTACAAAATGTCATTTTTTGCTTCATAATTTAGCCTATATTCTGAAGCAAAAAATGATGTTTTGTAAACACACTTATCGATATCCGGTAAGTGTGTGCCGGCCTGCCGGGTGCATGGTTACCATGTGATGAGGTTTCTATACAGTGATCAAGTTCTTGGAAGAATAAATCAAAGGGAGATTTTACATATCATTTACCGTTTTTAAAATACTACATATATCAAAACGAGCAACTTTGTAGAGATCGAGCAACTTCAATTGACAATCGAGCAACTTTAGAGAATAAAATTGATATCACAGCCACTCTTTTGCCTGTCATCGATAATCCAAATTTAGAAGTTGGGGAAAGAATAAGTTGAATTGAGGTTGGGGCTGAGCATTCAGTGATCATAGGGGTTTCCGTTATTAGAAGCCTTGGTTTCCTATGATTGATACAACTTTTTCCTTTACGGATCCGTTTGATTAGAGTGAAATAATATTATGAGTCCACTTGCTTAGAGTAGAAATAATAATAAACAATACAAGAAAGAGCGAAAAGTTTATAATTCTACTTTTGTGGTGTTTGATTGCATGTCATGAAAATAGATCGAAGAAAGTGGTTTTTCACTACTACAATAAACCATAAATATCACAGCTATTGGGCGTGATTGTAAGTTTTCTATCACACTCTTGCTACCGTGATGGATCTGGGTGTGATTGTAAGTCACTCTCTTTTATCACAGTTATAAACCGTGATTGAAAGAGAGAAACAATCACGGTCAAAAGGCGTGATCGTTTCTCTTTTATCACGGTTATAAGCCGTGATTGTTTCTTTTAGGCGAGATCATTTCTCTTTCTGGGTGTGATTATATGTCATTTTAGATCACGGTCTATAACCGTGATTGAAAGTTCCAAATGATCACACCACCATAAACTGAGATGAAAAATCATTGCGCGTGATCTGTTCTTTGTATCTACTAGACCATCTTTTCTTGTCATTGCCAAGTTTCGAACCCATGCACCCTTAGTTGATTTCCTAAGCCCTTACTGCTAAGCTAGCCAAGAACTTCTATTACATTAGGAAAACAAAAATATTTATACTTACTTCCTAAATTGAGAAAACTTTTTTTTTCCCCTTGAAATTTGCTGAATTTTTTAAAATGCAATTAACATGATATTAAAATATATAAAAATACATGTATAAACATTGTTTAAAAAATTTTAAAAATATGACAACAAATCTTTTGCTAATCAAAATTAGTTATTGGTCACCAAAAGATTTTCTTGAGGCGAAAATTTTAGTTTTAGCTAATAAATTTAGTAGATAATATTGTTTTTTTGTTATAGTGTAAGCTTTGTATTTTTATGAAAATTATCACAACCTGCAGATTGTAACATTATAGACAAACTTTAGATTTTTTTTTTTTTATAAACTAACCATTTCACATAGATTTTGTGTTTATATTGAATTTCAATTTCAATAGTAGCTTTTCAATTGGATTTTAATCCTTTTCAAATAAGGCTAAGCCATAATAATACAATTGCTTTTTTACCTAATGTGTCAAACGTATACTTGGAAGACATCCGAAATAACTAAATTTCACTACTACAATAAATCATAAATATCACGGCTCGCCCACGTAAAAATCGGGCACTAGTGGAACAGTTCGCCCGTCATCGAAGAAACAACTGGGCACCGGTGGAACCCAGTTGTGGAATTTGCCTTCTCTCTCTCTATCTTTTTGGACGTGAAGATAAAGATGAAACGTAAAGATTTTTTGGGATGAGTGCAATTAGTACTTATCTTCTTATCTTTTGTAAAAAAGAAAAAACGAACTTTTCAAAATTCTTAAAAGACATCGTTTTTCTCACATAACTTTTCAAAGTCTACCTAAATGCGTATCACCCCGCCTACGTGAAAATTCAGATTGCGAGCCTAAATAAGTAAGCTTTTTATCTCACCGTAAGAGTGTGATCATTTATCTCACTTTTTCCGAGCTAAAGTTTTTTATCATGCTACAATTGTGAGGTCATTTCTCTTTTATCTCACCGTAAGAGTGTGATCATTTATCTCATTCTTTTCCGCCCTAAAATCTTTTATCACGCTACATGGGTGAGGTCTTTTCTCTTTTTTATCACGTCACAAGGGTGAGATCTTTTCTCTTTTATCTCGCCACAAGAGCGAGATCTTTTATCTCATTTTTTTCTGCCCTAAAATCTTTTATCACGCTTCAAGGGTGAGATTGTATTTCTTTTATCTCGCCACAAGAGCGAGATCTTTTATTTCGCGCTAAAACTCACTTTTTATCTCAGTTTTGGACTTAAGCTGAGATAAAAAATTTAAGCACTACTTTTTATCACGCTTTCACTGAAAACCGTGATCTTTGTGAATCTTCTTAGTGTGACGCATATCTATTATTGTAGTAGTGTTTCTAAATTTCCTATCATTTCCCTTTTCTTAGTACGTTATTACAAAATCCAAACACAAATTTGAGATTTTAACCTCAAGGAAAGAAATTAATGGGTTTTCTTTTTCTTGTTTGATTAGAGGTGTATTGCTTTCGTTTTGTTAATTTACTTGCTGTAGGTTGGTACATCCAGTAGCGGATACAGGATTTGTACTAAGTGGGGGTCCGAATCACATGTATTTTTACATTAATAAAAAAACATATAGTCTATAAGATAAATTTTGCTACTTACTAATTTTGAGAAGAAGACGAGATTGTGTACATATATACATATTTGCAATTAATTTTATAACCACAACCAAAAAATAGTCTATAATTGAAATTTTATGAGTGTTCTTCACACATTGTATAGCAACTTTATCAACTTTTCTTTCATTCTAGCTAGAGACTTACGGACCGATCTTATAGAACTTTTCCAAATTAATTTAAAAGAGAACTTGGGAGACTTACAGGACCGATCTTATAGAACTTTTACAAATTAATTTAAAAGAGAACTTGGAAAACAATTAGTGAGATAATTGAGAGGGTGTGCAGGGGCCGGGCCGACGCTTGCACCTCCGTACATCCGCCCCATGGTTCATCATTATAGATATTTTGCATGAATGATGAGGGATGGGCATGCATTGGGATGAGTTTTCCCTAGCCTCCATGGCTCCGTACTACCCTAAAATATCATTACAGAGAGAAGAAGATCAAGATCATGATATAACGTTGTCTGCCAATTGCTTGCCATAGCTCATTTGGCAGGTAGCTAGTGCTGAGTTGCATTCATGACAAATACTTCCTTATTCAAGAGGAAAGTATACAGCCAAGAAAAAAATAAGAATGCCAGCCAGAAAAAGCATGATCACATGCTGTGCTGCTTTGTCTCTTCTTCTTCTTCTTCTTCTTACCCTTTTAGGAGTAGTTTAGCTAGCTATGGAAAACACTAGTTTTCATTTCCTCTGCATCGTGTGATCTTGTCTTGAATCACTTAAAATTTATACACATTAAGACGACCAAAATATTCAAAAAGCACGCCAAATCGTTGGCCAAAAGAGTTGGATTTGTTTACTCATCGACCCATCTAACATTTGATTGGATTTTTTGCTCTGATTTAGTTCCAAGTGTGCGAATGGTGGACAAACTCAGACCTTTAATGTGCGAAAAAGTGCAGACGTGGCACAACCTTAGCGCTCGGATCAAACATCTCCAAACCATAGCCGGACTAAAAGATGGTGTAAATACATTTTAAAGAGGTCCGAACCCGGATCCAACAAGGTGCAGTCTAGGTTGCGACATAAATCAAAAGCATCAAAATACTGTATTTATTGAACATTGAGACAAGTCATATACTAGAATCTAGACAAAAATCTCGTGAACAAAACAAACTTTCATTGCTGAACCTATTTTGTCACTTGGTTTGTTCGTTGGTCCTTGGTGTCGTACACACAGGGAGTCACGGAAATAGTGCAGAGGCAACTATAACTCTTTCTTTTTTTTTTTTTCAGGTCCGTTTACCCGCACCTCAATTATTTTCTTCCCATGTCCAGTTGAAGGCTGGCCATCTACGCTGGTATTAAGGGATTCACAATAGATTTTTTTTTTCTTACGACCTGACCCCAAGAGGTTGCCAAATTTCGAATTCAGGATGCCCGAGTTTACATTTCATCCCAATAAAGTACTACCTCCGTCCCAATTTAATTGTTATGTTTGAAAGTTCGTGCCACTTTTCAATTGATTATATTTTACAATTTATAATGTTTTAGGTGATTTTGAAAATATTGTATTATAGAACAAATCGAGATCTATCAAATAAGATCCATATTGGATATAAAATTTATTATCAATTTAAAGATATAACTAGTTTTTTTATCGATAAGTAAATTAGGACGGAGGGAGTAATAAACTATACTTGAGCTAGCCCTTAGGTGAGAAAACTATACTTCAAAGTAGTGTGTGGACAAATATTAAAGTGAAGAGGGTTTGAAGAAATGGCTCTCACTCACATGGGGGAAAGGTATTGGAGTGTGGGGTCACACGAGTCCTAATTTTCAAAAGGCCACTCTTACATGTACAAGCATCCTATGTGATGGATGCCCCAATTTGCTATGCTGTTTTTTCTTTATTATCCTATGCTTCCTATTATCCTACGCAAACATTTCATTTTAAAAAGGGAAAATTTCAAAAAAGCCCCTGAACTTTCTGACAACTTGCAAAAAAACACCTGAACTTTCACTATTAACAAAAAAACACCTAAACTTAGCATTCCGTTAGCAATTAAACCCTTGCCGTCCAATTCCGTCAATTTTTAAAGGATGGAACTAACGGAAGGCGTTAACTTTTTTTTTTTTTTACTTTTTACATTCAAAAATTACTTTTAACTCTTTCTTTTTTTTATTGGTAAATAAATATGCAATAAAGTTCTTTTTTTTCTTACTATTTATCAAAAATTACTTTAACTCTATTTTTTACTATTTACAAAATAACTTTAACCACCATCTTTTTTGTTACTTTCAAATTTTACCTCTCCCCTTCTCTCTCTCTCTCTCTCTCTCTCTCTCTCTCTCTCTCTCTCTCTCTCTCTCTCTCTCCCCCCTTTTTTTTTAGAACTTTAACCCCACTCCACCAATCAACTGCCAAAGCTCTAGCTCTAATTTTAGAAATTCAAAATTACTCTTTTTTTTAGCATTCTTGTTTTTTATATTTTTTACTTCCAAAATTACTTTTAACTCTTTATTTTTAGTAGTAAATAAATATGAAATAAAATTTTTTTTCTTACTATTTATCAAAAATTACTTTAACTCTAATCTTTACTATTTATAATAATAAATTTAACCCATTTTTACTATTTATTGCATATTTATTTATGACTAAAAAAAAGAATGAGTTAAAAGTAATTTTTGGAAGTAAAAGTAGTAAAAAAAGAAAAGGTTACAAAGAGGAGGTTAAAAGAACTTTTGAATTTCTGAAATTGTGGCTAAGGCTTTGGCAGTTGGTTGTGGAGTTAATTGGTGGTGTGGAGTCGATTCTAATAAGAAAAAAAGGAAGGGGGGGGGGGGGGGGGGGGGGGGTGGGGAATGTAAAATTTGAAAATAAAAAATAGGGTTAAAGTAATTTTCGATAAATAATAAGAAAAAAAAAACTTAATTGCATATTTATTTACCAATAAAAAAAGAAATAGTTAAAAGTAATTTTTGAATGTAAAAAGTAAAAAAATAAAAAGTTAACACCTTCCGTTAGCTCCATCCGTTAAAAATTGACGGAATTGGACGGCAGGGGTTTAATTGCTAACGGAATGCTAAGTTTAGGTGTTTTTTTGTTAATAGTGAAAGTTCAGGTGGTTTTTTGCAAGTTGTCAGAAAGTTCAGGGGCTTTTTTGAAATTTTCCCTTTTGAAAAATGAGCTAATGAATGTGTTATTGTTGGGGAATTAAGTCGCTCATTTCACAAGCAATCAAAGCATCTAAATTTTCATTTCTTTTTTTTCTAAAATCAAAGCATCTAATAGCTGTTGGAACTTGTTACATACATACATACATCCCCGCCACGAGATCCCCTCTCCGAACAGGGGCCTGTCCGATTCCCTCTCGACCGTTGATCTCACAAATCAACGGCTGAGAAGGGCAGAGCACTTTTTGCTCCAAAACGACGTCGTTTTGAGTAAGAAGTGCTCGGTCCATCTCAGCCGTTAATTTATGAAATCAACGGCCGAAAAGGATGGAACAGACGCTTGTCCAGATGGGTCCGACAGGGATCTGATCTCTACATCCCCACATCCATCTCTCTCTCTCTCTGATGGATTTTGTACATGCATCGATCCCCACATCTCTGTCATACAGTACCCGGATGAAAGATTCTGTTATGACGAACACATGAGCATGAGAGATTATACGTACCACATAAAGATTATGTGCTGGTTGCTCAATGAAAACTGAATAATTAAAAACTATATTTTCTGCGATTTTTTTTTGAGAAACAAACAGGATAATAAGTGTCCATTTTGATCATTCAATTCGTTACTTTTTTTATACTCATCCATCTCATATACTTTTTTTATACTCATCTGTCTCATAATTGAATTTCGGTTATTAAATTCTAACTTGTTAAGTAGATGAGTATTTAATATGCCCTTAAGATCAAAACAAAAAGTACTTGTTATTAAAATCATCCATCTATCGCAACCGTTTAGAGTTCTCAAAATGGCCGTGCATTTTGAAACATTACATGATAGAAGAATTGACCAAAATTGTACAACGGAAGGATCAAAGTCGCAAGTTTTAGATTATCCCGAGTAATTAAAAAAAAAATTCAACTTCATTCCGTAATAATAAACCACACGATTAAAAAAAAAAAAAAACTATTTTGGGTAGTTTTATTTTGCCAAATACAAATAAAATGAGATATTGAATCTGATTTTTTTAAAACCTCAACCGTAGTTCACGAAACGCCTCTTTAAACCTCTTTAACACGTACTCAGCCGAACACGGCCTTAATATTTGGCTTTCCCACTTCTCTTTATGACTTTTGAGTTGGCCTCAGTGCTCTGTTCTTTATTATCACCACCTTGAATTGCTTTCCCTCCACGGGAGAAATATACTCTCTCTCTCCTTCCCCCACCTCTCTCTCTCTCTCTCTCTCTCTCTCTAGAAATGGAAGCTAACTCTGCTTCCAAATGGTGTTTACTCTGCTTGTTTTTGATTTGGGAAGTCCAATTAACACAATGCAGTGTTACTTACGATAATAAGGCACTGATTATCAATGGGCAGAAGAGAATTCTCTTCTCTGGCTCCATACACTACCCAAGAAGCACCCCTCAGGTCCGAAATACTTTCCCTCACTTTCCCCAGAAAATGTAGCTCCATTTGGAACATTTTCTTGGCAAAACGTGTCAGTAAATCGATTTTTTGGTATCATCCAGATGTGGGAAGGTCTTATACAGAAGGCCAAAGATGGAGGCTTGGATGTTATTGACACATACGTGTTTTGGAATCTTCATGAGCCTTCAGCTGGCAATGTACTTAGTTTTTTTAGCTTCATTTTCCTCAATTTTTTTTTCTCTGTTTCTTGGTGAAAATCTAATTAATTTTTTTTCTGTTTGTGGGTTTTTAGTATAATTTTGAGGGGAGATATGATTTGGTTGGATTCATAAAGATGGTCCAGAAAGCAGGGCTATATGTGCATCTGCGAATTGGGCCTTACATTTGTGCAGAATGGAATTTTGGGTGATTACTTCTCTGTTTTCATATTTGCTACGTTTTTTTTTTTTTTTCCGATGGAGGAGCTGTATTGGACCCGACCGCGCAACCCAAACCTCCGGGAGCTAGCGCGATCACATCAGTGACGGCCCTCCACTTACTGTATGGTACTCACCCGGTGGGAAATCGAACCCAGACCTTAAGGATTACCCCAAAGCCTAGGCATCCACCCGAACCACTGGGGCAACCACCCGTGGGTGTGTTTATATTTATGCAAATGTTTTTTGTTTTTTATTTTTTCCTGTTTTGCTTTTAGGGGTTTTCCTGTTTGGTTGAATTATGTTCCAGGCATCAGCTTCAGAACAAATAATGAACCCTTCAAGGTCTCTCTCCCTCTCTCTGCACTAATTAATAGTCAAATTTCTATGAATTTTTCCATTACTTTGATTGATTCTTGGTTTTGCAGATAGCAATGCAGGGGTTCACCCAAAAAATTGTCCAAATGATGAAGGATGAGAAGTTGTTTCAGTCTCAAGGTGGTCCCATCATCCTCTCTCAGGTCTGCCTTTCCCTCAATATTTTACTGCGTTATTGTTTTTTTTTCTTTTAACAATGTGCTAGTAGTATATCTATCCTTTTTGGATATGAAAATAAGACAAGAAACAAGAAAAAAGACAATGTACTAATGAGATAAGGTCATGTCCGATTGAGCGGACTAATAACGAGACAATTAGTAACACGGCATTCCCAGCGAACCGTACACCTTATGTTTTGTAGCATTCTTTGTCGAAGGGATTACTTAAAACGTACAATGCGTAATGCCTGTAAGAAACCGTTGTTTCACATGTCGGATGCATTTATCTGGGCAGATTGAGAACGAGTACGGGCCACAAAGCACCAATGCTGGTCGTGCATACATGAGATGGGCAGCGGAAATGGCAGTTGAATTGGGTACAGGAGTCCCGTGGGTTATGTGCAAGCAAGATGATGCTCCGGATCCAGTGGTAATCAATCTCGCTGCATTTGACAAATGAAAATTATCTGTAGCTTAGCTCCGTTTACATTTGTATGATTTGTTTGTCCGAGTAAATAAGCTTTATGCCATATTCTTCTTTTAGTTTTCTTGCAAATTGTTCTTAGTCACTTCACTGTCCACTTTTGAAATTTCTTAGCAATAGCCAATATGTAATTCGAGTTACTTGCAAAATCTTGGTAACAGATAAATACGTGCAATGGCTTCTATTGCGATTATTTCTCTCCAAACAAACCTTACAAACCTGCAATGTGGACTGAGGCTTGGTCTGGCTGGTAAGTTGAAAAGCTAGATAAGGTCTCTTGCAAACCTACTCCGTTTAGATGACATATTTACTTGCTCTCTCGTCAATCTATAAGGTTTACAGAATTTGGCGGCCCCATTCAGCAGCGTCCAGTTGAAGATTTAGCATTTGCAGTTGCCCGGTTCATTCAAAAGGGAGGCTCCTTTGTGAATTACTACATGGTTAGTGTCGACCGCACGTTACTATGTTAAAATAGCATATTGTTGTGAATTGTCGCTCACAGAAACCAAAGTTATTGTTGTGAATTTGTGATCATGAGCTTGGTTAATGAGAAAATTAAGGAAAAGGAGTCAAATGGGGACTAGCTTTCTTAATTTGCTAAGAAAACATACTAGAAAATGAAGCTTAAAATCTAATTCAGCTGAACTGTACAAACTTTATTCAGTAGTCGCAGTTGTAATCTTGGTTTTTTCGACAGTATCAAGGAGGAACAAACTTTGGAAGAACAGCAGGCGGCCCTTTCATCACTACCAGCTATGACTATGATGCTCCTATTGATGAATATGGTGAGAAAACCTAACACTTCTAATGCACAAAAATTAAAACTCCACTCTTAAATTTGTTTGAGTTTTTTTTGTCTGTAGCTAATTGCTTGATTGTTCAAAATGGACAGGCTTGATTAGGCAACCTAAGTATGGCCATCTGAAGGAGTTGCATAGAGCTATTAAGCTATGTGAGCGAGCGTTAGTTTCTGCTGATCCTACCGTTACTAAGTTAGGAAGTTATGAACAGGTTTGTCGCCTTCTTCAATTTCAAGGATGCTTACCGAACTTTGAGCGAGAATGAATTCTAATGAGGTGTTTGGATCATGGATTTTTGGAGGAAAAGGAAAAGATAAGAAGATAATGAAGTTGAATGTATTTCTTCGGATGCCCTATTCTTTTCAGTTCCCTTGGTAAATCCGTCCACTAATCCATTATGCAAACTCACCAAGGCAACTATACAGCTAACATATTCCAGGGCAGATAATCGAAGAGCGCATGCTACAATGTTCCCATTTTTGCCAAATCAGCAGGCTTTTGAACAACTTGTAATAATTCTACTGGCATTGGCATACTAGAAGACACTATTTCTTGAACTTGTTTTGAAGCTTGTCCTATTATCTATCTTCTATTCCTTGATTAAACCATTCATGTTGCTTTTTTGTGACCAAATTGACCGGGATATTAACATCTTTCAGGCACATGTATTTTCTTCCAAGTCAGGAGATTGTGCAGCTTTTCTTTCCAATTACCATACGCAGACAGCTGCGAGGGTTAAATTTAATGACATGTACTATGACCTCCCTCCTTGGTCCATCAGCATTCTTCCCAATTGCAAAAATGTCGTCTTTAACACTGCCAAGGTAAAAGATGCAACTGCTAGTTTAAGGCGGAATTGATTATGTTTCCATGTAGCTAACTGATTTACTACTAAGGTTCATATACTGAAGTTTTACAAGAGTATGAGATGGTCCTTCACAGGTTGGAGTTCAAACATCCAAGACGCAGATGTTGCCAACCAATGCTAAGCTTCTCTCTTGGGAAACATTTAGTGAAGATTTGTCTTCTGCTAGTGATGATATGGAGTTTAGAATAGTTGGTCTATTGGAGCAACTAAATGTTACCAGAGATATCAGTGACTACCTCTGGTACTCGACTAGGTGAGAGATTGAATGGAATTGAAAGTATTGCATTTTAGAATATTTTCGTAACTTGTATTGGTGTTACATTTTCTGATAAGATAAACAATCCAGTGTTGATATTAGTCCATCTGAATCATTTCTTCGTCAAGGCCAGCATATCACGCTCACTGTGCAGTCAGCTGGTGATGCATTGCATGTGTTTGCGAATGGACATCTATCAGGTAAATTGTTGAATTCTGTGTCTTTAAATTAGTAGTATTAAATTAATTCCAGCAAGTTCTCACGTAAAGTATCAAGAAGAGATAAGAATTTAGTAGCATTTTTCGTTTTTCGTTTCACTTTAGAGATCATTCTATTGTGCTTGAACTACAGGGTCTGCTTTTGGATCTAGGAAGAATAGAAAATTTACTTTTACAGGAAAAGTCAACCTACATGCCGGAAGAAACATCATTTCCCTTCTCAGTGTAGCTGTTGGATTGCCGGTTAGTTTCATAAATCTTAGCATCAGAATGAATTTTTTATAGAAATGCAGGAATTCTATACGACATAGCCTACATATGCTGCATTTAAGAATAGGAAACACCAAGAATAGTTTCAAAAATATTCATCGATCATATTATTCACTGTTTAAAGTATTTCTCAAAGAGATTTTTTTGCTTTCAACTACTACTGCAACTGATGACAGAAGTAGTTGCTGTCTTTTATTTATTTTGTTAGTTTACATGAAATTTATCAAGATTTGTTTGTTGTTGAAGAACAATGGGGCCCATTTTGAGACATGGAACACAGGAGTACAAGGACCAGTTGTTCTACATGGTCTAGACAAGGGAAAGAGGGACTTATCCTGGCAGAAATGGTCATACAAGGTTAATGAATGAATCCTGTTGACTTGTGTACAATCTTTTGAGTTTTTCTTCTTCTTTAGAAGTTTCACCTCATTAGTGCCTTGATTCCTCAGGTTTGGCTCCGAGGAGAAAGGATGAATCTAGTTTCTCCAATTGAAGTTTCACCTGTTGGCTGGATGCCCGAATCCTTATTTGAAAGAAGTCCACAACCCCTTACGTGGTATAAGGTACCAGAAAAAATGGAACACCTCTCATAGTATACATTTAGCTAATGTTAGGAATTAGGATGGTATCGAACGGAATGTATCCAGTTCTTTGTTATTTCCAAGTAAAGGTTGAGATGTTCTGTCACGGGTAATTACTTCAGTGACCATGCTCCATACTCCAGAAATTCCTTTTTTGAAAGTTACATGTAAAGGTAGTTTTTTTTTTAACAACACATACATGTAAAGGTATGTAGTGACTAGTCAAATGCTGAACTAAAATAAGACTCAAAGATCATTGACTCTGACATAATGATGAGCTGCGTCAGATCAAATTGAACAGAAGTGAGATAACCTAAGAACAAAATGAAGATATTTGGTGTTTGTAATTGGCATTGAGTTTTTCGTTTCCTGTCAGTGAATTCATCTTAAGATCTTTTCTAACCTGAATCATAGAACTCTCATTCCGATTGAAAGGAAATTAAGCATTATTGCTCTGCTAACCTGTTTTGTATTGCAGGCTTATTTCAATGCACCGGATGCAGAGGAGCCACTGGCTCTAGACATGGGCAGCATGGGAAAAGGTCAAGTATGGATCAACGGGCAGAACATTGGGAGATATTGGACTCTCTCAGCTAATGGAAACTGCACGGGGTGTAGCTACTCTGGAACATTTCGACCTACAAAGTGTCAACTTGGTTGTGGGCAACCAACTCAAAGATGGTAATGACATTCTGAAAAGCATATTTTTGTTTCTGTTTTCTTTATGAAACCGGTTAGATAGCGCATTGCTAATTTCATGAAATTTTGAGTGTGAAGGTACCATGTTCCTCGTTCATGGTTGAAGCCAACTCATAATCAACTGGTTGTTTTCGAAGAACTGCATGGAGATGTATCGAGGATTGCTCTTGTGAAAAGATCAGTCACGTATTCCTAGGGGATGAAAGACGAACGCCCATTGTCATTGTATGCTTCTGTTTGCAAACAAATATCGGGAAAGCAAATCAAATCACACATAGTTATAAAGGCAAATGCAAAATTTTACAAGAAGCGCCTTTTTATTTTTACGATAGACTTGATAGTTGATATGATCATCTTTGGACGCTTGTACAATCATCAACAGAATGTCAATATCGGTTAAAAATCACAACGAATCAGCTTCCACAGCATACCCATCCTGATTACGGTGCCAACTATAATTAGCATGCGTCTGTTTCTTAATATAAAAAATGGCATGACCAAAATTGGCCTCGAGAAAAGCTGAGTACTTTGCCTGTGGCTCTGTCATGCTGCACCAAAAAATAAGAATTCCATTTTCTTGTGCCGAAAAATTGGGGGAAGTCATATCAAAGAATACCAATTCCAAAGCATTACAAATTACTCAAATCTTACTTGGCTGCCAACCCTTCAAGAATTTCAACCATCACCAATGGTTATGCATACAGAGGCAGATTGGTCTTTTACTGGAGCACAGATGCCATACATAATGTCGTAAGCAACATTGAATACGTTACTGTGATTTAGTCATGTGAATTCATTAGCAATAGAAACAAAGAAATGTTTCCGCGGACGGGGAATGTCCAATATATACATCCTTTCTTCAAAATTCAAGCCGGTAATTGAAAGTTTGAAGTTTCTTTTGATTGTCAGGTCAACAAAAAATACAAATTTGAAATTGAATTTCATGTATTTCCAACAGCTTTGACAACATCGTAATCGCAGAAAGATAATATCTTACATGATAAAAAGTGCTCTTGCCAATCGTTCATAGCCGTGAACATGACCAGCAAATACAACATCCACTATGTACTGTACAAAGTACAAACCATGGCTCATACATCACTCTCATAGTTTCACCTTCAGACCATCTCTTGTGACCCGAACCGTAGAGTCTAGCCCGTACTTCGGTCCAGCCTAATAGTTGAGTGCTTGACAGATGATTCCGTTCCTGGTTCGGCCCACTACACAAGGCAGTGGAGTCCTCAAGCCATTCTCTGTACATGAGGTTTGCCCAGAATTCGTTGGAGAAAAACAATATAGACACTGGTGGGAGAATGTTATTCTCCCTAGGAATTAGTGCTCATCAACTTTCTCTCTCTAGGGAATCTTCTCTCTGGGAAATTTTGAAAGGAATGTCTCATATTTACAAACAACATAGACCAGTACCTCCTGACCACAGGGATGATATCACCCATCGCGATTGTCTTGTGGGTATTCGGGTGCGCAAGTGCCCCTCTCCCGGCGAATCCCTCTTCTTTCATAGCTAGCAAGCTACTAAATCCCCTTCATTTCCATGAGGGGAAGGGTGTGGCCTGTTCGGCCATGCCAATAATTCTACCAAGCCTCAGGGGGCCTCTCTAGTCCTGCCTTAAGGCTGGAGCAGCCACTAAAGTCGGGCAATATATATCAGTCATTTGGCTTCTCGCGTTCTTGATCATTGTCTCTTGGCCACTTGGGGTAAGCAAAATAACCGTCAAACATGAATCCAGTCTTAATTTCTAGAACTCAATTTTTGTTACTTGTTCGAAATTTCCATCGTCATTGGTGTGATAAAAAAAGGTTAGACGAATGACAAGATTAGAAACTGAAAACACCATTTTAATCTACATGTATGACGTTATGCATCAACTCTACCAAAGAGTAAAAGAAGGCCCCGTTTCCACTGAAATTTTTGCACCGTAACTTATAGAATTTTGTGAAGCTGTTAATACTAAACTAAGTGTTTTGTCAAAAGCTAAATTGTTTCTACTAAACTAAAATATCCGACATGTTCTCTCACAAAATACCCAACACATTTTCCATAACTTTTAATTTAGTGAAAATAACTTGGCTACGAATAACTATTAAACTAAAGATGTCCACAACTTCTAGCTTACCGGAAATGCCCCCAAAGTGTTATAAAAGCTTTGGGTTTTCAATTATAAATTCATCTAATGACTAATGATGGAATCGAAATTTTAGTTCGGGATTTTCTCTTTCCACAGTGCTTTGCAATGTATTACTGTAACTTCTTAAACTTAACCAAAGATTTTTAAATATCGACACTAACATTGAGCACGCGGTTTCGCGCCAAGCACGCTCGGGTGGCATTAGTATACTAAAAAATTATCTAATCTGCCGGTATTTGAGATGAGATCAGCCCTTACATCAATATGCATGTTTTAAACCCCAATCTGCTCTTAGATTTCTTCTTCTAGTATTTTTTTTTTCTCACTTGGGACCAGTCTCCTCATAGGCAAGTTGCATATCTGAAATTCATTTTCAAATCCCCAGCAACAATCTCGAGGCATAAGACAACCATGCATCCTACAACTGCATCTGGATAAGTTGAATCTTGAGGCATAAGACAACCCTGCTTCTTGCAGCTGCATCTGGATAAGTTGCATTTGCATCTGTTGTTGTTGTTGTCGATCGTTGTCGTTGTCATTGTCGTCGTCATTGTCGTTGTTGTTGTCGTTGTTATTGTTGTTGTTGTTGTTGTTGTGTGTGTGTGTCTATATATATATATATAAATGAAGATAAGACCATGGTAGCTCCTCGGTTAATCCGCTGGATGAATGGATTTTTTTACATGCATCTCAAGTCTAGGGCTGCTAAACGAAGCAAGCTATTCGAGTTTAAGCTCGTGTTTGTTTGTTAAAAGCTTGTTATATTATCGATATCAAACTAACCAGTCTCCTCATAGGCAAGTTGCACATCTGAAATTCATTTTCAAATCCCCAACAACAATCTCGAGGCCTAAGACCATAGTTCTGAATACCGTTTCGAACAGGATACCGGTTTCCTACTGGTACGGTACGTACCGGTACCGGGTACCGTTTCAGATTTACCGCAACTATAATATATATAATAATTATATATAATTATAATTCAAAAAAATCCCCCATACCATGAAATTCATCATAAAATATCTATATTAAGACAACAAAATTCACCATTTGGAGTCCAAAATCAAACATTGCAAGTGTATAAATTGCGCAGAAAAATTCTATTAACAATAATATTTGTCATAAGACGTTGTTATTGATTCACGATCATAATAAATAAATTGTTGTTGTTGGGATTTTGGTGTGAAGTCATAAAACATTGTGTTTGCCTTTTTGTCCCACATTGCTTAGTTATAAAACTCTTTTCCACCTTAAAAGACTTTGCACACTAGTGAGCTTGTGAATGAAAATCCAAGGAGAGGTCTCGCGCGTTTAGGAAAACAGACCATGGCCGAATGCAATTTGGAAAAACTGATTCGGAAACCAATTAACCGGGTGCGCGTCACGGATTATTCGCGCGCAGGGGGTGTGCAAATCCTGGATTTTGAGCCTCGCGCACGTACTATAGATAAGCCCACGTTTTGCTAAAATTCTGAAACCTTTTTTAATTGACGTTCCAGAAAAAAATAACAAAACCATTTTTTTTTTCTTTTTAGCGTTCCAGAAAAAACAGAAAAAAAAAAAAAAACTGCAACATTTCGGACGAAATTCCCGGTATTTGTTTTCCGGCCGGTATTTCCCGAAACGGCCGGTACCGAGCGGTACCGACCGGTATTTGGCCCGGAACGGTATTGGGGTGTTAGGGTACCGGTTTTCTTCAATTCCGGTACGTACCGGCCGGTACGGAACGGGATCGACAACTATGCCTAAGACAACCATGCATCCTGCAGCTGCATCTGGATAAGTTGAATCTCGACGCATAAGACAACCATGCATCCAGCAGCTGCATTTGGATAAGTTGCATTTGCATTCTTTGTTGTTGTTGTCGATCGTCATCGTCGTCGTTGTTTTTATTGTTGTTGTGGTTGTCGATCGTTGTCTTCGTCGTCGTTGTTGTTTATATATAGGGCAAATTTCACTTATCTCCCCTGAGGTTTCTGACAATTACAGACACCACCCCTCTGGTTACTGAAATTGCATTTACCTCTCCTGTCAGGGTTAGCAAGTAACAGAACCTAACGGGGGAAGCAAAAAGACTTATTTGCCCATGGTATCATACTGAATAAAGAAAGCCGGATAAAAGAACAAGGAAGAATAAAGAAAATACAAAAAATAAAAGGGAAAAGTATACAGTGTTTTAACTACCTACCCACCACGTGTAGTGCAGGGTTGTGATGTGTAAGGGAAAAGTTTACATGTGTCGCGTGTTTTTTAGCTTTCTGAGACCGTTTGGGCCTCCAAACGAGCCTTTGAACCGTTTTTGGGCTATTTCTGTTTCGCTTATAACTTTTCGTAGAAAACTCTGTTTCAGTCCATTCTTTTTTTAGAACTCTTGTTTTTGCCCCACTGACACACGCTTCTTCTCTCTCCGGACACGCTTTCTCTCTAAAATCAAGTGTTCCAAATTACAATCCGTTTGAATGGGTGAGAAGATTTTATTTTATTTATCATTTAATTCTAAAGGGTCATAATTAAATTTTGACTATAGGGCTCTCGTTGATTAACCCTAAGAAAATCGTAGAATCAAATATCTCTTAGGACTAACCAACGAGAGCTGAGAGTCAAAATTTAATTATGACGCTTCAGAATTAAATGGTAAAAAAAATAAAATTTTCTCACCCATTCAAACAGATTAAAATTTGGAACATTTAACCAAATTTAACAAAAATAAATTAAGTGTTCCGAATTTCAATTCGTTTGAATGGGTGGGAAGATTTTATGTTTCTGATCATTTAATTCTAAAGGGTCATAATTAAATTTTGACTATAGGACTCTTGTTGGTTAGTCCTAAGAGATATTTGATTCTACGATTTTCTTAGGGTTAATCAACGAGAGCCTTATAGTCAAAATTTAATTATGACCATTTAGGATAAAATGATCAGAAAACTAAAATTTTTCTATCGGTTCAAACGAATTGAAATTTGGAATACTTAATTTTTTAACCATATTTTTTAATATATAAACTGCAGGTTGAAAAATTAAGTGTTTCAAATTTCAATCTGTTTGAATGGGTGAGAAGATTTTATTTTTCTGATCATTTAATTCTAAAGGGTCATAATTAAATTTTGACTCCAGGGCTCTCGTTAGTTAGTCCTAAGAAATATTTGATTCTACGATTTTCTTAGGGTTAATCAACGAGAGCCCTAAAGTCAAAATTTAATTATGACCCTTTAGAATTAAATGATAAATAAAATAAAATCTTATCACCCATTCAAACGAATTGTAATTTAGAACACTTAATTTTTGAGAGAAAGCTGTGTCCGGGCAACGAATAATTTCTCAAAGTTGAGCCAAGGGTAGATTTGTCATGGAAAAATGTCTTTATGCTGACATCATCACCTTTATTGCTTTTCCGTTACGTCAAACAAACGGATGGGCTGAACTGCAGCCGACAACTAAACCAGAGGGGAGGTAAGTGCAATTTCAGTAACCAGAGGGGAGGTGTTTGTAATTGTCAGAAACCTCAGGGGAGGTAAGTGAAATTTGCCCTTATATATATAGAAATGAAGATAAGACCATGGTAGCTCCTCGGTTAATCTGCTGGATGAATGAAATTTTTAACGTGCATCTTAAGTCTAGGGCTGCTAAACGAAGCAAGCTACTCGAATTTAAGCTCGTGTTTGTTAGTTACAAGCTTGTTATATAATCGATATCAAACTAACTAGTCTCCTCATAGGCAAGTTGCACATCTGAAATTCATTTTCAAATCCCCAGCAATAATCTAGAGGCATAAGACAACCATGCATCCTGCAGCTGCATTTGGATAAGTTGAATCTCGAGGCATAAGACAACCATGCATCTAGATAAGTTGCATCTACATCTGTTGTTGTTGTTGTTGTTGTTGTTGTTGTTGTCGATCGTTGTCGTTCATTGTCGTCGTCATTGTCGTTGTTATTGTTGTTTATATATATAGAAATGAAGATAAGACCATGGTAGCTCCTTGATTAATCCGCTGGATGAATTGATTTTTTTACATGCATCTTAAGTCTAGGGCTGCTAAACGAAGCAAGCTACTTAAATTTAAGCTCGTGTTTGTTCGTTAAAAGCTTGTTATATAATCAATATCAAACTAACCAGTCTCCTCATAGGCAAGTTGCACATCTAAAATTCATTTTCAAATCTCCAGCAACAATCTCGAGGCATAAAACAACCATGCATTCTGCAGCTGCATTTGGATAAGTTGAATCTCGAGGCAAAAGACAACCATGCATCCTGCAGCTGCATCTGGATAAGTTGCATCTGCATCTATTGTTGTCGATCGTTGTCGTCGTCATCGTCGTCATTGTTGTCGTTGTTGTTATTGTCGATCGTTGTCGTTGTCGTTGTTTATATATACATAAATGAAGACAAGACCATGGTAGCTCCTCGGTTAATCCGCTGGATGAATGGACATGCATCTTAAGTCTAGGGCTGCTAAACGAAGCAAGCTACTTGAGTTTAAGCTCGTGTTTGTTCGTGAAAAGCTTGTTATATTATCGATATCAAACTAACCAGTCTCCTCATAGGCAAGTTGCACATCTGAAATTCATTTTCAAATCCCCAGCAACAATCTCGAGGCATAAGACAACCATGCATCCTGCAGCTGCATCTGGGTAAGTTGCATCTGCATCTGTTGTTGTCGATCGTTGTTGTTGTTGTTGTTGTCGTCGTCGTTGTTGTTGTTGTTATCGTTATCATTGTTGTTATTATTGTTGTTGTTGTCGATCGTTGTCGTTATCGTTGTCATTGTTGTCGTCATCGTTGTCATTGTTGTTTATATATATAGAAATAAAGATAAGACCATGGTAGCTCCTCGGTTAATCCGTTGGACAAATGGATTTTTTTACATGCATCTCAAGTCTAGGGCTGTTAAACAAAGCAAGCTATTCGAGTTTAAGCTCGTGTTTGTTTGTTAAAAGCTTGTTATATAATCGATATCAAACCAACCAAGCTTGAACAAATTTTTTTTTTTGAAGCTCGTTAAGATTTCGAGCGAATTCTCAAACACATACGTGTGCTACTACTCGGCAATTCTTCGGCTTAGTATGTATAAAAATTTAAGCTACTTGAAATTTGCTCGTATTTAGCTTGATTAAAGCTCGTTTGATATTGATTTGTCTCATAAATAATTGAACATATTTTTTAAAGCTCGTTAAGTTATCAAACCAAACTTAATCAGCTACCTGCTTGGATTGTTTTACCGCCTCTAATCCCCACATCTCTCCCTCTCATAGACATTCCCCCAGATGAATGATTCTGTTACAACAAACGTACATGAGCATGATGCCGAAGAAGAATACCAGTAGTAAAAAATTCGCGCGACATAAAGATTGTGTGCATGGTTGCTAAATGAAAACTGAATGACTATTAAAACTATCATTTTCTGTGATTTAATTTTGAGAAACTAACAGGACAGGTGTCCATTTTGATCATTCAATTCATTAGTTTTATACTCCATTCGTCTCATAATCGAAGTTTCGTTATTAAGTTTTAATTTTAGTAAAGCGATATGTATTTAGTGCACTTTGATCTAATTAAAATTACTCATTATCAAAATTAAAATTACTCATTATCAAAATTAAACCCAACAATAATGAAGGTATTTTTGGAAACTTACAAATATTTCGACTTTGACTTTTCAATCCAAAATAGAAAATTGACTTAAATGATACAGCAGAGGATGTAAGTCATAAATTATACAACAGAGGGAGTAAGTCGTAATTTTCAGATTATCGCGAGTAAAAAAATAAACTTCATCCAGTGATCATAGCCACGTGATTTTCAACATATTGTATTAGTAACGACTTACAATCTATTTTTTTTTATAACTAAATGTTCGAGTCAGTTTACATACATTTTAAAATGACCGGCATCGATGATTTACTGTTCAGAGAAAAATATAAAGGAAACCCTGGATCTGAACTTTTTAAACCTCAGCTGTAGAAGTTGACTAAACGCCTCATAAAGTAAACCTTTTAACATGTATTCCTATCTGGCCAAACACGACTTTAATATTAATTACCCAAAAAAAAAAACACGGCCTTAATATTTGGAAGGGGTTGTAGTGCGGTAGCCAAACTACACCGTGTAGTACGGTCGATCTGATCGTCTATCTTGATATGAACGGTTCGGATTTAATCCGAACTCCTATAAATCTGAGCCGTTCATTGTTCAGAATTAAATTCGAGCCATTCATTGCCGACCCGATCGACCGCACTACAGGAAATGCCACAGGTGGCTTCCCCCCCTTCCCCCTCGTAGTTCTCTTTATGCATTTTGAGTTGGTGTCACTGTCAGTGCACTGTTCTTTATTACCACTTTGAATTCAGTGCTCTGTTCTTTATTACCACCTTGAATTGCTTTCCCTCCGCGGGAGAAATTTACTCTCTCTCTCTCTAGAGATGGAAGATAACTCTGCTTCCAAATGGTGTTTTTCTCTCTGCTTGTTTTTGATTTGGGGAGTTCAATTAACACAATGCAATGTTACTTACGATAGGAAAGCTCTAATTATCAATGGGCATAAGAGAATTCTCTTCTCCGGCTCCATACATTACCCAAGAAGCACACCTCAGGTCAGAAAACATTTCCGTCACTTTCCCCAGAAAATGTAGGCTCCATTTGGAAAATTTTCTCGGCAAATTGTGTTAGTAATAAATCAAAATTTTTTTTTCTTGGTGTATTATTCAGATGTGGAAAGGTCTTATACAGAAGGCCAAAGATGGAGGCTTGGATGTTATTGACACATATGTGTTTTGGAATCTTCATGAACCTTCATCTGGCAATGTACTTAGTTTTTTTCTTTCTTACTTCATTTTTCTCTCTCCTTTTTTCCCCCTCTGTTTTCTTGTAGTTTGCAATTGGTGATTTTCTAATTTATTCTTTTTGTTTGTGGGTTTTTAGTATAATTTTGAGGGAAGGTATGATTTGGTTGGATTCATAAAGATGGTCCAGAAAGCAGGGCTATATGTGCATCTACGAATTGGGCCTTACATTTGTGCAGAATGGAATTTTGGGTGATTAATTCTCTGTTTTTATATTTGATGGGTTTTTTTAGCTAATTTTTTTTCATCCCAATGATTTATTTCTTTCTTATTTTTCTGTTTTGCTTTTAGTGGTTTTCCTGTTTGGTTGCACTATGTTCCAGGCATCAGTTTCAGAACAGATAATAAACCCTTCAAGGTCTCTCTCTCTCTCTCTCTCTCTCTCTCTCTCTCCACACTAACATTCACTAATCAGTAGTCAAATTTCTGTGGATTTTTCCCATTACCTTGACTTCCTCTATTAAGTTTTGCAGATAGCAATGCGGAGGTTTACCGAAAAAATTGTCCAAATGATGAAGGATGAGAAGTTGTTTGAGTCTCAAGGTGGTCCCATCATCCTCTCTCAGGTCTGCCTTACCCTTGAATGTGTATCCTTTTCTGATCTAAAAATAAGGCAAAAAACGAGAAAAATATGATTGTATTAATGAGATAAGGTCATGTCCGCTTGAAAGGACTAATAATGAGACAATTAGCAACGGCACATTTCCACTGTTTTGTATGGTTGCTTGTCCAACGGATATGTAAACCCTCCACTAGTTGTCACGTTCAGATAACGTGAGCTTACATATTTGTAGGGCCTGTGAAAAATAGTTGTTTCACATGTCGATACGTGTATATTTCTGTTCAGATTGAGAATGAGTACGGGGCAATAAGCAATTTATTCGGAAATGCTAGTCTTGCATACATGAGATGGGCGGCGAAAATGGCAGTTGAATTGCGTACAGGAGTCCCATGGGTTATGTGCAAGCAAGATGATGCTCCGGATCCAGTGGTAACCAATCTCATTGCATTTGTCAACTGAAAATTTTCGTTTTCTTGAAAATTAGTATTAATCACTTCGCTGTCCACTTTTGGAATTTCTGAGCAATTAGTCTAGTATTTAAGTCTTTCGCATTAGCAGCAGCTAATATGTAATTCGAGTTACTTGCCAAAACTTTGTAACAGATTAATACGTGCAATGGTTTTTACTGCGATGATTTCTCTCCAAACAAACCTTACAAACCCACTATGTGGACCGAGGCTTGGACTGGCTGGTATGTTGAAAAGCTAATGTCTCCCTTAAACCTACTCCGTTTAGATTGCATATTTACTTGCTATCTGGTCAATTTATAAGGTTTACGGAATTTGGTTGCCCAATTCCGCGGCGATCAGTTGAAGATTTAGCGTTTGCAGTTGCCCGCTTCATTCAAAAGGGAGGCTCATTCGTGAATTACTACATGGTCAGTGTCAATCCCAAGTTATTATGTCGAAATGGCATATTGTTGTGAATTTGTCAATTTGGGTAATGAGAAAAAGCAAAGAAAGGAGTTAAAAGGGCCTAAATTTCTTTATTTGCTAAGAAAAAACATACCAGGAAATGAAACTTGAAATCTGATTCAGCATATAGATTAAGATAATTGTTCAGGTTTATTAAGCAATATCAGTTTGAAATTGTGATCTTGTCAGCTATTTTTTGTGGTGGTGTTGTTTTATATGTTTATTATTCAAAAAATTGAGAGGCTGAGTGGTGGGTTGAGTTTTCTCAAGTAGCAGTTGTAGAAGAGTCTTATTTGCTCTTTGAAGCTCTCTCTATGCATTTCATTTCTTTTTGTACGGATCTTGTTGCTTTCGACAGTATCAAGGAGGGACCAACTTTGGAAGAACAACAGGCCCTTTCATCACTACCAGCTATGACTATGATGCTCCTATTGATGAATATGGTGAGAAAAGCTTAACACTTTTTTTTTCCCCATTCTTGTATGTGTGTTTTTTTTTTTTTTTTTTTGTCTGTAGCTAATTGCTTGATTGTTCGAAATGGATAGGCTTGATTAGGCAACCTAAGTATGGCCATCTGAAGGAGCTGCATAGAGCTATTAAGCTATCCGAGCGAGCTTTAGTTTCTGCTGATCCTACCGTCACTAGGTTAGGAGGTCATGAACAGGTTTGTCACCTTCTTCAATTTCAAGGATGCTTAACTAAGCAACTTTGAGTGAGAATGTATTCTAATGAGGTGTTTGGATCAAGGATTTTTGGAGGAAAATATAAGAAGATAATGAAGTTGAATGTATTCTTTTCAGTTCCCTTGGTAAATCCCTCCACTAAAACATGATGCAAACTCACCAAAGCAACCATATGGCTAACATATTCCGGGGCAGATAATCGAAAAGGGAGGCATGCTACAAAGTTCTCATTTTTGCAAATCAGCAGGCTTTTGAACTTTTTTTTTTGGATAATTCTGGTGGCATACTAGAATATACTCTATTTCTTGAAGTTTCTTTGAAGCTCACCCTATTATCTATCTTGTATTCCGTGATTAGATGATTCATGTCGCTTTTTTGAGACCACATTGACCGGATATGAACATCTTTCAGGCACATGTATTTTCTTCCGAGTCAGGAGACTGTGTGGCTTTTCTTTCCAACTACCATGTACAGAGAGATGCGAGGGTTAGATTTAATAACATTCACTATGACCTCCCTCCTTGGTCCATCAGCATTCTTCGGGATTGCAAAAATGTCGTCTTTAACACTGCCAAGGTAATTAGAAAATGATACGAACTGCAGGTTTATGATCTCATATTATGCCTTTCTTATATTGCCTTAAATCCCTTGGAGCATGCTCTCTTCACCCACCTTAAGTACATCACGTGTTCACCACATCAATGGACTATCCTTTTCTTAAGCAGTTTGGAAGAACGCTATTTAGGATTTTCTTGGATAAACATATATACCGAAGTTTTACGAGAGTGTGTGATGGTCCTTCATAGGTTGGAGTTCAAACATCCAAGACGCAGATGTTGCCAACCAGTGCTAAGCTTCTCTCTTGGGAAACATTCAGTGAAGATTTGCCTTCTGCTAATGATGATACAAACATTACAACAGTCGGTTTATTGGAGCAACTAAATGTTACCAGAGATATCAGTGACTACCTCTGGTACTCGACTAGGTGAGAGAATGAACGGAACTTAAAGTGTTGCATTTTAGAAGTTTTTGATAACTTGTATTGGTGTTATATTTTCTGATAAGATAAACAATCCAGTGTTGATATTCGTCCATCAGCATCATTTCTTCGTCGAGGCCAGCCTATCACACTCACTGTGCAGTCAGCTGGTAATGCATTGCACGTGTTTGTAAATGGACAACTATCCGGTAAATTGTTGAATTATGTATCTTTAAATCAGCACTAAACTTCTTCCAGCTAGTGCTCACAATCACGTACATTTGCAAGAAGAGATAAGACTTTTGTTTTGTTTTTCGTTCTCTTGATAGATCATTCTGTTATGCTTGAACTATAGGGTCTGCTTTTGGATCTAGGAAGTACAGAGAATTTACTTTTACAGGAGAAGTCAATCTGCAAGCTGGACCAAACATAATTTCCCTTCTCAGTGTAGCTGTTGGATTGTCGGTTAGTTTGACAGAACTAAGTATTCGAATGAATTTTTATTTTATAGAAATGCACAAATTCAATACGACAAGCCTACATATGCTTCATTTAAGCATGGGAAACACCCACAATAGTTTCAATAATATTCATCGCATTATTCACTGTCTATTAAGTATTTCTCAAAGAGATGTTTTGCTTTCAATTACTATTTTAACTGATGACAGAAGTTGTTGCTGTCTTTTATTCATTTTGTTACTTTACATGAAATTTACCATGAATTTTTTTGTTGTTAAAGAACAATGGGCGTCGTTTTGAGACATGGAACTTAGGAGTACTAGGGCCAGTTGTTCTACATGGTCCACACAAGGGAAAGAGGGACTTATCCAGGCAGAAATGGTCATACAAGGTCAATGAATCCTATTCATTTACTTATCAGAAAAAATCCTATTCACTTGTGTATAATTTTATGAGATTTTCTTCTTCTTTAGAAATTTCACTTCGTTAGTGCTTTGATTCCTTAGGTTGGGCTCAAAGGAGAAAGGATGAATCTAGTTTCTCCAATTGGAGTTTCATCGGTTGGCTGGATGCCCAAATCCTTATTTGCAAGAAGTCCACGACCCCTTACATGGTATAAGGTATCGAAAAAATGGAACACCTCTCATAGTTTACATGTACCCAAAGTTAGGTTGGTATCGAATGGAAGGGGTAATTACTTCAGCGACCATACTCCATACTCCAGAAATTCTGTTTTTGAACCGTAAGGGTAAGGTAGTTAGTGTCTAGTCAAGTGCTAAACTAAAGACCATTGACTCTGACAGAATGATGAGCCGCATCAGATCAAATTGAACAAAAGTGAGATAACCTGAGAAGAAAATGAACTTTTCATTTCCTGCTGGGGACTTTATCTCAGATTTTTTCTAATCTGAATCATAGAATTCAGATTCTGATTGAAAGGAAACTAAGCAATATTGCTTTGGTTACCCGTTATTATTGCAGGCTTATTTCAATGCACCGGATGGAGATGAGCCGTTGGCACTAGACATGGTCAGCATGGATAAAGGTCAAGTATGGATAAACGGGCAGAACATTGGGAGATATTGGACTCGCCATGCTAATGGCAATTGCACGCGGTGTAGCTATTCCGGACATTATAAACCTACAAAGTGTGAACTTGGTTGTGGGCAACCAACTCAAAGATGGTAAAACTTGAAGAGCATCTTTTTGTTTCTGTTTTCTTTACTAAACCAGTTAGATGGCGCATTGCTAATTTCATGAAATTTTTGGGTGTGAAGGTACCATGTTCCTCGGTCATGGTTGAAGCCAACTCATAATCAACTGGTTGTTTTTGAAGAACTGCTTGGAGATGTATCAAGGATTTCGCTTGTGAAAAGATCAGTTACTAATTCCTAGGGGATGAAAGATGAATACACATTGTCATTGTATGCTCTATTTGCAAATATTGGGAAATCAAATCTAAATCAGATATAAGTTATGAAGGCAAATGCAAAATTTTATAGCAATCTTCTCAATCACAATGCTCGTAGTTTTATAGAAAATTTAATGCAGAGTACACCAAAAATAAATAAGCAGTACCACGCCATCTGTGATTTCGTGTTCTCATATTTCTATTTTTACGATAGACTTGATAGTTGATATGATCATCTTTTGACGCTTGTAGAATCATCAACTGGATGCCAATACCGGTTAAAAAACCACAACGAATCAGCTTCCACAGCATACCCATCTTGATTTCGGTGCCAACTATAATAAGCGTGCGTTCGGTTCTTAATATCGAAAATGGCATGACCAAAACTGGCCTCCCGAAAAGCTGAGTACTTTGGCTGTGGATCTGTCATTCTGCACAAAAAATAAGACTTCGTTTCTTGCGCTGAAAAAGTGGGGAAAGTCATCAAAGAATATGGATTCCAAATTAAGCATAACGAATTATACAAATCTTACTCGGTTGCCAAGCCTTCAATATTTCCACCATCACCAATGGTTATGTATACAGGGGCAGATTGGTCTCTTACTGGAGCACAGATGCCATTCACAATGTTGTACGCAACATTGGATACACGTTCCTGTGATTTAGTCATGTGAATTCATCAAAAACAGAAATAAGGAAATGTTTCCACAGATGGGAAATGCCTAATACATACATCCTTTCTTCAAAATTCAAGCAGGTGATTGAAATTTTGAAGTTTCTTTTGATTGTCAGGTCAGCAAAAAATACAAATTTTGGAATTTAATTTCGTGTAATTCCATCTCAACTTTGCCTACATCATAATTGCAGAAAGATAATATCTTATCTGATTAAGTGCTCTTACCGATCGTTCATAGGCGTGAACATGGCCAGCAAATACAACATCCACTTTGTACTGCACAAACCATGGCTCATACATCACTCTCATTGTTTCACCTTCCATGTAATGGTATTTATAGCTATTATACCATGGGGAATGCATAAGAACAATCAACCATGGTGTCTCCTTCCTGTTTACTTTTGGTAGCTCTGCCTCAAGCCATTGGTATTGAGGAGTATATTTACCTAACATCAACCAAAGACAAAATGGTGAACATAAGAAGAAAAATCATTTCCCATAGAATACGTATACAGAAATAGAACTAACCACAGAATGAGCCACACAGTGCAATGTTGATAGAATTAAGTATGCATGCAGCCCATGCTCATTTTCAGTACAACTGTTTTATTTGGCTGCGAGTCTTTTGTGCATAGTTTGAGATACAAATGTCCGGAAATGAAGTAGTGAAAATGGATCAACATCCTTACCATATGCTGAATACGAAGACAAGACAATGATGTATGCCGAAGCTCTCTTGATTGAATACCAAAAGGGAGCAGTACTATCTGATGCTTTATAGGGAACATAATAACGGTGAGTATAAGGCTTAAAGGGTTCTGTTTCGCCCTACAAAAAGGACACAATTTGGTCACATTACATCTTATTGAACAACTCTTTAAAGCTATAGCAAACTTATGAACAAGACTTGGAGTATAAGAGCACCTTATCGTGCAGAATACATTCAAATGTTATGATTTTTAGAATTTTTTTTTTCTCAATCAGCAGTTACGAAAGTGTCTGCAGCAATCAACATAATCGATCACACAAAGAAAGTATATTGCATCAGAGAAGTTAAGATATATTTATCAAGAAACATGGAGAGATAACTTTTCTGAAGTCATATTCAAACTTTGGGGCAATACAAATCCCATTTTTGGAAAACGTAGATCGTGCAATTTCAATTTGGGCAAAAAAGAGATTAGTTGCTCCTGACCTGAACAAAGAAAACCATGTATAATGCTTACAATTTCAGGGGCAAAATCAAGCTCATGATTTCCCGCGGTCCAGATCCAAGGTTGATAGGCGGTAATTCTCTCAACAAACCTTGCCCAAGTATCCCATCTTGTATTATCATGATTTGGGTAGTTATCTGCATAAGAGAGGTCTCCCACAAAGAGCACTGTTTTTCCCTTTGATGGGTTTAATGCATAGTGAGTAAGCGTCTTGTTCGAATCATAGCTTTGACCAAGATCCCCTACAAAAGGTGCACAAGAGACTAAATGAAGAAGAAATGCAAAACAAAACACAAAGAAAGGCCCAGAGATCTACCAGTGGTAAGTTAGCAACACCAATAACAGCCGCGGGCATGTATCGAGCTGGTTAAAAGAAGTTGGAAAGGAAATGTAGACTCCGAGAGAAATTGTGTTACTTGTAATAATCAAAAATGCATATGTTAAGGAGTTACCTATAAGACCAAACGTATACGGGACATCCGGACCAACCTCGGGGGGAGTCGTAAACCAGAAAGTTCTTGTTGTTTGTCCAGTCCCTACTTGATAGTAATATTTCGTGTTGAACTGCGCGCCAACAAATCGAGAAACTGAATCAGTTTTTATACTTGTACCGCTGTTCAACGACAAACTATAATCTAATATAGCCAACAAATATAGAGCATAAAGTAGAGGGGACCTTCAAATTTGTAATGGTGCAGTGATGAATGTAACCAGAGGTATAATTGTAGAATTTGTAGGTGACAACAATGCCCTTGGCCTTGTTCTTGAGCTTGCTATTCTCACTCCAGTAAAGGACTGTACTTGAACCAGGTTCATCCATGGTGACCCATGACACTATCATCCCCTTCCCCACATGATCTCCTTGTGTTATATGTACCTTAATTACAGATTACCCATAAGTCAAAATACACTATAGAATAGCCCAAATTAAATGAGTAAATGAAAAGAGGAAAACAACCCATTAAATTTCTCCATATAAAAGCAAAGTTTCTAGGGAAAAGCATCAAAATTTTTTAGAAGGTAGGGGTGGGTTTTACCAAAAAAGGATTAAAATATGGGATTTAATTAAAAAATTCCAAAAGGGAAAGATGAGAAGCAGTTCTCTCCCAAAACCACATTTTAATTCAAGAGAACCACCAAAAGGGATCATAAAGCTTACAGAAACACTTCAAGTAGTAAAACATTCACTTGAAAATTGTGAAAGACAGTGGAAAAAGGAACATTGAACCGCAGAGAAGAAGAAAAGGGAAACACAAGCACGGTGGTTAAGGCTGGAGGTTCAGTCCGGATAAAGTTTTGCTCTCGCTTTAATTGGGCTTCTGCTAGTGAACGGCTGAATTGTTCTCCAAAATTAGTTGAGATGCGTGCATACTGACTCGGATGCTTTGAGCTATCAAAGAAAAGAGAGAGAAAGGAAAGGGAAACACAAACCTGTTGGGGCGCATTGTAACCAGCAGGCGCGCGGAAGACATCACTGTGAAGGGGCATATCCACAGTTTTCTCGACAGGCCTCACGAAAGCACTAGTGGTTCCTCCATTACAGAAGAGTGCTACTGCATTCAGAAACAAACCCAATATTGCAAGGGCAGAACACCCAGAAACCCCTAGAAAACCCATGTGTGTCCTGTTGAAACCCAATCTCCTCCACCATTCATTCACAGAATCCCCTATATATACACATTTATAGCATACAGAGACTTTTTTGTATAACTCAAGGCGTTCAAGCCAACTTACCAATTCCACCACCCACTTGCGAGAGTTTTAATAGCATAGTGTGATTTTACTCTCATCCGAATATAATTGCGTCCGGAGTTGTTTGATGCATACAAATTTATATGCATTGAACGACTTGAGCCGTAATTGTGTCGTAAAATTGTTTACATAGACACATACATTCAAGCGTCTAACGGGTTATAGTCGTGATCATGATGGGGTGTCTGCAGCTTTTTAGCAGTTGCAGGGTCAGAGAAACTAAAGAGACGTACGTGGAATTTTTTGCATTTACTTAAAAAGTTAAAAGTTTGACTTGTGAAGTCATAATTATCCACGAGGGAAAGATGCAGATTTTTTTTATTTTTATAATCAAGAAAGGTGCAGATAATTACAAGAAAAATTGTTTAGCATATGGTTCCGGGACTGTTTGGGAAAATAGAAAGAAAAAAAAGGGGGACAATTTGAGACTTTGAGTCCAGTTCTATAGGCCTACCACCAAGCTTGTATAGTCCCCGCTTAATTAATAAAAATCAACTTAATTTTATAATCATATTCGCAAGATTACCTTTCCCTGCTGTAGATGTGGACGAATCTATGGTAGGCCGAAAAAAGTGGGAAAGTGCGAAAAGTTTGAAAAAGTGAAAGAGCCCAATATCATGCCTCAATCATGAGAGATTATTCAAATTATTGGGGCATCACTTGTCTGGGGATGCTGCCAAGCAGAACCCTGCAAAACGAGTGTATAACAGTTGATTCGGTTGTTCATTTCGGCAATCAATAATTCAGATATTAATTGAGCAATAAACGGTTCAAATTTATATGTATTTAGATTCAATCCGAGCCGTCCGTACCGAAATGAATGACTGAATCGATCGCTCGGCACCGCTTTGTAGGGCAGCAAGCAGCATCCCCTGTCCTACATGTCTTTAGCCTATAATCCTTTTTCACTAAATATCGTGTGACTCCACTCCACTTGTAAGATAAGTCTTGAGGCATTCTTTATTTCACTTTACTTCACTTTGAGAATATATTTTTCACGCAATATTTTTGGTTATTGAATAGAACCTATTATTGAACTCTTGAATCTCTTTTCTATTTTGATTTTTTCTTGCTAAGAGCATATCAAGTCAGGTTTCAAATCTTCATTTTAAAGAATCTCTCCTCCAACCTATGCTTCATTTGAGTTTTTCAAAATGGAGTTCTTCATTTATGAGAATCATTCAAAAAATGAACTTCATTTTGTTTTCCCACTTTAAAATGCTACAACATTTTTATCCTAAAACGCGTTCACAATACCTTTAAAATGAGACCAATAACCAATATATGTAAAAACTTATTTAAATATAAATACTAGAGGGAACGTTGAAGTTTGGAGAGGAATGGATAAATTTTGAACAATGAAGAATGATGATTGGAGTTTACGTAAATAGTAGTATTCTGCAAAACTTAAAACTATTTTGATTCTTACAAATGAAGAATTTTGTTAGAAATGCTCTAAGGTAAACGAGATTAGCGGGGTAAGAAGTGAAGAAAGATAGAGAAATGAGAGTAATAATTGAAGATCAAACTTATTAAAAATCAAGCTGATAGGTTAGGGGTGGTTCTGAAAACCCAAAGCGAACAAAGCCATCCTCATTGCATCTAAGCCAATGGTTTCGTTTTGATTTTGAATGGTCCAATTTCGTTTTAAAGTTCAAACCGTGTTTTTATCCACAGGAAAAAAAAACCAGGAACATCTTCTGGGGGCCGAATTAAAGGTGTATTCCACAATCTTGAATCTTGAGGGCCCGAGGCTCGATTGAAGCAAATTTGGAAACCTTGTAGTGCAGCGGTGCAGAAGTGCCTGCACTACTACTGGGTCCAGGGTAGCGTTTGATCACGTTGCAACCATCACTTAAAAAAGTGTGTTTGGCAAAGTCGTGAGGTAATAAGAGCCTTTGAATGTGAAAAAGAAGCACTTGGATTGGACCAGAATATATGACTATTTGCAGCCAATGCATGGGTGGACCAGAGACGCCAAACTCTCTCAACCATACTTAGTAGTCATTTCATTTGGGGGTCCTACTTTGACATTCTTTAGCTTCTTGCCAAAATTTTCTAAAGCTCTCTGCTCTTACCTCTCAAACTACAGTACTAGTAATTTTTTTTTATTCCACTGGTGCTACAGGTACAGCAAGAACTGTACAAACACCATGTACAACACACTTTTGAACCTGTCTCGGGTTTCAAAAAATAATCAGAGCTGCTCATATTGTTTAAAATAATTTGTTTAGAGTTTCTGTAAAAAAATCAGCATTATCCAATATCGGTAACGACGTTTACAAAACGTCATTTTTTGCTTCAAAATTTAGCCTATATTCTGAAGCAAAAAATGATGTTTTGTAAACACACTTACCGATATCGGGTGGAGCTGTATTTTTGCAAGAATGCTAAACAAATTATATGGAACAAAACGAGCGACTCCGATTATCTTTTTGGAACCCAAAACGGATCCAATAGGGTGTTGTACGCGGTTTTTGTACAGATCTTGCTGTACCTGTATACTTCCCGTTTTTTTCCCTCCCTCTTTGTTCCCACCCGCCCCCCCATCCCTATCCCTCCCCCCCCCCCCCCCCCCCCCCCTCCCGTTCTAACGAATTTAAAAAAAAAACGATAATGTAAATGAAGGGAGAAAAATGGTGTTTTTAGTTGCTGTTGCAATTGTGCCGCAAATTCAACCACGAATATGATTCATCAGGGTATTTTTTTTAAACGCATCGAAGGGTATCTATGCAAGCGTATTTGGGAGTTGTAGGCTTTCAAATGACAATTATAAGACGTAGGTGACTAATTGCCATTCTAATTTAGGGAAAGTCTTCAATACACACCCCTTTAAGGTGTGTACCATATGCACCTATTGTGTGGTTCATATTGTGCCACCTCATAAAAAATTACTTGTAGGGCCGGTCATTCATAACATTTTATTTCGTATCGTAACTTTTATACTAAAAATTCGTAACTTTTCAACAATATGATTCGTAACTTTTTAGCAATAGATTCGTAACATTTTTGGATTCATAACATTTTGGTGTATTGTAATAAGGGTGCATATGATACACACCCAAATAAGGGGTGTGTATTGTAGCACTTCCCTTCTATTTAAGTCATTTCTTTTTTTGTGTGATTAATATTGCGTTGATCACTCTCTCTCATTTTACTAACAATTTGCTTATCGTCTTTCAAGCCCTCGGATTGGGCCTCGAGGATTAGTCGAGGTGGGTGTAAACTAGGCCGGACACCTAAATTATTACAAAAATCTTCCATGCCCTTGGGAATTAATTCACAAATCCAAGATCAAGTGTGCAAAAAACAAGATGTTTAATATTAACAGGAGGAAATTACTTGTATACATGTTGAAGGAAGTGCACATCATGTGCCAATGTAAAAGAGCTCAATTATTGAAACTTTGAAGAAAAAATCACCAGAAATTCCAACTTATTACTCAAAAGACTTCCAGAGACCAAAACCACATTCTGCTCTTTCGGTTTTCCTTTTCCTTTGTTTTCAAACCTGTATGGGGAGAGCAAGAAAGAATATGGCATCAGGATTGGGCTTTGGTAGAATCGTCAACCGGGTACCAGTACCGGTTGAAAAACCATTGAGAATCAGCTTCCACGGCGTAACCATCTTGATTACGGTGCCAACCAAAGTAAGCGTGAGTCCGGTTCTTAATCTCAAAAACACCGTGACCAAAACTGGCTTCGCGAAATGCAGAGTAACTTGGCTGTGGCTCTGTAAAGCTGCACAAACACAGTGACACAAGAACGTTAATTATTTTCGGGTAGACCTAAACATTGTAAGCGGCAATCATAGAAGCTAGTGTCTTAAATCTTACTTGGTTGCCAACCCCTCAATGTTTCCTCCATCACCGATGGTTATGTATACGGGAGCGGATGTGTTTTTCACAGGAGTGCAAAGGCCATTTGTAATATTGTAAGCAATGTTCGAGTATCGTTCCTGTCATACATTTATATGCATTACAAGTTAAATTGCGGGAAAGGATTAACTGTAACTTTGTGCAGAAAACTAAGTTGTAACTTGACACTCTAGACATAATTCTTACGTAAGGAGAAGTTCCAAAGTTCTAAATTTCAAGTTAATTAACTAGAATTTCATGATTTGACATTCATGCGTTTTTGCTTCTGCTGTAAAATTTTCCACTACATGGAAAATATCTCCGAGTCCTGGGGCAATAGTGGACTTACAGATCGTTCATACGAATGAACATGACCAGCAAACACAACATCAACTTTGTACTGTACAAACCACGACTCGAACTGCACTCTCATGGTTTCGCCTTCCATATAGTGATAACTGTTGCTATTATACCATGGCGCATGCATAAGAACAATCAACCACGGTGTCTCACTCCTGTTGACCGTTGGAAGCTCTGCTTGCAGCCATAGATATTGAGGTGTGTACTTACCTGAAACAGATCGATAAGTAGAGGATACCATTATCCATTAGAATTTATATATGTGGAATATGGGAAATGAATTTTGCTAGAAGTTGGATTTGAATTCGAAACGAAATAAAAGAAACATGCTTCTTACCATAAGCTGAATAGGAAGATAAAACAATGATATGTGCCGAAGCTCTCTTGATTGAGTACCAAAAAGAAGAGGTACTATTGACGGCCCTATAAGGGGTATGGTACCGATGACTAAATGGCTTAAATGTTTCTGTTACACCCTGCAGAAAAATCACCACTCCCATGTTAGAATTCCACTTCTTCCAGTAACAGTGATAGTCCAGTAACAGGTTAGAACTAGATTCATATATCAAGTAAGATCAAAATGCCGGTTGAGGCAGTAGATGAAACGCATAATGATAGCACCAAAGCCATCATTTTCCACTAGAAGCAAGTTTAGCAGTTTAAGTTTCAAAACTCAATGTATAGCGTAAAATTATGATTAGTTTCCAAATACTTGAAAATAAGAAAATAGACAAGGAGTGTTTGGTAAAATAAAAAGCATCTCCCTCCAGAAGAGCTAGAATTCACTTCAGTAAAGAAAGTCGATAGAGGGAAAATTTAAGTTCAGATATCTGATGAACTCAATTGGACATAGTGAAATGAAAAAACAAAATAAGTTCATTGTTGAACCACAGGAGGAGGTGAAACCTGAAAGGGCAAATAAAGAGTGCTTACAAGTTTTGGGGCAAAGTCAATCTCATGATTCCCGACAGTCCAGATCCAAGGTTGATAAGCAACACTTCTCTCGGTGAATCTTCCCCATGTATCCCATCTTACATTGTCATGAAACGGATAGTCATCTGCATAAGATAGGTCTCCTACAAACAACAATGTTTCACCCTTTGCTGGGTTCAACTGGTAATGGGTAAGTGTCTTGTTTGAATCAAAAGTCTGACCTAAATCCCCTGCACAAAATGTTGGCAAACCAAAAAATTAACTTATCCGCAAACAACAATTAGACCAACACAAAATTCTAGAATTTTCCATAAAAATAATCTGCCAGAGGATAGTTTACCTATGAGACCAAAAGTATATGGCACATCTGGACCGGGTTTAGGAGGGGTTGTAAACCAAAACATCCTTGTTGTGTGGTCAATCCCAACCTCATAGTAGTATTTTGTGCTGAACTGCACACAAATTCCAACCGTTAGAGACTAAGACAAACTCACACGGAGCAGAAGACAAAACGGTGGATATATGAACAATGAAATAGTATTGAAACTCGCCTGCAGGTCTCTAACGGTGCAATGATGGATGTAACCGGAAGTATAGTTGTAGAATTTATAGGTGACAACTCTGCCCACGGCCTTGCACTTTTTCGTGTTTTTATCAGTCCAGTAGAGCACGTCACTGGAGCCAGGTTCAGCCTCAGTTACCCACGATACAATCACTGCTCTCCCGTCATGGTCTCCTTGTGTAATATGAACCTTAGACAAATAACCCACATTTTGTCAATTTCTCTATTTTCATACAAAATGACGTAACTGTGAAAAAAACATAAGAAACAAGTTGAGTTTAGCGTTAAAAAGATTGTATCCCCCAAGCCGTGAGTTACCCCCACTTCCTGAGATCCACGATCGCACCCAATACAAAAGTTCATAGTATAAAGGATGTTCTCATGTCAATAGTATTCCAAGCTATCCTGTGAAGACAATTCCTTCTATGTTCAAAAAAAGCTTTAAATTTTTCCTACATAAAACTGATTTTGAAAACTGCAGTACTATTTTTAAGTTCCCCCCAAAAGACCAACTTGCAATAAGGTATACAAGCGAGACAGGCCTGTTTGGTTTGGTGTTTTATTTGCACAGCAAATAAACCAACAAGACGCCAAACCAAACGGGCATGAAATCTGGAGGAAATGAAAAAAGCTCACCTGTTGAGGCGCATTATAGCCAGGAGGCACCTGGAAGACGTCGCTATTGAGTGGCATATCAACACTTTCCTGCACTGCCCTTCTGAAAACGCTTGTAGTTCCTCCGTTACACTTGACTGCTCCATCAAACCCGAAAACCAAAACAACAAGAAGAGCAAGAAGAAAAGACCAAGAAAATCCCATTTCACCAATCTTCACCAAAAACCCAACTCAAGTCAATTCCATATCCCCAGTCCCAAGTATATATAATGGGGAGCACAAAATTGTCAACAGATTAAATTCGCATCCCCCAAAAAATGCTGGGAATCTTGTTGTCTGGGCTATTAATGTTTTCGAAGCCATGGGGTGAAGCAATCGTTCAACATTAAAATATTCAAGTTGACTCTGTGCTGTCTCGATTGCCTGAATGCAAATTGTTTGACCATTTGTGAAGCCATGATCTGGGTAACGAAAATTGTACGTGGTCTTTAATTAACTCTAGTCTAGTCATGGTGAGGTTATAGTTGGGTTCGTCGCTGTTCAGCTTAGAATAATTATAATCAATCTGCCAATCGAAGAGAAGGTCGCCGGCCAAAGTTTTGGGGTCATTGTTGACTCCTGAATCATTGCCAACGATGTTACTTGTGATCTCGAAAGTAGAAATTTCCCAACTGGGACGGCCCCAGCCGGGCAATAGAAAAACAGGTGAAGATGTTCATTTTTGTTTTGTTTAGCTTCTCGATCAAGATGTGTATGGAAAAGGTTTCCATTTTTAAAGCCTCGTGACGAATTCTTTTAAAGCCCAAACATGCAAAGCTTGTTCGTTTTGAGTCTCAAAATCTCTGCGCATGGTTTCTAATAAATTTTTGTTTTCTCTAGCCTAACTTTTTTTTTTTTTTGTGTGTGTGGCCGGCCAAAATAGGCTTTATATAGACATGTTTGTCTTGAAGTTTAATGTTAAATTTATAATAGTCGTTAAAATTTTTAGTACAAAAGTATTTTCATCTTCTTTCTTTGCTAAACAATACAAAATATTTTTGTTCAATTGATGTCTAATCAGGATGTGGTTTTTTTTAATGTATATACTCACTCCGTCTCTAAATAAATGTTCAGACCGCAGATCTAGGTCTCTAAAAAGATGCATTTTTTCTTAAAAGAAATTAAAATTTTGTTTCACAAATCAATAAGTACTTTCAAGTAGTGAAAAAGTTTAAATTTTTTAACAAAAAATGCATCTTTTTAAACGTCTATGTTTGCGTACCGGACATTTATTTAGAAAGTGAGAGAGTAATAATTTTGACAAATCGAAACAAAATGTGAAGGCCACCAGCAATGGTAAATCGATTCCAGATTTTGGGCACACCCGGGCCACGGTTTTTGTTTGGTTTGACTTTTCCCCCCTCTCTTTTGTGGGGAAAGGATCCGGTTAATTTGGTTTCGGACCAGTTTAATCCATTTAGTGGATTTGAGCCGTCTAAAAGTGTTTTGGACGACTCAGATTTAAAGAGGTGATTTAAAAAAAAAAATACAATCTTTAAATCTGAGTCATCCAAAACATTTTTGGACGACTAGAATGTACTGAATGAACCAAACTAATCCGAAGCAAATTGAGGGCATCCGGTCCCCTTTTTGTTGGCAAGACAAGAGTACAAACCACGAGGATTGAAAAAATTTAGGTCCCATATAGCCTCGAAGAATTGCCTAAAGTCTAGGAGTTTTATCCATCTCCCCTCGAAAGCCTTTGCTTTTGTTTTTTTTTATAGCTAGGTGACAGAACTACGCGCGTCACGATTTATTCTAGGGATCATAAATCCATCTTCTACTAATGGGAGGCTCACTTGAAGTCGGAGCAAGCACTCTGTATGGATTGGACCCAAAAAAATTGATAGTACTTTAAAGGTTTTGAACTTGAGACTCTAGGATGAAGCGGACCCCCAAGTCTCAGGTTTCGACCTCTAGACCAATCCCTCGGAGTTCCCTTGAAAGCCACTTTTATACGAATAATTATTCAGGGGTTCTATGGCACTAGTGCCACATCATCGTTTTGCACAACAAATTTCAATAGAGTTCATAAACTTAGTAATGGACTTCATGAGAATGTGTGTTAAGAGACTCAAGACCACCAAATAATTTTTCTTATACAAGGAGTGCAGAGTCTGAACGCTTGATTAAAAAAAAAACCGCATGTGCATCAGTTTTTTTTTTTGCTCGGCAGTGCATCAGTAATTTTTACTAGTCCGTAATATATTAAACCTGTAATCGTTAGACATTTTAAATGAAGTACGAATAAAGAATGAAAAATGATATTAGCACTTCAAAAATTGATGCAAATATTCTAAAAAACAAAAGAAAATAGATTCGGAATTACACTGATTTTGGTGTGTCTATATCAAATTTTGAAGTGCCAATATCATTTTTCTAAAGAATTAAAAATATATAAAAGCTTAATCACGAACAACGTGATTAGAGTCACATATTGACGAAATCAACCAAGTGTGTGGTTGAAGATGCATCAGGAAAGGGTGCAGAGATATAAAACAACAGATAATTGTTCCAAGAGAAGACAACAAACGGTTGTCCAGCAAGATTTGAAGTCTATGTTGGGAATGACGAATCCTAGAACATCGACAGATTTTTCAGTGTTGAGCGGATATATCCCATGTGATACCTGCTCGGCACTGAAAATTTTTTTCTTCAACATCAAGTTTAAGGGGGAATGTTGAAAATATAAAACAACAGATGATTGTTCTAAGAAAAGATAACAAACGGTTGTCCAGCAAGATTTGAAGGCTATGTTGGGAATGACGAATCCCAGAACATCGAGAGATTTTTCAGTGTTGAGTATATCTCATGTGGTATCCGCTTGGCACTGAATTTTTTTTTCCAGAACATCAAGTTTAAGGGGGAATGTTGAAAATAATCTTGATGATGGAAGCAAGAAGAAATGAGAAGAACCAAGAAGCAGCTAGAAGAAGAACCTTACCTGAAGTTTCCTGCCACCATGTGTTCAACATGTAGCCTCCGTATCGTAATTTTCATCGCTATCCGACTCATTAGATTCATTATTTTTACTAGAAAAAATAGTTTGTTTTTCAAAACCTTTGGTAGTTTTCTTACTCGAAAAAGCAATTTGTTTTTCTGATCCTTTATTAGTACTTTTAGTAGGAAATAAGTCTTGATCAAAATGTGTAAGCTCATAATTTTGAAATTGCCCTACTATTTCTTCCACAGACATTTTAGGTAATTTTCTCTTACTCTCCAAAATGTCAACTTTAGTTTTAAATCGTTCAGGAAGAGATCGCAAAATTTTCTTGACAACACGAGATGGAGTAATAGGCTCACCCAAGGTATAGCTGGTGTTGACGATGTGGTTGAGTTTGGCGTAGAACTCGTCAAATGTCTCATCTTCTTTCATACGCAGCATTTAAAACTTGGTAGTGACCCGTTGCAACTTCCCTTGCTTTACTGTATTAGTTCCTTCGTGCGTAGTGACGAGAATATCCCACACATCCTTTGCTGTTTTGCATGTAGATATACGATGGAACTCCTTTGTGTTGACATGAGTAAACAATACATTTAGTGCCCTGCTATTTGCTGCACGCTCTGCCTTCTCTTCTTGTGTAAATTTCGCACTAGCTTTAGGTGCCGAGGTTCCCTCAACAGTTACAGTTGGTGGTGTATATCTCACTCCACATGCATTCCAAACATCTTCATCAATGGCCTTTAAATAGGCCTCCATCTTTGCCTTCCAATGATCAAAATTAGTATGATCCAGAACAGGGGGCCGATTCGTATTTAACTCCATTGCACCTTAAGGATCCACTAAGAATTCGTACAATTCCAAAATATAGCGACTCCCTCTGATACCAAATGAAATTTCTAATGTGATGCTAAGAGTACTTATTTCGCCTTACTAGATGACTTCAAACACACCACAAAATCAACCAAAGAAAGGAACACCAATCTTACATGGAAAACCCCAAAATCGGATAAAAACCACGGGAAGAAATCATGCACTAAAACAAATGTACGATTACAAGCAATCTTAACACTGACCGTGTATCCTCAGCACGTATCCTAAGATCTACCTGCCGAATCTACGTTCATCGTACCTACTGCATGATCGCCGAATCCTGAGGATCTACCTGCCGAATCTACGTTCATCGTACCTACTGCATGATCGCCGAATCCTGAATCCTCAGGCCTTCCAGAAACCCTTTCGAACTCCACAAAAGGATGCAAATCAAAGATTGATTGTAGATGAACTTATCCTCTTGAAGTTGAAAGATTAACACCAGAACACCATGGATCTTTAATGCTCTTCAAGCTTCACGAAACCAATCCCTTAATAGGATTCTGAAATATCAGGCGAAAACTCACGAAGGCTGGTTGAAGTAGAGAAAAAGAAAAACCAGCCTCTCTAAGGAATTTTATCACCAATTAATTAATCAAACTTCGGTTGGTCTTCGAGCGGCAAACAAAGCTCACGTTCAAAGGAGTACATAGATGGAGATTTCTCGCCAGCCAGAAAGAGAGATGCTCGTCCCTTTTTCCTTTTACCTCTTCGACCTAATAGGTTGATTCTTATTAAGGCCCCAAAATGCATTTGAGCAAAAACCGAACCGGCCCAATAAAAAGTTGATTTTGCTGGAGCAAAATACCCTGGCTTCCAACTCTTTCATGAACTAGCCCAATAAGAACTCGATTTACATCTACCGCACTAAAAAATAATACAATATAATGATTTATTTCCACATCCTAAACAGACGCTTCAAAAAAAAAATAAAAGAAAAAATTACACCTTGATGAAATGGGGATACATGGAAAGGTGTTATTTGGTCTTGAATGTGCCAACCAAAAGAGAGCTCGGCCTATGGAGCTTCAGCTATGTTAGTTTTTTTTTCTCTTCTCCCTTCTTTTGTTGTATTATCAGTTTGAGGTCATGACAGGTTGACAAACAGTGTTGGAGTTGAGAGTTTCTTACTGTCTTTGAGTTGACATGTCCCTTACGGTTATTGAACTGGAAAATTCTAGATTACGTCCTGATTCCCATGTTATGATTGAGAGTGTCACAGTAGTAAGTTCAAAGCTCATTACTAAATTAGGTTATGTAGGCAGTTTTCAGTTTTCACAGGGCAAATTCTTAATTTTGTAAACCATCTCACCACTTGAGGCTCTCTCTGCCTTGTAGAGAGTTATTGCTGGATCAGATTCAGTCATCAAAAGGTAGATACTCCAGCAATAGTTAGAATCCTTAATTGCAAAGTTCTAGATAGTCGATATTAATCTATATATCAAGTAACTGTAAGAGCATAAGGAATGTAATCAAAATCAACAGGTTGTTAAAGTTAACAATATTTGCTCAAAAAAGTGCTCACATTGTAATAACCAAACTCAGCAACCTCTTAACAGCTTATCAAATTTTGATTTTTGAATAATCAAAACTAACTACTTTTTGCCAATAATCAAACCTAATAGTCTCCACATTTTCTCAATCAAATACACCATCATTATACAAAACCTTCTCTCTCTCCCTCAACTTTCAAAAAATAATTTTTAAAAACTATTTTTTTTAGAAACTTTAAAAAAAACTGTTATTTTGAAAAACTGTTTTATTTTTTTTGAAAAACCGTTTTTTACACACACAAAAAAAATCTTTTTGAAAAAACTAATATTTTTCACTAAACTATTTTTTTAAAATTATTATTTTTCAAAAAAACTATTCAAATTATTATTCATAGTTTTTAGAATTTTGTAGTTTGAAAAGGTGACGTGGTAAGTTTTGGTCATCCAATTTTAATTATTATATTGTAGATCTCTACGTTGCTAACCTTAGCAATGTCTTAAATGGATAATCAAAATGTAATGTAACAACTTTTGATTATCCAATTTTGATTATTACATTGTGAATGCTCTAATTTCCCTTTAATTTTCGGTAATTAATAGCAAGCCCTTATTTATTGTCCATGATAGACTTTCTAAAATCACGTGGTTTGCATATGATCTTGCGCTAACTGAGTTTTTATTAGTTTGCCAAATACGTGGTCAATATATAAATGCCTATAAATACTTGGACAACTATTATTTATTTATTTATGAGATTTATGGTAAGATTTTAATATCCCTACGTAATTTTCTAATAGAATATCCTTAAGCCCATGAATTTTTCCTATACTACCCACCACCTTGGCACCTTCTTATAAAATTTAGTCATATCGTGATAAAAGAAAAAAAAAAGGGTTAAAAATGGAACCAAAAAAATAAAATACTCCACCAAACTAGGAGTAGAAGTTTAAAAGTTAGAGCCCGTTCCATAACACCTTCTTGAGATTATTGGGCTTCTAAATTTTAACAAAAAGTTTACCCATAGCTCTATTTCCACTCTATTTCACCCCTTGCCTCTCTTTTTTTTTTTTTTTTTTTTTTTTATCGGAATTTTGATTTTGCCTTCAGAATTGGAAATCAGATTATTTATCCTTTTTTTTTTTGAACATAGATTATTTATCCTTAGGTTAGGACTTTCTTTTATTTTTCTTGTCCTTTTTTTTTTGGGTACAATTGACACATGAGTCATAACAAGCAAACCTCAACTCTCAAATCTCAGATCAAAGATTCAAGATTGTCTCGTGATTCCTTCCGTCCTCTGGAAACCATGAGAGCTAACATACAATGCTATCTCCATAAATTACTCAAACCTATTTGGCACCCTCCCTCCTCTCTCCTCCATCTCCACACGACGACCTCCACTTCCCCCCATCATACCCAATTCAATCCAAACCCACCATTGAAATCTCAAAACAAGGACGAACCCACAAACCACTCACAGAGAGACAACAAATTCAACGAAGCAATCGACGTTCTCTGCCAACAAAAGCGCTTGAAACAAGCAATCGAAACGCTAGACCTCGTTCGCTCTCCTCCCGCTGCCGCAACGTACTCGGCCCTCATAAACCTCTGCCTGCACCTACGAGCTCTCAAAGAGGCCAAAAGGGTCCACGCGCACATGAAATCATCCGGCTTCGTACCGGGTGTTTTCATTTTGAACCGCCTGCTTGACTTGTACTGTAAATGCGAGAGCCTTGTGGATGCGCAGCAACTGTTTGATGAAACGTGCAACAGGGATTTGTGTTCTTGGAACATTATGATATCTGGGTATGCGAAGGCGGGGCGAGTTAAGGAAGCTCGGAGCTTGTTTGATGGAATGCCTGAGAGAGACAACTTTTCTTGGACTGCGATGGTTTCTGGTTATGTAAGGCATGACCAGCCAGATGAGGCATTAGAGTTGTTTAGAGTAATGCAAAGATACGAGGGTACTAAGTGCAACAAGTTTGCGGTTTCTAGTGCTCTATCTGCTTCTACTGCCATTCAGGCTTTGGGCATTGGGAAGGAGATTCATTGTCATGTTACGCGTATTGGATTGGATTCGGACGCTGTAGTGTGGAGTTCCCTTTGTGATATGTATGCGAAATGTGGGAATATAGATGAAGCGCGCTACATTTTTGATAAGACGGTGGATCGGGATGTTGTTTCGTGGACGGCTATGATTCACAGATACTTTGAGGATGGAAGGAGGGAGGAAGGATTTGCTTTGTTCTCTGACTTCTTGAAGTCGGGTATGAGGCCTAACGAGTTCACATTTGCTGGGGTTGTAAATGCGTGTGCAGTTGAAACTTCAGAGGACCTTGGGAAGCAGGTTCATGGCTACATGACACGGATTGGGTTTAACCCCTTTTCATTTGCAGCAAGTTCTCTTGTTCACATGTACTCAAAGTGTGGGGACATTGACAATGCAAAAAAAGTCTTCGACTTGATGCCTCATCCGGATTTAGTTTCGTGGACTTCCCTCATCAATGGATACTCTCAACATGGTCAACCCAACGAGGCTCTTCAGTTATTTGAGTTGCTACTCAAATCGGGCACTAAGCCTGATCACATTACGTTTGTTGGGGTTCTTTCAGCTTGCACTCATGCTGGATTAGTTGATAAAGGGCTTGAATACTTCCATTCTATAGAATGCAAACATGGGCTAAAACATTCAACAGATCATTATGCATGTGTGATAGATCTTTTGAGCCGATCTGGAAGGTTCAAAGAAGCTGAGGATATGATTGATCAAATGCCCATGAAGCCTGATAAGTTTGTGTGGGCTTCCTTGCTTGGTGGCTGTAGAATTCATGGAAACCTTGCACTGGCTAAACGAGCTGCAGAAGCATTGTTTGAACTAGAGCCCGAGAATGCGGCTACTTATGTTACCCTAGCCAACATCTCTGCCACTACTGGTAAATGGGGTGAAGTGGCGAAGATCAGAAAAACCATGGATGACAAGGAGGTGGTAAAGAAACCAGGTTTAAGTTGGATTGAAATCAAGAGAAAGGTCCATGTGTTTGTAGTGGGAGACTTATCCCACCCAAGATCAAAGGAAATAAACGACTTTTTGGGGGATCTTTCGAAGAGGATGAAGGAAGAAGGGTATGTACCTCAAACAGAGAATGTGCTGCATGATGTGGAGGAGGAACAAAAGGAGCAAAATCTTTCCTATCACAGTGAGAAGCTTGCAGTTGCATTTGGAATTATAGCTACTCCTCCGGGGACGGCAATAAAGGTTTTTAAGAATCTAAGAACTTGTGTTGACTGCCATATGGCCATCAAATTTATATCCAAGATAGTTGGGAGGAAAATAATTGTGAGGGATTCAAATCGGTTCCATTGTTTTGAAGATGGAAGATGTTCGTGTAAAGACTATTGGTGATGAAGGCTAGTGGCCAATGGAAAGGGAAAGCAGGATACGTTTTGCATATGGGTTTCCTGTAAATTCATTATCTATCAGAGAGCGTCTGTTCTCTTCAATGTCAGCCTGGAAATGTAGTTTAATCTTTGAACCAGGTCAACTTGTGCAGAATGATGTCCTGTGTACAACCCAGAGTTCATCATAGCATGGGAAATCTGTCTGTGGATTCGTGGAATGAGAAAATAAAAGCATATTTCGAGAGTTCAGAAGCTGTAAAGAATTGGATTGTAGAGATCATCAATTATTTAGAAAATAACTGGTACTTTTAGACCGACATAACAGATTACAGTAAAAAATAAGGACATTGTGTCCTTGAATGAAGGTTGAGTGTCAACGATCAGTTATAAAATTCAAAGTCGGAGCTGAAACCTCCTATGCTGTTGCGAGTTCAGAGAACTCCTGAACCTAAAGGTGATTTTCTTCACAGTATGATTACAAAGTCATTTGCTATGTTAGTTTTTTTCTCTTCTCCCTTCTTTTGTTGTATTATCAGTTTGAGGTCATGACAGGTTGACAAACAGTGTTGGAGTTGAGAGTTTCTTGCTGTCCTTGAGTTGACATGTCCCTTACGGTTATTGAACTGGAAAATTCTAGATTACGTCCTGATTCCCATGTTATGATTGAGTGTCACAGTAGTAAGTTCAAAGCTCATTACTAAATTAGGTTATGTAGGCAGTTTTCAGTTTTCACTGGGCAAATTCTTAATTTTGTAAACCATCTCACCATTTGAGGCTCTCTCTGACTTGTAGAAAGTTATTGCTGGATCAGATTCAGTCATCAAAGAGGTAGATACTCGAGCAATAGTTAGAATCCTTAATTGCAAAATTCTAGATAGTCGATATTGTTGAAACTTGAAAGACACTCCGCGATGAACATATTCATCTATGGAAACTTTTAATTTCTCTTCATTTCCCCTAACTGGCCGGTAGTTAAAGGAGAGAAGGAATCCAAGGTGGTAGTAGGTTCCTGTTCCACTTTTCCCCCAAGTCGGTAAAATAATGCCTGCCAAACTAGTATATTAACCTTATGTGCCTCTCTACTAAATCTTCATTGCTAATTTGTTATGAGTTGGATGCTTTAATACGGTTTTAGTGCTGGTGTTTTTGTACAGTCTATTTCACGCACCTTTCTATGTGCTATAAGTGCACTTTGTTCCTTCGTGATTCATATATTCTAGATCCTTTGCTTACCTCTTCATGTGGGAGCGGAGATGTACATGTGTGATAGTGTTACAATTTGTCTCACATTAGCAAAAGAGGACCTCCCCTACTAGCATATGAACCTTGTGAACCTCTCCACTTTTTGCGAGTTAATTTTGAGTTGTATGCTTTAATACTTCCCGTTGAAGAAGTATATACCATACCTCACAAACATGCCGACCTTTATTTTAAAACGAAAATCATAGAGGGGCCCCTTAAATTTTTTTGTTGGATTATTATAAAGAGTATAAAAGGAGAAGTGCCCCTTAAATTTTTTTTTTTATAAAAAATTGAAAATCTAAAGCGACCGCAACTCAAATTTTACATCAAGATTGATTTAAACCTTGAGACCTCTCGAAGGTAAGCCCTTTTGGAGCTCAAAGCATCTCCAACCTTGTTTCCAACTTTGGAGGTGTCAAAATCCTACCTGTCTCAAATTTATATCATGTCATATGATGTTTAACTTTTACTTTGTTTGGCCTCCTATAATTGTATTAAGCATATTAATTTTATATTTCAAAAAGTGTGGTCATTAAGTTATTGAGAAAAAAGAGTTATGAAATCAATTAGGAGAAGAAAAAAATATATGTAGCTCACATAGTCTAAAGAAATTCCAAATCTCATAGACAAGATCTCGCAGTTTTTTGGTCAAACCCTCCAAGAATATGTAGCTCTGCATGATTGGATCCCATTTGGATACTCTCTGATCCAATTTGCTATCGAAGGTAATTTCCGTTGGGGCTGCTTTAAACGACTTCATTCAGTTGTCTGGATACTTGAAACTAGGAGCATCTTGTAGCTTTATACATGTAGTTTCCATCTGGGACTTGCAGTAATAATGAATATTGAACCTGTCTCCCCTCCTTTTAATCACCTGTCTCAGGTACCCCATCAGTTCCTTTTTGTCTGTCCATCTTTACAATCAGGGAGGTCTCAAAATGTATGCCCACTTTGAAAAGTCAAATGATAAAACTTATCATCTTCAAATGGACATGTTGAAAAATCGCAGATAAAAGGGAATGTTAGAAATTAATACCCTTTGATTTGAGATAGTGCATTACATGGTTTTCCCCTGAAAAAGTTGGATCATCCGCTACTTGTCTTCTCAATTACGTTTACCGACTTCTATTTGAGATTTCCATCGAGAATTATGCTTTTCTGCGAATTTCCTCCATAAAATATAAAATTTGCATACTTATTTCGTAACATTTAAATTTTGTCCAGTTCTGACAGCTTCTGGGGATGCTAGTGGATTATGCTGCAGCAAGGGAACTACTTTGGGTAATAAAGCTGGAATAAGATTATCCCAACTAAAGTTGTGTTGTTTAGGGGAGGTATGGCAGGGGATTTGGTCTGTCCGGTGTGTGGGCAAAGCGAGGAAACTGTTGAGCATTTATTCTTTGAATGTGACTCTGCGCATCGATTGTCGAGGGCGTCTTGTTTGGGTTTGGATTTTACAGTAGGGTCCGTAGGGAATCCTGTTCCGTTTAAGGAGTGGTTGCTGGAATGGTTTTGAGGGGCACCAGATAGGAGCATTGTTACTGACGGGATTTGTGTGCGATGGGCTATTTGGCGTGCTCGGAATAGAGGTGTTTGAAGGAGTTAGTGATGGTGAGGAGTAGGGTCTTCAAGTTGCGTTTTTTTTTGCGGAACAGTATTCGGTCTTGTTGGGAGAGGGACAGGAAGGCCGGGATCGAAGGTCAAAATGGGTTGCCTACCAATCAGTTCGTCTGGGGTCGTTACAGTCAAGAAGTTCGTGGGTGGATTTCTAAGTTTTTGGTAGATGGAGCATGGTGCAGTGATTCATGGAGAGGAGCTGTGGCTTGTGTTTCTTTGTCAGCTTTGTCCTTCGTTCAGGAGAACAATGTCAGGAGTGTGTTTGCATCTTAAGCCGCTGGGCCTCTGGTTGTGTTGCGCTGGGCACATCGAAAAAGATCCAGCAAATTAGAAGTGCTAACGGATTGCTTAGTGCTGGTTCAGGCTTTGCAGTGTATGGAGCGTGCTGATGTTTTTGTCAAACCTGTAATTAGCGATATTCTGGGTTTGGTGCAGAACTTTGATTATGCGGCAATCACTAAAGTTCCTAGGAATGCTACAAGGTCTATAATCTTGCTAAGTCTGTAATGTATTAATGCTATAAGATCCCATAACTGTAAGATGGACAAAGAACACAACAGACTCAATCCCGAACAAGGATTTATCGACAGATCTACAGGCAAGCATGCCAAGCCATTAAGAACAAAAGTCAGCTTTAGGGGCTGAAGTACACATTCTGGAATCATTATAGAGAGTTGTATGGCAGATCAAAAAAAAGTACATATCATATTTCCCCTCTATAACCTCCAGAGCCAAAATAATCCCTCCTAGAGCTAGCAATCGCCTGGCTTTTCTGATGCTCCAACTTGGGGCAATCACGAATTCCATGACCAAGTTCACCACAATAGCTACAACCTTTTACTCCACTAGCATTGGTGATTGCCTCAACATCTTCCATAGGATCATTAAGCTCCGCCAAAACCGGCGGTATTCTCTGTTTCGCTTCTTGCAACAGGTGCTTCAAGTCAAGAAGCGTCGTCTCACTTTGATTCTTGTTAATAAATGTAGTTGCTATTCCCCTTTTGCCACATCTTCCTGTTCGTCCAATCCTAACATAGTTCTCTATTTCAGCAGGCATATCGTAATTTATAACGTGCTGAATGTCAGGAAAATCCAAACCCTTTGAGGCCACATCTGTTGCAACCAATACATCTTTATTTCCTGCTTTGAATGATGAGATAGCATATTCTCTCTCCTCCTGATCCTTCCCTCCGTGAATCAACCGCTTCAACTCCTTTCAAAAGTAGGTATTCGTGGATATCGTCCACGTCAGCTTTGTTCTCACAGAATATCAAAACAGGAGGAGGGGTCTTTTGCAAGCATTCGAGAAGGTAAACAACTTTTGCCTCTTGCTTTACGTATTCCACCTCCTGAATGACGTCTAGATTTGCTGCCCCAGCCCTTCCTCCATTAACCGTAACAGGTTTAACGAGGGCACTTCTGGCAAAATTTTGAATCTTTGTGGGCATAGTGGCAGAAAAGAGAAGAGTCTGTCTTTGAGCTTTGAAGTGGTCAAATACTTCTCTTATGTCATCTTAAAGCCCAGATCCACCAATCTATCTGCCTCATCTAGAGTTAAATACCTGTGGAGAAGCAGCACTACTATGAGGACCATAACATAGAAGCCAGGCAGAATGTAGTTCAAAACATCAAAAACATCACATAAGAAACTAACAAATACAAGCCAATCATCACATCGTTTGTTTTTTCCCTCTAAAGCCAAGGATTTAAAAACTTTAAAGTGCGGAAGCATTATTGACATAAAAAAGAAACCTGTCAGAGCCTTAAGGATTTAAAAACTTTACAACATAAAGTGACCTTACACAAAACAGGAAATTGTCAATTTCCCAACCTTGGAGTGTCCAAGAAAAATGCTGAATATACACGATACATACATGTCCCCTGGGCAGCATCCTACCTTGTTCCTAGTTGGCAATACCCATAGGAAAATAATTAATGTTCATAAGCCAACCGCTCATTTGAGATACTAGCATATCATAATTATGTCATAAAGCTCACAAGAAAAGTTGCATCATACAAACCTTGCATAGTCTTGGGATGAACATCCAATAGTTTAACATGAATAGGGGAGTGACCCCACATGGTGTGAAATGACCAAGTCATTGGCAGCTGGTGCCACATAACATTCCTCTCTTATAACCCTTCGTTGGTCATAGCATCTTCACCTTTAGATGGCAAGGTGTTCATCGAAGTAATAGAACCATCGCTTCTTAAACATAGTCATTCTCATAAAATCATCATCTTCAAATAAACAGTTCACAACATATTTCCATGGCATAAAATGAGAGGGCACAAATCATGCTTTTTTGATAACATGCTCATATATCATTTCATAATTTTGAGCATATGAAACACATAAAATTATTGGCTTGAAAAAAAACAATATAACTATGGTTAGAGTACCTCCCCTAACAAAGTATCTAGCTCATCATGCGTGCGATCTACTCCATTGAACTTGTACACAAGTCCTATATAGAACTTTTAGGAGCTTCTAATGAAGCAAGCATCATTGCATTTTAATTCCAACGCGACATGTGGCAACCATGACACGTTGTGTGCACCCTTTTCTAAAATTCTGTCCGGTATTGGCATACCAGTCCGGATCACAGTCTTCCAAAATTTCCCACATAACTTAATGAGAAGTGGGTCTATTTATCAATTAAGCTTTATCTAATATGGCATTGAAAATCGGGATTTTACAAGACTACTGCAGGAATTTAAGTACGTAGAAATGTCAAGACTCTAATAACATGGGTCAGTAGGACAAGTACATGCTTGTGACTGGTAATCCACAAATTGCCTAGAAAACCAGATGACCCACATGAGTTCAACATGTAATGAAAATAGAATATAACACTAATGGTAACCAAGTCCAACTACCATGACCGGTTCACACACAACTAATTACAAAACTAACAGAAATAATCACATAGCTCAGAAACATAATGACTTTGAGCTAAGGAAGTGACAAAAAAATGACACATTTTGGACATCTATATGACCGATCAATCAATTAACGAACAACAGAATTGGAACTCACAGTTCTTGTGACCTTTTCAACAGATAGTTCCATTGCTGTTGTTAGTACCACCGTACCAGTACAAAATAAACCGACACTGAAGCATTTTTTATGTCAAAACAAGTGAACAAAAAATGCAATCCAGAAAATACATCAGAAGCTGAAAATTTCAGTTACCAATTAACATAAAGTACAGCTGCTCTTGTCAATCGCCTACCTAGCTTAAAGGCAGTTTACCCTTTTCTTTTTCACTTTTTTGCTCCAAAATAAACTGCTGAACTCGCTGTGCCATCTGATTCATCTGCAAAATCATCTCTTCAGTCTCATCATGTATCTGTTTCGGCAAATAAACCTCTAAATAATCGAACCACTCATCCAGGGTCATCTTCTCTAAGTCCAGCCCACCACCTTCCCCTACTTCACCTCGAACAGCTTCTGACTGCTCATTCAGTAAACTCTCTTCAACTCTTTCACACTCCTCATCTCCCTTCTCATCTACAACCTTATTTTCGACACTCTCCAATGGCTCACCCTGCAAATTCTTCTTTCTCCTCGTACCCTCTTTGATCATTTTACCGACAATCTGACTTGAAATCTCAACTACATGACACCCATTTCCACCTACACTGGAATTCTCTTTGTTCTTTGAATTCTTTTCAACTTTTTCGCACTCTTTCTCTTCTTTCTCATCTAAGATCTCATTTTTCACACTCTCCAATGGCTCATTCTGTAAAACCTTCTTTCGACTCCTACCCCCTTGGGTCATTTTATCAACAACTTGACCCGATGTCTCAGCTTCTAAATTGGAATTCTCCTTCTTCTTCGAACTACGAGTGATCCTGGAACTCAATTCCCGCCCCTGTTTCGTCCTACTTGGGCCCACAGTGTCGTATTCTCCTACATCATTGACCTCACACAAGCTCTCTTGAGGCTCAACATTCTCTTTCCTCGGCCGACCTCGCCGCCGAGGATTCTCCACAGGCTTTCCCAATTCTCCCCCAAACCCTAACCCTAGCTCACTATCTTCATCAATCGAAGTCAAATTCGCCTTCGAACCACCACCGCGCCTAGGGTTCCGCCGCAACCGACTGGCACCGCCTCCGCGGTCCACCACCTCGATCACCACCTTGATGGACGTGAACTCGCCGATTTTGATTACGTCGCCGTTTCGGAGATGGGAGGGGGTCTTAGGCGTGAGGTCGGAGCCGTTCAACACGGTGCCGTTCGAGGAGCCGACGTCGGTGACGAGCCATTCTCCGGATTCTGTGGATTCGATGGAAAGGTGGTTGGTGGAGATTCCGTCGTCGTTGATGGGGAGTTTGCCGTTGCGGACAACTCGGCCTCGACCTCGGCCGATTTGGATCGTGGATCCGGGTGGGAATTCTAGGGTTTCGCCCTCTCGCGGGCCTTTCTCCATGATTAGCTTCAAAGTTGAGCCTTCTTCCGCCATTTTCGTGCCGCAGAGAGAGAGAGAGAGAGAGAGAGAGAGACAGAGAGGTTTTTCAGAGGGAAAGAACAAAGACGTTTGAATGAAAGAAAGGGCTTTGGGATCGATACTGGAGAGGAAAGAGGTTTCAAATTTTGGGGAATTTTAGATTAGACCCCCTTCAACTATCTTTTATTTTCAAGTTACCCTTTTCCGTTTAGACTCAGACACTTTTCCCCCTCAAAGTATAAAGATAATAGGAGAAAAAACGGAATCAACGCTGTTAACAGACAACTGTACGCTTTCACCCTTCAGGCCTCAACCATCTCTACACATTGACATTGTCTGTAAAAAGGTTTTTTTTGTCTCTAAGGTGTTTTTTTTTTTTGTTAAAAATGTTTGTTACATGACAAAAAATTGTAAAAAGTGGGCTCCACTTTTATGTATTAAGAATGCGCTAAGTTGGGGGAAGATAGTATTATAGTGGTAAATCGAATTAGAGTACGTTAGTATAATAAAAAAAACCCATTTTTTGGAGATAGAGAACAAATGTAAGAAGTAATATGTTTGTCAAAGAGTACCGCTGCCTTTTACACAACGGGAACGTACATAGGCCACATTGTTACACCAAACAATTTGACAGTTAAAAAAAGTGTTCAACCCGTTCTATGCACAGGACAAAATCTGTCTTATGCATGGGCAAAACTAACATGTTTAGGCGAGATTAACATACATGATGTGTTAATCGTGGACATTCTGCGCTTGTGACTCGGCTGGGTTGGCAGGTCCGGCGGTGGCTGTGGCGGTAGCTGGCGTATGGAGGTGGTGGCTGGAGGGTTGATTCTTGAGTTTGGTTTAGGTGTGTAGGGTTGTATTAGGTGTGGGCCTAGCCCGTTTGGATTTTTGGGCTGGTTATTTTTGGTTGGTGTCTCTCCAACCTGGACTTTTTAGGTGTTTTCCTCTGGTTTGGGCTCGGCCTATTGGGCTCAAATCAATTTTTCCTCCATATAGTTAGGAGATGAGGGTCATGGATGGTCAGACCGGTGTATTCATGATTCTATTAGCTCTGTACTTTGTGTTTGGAGTTAATAAATCTTCATTTTTTGCCGATCAAAAAGAAAAGATGTTAGTCACGATTTTACTAAAGAGCACGGCCAGGTGTGAAAACAGGCGGCCAACAGTAATAAGAAGCGGCTATATGTCCAAAAACAGACTATACACTAATTACGCTTTTACTAGAGTAAGCAAGAAGAAAACGCGTGTTTCATAACCACTCCTATTCACTGGTGTTGGGGAAACACATAATTTTAGCGCACCCTCGCTAACTTAATAACATTAAGGAAAGAATCAACTGTAGTAGTGGTCTGCCTTGGATACTTCTTCCTCTTCTAGTTTCTCGTCGGTTGAGCCGCTCTCATCTCTTGGAACGCCAACCCACATCGGAAAGAGAGAGGATTAACACCAGTGGGTGAGTGCAGTAGCAAAAAAGTGACGACGACCGCAACAACTCTTTTATATGCTATCACGCTGAGTATACTCGTGTAATTTAGACACATTTATCTTGAAGTTTATACTGAAAATCATATTAGTCTATAAATTTTAAGCCAAAAGTGTGTTGTTCATGCTAACACTCAGGGGCGGATCCAGTATGAGCACAGGTGGGTCACGTGACCCACCTGGAATGTTAATAAGTATTAAATATGTTACCACTTTAAACTAGTTGAACAATGGCCTAGCAGTAAGGCAGTCTTGCATTTGCCAAGATGTCGGAGGTGCAATACTTGTTACCTCCACTTTTGCTTCTTTTTTAATGCTGCCTCTGTCTTCGCTTCTTTTTTACTGCTCCAATCATACTGCCATCCTTCTTTGCTTCATTTTACTGCTCCAATCATATACACACACACAATACCTTTGTATATTAAAGCATTATGATTAAAAATATTTAACTTTGTGTTAATTCTTTTCCTCTTGCAAGATAACTTACAACTTTCATTTAATGTTTTACCAATTCAATAAGTGATTAAATTTAGAACATCATTAAAAAATTATATTCAATTTTAAAAGTACTAGTATGGACATTTTTGAAACTCAAATTATGCGCAATTATAAAATATTTTTTTTCCTGTATTCTTAGCAAGTTTATTTCTTGTTTTTGTCCACTCCATGCATGATATTAATTCAAAACCAATATATGAGCAAAGTTTCAACTTTCTTTGAGTGATTTTATCTTTTTCAATTATTTTAACAGAAATTTATTGAGGATCACATATTTAAGGTTCGCTTTGAGTCCTGAAATTTCAGGGCCATTTTTATACTCGAATAGTGACCCATCTGTATGAAATTCCTGAATCCGCCACTGCTAACACTGAATCACTACGATCATTACAAACTTTTTGAGCCGAACAAGTATGAACAATTTGAATCACTCATATGAGTCCGGAAAAGCACAACAGGCCTACTACACCCAATCTCGTGGTTATTCTATAAGCCGATGTATATTCACACTGAATAGAAATTTAAATCGCTCGGTGCTCGCCCACGTACTCAAATTAGTCTAAGAAACTAGTAATGCCGGAAGCAATTGCATTCTTCTGTGATGAAAATTTTGATTTCGAAAATGTATAGTAATGCCGGTAGTATCGATGAGATAGAAACCTTTTTCAGTGAAATTGATAGAAGGGATGTTGTTTCTTAGAATATCTTGATTTCTTGTTACATACTTACATTTCAAGACAGGATATCATGGAAGTTGACAAGTGCTTCAACAAAATGCAAGATGAAGTAAGGTCTACTAGTGAGACGTTAAACTTGAGTCTTTTCAGCTTCTGGGGAGAATTGTAATAGTTTTCTAGGAAAAAAAAAATGCATGGTTTTGCAATTGAAAATGGACTTCATCACAGTGTTCTCCAAACTTCGTTGTTGTAGCAAAATGATTCTTGGATTTGGAACCCAGTAATATTGGCTAGCTATTACGACACTTAGTACTGTTCAAGCTATTGTTGAGAGGTGGGATGGAGTTGAACTACGGAGACATATGAACGATAACAATTTGGTGAAGAAGCCGGGGGTGGAGCTGCGTTGAAGCCAAAGGATTGATCCATGGTTTTGCTTCTGGAGATCGATCACACCCTGAAATGCTATAAATCTATGAGCCTGGCCATGAATGTCATATGTAGGAATGAAATTATTTTGTTTTCTTTTGAAATTGCCTCGAGGCCCCTATTTTTTGTTCAAGATTTGTCTCATAGACAAATAAATATGGTCTAACACAAGAACCAATGTCCTCTGGAGTTTTTTTTTTTTGTATTTTTGTTTTAGCATGTTTGGAATGGAATTCAGTGGTTCATTGTATCAAAAATTCAAAAGAGAAAAGTGAATTGCTCCTGAGGAGCAATTCAAAGGTGCCTGAGGCGCATTAAGAAGTGAGAGAAAATAGAATGCGCCCAGGGCGCGTTCAATTGCGCTTAAGGCACACTACAAAAAGAGAGAAAATGTGGAAGCGCCTGGGCGCAACTTAAATCTGCCTGGGGCGCACTCGAATTGCGCCTGAGGCACATGGGATGCAGCAAATATTTCAGATTCTTATTTTGCTATGTTTTTCTAGTCCTAATTGGCAGGACACTAAAAAAGGCAATCCTTTAAACATTATATGTTGTGCCCCGAGTGGATCAAATAGAGCCAAAACACACGCACACAAACACGAACACAGGAGATATGCTTGATTCCCCAAAATTGGGTACGTCCATAGAGGTAAACAGAGCTATTATCAAAACGGGAGGAAAGCTTTACAGCGATAATTCCTCACCACTCTCCAACATAGCTATACAAACAGACCTCACCCTCTCTGGTCTCTCACTCAAGAGAGATACAGAATACAGAGCTCAGAGGCCCTTTTATAGACAAAAAACTTCCGCTGTTCCAACCCCATGCTTAGACAAAGCATTTACTCCAAATCCACGCCTGGGATCTTCAAAGCACATGGCAGACTGCTAGTGAACAGGAGAATGGATAGCTGTCCTTGTGGTGTGCTTGGCAACAGGAGGATGGAGCCAAAAAAGGCCCCTCAAGTCAACATTATAAGGATTGTTAAAGCATAAGAGAGGCACAAGAAACCCGCGAGAAGTATTTTCAGCTTCTGGGGAGAATGGTAATCGTTTTCAAGGCAAAAATTGCATGGTTTTGCTACTGAAAATGGACTTTATCACAGTGTTCTCCAAATTTCATTCCTTGGGTTTTTGTGCAAAGTGCGGGTACATGGGTAGAGTAGCTCAGATTGTTTAGACAAATTCCCTTTAAGAATAGCACCACTAGTTTCAGAATCATAGTCAAAATACCCTCCATTTTTAGAATGCCATAGCACTATTCCGGCAAATGGGCAATGGAAGTCTAGAACCTGTGGCTGATTTTTTTTTTTTTTTTGAAGAGTTCTGCGACTGAAATCTTTATAAGCCTCATTGTTGTGTATACTAATATTGGCGGCTTGAAACTGTGGCTGATTGGATGATAAATAGTGAACTCGTGACATGGACATCAGTTATTGAGGGCCGGGGAGCCAGTGGGCTAGGTTTCGAAGCCCTGCAAATTGTTCGTCAAATGGTGGAAGAAGGACTAGAGTAGAATAGTATTGACCTTCTTGAGCTTATTATCTACTTGTAGCCACTCTTGGCCTTCTAAGTGAAGGTTGTAGAGTCTTTTATGCCATGAAATGGAGATTCAGAATAGAACCTAATCTCAATCATTACACTTGTATTGTGGATTTGTTGAGTTGGTCTGGGAAGCTCAATGAGGCTTTCGGTATGGTTTTGAAACTAGAGTCTTTTCCATGTGGTAGTATTTGGGGAGCGCTATTGGCAGCTTGTAGAGTTCAATAGGAACAAAAAATAGGGGAATATGCAGCTAAAGGCTCTTGGATTTGGAACCCAATAATGCTTGCTATTACACTTAGTAATGTTCAAGCTGTTGTTTAAAGGTCGAATAGAGTTGAAAAAGTATGGAGAGGTATGAACGACACCGATTTGATGAAGAAACCGGGGTGGAGCGGCATTGAAGTTGAAGCTAAAGGGTGATCCATGGTTTCATTTCTGGAAATTGATGACCCGTTCAAATGCTTGAAATCTATGAGCCACTGGATGTTATATGTAGGAATGAAATTAAATCAAAAGAGAAAAACAATGCTCCCTAGTTGAAATTCAAATGCGCCTGAGACGCCCTATAAAATGAGAGAAAATAGGATACGCCCAGGGTGTGATTCAATTGCATCCGAGGCGCATTACAAAAGTGTGTAATTTAGGATGTCTTATTACAATGTTGATGTCAACTGTCTGTAGCCTTACATTTGATGCTTTTTAAGCCTTTTGTTTCTTTTCACTAAATATTTGAAACTTGGTAATACATACATGTATGGTAACTATAGAAGTTTTCTAGATCATGTTAACTACACTTAAGATATTGATCGCCAATTGTCATGTTGGATTGTGACTTTTGATTTCCCATGAAAACAATAAATATTGCATCAAATAAGGGCCTTTTCTCATTTTAAAGACAATTGTCTTGACTCTACAACTATTTTGCCACAACCATTTCCTGCATGACTTCTCTCCAATTTCAAATGCATTTATTTGACAGTTTGGCATAGTTTTTTTTTTTTTTGCTCGACAAAAGATGATTTTAATTATAAAAGCTCTATAAGGATACGTCGAGGGGAAGAAGAAGTGGATAAGAAACATGTTGCTAATCCAACAAAAAAAAATGCAAACATAAGAAACAAGATTCAAATTACAAATGCGAAGCAAAACTAACTAATGCGAAAGAAATTTGAATAAAGACAAAAAAAAATTAGAGAGACATTAGTATTGTAAAAGTATAAATCCCTAAAAGTGAGACAAGAAAATATTTTGGGTAGACAGAAAGATTTCTAAAAGGGGAAAATGACGGCCCAGAATGTGTTTTGATAATTAATACCTGCCAAGGACATGCTGAGAACATTTGACAATCCTTTGAACATTATATGGATTTTTAAAGCATAAGAGAGGCACAAGAAGCCCGTATGAAGTATTTTCAGCTTCTGGGGAGAATGAAAATCGTTTTCAAGGCAAAAATTGCATGGTTGTGCTACTAAAAATGGACTTTATCATAGTGTTCTACAAACTTCATTCCTTAGACTTTTATGCAAAGTGCGGGTACATTGATGGAGCAGCTCAAATTGTTTAGACAAATTCCCTTTACGAATAGCACCACTAGTTTTAGAATCATTTCAAAATGGCCTGCATTTTGAGAATGCCATAGAACTGTTCCGACAAATGGGGAAGTCTAGAACCTGTGGCTGATATCTTTTTTTTTTTTCTTTTTCTTTTTTTGAGTTCTATGACTGAAATCTCATCTTTAAATGCCTCATCATTGTGTATACTAATATTGGCGTCTTGAAACTGTGGTTGATAGGATGAAAAATAGTGAACTTGTGACACGGACATTGGTTATTGAGGGCTGTGGAGCCCATGGGCTAGGCTTCAAAGCCCTGCAAATTGTTCGTCAAATGGTGGAAGAAGGACTGGAGCAGATAGTATTGACCTTCTTGAGCTTATTATCTACTTGTAGCCACTATTGGCCTTCTAAGCGATGGTTGTAGAGTCTTTTATGCCATGAAATAGAGATTCGGAATGGAACCCGATCTGAATCATTACATTTGTATCGTGGATTTGTTGAGCCAGTCTGGGAAGCTCAACGAGGCTTTCAATATGGTTCTGAAACTAGTGGCTTTCCATGTGGTAGTATTTGGGGAGCGCTATTGGCAACCTGTAGAGTTCAATAGGAACAAAAAAATTGGGGAATATGCAAAAGGCTCTTGGATTTGGAACCCAATAATGCTTGCTATTACAATTAGTAATGTTCAAGTTGTTGTTCAAAGGTGGGATAGAGTTGAAGAAGTACAGAGACGTATGAACAACACCAATTTGATGAAGAAGCTGGGGTGGAGCGGCGTTGAAGCCAAAGGATCGATCCATGGTTTCATTTCTGGAAATTGATGTAAAATACTTGAAATCTATGAGCCATAGGCTGTTATATGTAGGAATGAAATTACATCAAAAGAGAAAAACAATGCTCCTGAGGTGCAATTCAAATGCACCTGAGGCACCCTACAAAATGAGAGAAAATAGGATACGCCCGGGGCGCGATTCAATTGCGCCTTACAAAAGTGTGTAATTCATGAAGTCTTATTACAGTGTTGATGTCAACTGTTTGTAGCCTTACATTTGATGCTTTTTAAGCCTTTTGTTTCTTTTCACTAAAAAATCTGAAACTTGGTAATACACACATGTATGGTAACTATAGAAGTTTCTAAGATCATGTTAACTACACAGACGATAATGTTTGCCAATTGTCATGTTGGATTGTGACTTTTGATTTCCCATGAAAACAATAAATATTGCATCAAATAAGGGCCTTTTTCTCATTTTAAAGACAATTGTCTGACTCTGCAACTATTTTGCCACAACCATTGCCTGCATGACCTCTCTCCGATTTCAAACGCATTTATTTGACAGTTTGGCATAGTTTTTTTTTTTTGCTTGGCAAAAGATGATTTTGTAAAAGCTCAATAAGGGTATATCAAGGGGAAGAAGAAGTGGATAAGCAACATGTTGCTAATCCAAAAAAAAATATTTGCAAGAAGGGTACTATATGTAAAGGATTAGTTTACAAACGCCACTATGTTACAACTTATTGTCATGCTTTCATATGTCTTTTCCTTCAACAATGGAGTTGAATCCTTACAATATCAGCTGATTAATGATCCACTTACGACCTTCCCCAATCACATGAAAAAAATATTATCTCATGTCGTTGGATTCTTGTTTCTTCGACCACTTATGTTTGGAGGACCGGTCTATTTTAGTCTGTATGATGTCAACAAAACTACCAGTAACTAGGCCATCTTTCATACCAAGGTTCTCTATTTTTTGAGCCATTGAATCAAACATGGCCTTATGGTTTGTCATGGATGGCCTAGTGGTGATTGCAGAAGGATTGAACTTCTCTTAACATGGGGTCTTGATTCATTGTGTATTCTGGTCCACTGTTCTTGTCGTTGAAATGCTTCTATCTACGCTTCTTGGTTCGGTTATCTGGTTTTGGATTATAGGGAGAGGCACCTCTGTGATTTGGGTTTCATAGATCAAAGCTATAGAAAAGCGAGGGAAAGAAATCATATGGCTCTTCTCTTTCTTCCCAACTGTCTAGCACGCAGTATGTTTGATTCGCCTCTTGAAAAATACAATCCAGGATGCAATAAAACTGAGTTGAAGGATCTTTACTTTTAGTTTTGGTAGTGGCACTACTGGATAACTCAGAGGAGAAGTTGTGAAGCAACTTACCAGTGCGAAGCCTACTAACTTCCGTTCGAAGAAACAGTTGAACACCATGTTGGGGTCCACCCATAGTGGTGGGGTTATTTTGCGTAACACCCTTAGTGTTGGGTGTTGAGCGTATTTACCCTTGGAGTCCCTTATATATAGTTGTAAACCCTATTAGGGTTAAGGTGTGACATAATGTGAGGGAGAGGGTGAGGCGAGCGTGGGGGGGCCGGTCTGTGGCCTCTCGGAGAGGAACCGGCGTGTGGTTCCCGGAGAGTTTTTTCATCTTTATTGTATATTGTGTGAATATATAATCAAAGGGAGTTTTTCTCTGAAATCACTGCGTGGTTTGTGTGCATGGTGTCCCTCATGGTCCTAACACACCAGTTTCCAGTCGGCCTTTGTAGCTACAATTAATCGGTGGAGAATCCATCTAGAGCCTCAACCATCCATTGAGGAAGCATAATTTGTATTTGGAACCAGAATAATGGAGTTTCCATTTTGAATTAATGCACTGTGGGTTGATATCTTTCAAAAGTATTGAGTAATAGAGTCCAAGAGGAGAAAACATATAAGAGGGTCTCCAACACATCTCTATTTCTCAAAAAACGAAGAATGATTTCTTCAAATTAGTGAATATGTTGCACTCCAAACCATCTCCATTTTTGCAGTTTCCAGCATGTTGGCATGGAATTCAGTGGTTCATTATATCAAAAGAGAAAAAACTAAATGCTCCCGAGGAGCAATTCAAAAGCACTTGAGGCGCATTACCAAATGAGTGGAATAGGATGTGCCCGAGGAGCATTACCAAATGTGCCGGGGGCACACTCAAATTGCGTCTGGGGTGTATGTGATGCAGCAAATATTTTTAATATGTTTCTTACTAAGTTTTTCTAGTCTGAATTGGCAGGCAACTAAAAAAAGGCAATCCTTTGAACAATATAAGGATTTTTAAAGCATAAGAGGGGCACAAGAAACCCGTACAAAGTGATTCCATGAATTCCATCCATGAAGATTTCATTGACATATGTTTTGATTTTCAAGTATTCATGATTCAAAAGTTTAGAAATGGTTGAAATATGCAAGTAACCTGTGGTTCTTGGTTTGGGCTGGTTGGTTGGTGTTCTTATTCTCGTAAACTGGGTTAGAAACACCAGAGTTCACTTTGATGAAACATAATATCTTGATGTGCTTTCACTGTAGTTGGCTTTTGTTGCAATTCCAATGGTAAATTTTTAGAAATCTGCTAGCAAACAGGATTTGTTATGTGTATGTATGCGTCTAGGAGTATAATATATTTAGATGTGTTTGTTCACTTTGTAGTGTATTGATTGCAAATCCTTGCAGTGGATGGAGGTGGCGGTAGAGTGAAAAGATGCGGATGATTGGATTATTTATAAAGGGAAAGGAGCTGCCAATCTTGTTCTTGCTTACTCGAGATCCTCTCCGGCCTGCATTTGTGTGTTCATTTATGCTTCACTCTTTTGATCATTTCGTTGTGCCTCTTCTTTTTATTGATCTATTTCAATGGGTTTCGGCCTACTGGTAAAGCTCAATTCAGTCCACTAAGTCATAGAGGCCCGCTTCAAAACCCAAGTCCTCACCGAAAAGCCCAACGCTCCAGCCACGATGACGGGTATACTAGTCATGCTTTCAGAAACTTGCGGCAAGTGTCAAAACAAGCGGCCAGTAGTAATACAACGCGGTTAAGTGTAATAAGATGCGACCAAGATATCTAAAAACGGACCATACACTAATCATGCTTTTACTAGTAGTAAGAAAGAAGAAAACGCGTGTTCCGTAACCGCGTTTTCAAAAATGGTGGCCTAGTGTAAAAACTACCATCCAGGAGTAATCAGATGTGGCCAAGAGTAATAAGATGCGGCAAGATGTCAGAAAACAGACCATACACTAATCACACTTTTACTAAAAAGCGCGGCCAGGTGTCAAAAAATGTGGCCATAAGTAATAAGCTACGGCCAAGAATAATAAGACGCGGCCAAGATGTCCGAAAACAGACCATACACTAATCATGCTTTTACTAGAGTAAGCAAGAAGAAAATGCGTGTTCCGTAACCACTCCTATTCACTGGTGTTGGGGAAACACATAGTTTTTGTGCACCCTCTCTAACTTAAGAACATTAAGGAAAGAATCAATTGTATCAGTGGTCTGCGTTGGACCTCTTTTGTTTACTTCTTCCTCTTCTAGTTTCTCATCGGTTGAGCAACTCTCATCTCTGGGAACACCAACCAACATCGGAAAGGGAGAGAGGATTAACACCAGTGGGTGAGTGTAGTAGCAAAAAGTGACGACGACAACAACTTTCATTTATATGCTATCACGCTGAGTACACTCGTGTAATTCAAACACATTTAAATCATATTAGTCAATAAATCATATTAGTCAATAAATTTTAAGCCAAAAGTGTGTTGCTCATGCTAACACCGAATCACTACGATCATTACAAACTTTTTGAGCTGAACAAGTATGAACAATTTGAATCACTCATATGAGTCTGGAAAAGCACAGCAGACCTACTGCAACCAATCTCGTGGTTATTCTATAAGCCAATGTACAGTGTACTACAACTTTCACTTAGAAGGCCAAGAGTGGCTACATGCAAGTAGATAACAAGCTCAAGAAGGTCAGTACTATTCTGCTCCAGTTTTTTTTCCACCATTTGACGAACAATATGCAGGGCTTCGAAACCTAGCTCATGGGCTCCACAGCCCTACATAACCGATGTCCAGGTCATTGTCATGAGTTCACTATTTATCATCCTATCAGCCACAGTTTCAAGCCGCCAATATTAGTATAGACAACGATGAGACTTTTAAAGTTTTCAGCCGCAGAGCTCCTCAAAAAAAGAAAAGAAAAAGAAGATATCAGCCATAGGTTCTAGACTTACATTGCCCATTTTCCGGAACAGTTCTATGGCAATCTCAAAATGGAGGGCATTTTGAGTATGATCGATTCTGAAACTAGTGCCATTCTTAAAGGGAATTTGTCTAAACAATTTGAGCTGCTCTATCCATGTCCCCACACTTTGCATAAAAATCCAAGGAATGAAGTTTGGAGAACACCGTGATAAAGTCCATTTTCAGTAGCAAAACCATGCAACTTTTGCCTTGAAAACAATTACCATTCTCCTCAGAAGCTGAAATATTTGCTTTAACAATCCTTAAACTATTTAAAGGATTGTCTTTTTTTAGTCCCTTGCCAATTCAGATTAGAAAAACCCAGTAAAATAAGAATCTAAAATATTTGCTGCATAACATGCGCCTTAGGCCAATTCAAGTGTGCCCCAGGTGCATTTAAGTTGCGCCCGAGCGCTTCCACATTTTGTCTCTTTTTGTAATGTGCCTCAGGCGCAATTAAACGCGCCCCGGTGCATCCTATTTTCTCTCATTTCTTAATGCGCCTTAGGCCGCATTGAATTGCTCCTCGGGAGCATTCACTTTTTTGTCTATTGAATTTTTGATGTAATAAACCACTGAATCCATTCCAAACATGCTAAAAAAAAAAACACTCCAGAGGTTATTGGTTCTTGTGTTAGCCCATATATATTTGTCTACGAACAAAAAATAGGGGCCTCGAGGCAATTTCAAAAGGAAACAAAATAATTTCATTCCTACATATGACATTCATGGCCGGGCTCATGGATTTCAAGCATTTGAGGGTGTGATCCATCTCAAACAGGCCCAACAAATCCTAGTTGAGCTTCTCCTTCCGAATCTCCTTTTCATGGCATAAAAGACTCTACAGCCTTCATTGAGAACAAACAATTCTTACAGTTTTTGTGATGTACGTGGGAGAAAATGGTTGGATTCCTTGTGTCCAAAATGCATCCTTTGGCTTCAATGCAGCTCCACCCCGGCTTCTTCATCAAATCGTTGTTGTGCATACATCTCTGTAGTTCTTCAACTCCATCCCACCTCTCAACAACAGATTAATTGAACAGTGCTAAGTGTAATAGTCAGCATTACTGGGTTCCAAATCCAAGAGACATTTTGCAGCATATTCCCCCCCCCCCTTTGCTACAAATCCAACAACAATACCAGTCATGCTTTCCAAAACTAGCGGCCAAGTGTCAAAACTAGCGTCCAGAAGTAGTAAAATGCGACCAAGTGTAATAAGAAGTGGCCAAGATGTCCGAAAACAGACCATACAATGTAACGCGTGTTCCAAAACCACGCTTTCAAAATATTGCAGCCAGGTGTCCAAACATGCTGCCATTAGTAATAAGATGCGGCCAAAATGTCCGAAAACAGACCATACACAAATCCCGCTTTTACTTGTAGTAAGCAAGAAGAAAACATGATTTACCACGAAGAATTCTTTGGTCTTCTCTCACAGGTAGATTTATACGTGATTGTTTTTTTGTTTAAATTTTATGTTTCCTCTGATTTTCCTGCAACAAATTTCATCCCTAATCTACCGTGGAAATCCCCGGAATCCGAAATGCTGCTCGATTACTTGAGTTATTATCAGCAATGAGAGCCCTCTTCCAGATGGAGAATGAATGCTTCTAATGAGGTTCATCATTTCAACATGGCCTTAAATCTCAGGAAAATGATTTATTGGTCAATATGAGTTTGATTCTTTTCTGCACATAATTCAGAAACTACACATACATCCCCGACTCAAGAGTAGTTTTACAACTGAAATTCTCAGTGAACTTGTCAATCCACTGATTCATTGGATGGAGACCCAAATCCCTTCATACATGTATGGCAACTATAGAAGTTTTCAAGGTCATGTTAACTACACTTAAGAAATTGTTTGCCAATTGTCATGTTGGATTGTGACTTTTGATTTCCCATGATGACAATAAATATTGCATCAACTATGTCTGACTCTGCCACTATTTTGCCACAACCATTGCCTGCACGACCTCTTTCCGATTTCAAACGCATTTATTTCATAGTTTGGCATAGTTTTTTTTTTTTTTTGCTTGGCAAAAGATGTTTTAATTTATAAAAGCTCGATAAGGGTACATCGAGGGGAAGAAGAAGTGGATAAGCAACATGTTGCTAATCCAAACAAAATATGCAAGATGGGTACTATAAGTGAAGGATTAGTTTACAAACGCTGCTGTGTTACAACTTACTGTCATTCCTTCCAGATGTCTTTTCTTTCAACAATGGAGTTGAATCCTTACAATATCATCTAATTAATGATCCACTTACAACCTTCACCAGTGAGACACACGAAGTATCTCATATCGTTGGAATCTTCTTTCTTTGACCTCTTATGTTTGGAGGAACGGTCTATTTTGGTCTGTATGAAGTCCACAAAACTGCCAGTAACCAGGCCATCTTTCATACCAAGGTTCTCTATTTTTTGGGCCTACAAATCAAACATGGCATTATGGTTTGTCATGGATGGCCTAGAGGTGATTGCAGAAGGATTGAACTTCTCTTAACATGGGGTTCTTCGTTGTGTATTCTAATCCGCTGTTCTTGTTGTTGAAATGCTTCCGTCTAAGCTTCTTGGTTCGGTTATCTGGTTTTGCATTATAGGGAGAGGCATCTCTGTGATTTGGGTTTCGAAGATCAAAGCTACAGAGAAGCGAGGGAAAGAAATCATATGGCTCTTCTCTTTCTTCTCAATTGTCTAGCATGCAGTATGTTTGATCTGCCTCATGAAAAATACAATGCAGAATGCAACAAGACTGAGCTGAAGGATCTTTACTTTTAGTCTTGGTAGTGGCACTACTGGATAACTCACATGAGATTTTGTGAAGCAAATTACCAGTGCAAAGCCTACTCACTTCCGTTTGAAGAAACAGTTGAACACCTGTTTCCAGTCGGCCTTTGTAGCTACAAATCAGTCGGTGGAGAATCCATCTAGAGCCTCAACCATCCATTGAGGAAGCTTAATTTGTATTTGGAACCAGAATAATGGAGTTTCCATTTTGAATTAATGCACTGTGGGTTGATATCTTTCAAAAGTATTGAGTAATAGAGTCCTAGAGGAGAGAACATATAAGAGGGTCTCCAACACATCTCTATTTCTCCAAAAACGAAGAATGATTTCTTCAAAATACTGAATTGTTGCACTCCAAACCATTTCCATTTTGCAATTTCCAGGGCATGGAATTCAGTGGTTCGTTACATCAAAAGAGAAAAAACTGAATGCTCCCGAGGAGCAATTCAAAAGCGCCTAGGGCACATTACCAAATGAGGGGAAATAGGATGAGCCCGAGGCACATTAAAAAGGAGAGAAAATGTGGATGCACCCGGGCGCATCTGAAATGTGCCGGGGGCACTCTCAAATTGGGTCTCAGGCGCATTTGATGCGGCAAATGTGTTTAATTTGTTTCTTATTGAGTTTTTCTAGTCTGAATTGGCAGACGACTAAAAAAAGGCAATCATTTGAACATTATAAGGATTGTTAAAGTATAAGAGGGGCACAAGAAGCCCGTACAAAGTGATTCCAAGAATTCCATCCATGAAGATATCATCGACATATGTTTTGATTTTCAGGTACACATGATTCAAAAGTTTAGGAATGGCTGAAATATGCAAGTAACCTGTGGTTCTTGGTTTGGACCGGTTGGTTGGTGTCAGGGACGGAACCAAGATCTTGTAAACACGGGGGCCAATCTATGAACACGATTTTGAAATTTGAAGGTTCGGAAATTTAAATTTTGAGGGAGGTTTTTTTGGGTAGTAAGTAGAGAGATAGAAAAAGAAATGAGATCAATAATTGAAGGAAAAACTTATGGGAGACCGTGCACAGAGAGAGAAATTGGGTTTTGAGACAAAAAACGAACACATTCTTATGTCTAAATAATATCCAATATAAAATACAATACCTAGATGTTCTCACCAAACAAAAAAAAACAAAAAATAAAAAAACCCGAAACCACCCGGGGGCCTTGGCCCCCATATGCCCACACCTCCCTTCTTCTCTGGTTGGTGTTCTTATTCTTGTAAACTGGGTTAGAAACACTAGAGTTCGCTTTGATGAAACATAATTCCTTGATGTGCTTTCGCTGTAGTTGGCTTTTGTTGCAATTCTAATGGTAAATTCTTAGAAATCTTCAAGCAAACAGGATTTGGTATATGTGTATGTATGCGTCTAGGAGTATAATATATTTAGATGTGTTTGTTCACTTTGTAGTGTATTGATTGCAAATCCTTGCAGTGGATGGAGGTGGCGGTAGAGCGAAAAGATGCGGATGATTGGATTATTTTTCTTGCTTACTTGAGATCCTCTCCGGCCTGCATTTGTGTGTTCATTTATGCTTCACTCTTTTGATGATTTCGTTGTGCATCTTCTTTTCGTTGATCTATTTCAATGGGTTTCGGCCTACTAAGTCCGAATTTAGCCAAAATTGAACAGCACAAGTTATCAAAGATTGAATAACCGGAAAGGGGGTAAAGTCTGAATTTAGCCAAAATTTTGGCAAATGGAAAGTAATATAAGTTGCGGTCAACCTTCAAACGAAAAAGTGATTTCAACATTGGCAATTTAAAACCATGTTAAGGATTTTTGAACCCACTAATCGTTTAAACCTTTTCATGAGTCCCAATCCTGCGAAATATCTTTCTTGTTTTGGCATTTTTGCACTCCGAAGGTCACGAGTGTCTCCCGGAATATGAAAATCTTTGCTTAGCATTTCACTATTATCTTATTACCTGTCATTTCAGTATATTTCACATAAAGTACATTTGCTACCCTCTAGTAGTTGAAAATAGGACCATTTAAAGGTTCTTGTTAGAAAATGACTCGTGTACCAATAAGTTGTTGAGCAGAAGAACTTCTACAGTTAATAATGTCTTGTGTGCCTTTATGATATGGTTCTCAATATCATTGTCATTCAGTACAGGAGACTTTATTTCTGATCCGGTGAGGTCTCTTCCCTCTGAGCAAGCTACAGAGAACAGTTTATGGGAGAGATTTGGTAAAGCTGCGATGAAGGACATTGAGTCGAACTCCTTCTCATGGGACATGCTTTCTTCACTGCACCACACTGAACATGGCAATAGCACTGAACAGTCTGAAGATGAAATAAACAAAGCCTTAGAGGTATGAATGTCTTCAGTCTTCCTTCAAATCTGTGTCGTTGCTTTAAAGTTTGAGCAAGAAATTGGAAGTCGGAAGGGAAATTCAATACTGATTTTGCAGTTTTAGAAGGAAGCATGTTTGGCACTGTCCCTTACAGGATATGATTGCCTCATCTAAATTGTTAAACTGGAGAAACACTAAAACCTGGTTAAATTTCTAAGCCTCCTGCAGTTCTCTTAATGCTCCTTTTGAGGTTAATTTGGCTAGGTGGTGTGAAATCAGGCTCTGGTCCATGAACTGATTGGAATGAGGACTTTGGACTTTGGAGGTTCTTGTCAAACTACTAGAGTTTATCCATGTGCAAAAATTTTACTGTCTTGTTATGTTCTTTCCAAGGAAAATAACTGGGTCGTACTTGCATAAAGGTACAGTGAGTATTCAGCTTTGTGTGTACTGTGTTTTCAGTTGCATTGTGTTTTCCTTAGTCATGCACAAATTATGCCATCACCTCTTATCTGGTCACAAGGACAGTTACTACGCACGACATTTTTTGTGTTTTTCAGTCCACTGTACTAAGTCATAGAGGCCCTCTTCAAAACCCAATTCCTAATCAGAAGCCCAACGCTCCGGCCACGATGATGGGTATACTTAGTCATGCTTTCAGAAACTTGCGGCCAAGTGTCAAAACAAGCGGCCAGTAGTATGCCAAATCTAATAAGAGGCATCCAAGATATCCGAAAACGGACCATACACTAATCAACCTTTTGGTTTCAGGTACCGTGAGACCAACATGACATTGAAAATCGGTATCCCATTTTAATTCTTTGTTGTCTTCTTTTGTTTTAATCTTCTGAATTTTGCGAAAAACCTCAAAAGATCCTCTCATTCACACCATTTTCAGAAACTTATCACATGCCATATTAGTAATAACTCACTTCAAACACTCAAAAAGAATCAATCCACAATACCTATAATGTGAATGAATATGGATATCATGATGAAAACTCAAATGCCATCTAGCTGTACAGCCCAAAACCTACAACAGTTTTTTTTTTTTGTCAAATGATAGGATACTTCTTTGATAATAATGAAGAAAATACAGAGAACGGGTAGCCAACAGTTGAAGCTGCTAATATATTGTGTCAATTTATCTTCATATTTTTCTTGTCCAAATAATGATTGAAGCCAAAACGGAAAGTGAAACACATCAGAAATCAAAATGGAAACCGTAAATGGCCAAACTCACATTATTTAGCTTTCGGTGCTTTCTTGATTATGGAAATCAAACACTGCTGGGCAACCTTTTGGTTTCCTCTGATCTTTTCAACTCCATTAGACCCAACAAATTTCACCATCTAGTGGTAGGTGGAGGAAACCGCCCTCATTTTGTGTAACCACGTTCTTCCTATAATCGCGCTATAGGAAGACGGAATATCTACCACAAGGAAGTTGGTACGTAGCACTGCTGTTCCTGCTTGAACAGGCAACATTACTTTGCCTAATGGCCAAATTGCTCCTACATCAAATCCAACCGGAGGGTTTATTGACTGTACCAGATCCGCCTGTGTCAGTCTTAACTTTTTAAATGCATCGTTATATAGCACCTCTGTGCAACTTCCTGGATCCACTAGAATCCTTTCAATGCCATATTCCCCAATTCATAGGGTTATGACCAAGGTGTCATTATGTGGCACCAGGACTCCTCACATTCCCCATTTCCAATCTGGGAATGGGCATTCGGTATGATTTTGAAACGTGAGAGTTTTCCATGTGGTAGGATTTTGGGAGCGTTATTGGCAGCGTGTAGAGTTCATGGAAACAAAAATAGGAGATCAAATATGTAGCAAAATGGCTCTTAGATTTAGAACCTAAAAATGCTGGCCACAATACTTATTGAAGTTCAAAGCTATTGTTGAATGGTGGGATGGAGTTGAAGAAGTACGGAGAGTATGTACGACAACGATTTGATGAAGAAGCCGAGGTGGAGCTGCGTTGATGCCCAGTGATCGATCCATGGGTTTGTTTCAGGAAATCAATCACACCTTCAAATTCTTGAAATCTATGAGGCACTGGATGTTATATGTAGGAATGAAATCATATCCACAGAGAAAATCTGAATGCTCCCAACGGGCAATTCAAACACCCTACAAAATGAGAGAAAATAAAAGGTGCCCAGGGCAACCGTCTACCACATATGGTGTGAGAGGAACAAAATAATTTTCCAGGGAAAGTCTCTGCACATACATAGAGAGCCTAGCCTACCGAATCCTTGTTGACATCAAATCCCCTATGTTCTCTTAGGGAAAGTCTCTGTATAGAATGTGATTGAGTTGGTTCTAGCTTTCCGGTTTGTTTTTTTCTTAATGAAAGCAACTTACCAAAACAAACTTGTACTAAAGCTCTTTGAGTAGACTCATGTTGTGCGTCAAGGATCAAAACCAAATACTCACACACGAATTAAGAGAAACTTAACTATTATTGGATCATACACAATAACATTACAAAAAAACTCACCCCTCTGAGCTCGACTCCCTCTGCTATCTCTCACCCTCATCCCAAGTACTCTTGCCTTAGGGTGAATCCTGATTATTTAATAAAGTGTGGAGAGCCCAATGAACCTTTTGGACACTCTTATAGAATGAATGAGTATCCTAGAACTAGGGATGTGTGCATCGAATGGACCTTAGAATGCGTAAATGGGCGCGAAAATGTACCTTAGCCTTTGTCGCTCCAATGATCTTTTGAATCAGTCTCCCTTCGACCAACTTTTTAAAAACAAAACTTCAATATTTTAATTGGTCATTTCCATCATCTTTTAATACTGTGAAAAAGCCTTGTTTATCATTATGTAATTGGTCTTAATCCGATTTAAAATAAAAGCATATGAGCATTTTATTGAAATAATTTGGTTTTCAACCAATTGAGGGTAAAATAGTCATGGATTTTGATGTACAAATTTTTTTTAATCAAAAAAAATTCGGTAGGAAAGTAGATTGGACAAGCTTTTTAACGGTTCAAACCACGAGCAAATTGGAGTTCGGAAGTGCCTGGGGCAAGTCCGCAAAATTGGACTTGTTGTGGAATGTTCAAGATGCGCCCGGGGCGCATTGAAATGCGCCTGGGGACAAAGGACTTGCGCCTAAGGCGCATAAATGCTGAATAACATGTCAAACTTTGCGGACTTGCTTCGAACACCTCCGTACTCCAATTTTTGCGTGGTTTGAACCGTTAGAAAGCTTGTCCAATTTAATTTCTAACCGAAGTAGTTTGGATAAAAAATCGTTTATACATCAATTGAAGTGACCATTTTACCCTCGATGGGTCAAAATATGATTCATTCCAATAAAACGCATGTACATTTCTCATTTTAAATTGGATCATGACCCATTATATATCAATAAATACTGTTTTTAAAGCACTAAAAGATGGCTGAATTCAACCATAAAAATATTTGCATTTAGTTCTTGAAAACTGGATAGAAACTAGACAACTGCAAAAATCGTCGAAGCCGGCCATTGAGGTTAAACACGTTCGACGTTTGATTTGGTAATGAAATTACTAATTCTAAGGTATTTCTTCTTTGCTTAAGTGTTTCACAGTGTTCATAGTGTATCCACACTTCATCAAAGTGTAGGAAAAACCATTTCATCATTGCCATTCGCCCAAAGTGGGGCTTAAATATTTTTTTCAAATTCAAAATTGGGTGTTTTGCTAAAACTATCAACACAACAAAAATTGAGAATATTTCCAAACGAAAACACCGAAAAGGATTGATAGTATATTCTATATTTCATTTTACGGCCACCACATTACAACTTCAATCTTTAGTGCGACCACAACGGATTCCTAACATTGTCTATTCATGAAAATTTTCTGTAAACCAATTAAGTTCATTCTATGATGCTTATTGACTAGCTAGCGTAGATTAATGATTTTTGTATCAAAGTAATAGGTAGGGGTTGGGGCTTTCGTTTTCTCAAATAAGTTCTATTTTTTGGATAAGTTAGTGAGACGGTAAATCTGTTTCGTTGAACACTGTTGTCTTTGTCAAGGATAAATGATTCGTTCACAAACTATGCGATGTTACAACTTATTGTCATGCTTTCAGTCTTTCAAACTATGCAATGGATTCGTTCACAAACTATGCAATGTTAAAACTCAAATTTAAAAATGTATATTAGTACGGGTAGTATCGATGAGGTAGAAATCGTTTTCAGTGAAATTGATAGAAGGGATGTTGTTTCTTCGTACATTTCAAGACAGTATACTAGCATCGTTCCGGTTCGATGCATGGGACAAAAAATAAATTTTGTGCAAGCTCAATATTTTGTAGCGGAACCACAGAACTATTTTGTCCCATGCATCAAACAAGAACCTGGGGTGCGTGCTATCCCTCTAGAACAACATGCGTGTTAGGCCAATTTGGGCTGTCCATGCTCAGTAATAGACGGCTCATATTGCATAACAGCAGAACAACAATGGATGGTCGAGAGCTGTTCGATCGAGATGCAATCTGAGCCATCCATTGCCGAGTATGAACGGCATAGATTGGCCCAACACACGTGCTGTCCCCTTAGCAGGCACCCCAGAAAAGATAGTTTAAGAAAAAAATATCGATGTGAATTTTTTTGATTCCGTGCATTGAACAAATATTAAATCAAATTAAATTACTTCAAAAAATATTAAATCAAACTAATTTGTAACAAAAAAATCAAACTAATTTGTAACAAAAAAAAAAAATCAAACATTGTACCTGTTTAATGCGTGGGATAAAAAATAATATTGATTTTGTTCGATCCCATGTATCTAACGGGCACAACGCTAGTGATAAAAAATATAGTTTATATCTTTTCGGTCTCATGTTTAATGAATTTGGAGTACCACGTGACGAGACTCCTGCTGGGCATAGAATAATTTTTCCTAAATCTCTCTCCCTCCCCCTTCCACGTTCCTCTCTCTCTCTCTCTCTTCTCTCTCTCTCCACGTTTTTTTCTCTCTTTCATTTTTTTGTTAAAAAAAAATTCAAACTTCTAGGAATTAATTTAGGATTGAGAGGCTTCTGGCTTCAACTACATTTCTATAGTACATTGATCGATAGATAGATTGTGGAAGTTGACAATGGCTTTAACAAAATGCAAGGTGAAGTAAGGTCTAGCAGTGAAACACAAGAACCAATGACCTCTGGAGTTTTTGTTTTTGTTTTTTTTTTTTGGTCAAGAATTATGGAGTTCATAGCTAAAACATTTTGCTCTTTTGAGCACGCTGGCATGGAATTCTGTGGTACATTACATCAAAAGACAAAAAAGTGAATGCTCCCAAGGAGCAATACAAATGCGCCTGAGGCACAATCACGAAATGAGAGAAAATGTGGATGAGCCGGGGCGTAGTTTACATGCGCCTGGGGCTCACCCGAATTGCGCCTCAGGCGCATGTGATGCAACAAATATTTTTATTTTGTGTTCTACTGAGTTTTTCTAGTCCAAATTGGCAGGGGACTAAAAAAGGCAATACTTTAAGCATTATAAGGTTTGTTAAAGCATAAGAAAGGCACAAGAAGTCGGTACAAAGTGATTCCATGGTATATACATTATTCAAAAGTTTAGAAATGGTTGAAATATGCAAGTAAAAATATGTGGTTCTTCGACCTCGGGGCAATGTGCTCATGATTTTCATAGAGCTCTATCTTGGACCTAAAAAAGTGATCAAAATTTTGTATTTTTGGGGTTCTGAAAATCATAACTACAAGAAAACTACTCACAAAATGAACTGACTGAGAGTTTTCTGTATTTTTGGGGTCGGTTTGTATTTTTTTCCAGGGTAAGTCAAAATTCATGAAAACCAAAACCAAGTTACAAAAACTACAGAGTTTAGAACAAACCCACCAAAACAAACTGATAGGAAAAAAGACCTTAGCCCAGCAACTAAACGGATTTGGTTCTAGACACGAAATAGCAGAAACCTTTGAACTTGGTTTGGGTGTGGTGCGCCAGGCCAAGGCAGCAGTGCAACACCAAGGCAACGTATGAGAGGCCCTAGCCAGTAGCGAGCTACTGCAGGGGACCCTCCCTGTCAAAAAATTAATTTAATAAAGAGTGAGCCGACGGCCCACATATTAGATATTAAACTAATAAGAATAGATACTACACTTGATCTTAGCCAGAAGACCAAGAAAGGTATGTCTTCTCTTCTCTTGGCTTGCTTATTTTATAGTTGCGTTTTCTTCCCTTGTTTTTTTGCTTAGGCGATGTTGGAAACAAACTCCATTGTAACAAACTGGGTTTTGCTGCTTTTGCACATTCTTCTTGGTTTGTGTCGTCTGTTCCACTCGGTTGTTTGAAGCCTTTGAGCACTTCGTGAATCCGTGTGTCCCAATTACATCAATGTAGTAACTGCTGAGTTTATTGAGTATCAAATTACTTAGGATAAAAACCTACCCTCTAAATTAGCCCCGTAGATAGCTACAGGTTTCCCATTGTTTATGAGGGGTCAAGGTTGAACGTCTTGCTACTCTCTTTTTTCTTCCTTCTTTAAAAACATGACGATCAAGATATTTCGATAATGAGCGCTAGGTGATCAAGATATTTCGATAATGAGCGCTAGGTGTTCAACCATGGCTAAATTAGCCTCGAATGAGAAGCCTGGCTAGGTGTTCGACCATGGCTAAATACTTTCTCAAGTTCTTTCTTTTAGCAACCGTCTAGGGAAAGTCTCTGGACATACATAGGGAGCCAAACTTGCAGAATCCTTGTTGACATCAAATCATCTATGTCTCATGGTCGTGTACTGCGTCGATGATCAAAACCAAACGCTCTCACTTGAATGGAGAGAAACTTATAATAGGATCATACGCAATAACATTACAAAAAACTCACTTGAGGAGCACCCCTCTGAACTCGACTCCCTCAGGTTTTCTCTCACCCTCACCACAAGTCTTGCCTTGGGTGAATCCTGATGATGAATCGGCTTCTGATTATTTAATGAAGTGTGGAGAGCTCAATGAATCTCGTGGGCACTCTTACAGAATTAATGAACGAGTACCCTAGAACTGGGGATGTGTGCCTCAAATGGAACTTAGGATGTACAAAAATGCACTTTAGCCTTTGTCGCTTTGATGATCTTTGAATCGCTCTACCTTCGACCAACTTTACATAAATCAAACTTTATTATTTTAATTGTTCATTTCCAACATCTTTTAATATAGTGAAATCCTTATTTATTGTTATATAATTGGTCTTAATCTGATTTAAAATGAAAACAATACGAGCGTTTTATTGAAATAATTTTTTTCCCGACCAATTGAGGGGAAAATGGTCATGTATTTTGATGTACAAATTATTTTCATCGAAATCAATTTGGTAGGAAACTAGATTGGATGAGCTTTCTAACGGTTCAAACCACGACCAAATTGGAGTTCGGGAGTGTCTGGGGCAAGTCGGCAAAGTTGGGACATGTTGCGCAATGTTCAAGATGCGCCCGGGGCGCATTTAAATGTGCCTGGGCGCGAAGGATTGCGCCTGGAACGCATTAATGTTGCTCAAACTTTGCGGATTTGTCCCGGACACCCCCGAACTCCAATTTGCACGTAGTTTGAACCATTAGAAAGCTTGTCCAATTTACTTTCTATCTCAAGTAATTTGGATAAAAAATCATTTATACATCAAGGGAAGTGACCATTTTACCCTTGATGGGTCAAAATATGATTCATTCTGGTATAACGCGTGTTTGTTTCTCATTTTAAATTGGATCACGATCCATTTTATATCAATAAATAGAGTTTTTAAAGTACTAAAAGATGGCGGAATCCAGCCATACAAATATTTGCGTTTCATTCGTGGTGTAAAAACAGTATGGTACTGCAGGTTTTCTGTTTTAACAACAGAATAGTGGTTAAAGCCCACGAGTCCAGGTATGAAACTCGAAGGGGATCAATGGGTTTTGCTGCGTTACTTTCAAGTCAATTCCTAACTTAATTAATTCAGAAAATCAGAGTTTGAGTTATTTAAAATAATCCAAGTAACTAGAAAACTAAATAGACGGTGAATTCAATTTTGATCGGTTCGGTTCAGTCCAAACCGAAGTGGGAAAAACATACCCCATCCATGACCGAAAACCGAATCGATTGGTCTGTTTTCAAGGGTCTTACGGTCCGAAGTTTTGCCCACCTTGAGTATATATTGTCCTTACTTAATTTTTTTTTCTTTTCATTTTTTAGTTTTGCGCCAAACTTTTTCGGGTTACTAATTCGTCTTGACGAGTGGAATAAGAAAAGTTAAAAAGTGCTTTCACTCGCATTTTTGGAAATACTCAAGATAAAATGCAAAAATTCGTAATTTGTTAGTTTTTCAATTCATCTCGACAAAGACAACAATAATTCACGAAAGATTGACACAATTTTATTTTGAAAAAAACAAAACTCAAAAACTCCAAAAAGCAACTTAAATCCTTAGAGGAACAAGGCCTCCCTATATGCTTTTCGTTGAAATTTTTGGGATTAATTGTTAAACCCGACAAGAGGAATGAAAAAAAAAAAGGGACCGAAGTTAAAAAACATTCATATAAGACAGTACTGTAGATAAAAAAAATATCAATTGTTTGAGATTTTTTTCCTATTGAGTGAAATTATTTCTTGTTTTTCATCATAATTTTTTATTTTTAGACTTTTCTCATCAAGACGGATGATGAACCTGAAAAACAAAATTTAAATGCTAGAAAAAAAATATAAAAATGAAAAACATAATGTAAACATGTTCAAGAGATTGGCAGAACATGGCGACCCTGAGTAATTTCACACGGCGAAACGTAATTAATTACGGCCAAATGTAATTAAAGGCGGATAGAAGACACATAAAACACGCAAGAATCGTGTAGAGTGATCACGACTATCAATAATGCGCGGCCAAGTGTAGTTTAACGCGGCCAAAAGTAATTAAAGGCGGCCAAGTGTAGTTACACGCGGCCAGAAGTAATTAAAACAAGAATGAATCGTGCACAGTGATCACGACCACCAATATTCCGCGGCCAAATATAGTTTTAAGCGGCCAATAGCAATTACAAGCGGCCAAGTGTAGTTACGCGCGGCTAGAAAGAATGTAAAAAAATAAATGAATCGTGCACAGTTATCACGCCTACCCGTATTGCGCGGCCAAATGTAATTTCAACCGGCCAAATGTAATTCCAAGCGGCCTCAAGACTAATGAATCGTGCACAGTCACCTCACGCCTACCAATATTGCGCGGCCACAAGCGTCCAACAGTAATTATTTTGCGGCCCTTGCGTCCTCGAGGCGTATAAAAAATGTAAGAATCGTTTAAAGTTATCACGCCTTTCAATATTTCGCAGCCATATGTAATTCATTACGGCCAATGGTAATTATTGGCGGCCAACAGTCATGTAGAACACGAATCCAACCCACAGTTGGATTCATTCTTATTTTCTTGCAGTTGTACTGTTTTTTTGTCTTGCCAGTCTCATTAGTATATCGTTGCACAAGAGTTAAGCTAAGCTAAGGTCAGCGGAATAAGGTTCTTTGCTTTGACTTGTTATTTGCTTTAACTACTATTTTATTTTGCTCCCTGTTACTTGGAACGTGAATCGTACCAATACGAGGAATGGGAATGAGAACGAAAACGCAGTACGCCTTATGCCTTCAATTTTGGTATGGTAAGAGTACACTTTTATAGATAACAATGCAGGAATGTACTTATTGGTGAGACGACGTCGTTTTTTATTTATAGTGTCATGAGTTTATGGCATAAGCTTCCTACTTGATGGCTATCGTATTTGACGCGCTGGGGCAGCTAGAGCACAAGGAAGAAGCTGCAACTTCTTTTAGAAAACACATGATAGCTTTTGAAAATCCTCAAGAGCAAGAAGATCCTCTTTCCAGTATTTTGTTAATTAAGAAACAACAGGTGTTGAGCCCTGTAACAAGCTCTTTTGAGCATCGAATCACGTAGATCCAGACTTCATTTTCCTAGATGTAGTGTACGTTGATTCAATTCTAAACCTTTTTGTTAACGGCTGTGTAGGTTAATAGTGAGAAGTATAGTTGAAATACTGCAGCTATCCTTGGAACCAACTTCTTGCTGGAATCTACTTGTTACTGCGGAAGTTCATATAGCTCTCCCGCATGGACATGGCGTTGCGACCAATTAGGTCGGTTAGTTTCTTCCCCATACTTCCATTTGGGAGGCGGGGGTTCGAATTGGGGGGTTGGGGGTGCTCGGTTTCTCCCCGGCACATAAACACCTCCTTCGCGGGTATGTCTGCTTATGCCGCTTTGTGGCACTGCTTCTCCTTACCTTAGAAGTAGAATAGATATCATATGTTTTCGAAAGAAAGAGTTGAGGTGCTGGGTGCCTTCCTTTTAGAAGCCATACTTCTCATAACGCTTTGTTGTACATCGTAATTTCAAGTGCGCAAGTACATATATTTTTTGATCCGCGTCGAAATTGACAACAGAGCAATATTGCTAGAAAAGAAGAAGATGAAACAAAAACATAGAAAACCACCCGGGGACAACGGTGGTGTAAAAACAGTATGGTACTGCAGGTTTTCTGTTTTAACAAAACAATAGTGGTTAAAGCCCACGAGTCCAGGTATGATACTCGAAGGGGATCAATGGGTTTTGCTGCGTTACTTTCAAGGCAATTCCTAACTTAATTAATTCAGAAAATCAGAGTTTGAGTTATTTAAAATAATCCAACTAACTAGAAAACTAAATAGACGGTGAATTCAATTTTGATCGGTTCGGTTCAGTCCAAACCGAAGTGGGAAAAACATACCCCATCCATGACCGAAAACCGAATCGATTGGTCGGTTTTCATGGGTTTTACAGTCCGAAGTTTTGCCCACCTTGAGTATTGTCCTTACTTAATTTTTTTTTCTTTTCATTTTTTAGTTTTGCGCCAAACTTTTTCAGGCCCACAAAGTTTAGCATGTTTTTTAGTGTTACGGATGCGCCCGGGGCGCAAGGGAATGCGCCTGAGGCGCATCAAAATGCGCCTAGGGCGCGCTAAACAGACCAAATTTTGACGGCTTGTCCCAGATGATTCGGAATTCAGATTTGCGTGTGGTTTAAACTGTTAGAAAGCTTGGTCAATCTACTTTGTATCCCAAGTAGTTTTTATCGAAACTAATTTATACATAAGAATATGTGACCATTTTACCCCTAGTGGGTCAAAAGGCAATTCATTTCGGTAAAACGCTCGCAACTTTCTAATTTTAAATTGGATCAAGACCAACTATATACCGATAAAAAGGGTTTTTAAAGAACAATAAGGAAGTACTGTTTTAGAAAATTTACATAAGTCTAAGGGCCGAGCTTTGTGGTGTGCTGCACTAACTGATAAGATTGGTTACTTCTTCTTTTTCAAGGATTCAGATTGCGATACTGCTAAAACAATGGTCACGCTTGTCTGTCTGTGTCTAAATTTTCCCACCCATTACATTAGGAAATTCCGTGCTTTCCTATTTCCTTGTAATTTGTAACCCATCATGCTTCCATCCTACTCTTCCCTGCGGCCCCTTTTCATCTCAAAGCTAATCGGGTAGTTACTAGTTACGGTGGTAGTGTAGTTACATGAGGGAAATTTACGTGTAACGTGCTTCTAAGGATTCTCTTATGCGCCTCAGGGGCTGTTCAATGCTCCTTGGGCGCCAGAAATTGTTGTGTTATAAGACCAGGCGCGCATTGACTCGCGCCCCGGGCGCAGCTTCCAAACTGCAAAGTTGGCCAAACTTTGCGGCTTGCCAGAGACACTTCCGAACTCCGATTTACACGTGAATAAAATCATTATAAAGCGCGTTGAATCTACTTTCAAACTCAAATACTTTTTAGTCAAATTTATTTACACATTAAACCGAACAATGACTTTACCTTTAAGGAGTCAGGAAAAAATCATTTTTGAAAATTATAATCATAGAAGGACAAAAAGATAGAAAGAAGACAAGAGAGGAACGAAAGAGAGAATTATCTCAGTACCTTTGGTTTGATATCATCCTCTCTTCCTCTTCTTTTTAGATTCACTTTTTGCGCACTGCTCTAAATCTCGTAGATAGTGAAAATGATTAATGGAGATGGGTAGGGTTACGCTGGTAGTGTATGTTCGGTGATAGTGGTGGAGAGGGTATAGTGGTGATAGCGGTAGAATGTGAGGGCAATTTACGCGTAATGTGCATTGAGCCGCATAATTCAACGATGTTGGCGCCCAGGCACATTGAACTCCTCTGAGACGTGTAAGAGAATACATAGACGCACATTACTTGTAAATTGCCATATCTTTTTTGGTCGAAGCACGCTTTTTTGGTCAATTTGGGAAGAAGCAAGCTGCGCATTGTCTTGTGCCTGTGGCGCAAAAGAGAATAACTAGATGCACATTATGCGTAAATTGCCCTCCATTTCTACCACTACCGCCAACTACACAACCTCCACCACCGCCATCTAACGAATATTACGAGTGTAGCCCTACCCCTCTCCAATGATCTATTATGTTACGAAATGTTCCAAAGGTTTCTTATTTATATTGGGAGCCCGGACTTATTACTCATCAAGTGGAGGAGCGCTACTGGTGTACTGTGTGACAAGAGGGTACCCATAAAATTGAAGGAAAAATTCTATGGAACTGCCATTTGACCAGCGATACTTTACGGGACAGAATGCTGGCCTATTAAGAAATAACAGGTGAACAAGATAAGTGTAGCAGAAATGAGAATGTTGAGGTGGTTGTGTGGTAAGCCTAGAAGAGACAAGATTAGAAATGAAACGGTTCGTGAGATGGTAGGTGTAGCACCCATAGAAGAGAAGTTGAGGGAAAATAGGTTAAGATGGTTTGGGCATGTCTACCATAGACCAGGAGATGCAGTAGTTAAAAGAGCAGATATGATAGCTTTGGGTAGCAATGCTACGGTGAGGGGTAGACCTAAATTGACATTAAATGCTGTGGTACGCAACGATATGAGTATAGTAGGTTTGTGTGAACAAATGGCTCTTAACAGAGCTCAATGGAGGAAAAAGGATTCATGTAGCCGACCCCAAGTGATTGGGACTTAAGGCTCGGTTTGGTTTGGTTTGGTTTGTATGTCCCTATCGTAACCCTCTATATATATACATGTTATATGCTCTCCATGTTAGTTAGAGGTTTTCTATTATTCACGAAATAAAGACAGGTTTAGGGAGAGCAAACAGATCACGAAAGAGTCCACACTCAATTCGTATTCTTGACATGCAAGAAATACGATAGAAGATCATAAGGTGCAGTCAAGCAGTATTCGTGGCTTATAGCAAGACATGCTATAACAAGTTCAACCAGCATTCGTGTCGTAGTGAGTTGAGGTGAAATCCTAATTCCGCCTTGTAGGATTTTGCATTTTTTTTGTTGTTGTCTAATCTGTACGCATCATTACTGATTTCTGGGAATCGTTTCCCAACAGTGATATCACTAAAACATTCAATCCAATAATGTAAATGAAACTAAGGAAAAGAGAAAATCTTGTAAATATCCTGTCAAAAAGAAATTTAATAGTGATCACAATGTGAGATACAATGATAAAGAAAAACCCTGACACTACCCGTTCACTGAATAAGCCAAAAAGTTTTTTGTCAAACTCTACATGAAAAGTATTATTTAATACATTAGCTAACAAATGTTAGACTATAACACCATTTAAAACTTTTGAGACCATTCTCCTACTTGGTTTAGAGTTTCTTTATTATTCACGTTTCGTAGTTGGTTAGTTTCTTAGTCACCAAATCTTGTAGCGGCATGTTAGGGTTAAGATTTATACATAATCAACAATACATCAAAAATCCCGATGTCCTTAAATTTATTTTGGTTCATTTTAAGCTCCGTGTACTAGGTCAGTTTCTGTCTGGTAAGGGAGAGAGGATAAAGGAAAGGAGATTCTGAATTCTTAATCAAATTAAGTGAATGGGCTGGTAAAAAGAAAGAAAAAAAAACTCCGAACTATGAAAATGCGGACCGTCCAAAACATTCATTTTCAAATGCGCGCGATTGGCTTTGTAAAAAGTTATTTACAGAACCCTCCATAAATAAGTTTGTCCCTTTAGATCAATCTCACGGCGGCGACGCCGACGCTGGAAGATCCCTTTTGATCAATCTCACAGCCGCGACGCCGACGCGGGAAGGATGTGCTCCTACTCCTTATGCTGACATTTTGAAGGTCAAACATAGGGCGTCGGAAGGCCTTTCCGAAGCCACTGACGAATAAGTTGCCTCGGACGAACAAGCAGCTGCCACTGCCTCCTCCGTTCCATATTGCTGGAGCTGAATCTCCTTCGACTCCTCCTTCCAATGTTGAAGTCATCACCGTCTCTCCGGATGATTTCAAAAATCTCTGAGTTTCTCCGGAATATTCCGGATCCTGTTGGAATATTCCGAACTCTATCAGAATGTTCCGGGTCCCTCCGGAACCTTTCGAATTACAATGGAAGCCTCCGGACTCCACTGGATACATCCGGATCCTACCGAAAACTTCCGATACATGAAGCTTCTAGATTTCTCTATCTTTCCCTTACCCTCCACAACTATGTAGAACTTTCTTGTAATGTGTCTAGGAGTCTAGAATTCTAAAATGTTCTAATGGAGTCTATAAATAGGAGTGGTTGTCATTTGTAAGTGTGTTTGCACAAAGTGTGTTAGTGTGAGGTCACTTGAGTGAGAGTGTTACTTATGCTTGCCTTGACGAAGAAATGATTCAAGCGGAATCAACACTGGAATGTTCATCTTATCAGAAAACTTAGCACAAATGTAGGTTATGAAACCTTCCAAAATGCAATATTTTCAATTCCGTTCAATCTCTCCCCTGTACTAGAGGTAATCACTGATACATCTAGAAATATTTAGTTGATCCAATAGATCAACTGTTGGTATCATCATTAGCAGAAGTCAAATCTTCACTGGATGTTTCCCAATAGAGAAGCTTAGCATTGGTTGGCAACATCTGCAATGTTTGAATTCCAACCTGTGAAAGACCATCTCATACTCGTAAAACTTAAGTATATAAGTTTGTCCAAGATTAACAAGCCGCCGTAGCATCCCGGACCTCCGCCGTCGGGTGAATCTCCATCGTCATCGAAATTTCCGCCGTTGTCTAAATCTCTGCTGTGGTCTTTGGTAGGTGAACCTCCCTCGACTCCTTCCAAAACTACCGTGATTTTGTAGATCGGAATTTCAATTCCGATTGCTCCCGTGTGGACTGCGGGATTCTCAATTCTGGCGGTGGATTTGCTCTTAAAGTTTAGCGATTCAATTCATGATTATCTCCATGACCTTCACGAAGCTCACGGACTGGGAGTTTTCATTGTGTCATTCCTGAAAATCAACTTCTCACGTGCATCACGATGATAATACTTGTGGCAATTATCGCATTCACGTGTCTATTTGGAGACAGAGAACTGGTTCGTAGGGTGGTTGGAGGCATCCCCTTCCTCTCTGCGGGACAAGCTGTAGCTGTTGCATTCAGCATATCGCATAGCTTTGGCAATTTCTCAGTTTCTCTTCTGGCCGTGGTTTACAGTTTGTTCACTCTAACCTTGGTGAGTGGGGGGCCAAGAGGGAGGACGGCCCCCCTCTTTACCAAAGGCTGTGAGTTACTCGCAAAAGACTTCTTTTGTAAATAAAATTGTAACACCTCTCTAGGCTGTGATTTGTAAAGAACTTTGTACGTGTTACTCACAAAGACTTCTTTTGTAAATATAAAATTGTAATGCAAGTCACGGAATTGAAAGTATTTCTTCGTCGAGTGTAGTTTTGTGTATCAAAGCCACAAAAATTTGCACAAATATGAAATGAATAGAAACAGTTTCCTCTGATCTGCATCAGTGTATGAAAAAGGATAGAGAAGGCAATGATTCAGTAGGGCTGTCCACAGTCCGAATTGGATCGGATTTCTATGAATCCAATCCTAATCCGTATCTCACGGTTTTTAGAAAATGCAATCCAATCATAATCAAAAAGTCTCACGGTTCGGTTCCAATCCAAACCGTGAGTCACGGTTCAATCCCGGTTTTATCCGCGGATTTCCTTTCATAAAAATAAAATAACGCTATTGCCAACTAAAATGCAAAGTGCAAACACTTATTAGTTACATGCCATAACATTACACTATAGCGCAACAAGACAGCACCCAAAAAATGTATAGGTTTTGGCTTTCGGACTTCGGATTACTATGTGTGTATATATCTATGCCGTTTAAAATTTACGTTTTCTTTTTTACAAAATACTGCCAGTTTACCCCTTAAGTTTTAGATATTGTCACATTAATGAAAAATTGTTAAAAAAAATCATAACAATTAGTAAAGTTATAATTATTTATAAATATTACTCACAAATATATTTTTTATTTTTTATTTTTTTAAACATCTCACGGTCTTGTTCGGTTAATCCACGGTTTTGAAATGAAAATCCAATCCTAATCCGTATCTCACGGTTTTTTAATTTTCAAATCCGTGTCTGAACCATTAATCCACGGACAAATCCAAAAGGCATGGATTGGTTCGGTCCGGACCGGTTTTATGATTCTCGATTTTTCTTGGACAGCCCTATGATTCTGAATAATTAGAAGCAAAGACATAAACCTGTCATTTATCAGCTATCCTCGTTTCCGAAAATCTAAAGCTGATAATTACTAGTTTCAGCCTCAACAAATCTGCTAAGTTAGGGTGCGTTTGGTTGGATGGAATAGGAATAGAATTAAGAATGGAATTGAATTGGAGGAATTGAGAATGGAATAATCATTCCCATTCTCATGTTTGGTTGTACTTAGGAATAGTCATTCTTATCTCCAATAGAATAGTGTGACAATAGCAATTTTTGGAGCGACAATAGTAATTTTTGGAGTGGCAATAGCATTTTTCTAGAGTGGCAATAGTAATTTTTGGAGTGACAATAGTAATTTTTGGTGTGGCAATAGTGAATGTTTGAGTGACACTAGTAATTTTGGTGTGACAAAGAAATGGAATAACAATTCCTTAGTTTTTTGGATGGAATGGCAATTCATTTACAAAGGTGAATAGTGATTCCATTTTGAATCATCATTCCATTATACAAATTGTACCTAGAGTTTGAATTACAAAAGTTAAAGGGGGCAAAAAATTACATATATCTACTCAAAGAGAAAAGGTTTAGACCTAACCATGAAGGTCCCCTGAAGTTGCAAAAAGAATCACCATTCCCCTCTAACAATGATACAAAATGAAAATGTGATAAGCCCATATCAAAGTTAGAACCAGCAACACTATTACAACCTCTTCTTCTTGCTGCCATCTGAATTGCCATCATCAAGCATGAACAGATCATCGCCATCGTCATTGTCATCAATTTCGTGCAGTTCGTTTTTAGAAGAATCAGGAATGGTAGCATCAGACATTTCAGGCAACTTTCGTTTCTTCCGAGTAGTAACGCTCTCAATTCCTGTCAGATCACTATCTTCTTTGGTCTCCAGAGAAACTGCCTCAGATGCATTTGATGTGCTCGCACCATTTTCAGTAGAAGTGGTCTTATCCTCTTCATTTGTCCATCCAGAGAGAACCATCCCATCAGGTTCTTTCTCCTCGTCGAAGTCGTCTCTATGGCATGACATGTAAACAACACTTCTCAAGTAGCAGCTCGAATGTGATATTATAGATAGAGACACCCCATGAATAGATATCGAAGTCAATCACCAAATGCATTCCACAAAATTTAAGGGGTACAATAACAACCACCTATTTTAACCTATATAAAGATGTGTCTCTCCAGTAACGAAGCAACTAAATATTCTACCCTCCGGTCTTTTTGCGCTCTCAGAAAGTTAGAAACAGCTGCCATCCTTCTCCCAAGGGTCTCAATTCTCGCCTCTGGCACTTGACAGCCAACTCCAGCCACCTCACCATCACTATCACAACCATTAAAATGAATTGTATAATCACATTGTAAAGAGTCGTCCATAAGGTAGCTGGAGTAGTGTCCTCAGGGAAGATTGTACAAACTACGAAGGGAAGGGACTAGCGAGGGTTGGGTAGGGTAGGTGAGAATAGAGGCTTCCTAAGTGAGATCTAAAATTGAAGGAGTGCTTTTGGGCCTTTTTGAAGGTGGTCTATGGGAGTCAACCAAGCCATAAACAATATCTAGCATCTAGCAACAAGTGGTTCCACAACTTCTAAATAAACCAAGCCATAAACAATATCTAGCATCTAGCAACAAGTGGTTCCACAACTTCTAAATAAGTTCGACTTTTTGGTTTCTTATTTGACCCACTAATACTACCAATAAATAAGCAAATACCTAATGATGACAAGTTCCAAACTACAAGATGTGCATGTAATCACCACCCCAACAGAAAGAAAGAAAAAGAGAGCTGATAGTTACGGCATCCCAAAAAACAAAGCAAAAAAATTAAACAAACCTGTGCTTAATATCGATATTTCAGGACAGTTCTTGCTGAAGGTCCTCAACTGTGAGAATGGTCCCACCCAAGACTGGAGAAGGCAACTCAGACAGAACCTGAGGGGGGAAGGGAAGAGTGAAGAATAATGTAAGGCACGATGCAAGTCATCGCCAAACCACAGCAACCCCAAAAATTCAGAACAATGACTTGAGCCATGGATACCTTTTCTAGGTTTGCGTCATAGTTGGCTACCATGTCTTCTTCAAGATCATCACAAACCTCACAAAGAAGGGCTGACCCATGCATAACCAAAGGAAAACTCATGCCAAGCTTCGCTTTGACAATCTTTTCAATGAAATCCCTCAACTTTGAATGGGAAGTGTTAACCTCAAGCAACAGGGGCGTCTGCTCACAAACATACAGCCTGAGGTTAGCAGGAAGTAGCGGACCCAGATTTGGACTACCAACAAAAAAAAACACCCACAAGAACAAAGAGAACATAAATGCACCTTAGATCAAACATAGCAGGATTTGTTTGGCTCAAACGGCTCAACTGGCATAAGAAGCATCTTCCTTGAGGGATGTTCAAGGCAATATGTCATCCTACACAGATTTTTGAATCATCAGCATACTTTATGGAAACTTATAATTCATGTAAAAAGTACATTCCTGATTGCCTCTACTTCTGCAGACAACAAGACGCAAAAAGTAAAATAAAGAACATAGACCATTTAGATCACCTACCCACATTTTTTCCCAACAAAGGGCATTTGTGAACAGAGTCAATGCATTTTCAGACTTGCTCTATGTGAAACACCAAAAAATCCAGTGTATAAATACTCATTTTCAATACTGCAACAGATGCTGGAATTTTAGTTACTTAGTGAGAGTGGAGTTCTCCTTTAACTCAAGCACTGATCTACTTCTTATATGGCTTCAAAACAGGCAAAATTGTATATTATAAGAAGCTACGCATCAAACAAAGCGGCCCCCCAGAAACAGCAGATACATCTAACAGTGGAACAAACCCAACAAAGATGAAGTTACACGGAACTCCATGAAAAGAGGTCTAGAAATGCAATAGTTCAAACAAAGACATGCTTAGATAAACACCAAAATAATGGTGCCCCACCTGTAATTGTTTGCATCATTCTGTAGCACCTTAATTGCCTCGATCACAATCAATCCAGCAATAATAGCATTTGTTGTTTGCAGCTCCTTTTCTGGGAGTGGCCAAATATACTTTCTCTTTTGGCAGGTTTGATTGTTATCAAGACATTAATTATAACAGCAATTGGTCCCCGTGTTGGACTAACTTTACAAGAGAGTTTAAGAATAGGATTGCTTCTGTCCCAAGGGGGGGAGTTTGAATTTGTAGTTTTCTCTCTAGCAACAGGTAAGTTTTAGTAAATCGTTGTGCATGAGTGCATGCGATTTTTGCCTACTGATTCCAGTTTGGATTTATGTCTTGTAGGCTCGGAGTGCTACCACTGGAGTTTAACAAACTGCTCATAATTTTTGTTGTGCCGTCAATGGCATTGACACTCTTTCTTAATGACTTTGGAAGAACAGCTGCTGATTTTATTGGTGAAAAGTTTCATTTGGAGGAGGTAAGTCACTAAGTTTTACTGTTGATCGTCAGTCTCAAGTCTTCATTGCAAATGAGAGAACTGGGTAACCCTGGTCAGCCACTAATGTGTTTGGACTTTGGAGTCGATTGATAAAGCTAATATTTTACTACACCTACGGCTTCTGACAACTAATGTGGTTGGTAGTCGGATTTATTTCCTAGATGGCAGGGACTAAATTAAATTAGTTATTGAGAGAAAGCTGTACTATTATCTAGTGTAATAATACAGCAACGCGTAACTTTTTGATATAGATAGAGAGGGTATCAATTCGAGTAGCTTGAAGGTAGTTGAGATTGCTTTACTCTATTACAAGGTTTTATGCTAACTGCAGTCAGCACGAGCCATATCAACGCGTCACTCACCATTTCTCCCAGTCATACTATGTTCGTTCACATCTCTAATTAAAGGGGATGACTCAGCAGTCAGCACGAGCCATATCATTTTATATGATTATGAACCAATGCAGATGCATTAGTACTTATCAGACGACGACAAATGCAGATGTACTATTACCTTCTCTATGTTTTCTTCATTCAGCTCAACGCCAGTTTCCTCATCTGCTATTGGTTCCAAAGCAACTATTTCAGGGATTTTTTCCCATTAAACGGCGCTCAAATCTCGATACCCATCTTCATGGTCGTCACAGAACTTGGACAGGAGCCGCATGCTTCAGGTAGGTTCAACCTCACAACATTGCCCCTCAATTTCGTGTAGGGTCACTTTACCATCGTCTGCAATGAGATAGGGTTGAATTTCATCCAGCACACCCTCCACATTTTCTGCAGTTCAGGCAATTTCACAACAGAATCTGGTGTCGCTGCTTCTTTTGCAACTGAATAACAAACAGAGTTAATTACGAAATTTGAATAAAAATATCATCGACTACCGCATAATGAAGAACAAAAATCACATTTCAAATCTTTCCAGGACTCAAACTCTTCTATTTGTCTCAAGACAGAACATGATATCTATCTCAAGAGAGAGATTTGCCAGTTCACTCGTATATCAAGAATTCCATAAAACGAATGCAACCCAAGCACAAAAAGACATAACCAAAGACGGACACAGAATTTGGCCTTAAAAGGCTGTAAATGTACAGACAACCAATACAAATTGCAAAGAAAATGTAGTTAACGGAGCGTTTTAAAATTAACAGAGAATTCTTACACGAGGATAAAAAATTCTTGCATCAATCCTCGTGTCTCAAAAATTTGGAAACTGGTAGAACACTATTGAATAAAGGACTTGGGGTGATTAGTCTTAAATTTGAAGAAAACCCATCTGAATTCACAAGGCTCAAATTGGCTGGTGGTTTTTCTCCGGGCAAGAAAAAACCAAATCCTTCTACCTCATCCAGCTCCGTTATGAGAGATTTGGCCACAGCTAATGATCCACCAGATAATCAACAAGGGGCTTTTATACATCGAAATTCACATACAAGTACGTCTTCAATAAATGAAAAATGATAGTTTTGGTGATAAAAACCGGCGATAATAACAAGAAACGCCATAAAAAAATCCAAACACCGACAAAAAAGTTCGACCTGAATTAAATTAGGTAACATAGAATGACGAAATCGATGGCCTAAATGTACTAATGTACAATTCGATACCTGAAATGCGAGGCCAGATTCACTTCGAATAGAAGAAAGCGTAGGCCGTAGAAATCGCGTCTTTAACATACGAGTTTAAGAACGTAGAAAAATGATGTCGCACAGCTGGATATTTCGGGAAGATTTATCAAAACGGTGTCGTACAGCGTTCATAGAGACTTCGCATCTTTAACCTGAGAAGTCTATTAAAACAAAGTGGCACCCTGGAATTGGTAAATTGTGAACTCATCTAGGGTTTATTCTTCGATCCAAATTTTCCAAGTTGTAGATCTTGTACATAACATAAAGTATGCCAAAGTTCATGTTAATCTATCAGCGATTGGTACATAATCGGAGATGATTTATACGATTTTTTTTTCCTCAAAATGGAACCGGCCACACTTGATAAAATAACCAGCTCTTAAGCTCCCACTATAAGAACTGCAATCCGTAATTAGTCAAATTGTAATCTCATTCCGGATTCATTTCTTGATCCAAACTGATCAAGTTGTAGAGATTGTCAAGAAGATGAACCATGTTGAAGATAATGTTAATCGAATGCCGATTATTACCTGATCGGAGGTGATCGGTGTGAATTTATTTTTCTGAAAATAGAACTGGCTACACTGGATCGATCCCATCTTAGTACTGAAGGAATTCACTCCGTTTTCATCACTCTCCCACTTCGATTCACAGAGAGAATTCGTCGAGATTGTCAAGAAGATGAACCATGTTCACAGAGAGAATTCGTCGGCCTCTCTCGGACCGCCTCAATCCAAATTCAGACACAATCCAGATGGTATATTTCTCGATTTGTCTTCTACAGTTCATTTTTTTTTATGGAGGACTATTGATTTGAGGGTTTTAGGAGAGGTATTATTTGATAATTTTGGTTACTCTGTTGAGAAATCGGCCATACCAACAAACAAGAACAGAAACTAAGAATGCAAGGCAGAATTTTTTTTTATGCTGTTTCCCGACTATATAGTTGAGTATATACACGGCTTACACCAGTCTGCTATGAAACAAAAGAAGAAGTGTAAGATACATCGGGTGTTGTGTATAGCAAGTATTTATAACCTAGACTTCACATCATGCCTCCGACTCCCGTGAACTGACCAGGTCGAACCCCGAGTAGTCAACTAAGCGCGGCCCAAATTGAATCAGGCTTTAGGAAGCCCAAGATAGTGTTATCTGAGATTGATTGCCGTCCGTTTGGATGTTAAGAATAAAGCAGAAGAAACTGAAAGAAAGTTTGAATCCCAACTATGTTCAGGGTTTCCACTTTGAGGAAGCTTTTACGAAAGAGTGATTTAAAATTTAAGCTAAGGTGGAGAATTGACATTCTATTATCTTGCTATTACATTTTCTTTGCAGGCAAACAGAGTTGTTGAATTTTCGTAATGAAATGTTTTTTGTGTGATGGTCAGGCGATTCACAGTTTTTGGAGGATGAGAGTACAAAGATATTTGCCAGGAAAGTGGCTGACCATTATAGTGCACGGACGAATCAAACTCTAGAAGAGCGAGAAGCTAGTCCTATTATTCATTTGAAGAAACTTAACAACTGGGTACTGCATACTATCTTGTGGAACACATTTTTCTCTTTGAAACCAATGGTAGATTGATTTATTATCTATTAAGGCTGTTCTACTTTCTGTTTCGGTAAACAGATTAAAAGTGTCCTAATTCAACTGTATGCACACCGCGGAGACACTGTTCTTGATCTTGCTTGTGGCAAGGTACCACAAGACCCTTGCATTGTAGAAATCCTTGTTGATATTTAGCTCCCTAGGTGTTTTGTGCACGTATTTGAAATCATGTCCCTTGGACTTCTTAAACATTTGCTAGGGTGGAGATCTAATCAAATGGGACAAAGCAAATATTGGATATTACGTTGGCATTGATATAGCTGAAGGCTCGGTAAGCTATGAACTTTCAATGTCTGTTTTTCCATTTGTTACTCTACTTTAGTGGGCAGTGGATAGTGAAGCTTGTTATGGTATTAAATTTAACCAAGTTGGACCTGTGCGCATTTCTTTGGGGTCCAGCGTGGAGTGGAAAATGCGAAAGCTTTCCTTGGCCATGAATTACTTGCTAATTTTTCGTGTCTTCTCTCAGTGAGTTTTTAGCTGGCCGATTACTGGTAAAAAGAAAAACAGCATATAGATGGACTTGTAATAACACCATCATCTTCGAAAAAGTTCACATTTGTGTTCTGGTAGATCCCACAAATAGAATTAGTTTTGATAACTTGTTTGAGGGAATAAATTTTCTGCCGTCTTTTTTTTTTTTTTTTTGTGTGTGTGTGGCTTGGGGGGTGGGTTGTTAATTATTGAATGAGGTTTTGAACCAAACGTTTAGATCAATTTTGCTAACAAATGAAAAATCATGTTCAACAATTGTGGACAGATAGAAGATTGCCGTACACGCTACAATGGTGATGCAGAACATCATCAACGTCGTAAAAAGTAAAAGTTCACATTCCCTGCGCGTCTTATGTGTGGAGATTGTTTTGAGTTAACTTTGTGCTACTTCGTGGGATGAATGGCCCAACCGAGTGTTTGGGATATTGATTTAACAAAATTTTGAGGTTGAACTCTGGAAGTTACTTGGCTGGTGAACTTTACCTCCAAAATTAGTGGCCTTATGAGCTGCTTTGCTTTATGGTGCTGAACCAGCACCTTAGTAATATGAAGGCCGGATTCCTCTTGGCGAAAGAGGAAGAGAGAATAATACAATCTCATTTATGATATTTTTCTCTGGTTATTAGATCTGTCTGGACAATGTTTTGGAAGAAGATGCCCCCTTTGATATATTTAGTTGCCAGGTGAATGATTCGTTTGTTGTTATGTATGATAAATTGAATTTTTTTTTTAAATTTTTAAATTTTCTATTGTTTGTTTCTTTTTGGGTTATACATAACCTTTTACTTTAGGAATAACTTCAGGAAATGATCTCTCTGCAAACAATTTGACAAATCAGATTCCTTGTTTGCTTGTGATTGGAAATTAATGCCATATCTCAAGTCAATTATGCAAGTTCTGCATTTTGTTTTCTTAATTTTTGAGTTTAATGGATTATCGATGGTTAATTGGCCATCATCAAAAAACTAAGAGAAGGTGTTTTTTTGTTCTGGTTTTCTCTTTTTCCTTCCATATTTACTGCAATGAAAAAGAGTCTAAATCTTTGAGTGGTATATATGGTGAATTGTTGGCAGTTGCTCTCTGCAGATAGTCTTAATGTAGTCACTCCTCTTTGTTTCGTTGGACTATGTGGCATGATCTGAACCTGGAAAAGAAACCCCATTGGTCAGTTGCTTTATGCTAGAAACCCCATTCTCTTTTTCCTTCCGGTTTTTAGCATGATGTGAATTGTTGGCAGTTGCTCTACCCGAGAGACTTCTGACCTGGAAAAGAAACCTCATTAGTCATGGTGATTGCCTTAACAATCAGAGTTAATTTTGAAAATGTGTAATGCTTATGAACTTTTTGTTCTTGGAACAGAATAATATGCATGTGTGAGACAAAAGGCCTTATGTTGATTTCTACGTAAGCATTGAAATTCCAGGTTTTTCAATTTGTGATGGGTGTTACTTTCACTTGTGAATATGCAGCTGAAGGACTGGTTTTTGGTAATAGTGTCTTCTGGATATGTTTTGATGAAGAATTTTCTGACAAGGTGATATTCTCATAGATGTAGTGATATGGTATTTGGGCGCTAGTAAATTACCATTTTCATTTTCTGCTGTTGGGTATTGTACGTGATAGAATTTATTTTTGTTTCCTGGTTCAGAAATTTAAGTCTTCAAGTCCCTTTTGGTATAAAGTACAAGTTCCACCTTGAGGTAACATTCCCTCAAATTCTCTTCTCTGATTTCTACCTACTAAGTTAATTGTATTTTGTGAAATGGGGTCTACAGACCTTCTTGCTTGACTCTTTTTTGGCTATCTGGGGTCATGGCAATGGTTATATTTCCTCAAATAGGGTCTACGGACCTTCTTGCTCGACTCTTTTTTAGCCATCTAGGGTCACGGCAAGTTTAAGTAAGAACATGATCAACTGCGGTTGTGCATTGGGTACTTTGAAGTGTCTTTTGCAGTCAATCTTGCTATGACTACTGGTTGCTTACGTCTTTCTGTGTACCCTTCCTTGCTCTCTTTTTTTTTTCATTATAAATTATCTGCACCCCTCCTTAATCTGTTAATGATTTTGTTGCTTTTCCAAGAAAGAAAGAAAAGCAGAAAGGTTTTTTATCCCCCAACTCCATTGCAAATTCTGTGGGTTCTCTCCATGTAGTTGTTACAGGGTATTATTGTCCTTCGACCATCCCTTTTATTGTTACACTAAGTATCGATCTATGTTTAGTCGTTCTACAAATATATTGAAACAGTGAACCTTTGCAGGATGCTGTTGATTGTCCGGAGTGGATTGTTCCATTTCACATCTTCAAATCATTGGCAGAAGAGGTATAAATGTGTTTGCTACATTTTGCCCATCTTGGCTGCTGAACATAATACACCACTCATTCATGCATGTTAGTCTATTCCTTTTGTCTCCTTAAACACCCATCTCTTGTTTCTAAACAAAGAAATGACAGTTGGAAAGAGGGGTGTACTTGGGATTGGAGACAACTGTCTAGCTAGACTGTCCTCTAAAGATACATGTTTTGTTCTCTCGCCTTTGGATGGCTGCCTTACCCAATGCTTTTAGAAAGGATGAGAACGGACTCCAGTCAGTCACACAGTGAGGCCAGAAGTGCAATCTTGAACATTACTTGAATAAGGAAACTTAAAATGTTATTATATGCACCATTTTTATCATTCCGTACTCTCTCAAACTATTTAGATGTGTTCCTGCTTTGAAAGAATAACTGGAGATATTGTCTGAATGTTAGCATTGAGATGCGTGGTAAGAATGTTGATGGAGCTTTTCTTGTTTTGAGTTATGCAGTACGATTTGGAGCTAGTTTTAGTGAAAAACTTGCATGAATTTGTGGATGAATACTTGAAGAGACCAGAATTTGTTGAGCTCATGCGGAGACTTGGGGCCTTGGGAGATGGAAACAAAGACCCGAGTAAGTCTGACATGCTCTTTGTTTCTCGTTCTTTTTCTTTTTTCCTATTCCCTTTTTCAGTGTCTTGAGATTTCGGTCTCTGTAATTCAACTTTTATGTTGTTGGGAATCGTGTAAACTTCAGAAACTAACGACCAATAACTCATTTTTTAGTATCATGCGCCACATGTACCAGCTTCGTACTGATTTTTTGTTTCAACTTTCAAGCCATATTATCTTTGGTTTCTGCGTCTTGTGCTTGAGACTTGAAACATATATTATTGGTTTTGCCTTGCAATCACCGGATGAGTGGGAAGTAGCTTATCTGTATCTATCATTTGTATTGAGGAAGGTAAACGCTGCATCCCTGTTCTTGTGGAATTCCAGATGTCGTATTGGTGTATGAAACAAGTGTATGTATTTAATTCTACTGAGCTTATGGGTGAATATCGTACGTTTCTTGCAGCGAGGCCAACCTGAGCAGACGCGTGTAAATGGTAGACGAGACAAAGGCAAGATGCTTATATCAAAAGAAGACTTAATGTTTATTGACCAATCATTGTGAGTCGGAAATTAGTCCCAAACTCTATCACGGTATGGGACCTTAAAGCGAAACACGGAAGAATGCCCTAGGCCAAACACGACGTGTTTCTTATTTATCGTCTACGACTTTGTTATAGATTTAACTCGCCATAGAATTTTGTAGAATTCAAGAAAAAATGCAATGTAGTAGTGGTTTTCCCAGCTTATGCTTCCAAGGAAATACATTGAATGTATGTATATTCCTTGTAATGTATTGAAACAGTTGAGCTAGCTCCTCGGGTGAAACAATGGATGGAATTTGAATCTCTCTCTCTCTCTCTCTCTCTCTCTCTGTGTTGATAGTTGCAGTTATGGGAAGTAGTCCCTGCATTTACAGGGAAAGGATTCGACAAAAGAAACCTTGTGCTAATTGTCTGGAACAAGGAAGCTTGGAGTGGTGCCCATTGCCTACTAATGGTGGAGAGAAGATATGCCTACATAATGGAGTTTTCACCTGTTAAGAAAGAAAAACATGGTTTGAGTGAAGATTTTATTTGGTTGAACAACCTCTCTGGACTCTCTTTTATGGGGATTTTCACAGATTCGTCTCCCAAAATGAGTTGTAACAATGGTAAGGAAAACAAATGTAACATCGTTGATCGATGAGAAGATGACCGAAATGACATCAAGAAGTCACAGTTTTAACTAGGCTTATTCGATGCCCTTTTCTATTCCTAAATATGTGTTAGATTGGATTACATTGTTTTCATATTTTCAGTAGGTTTCATAATACTTTACAAGGTTTTAAAAGATATGGATCATGCTGGACTGATAGACGGAATTTTGATTTATGTTAGCTTTTAATTTGCTGGTTTTATTTCATGCTTAATCTTTGAGTGATCATCTCACCCAACTGATGAAACAATTTGTCGTAAGCAGTTAAAAACTAAAACGAGTGGAAACGATGGTTTCAAATGGTGCCCACAAATGAAAATGGGACTGGCTCGGCCCTTCGTTCTTCGGGACAGAGTGGAAAAAAGAAAACAATATGATTCCCTGAATGAGGAAAATGATCTGTTTGCAATTATCGGTTCTTCTACGATTGGTTTAAAGAGTGTGTGAATAAGATTGTTTTACGTGACTAAAATACGCATGCATATAGTAATGAAAATGTCGAAAAGGATTATAAGATACGTTGTTTTATTGGCATACTAGTAGAATGTTCGTGGTTAATTGCTCCAAGAAAGACATGCTCTAAGTATAGGCGATGTCCATTTCTTTGGGTGGCGCCTACTATTTTCGCCAATTATATGGTCTTTCTAGTGTCCGATATTAATTTGCACTTCTATCCCATAGGAAGTTTACAAAGTATGACTTTCAAATTTTCTTGGATCAAAAAATATAAAGTTAATTGTCTTGTCGGATTGCGAAACATGGAGACTTTCAACATGGTGATCATGTGATAGTTGTGGGGTTGAGGTTTGGTGGCAAAGGTGGTGGTAGAGTGAAAGTGTGGTGATAATAGTGGTCAAGTGATAGCAGTCTAGGTGGTGAAATGGTTGCAATGGTGGTGGAGGGGTGGTAAGGACGGATTTCTACCTACATTTCATAAACGAAATTATGCTCATTGTATGGTTGGATTCTAATTTCTCTAAATACTTGGAAAAACCTTTTTATTGATATATATAATAAAACTCGGTTTGATTTAAAATGAGTGTTGCAAGCGTTTTACCGAAATGATTTATTTTTTTGACCCACTGAGGGTAAAATAGTCATATTTTGATGTACAAATAATTTGTCATCCAAACTAATTGGGTTAAAGAGTATATTCAACAAGCTTTCTAACGGTTCAAATCACGAGCAAATCCGAGTTCGGGAGTGACCGGGCAAGTCCGCAAAGTTTAGCTTGTGGTGAAATTTCAAGGATGCGCCAGGGCGCAGGCAATTGCGCCTGAGGTGCCACACTAAAAAGCTACATGATAAGTCAAACTTCGCGGGCTCGCCACATGCACTCCCGAACTCCGATTTGTGCATAGTTAGAACTGTTGAAAGCTTGTTGAGACTACTTTATAATCCAAGTGGTCTGCATCAAAAAACGTTTATAGGTTAGATGAAATGACAATGTCACCCTCAATAGGTCCAAAAACAAATCATTTTTGGAAAATCCTCGCATCACCCTCATGTTAAATAGGATCAAAGCCTATTTTATAACTATCAATAAAGAGGCTATTGAAAGTAGTAAACTAATAGGATGCAGGCTTGAGTTGGTATGGGTATGCAGGTTTGGGTAAGGTCCAGCTACAAACAAGAAATGGCCGGCGATTCAGATTTAAAATATGAGTATGCAGTGGAGGTTTGAGATTGGGGTGCAAGTTTAGTTTGGGAAGCTGAAGTTAACGTTTGTACAGTTGGATGCTTGATGGTAACGCTGTTTGATGTTGGTATAGAAGAAGTGTCACTCATACTTTCTGCTTCTGTGACTGGATGCTGCATTATGACGCTGATGCACTCTAATTAATATTCGGTCATATGATGTAGATGGATCCGGTTTGGTCTTTGGAAACTTTTGGACAATTTCTGCTGCAGGTGTGTGCGCGCGCGCATGTGAGTGTTTTCATGGTATGGGTTTGTGAGCGCGTGTGGAGTGCTGAGTGAGTGCCTGTGTGTGGATGCTATGCAAAAATTACTGACGGTATTGATGTTGCCGGTGCCACCAAGGGAGGAAACAAGTGCTCAAGTGCTATGGAGCACTAGTTCAGGGGTTCTCGGGCTGTGCTGAGTGCTGCTGCTACAAATAATATCTCTGCTTCTTCAGTACGTCACTAGCCATTTCTCGGTGCTATTTTTGGGTGCTGGTTATTGCAGATGAGGTTCAAGTTGCTGGTGATGGATTAATAGGGTAGTTAATCAGTCTGTGTTCGCAATGATAAAGTAGCACTTGAATGTTTTTATATGGGTACTTAATCTACGGAAGAAACCTTTTGCTATTCCTCTGGAATGATAAAACTTGGTCCGGTGCCCATCGCTCAAACAATGACGAAAAGAGTACATCAACAATGGAGGTTTCACCTGTTAAAAAGGCAAAACATGGCGTGAACTGGCCACCAAAGAGAAAAAGAGGTGGATTCACTATCTTAAGTCACCCATATTCTAATTTCAACTTCAAAGAGGGTATTATGATTCCTGGAGAACAAGAGGCAACTGCATTGATCGAGAAAGACCTCTTCTTGTTATAACAAGATCGTGATTGGATCCAGGCATGTTTGGTAAAGTGCATACTTTTCTTTTTTGCAAATAATTCAAATATATGGAACGTGCATGTTAAATTGAAACATGAAAATTTGTGTGAACAGACCAATGCGGCTTGGTCCGGAAGGGACTTAAATTTGAACGTTAACCCTCAAAGTTCACAGTCAGTTAGGCAAAGGGAAAATTATGATTTTCTGAGTAGAGCAGCCACCATTGGCTGGTTCATTTGGAAGGAAACGAAATATAGAGTCTTCAACCATGAACCTGGGGATCCCATCCGTGTCATCCAGAGAGCTTCTTCAACTAGATAGGACTTCTTATCGACTGCAGATGCCGGCCATCAATCCAATTCTTCTTCTTTGAAGTAGCTTGGAATTTCATCTAGTTGGACCACTCCTTGGATGGGTGGTTTTGAAAAAGTAATTTGGTTAAAAAGTACTTTTTAACCAAATCCGAGTTCAGGAGTGACCGGAGCAAGCCCGCAAAATTTAAAATTTCAAGGATGCGCTCGAGGCACAAGAAATTGCGCCTAAGGCGCACTAAAAAGCTGCACATTAAGTCAAACTTCCACAAACACTCCCGAAGTCCGATTTGTGCATGGTTTGAACCATTGGAAAGCTGGTTGAACCTATTTTATAACCCAAGTGGTTTGCATCAATTTTTTTTTTTTATAGATTAGAAGACATGACAATTTTACCCTCAATAGGTCGAAAAACAAATCATTTTTGGAAACTCCTCGTATCACCCTCATTTTAAATCAGATCAAAAGAGGTAGGGTTGAGGTTTGGTGGCAAAGGTGGTGGTTGTGAGAAAGTTGGGTGGTAATCGCGGACAAGTGATAGTAGTCTAGGTGGTGAAGTGATGCTGGTGGAGGGGTGTGGTGGTTGCAATGGTGGTGGAGGGGTGGTAGTGTAATGGACGGTTTTCTACCTACTTTTCATAAACAAAATTATCCTCTTTGTATGGTTGGATTCTAATTTCTCCAAGTAATTGGAAAAACCTTTTTATTGATATATAACAGATCTTGGTTTGATTTAAAATAAGCATGTTGCGAGTGTTTTACCGAAATGATTTATTTTTCAACCCACTGAGGGTAAAGAAGTCATATCTTTTGACGTACAAATTTTTTTTCATCCAAACTAATTGGATTAAAAATTATATTCAACAAGCTTTCTAACGGTTCAAACTACGCGCAAATCCAAGTTCGGGAGAGACCATAGCAAGCCCGCGAAGTTTGGCTTGTGAGGAAATTTCAAGGATGTGCCCGGGGCGCACTAAAAACCTGCACAATAAGTCTAACTTCGCGGCTCGCCACAAACACTCCCGAAGTTCGATTTGTGCATAGTTCGAGTTGTTAAAAAGTTTGATGAGCCTACTAAAATTGTTTATCTATTTGAAGACATGACAATTTTACCCTCAACCGGTCGAAAAAGAGATCATTTTTGGAACAATCCCATTTTTTTTGACTTCTTATCGACTCCAGATTCTGGCCATCAATCCAATTTTTCTTCTTTGAAGCAGCTTGGAAGTTCATCAAGTTGGACCACTCCTAAGAGGGGTGGTTTTATGATCAACTGTGTTGCATCTTTAAGGCAATGAACTTATCAAGCATTGAGTTTCAAGGCGACAACAAACAAGTTATTAAGTTACACTGCGTCACAGAAGCTGAACTTAGCTCCTTGGGAATGTGCTTCTATTGTTTTTTAGATATTCGTGCTACGGGTATGGAGATATCTCTTTCATTTTCCTGGTGTTCTAGTAAGGCAAACGAGGCAGCCAACTGGGTTGAAAAATCCTCTGAGCCTCTTGGCATTTCATGGCTAAAATAACTACTATGAAATAGTTACTGAGACCAAAAGCTTGGCCTGATGAATGAATAGGCTTTCGTTTGTTTATTGGTATCCTCCGGCATAATGTCATAGATTGGACTCGCTATTGAGAATTTTCCAGAATTGAAGAACAAATGCAATGTGATTGGTTTTCCGAACCGCTCCTTCCATTGAAATACAGCTCAAAGACTTGAATATGTGTTGATGTGTCTCTGTATGCAAGTGAAGGGAAGTAACGCCTGATCTATAGGTACCAAATCTACGGAAGAAACCTCTCTCTACTTGTCTAAAACGAGAAAACTTGGTATAGTGCCTAGTTGCCCACCAACAATGAAGAGAAGAGTACTTTAAAACAAGTTTCTTCTACGGTTTCGCCTATTGAAAAAGCAAAACATGGCATGAACTAGTTTCCAGGAAAAGAAAAAGGTTGGATCGAGAGTCCCATTTTGTTCATCCACCTCTTGGATTCGCTACCTTTAACTCAGATCCTTAATGAGAAAATTTCAACTTGGAAAAGGATATTTTTTGAAGAGGACCTTAATATTTCCAGCAATACCTTCAGCTTCGAAAAGGCTCTCCAAAGAATACCAAAGGAAGCAGCCCGGATGTTTGCAGCACCTGTAACAATTTCTACAGCCAACTGATCATCTTTATCGAAACTCAAGTTACCAATTTCCTGTGTGTCCATGAGATAAAAGAGAGAAGATAGGGCAAGTGAAGAAAAACAAAAAAGATCAGTTTCAAGCTGAAAACAAGCCCAAATTAAAAGGCAAGGTAGCAAACCGAACCTTCTCTCTTTTCACAAAAAACAATCTTAGCGCCTCAAAGAATACTCTTGAATTTTCCCTCGGGCTCCATATATCTTGCGGATTCTTCAGCCCTAGAGATGCCATAGCAGACACAGATGATGAATCATCAGCCACAAAACATTTATCCGCATTCCCATGCTGTTGAATAAGTTCGATAGGCAGGACATCTCTAATGTATAAATTAGGCCTGGCATGGTTTTTCGATGTCTCTTCGCTAGATAAAACTACTTCAATGTTGTAACCGAAAACATGATCATATATTCTCCCCCCGTACTACCCAATGTCTTCATCCTTTTTACATTCAAAAACATCTTCTGCTTGCTCTGATGAGCTAGTGGCATCACTGGAACGCACATTGAGATCATTGTCCTGGTTTTTGTTCCCAAAGAGCTTCGCAAAAAGTAGATGCTTTGCCCATACAATACAGTGAACAAACTGCAACATTGCCACAATGACATCAAAGCTTACAGTTAAGAGGGCTAAATATCATCTACAAAAAGGGGCACAGATTGAGCTGTAAATTCTCATTACAAGCCCAATAAAAGCTTACAATTCTGATATCGATAGTCTCAGAATCAAAAGACACAGAAAAATGACAGAACCACAAATGTCTTCTGGAAGTTTTTAGACCATACAAAAACACAAACTAACTAAAATACTGTTACAGAATTTCTAAGAGCGCATATTATGCTTATGTGACCAAGGTATCCGAGGCTTTGCCCCGACTAATCACACTGGTATTATTTTCCCATCCCAGGTAATTTCCAGGGCTAAGTCTTTAAGGTAGCAATTTCAAAGGGCGCGAGAGGTGGAATCAACCATTGGTCCACCGCTTGAGATTCAAAGCTATGATAGCTTGAAGAGAAGTTCAAGCTCCTCACCACTTGGCTAACCCCCATAGTTTTCTGAGTACACATTTTGAGCTCATACCATCCAGTATTAACTAACTTAGATGCAAAACTTCACATATGACAAACAATACAAAGACGAGAAATAGGAGTGAATAGTGAATACCTTTGATGGAGAACTTATGATAGTACACACGGGATAACTTTTGGGAGCAGGTTTAGGCTGGCATTCATAGCATTCTTTTTTGCCTTTGATATGTACAGTGACCTGCTTCCCAGAAGAAAAAAAAGGATTAGGCAAGAAAACAAGAATATTGTACTTATGGAAAAAAAAACTGCATAGTAATAATTTGTAGGACAAAATAGGGAAGTCAAATCACGAGTTTGAAAATCGTAAAATTTCAGAGCATATGTCAGGGTTCAAATTGTAACTCCTATTATCTTCCACACAAAAAAGATGCGGGGTGTGGGGGTTGTTGTGGGGGGAAGGAAAGACAACCATTAGTGTGAGTCTACGTGGGAAATGGAGGACGAAGTTAGAAGAAAATATCTGCATTTGTTTCAGTTTGATCAATGTGAGTTTTCGGCTTGAAGTTTTGTGATTATGGAATTGTTGCATGATGTTTGGTGTTTTGGCTTTTGCATAGTTATGCAACATGTTACTTGGTTTAGCAAATTTCGAGGACAAAATTTTTATAAGGTGGGTAGAATGTGAAGACCCGTGCAATAATTTCATTTTTTGTAAAATTGTACTTTGATTTACTTTGGTCATTTAATTGATGTGATCGCTCGGATTGATGTGTTGTTATGTATGGGATGTTTGGTAGATAGTTAAACTTTCAGTTTTGGTGTTGAAATAATGTGTGGAAGTGTTAGTAGCGATCGGGGTTTGATTCGATGAACGCTGACAATAATTTTCAAATCTGTCCATGATGTACCTGTACCGTAGTTTCTAGTAGTGGTACACCTCGAACAAGAGGCTGTGCAATGCTGAGTCTTTTGGGTAGCTGTACCAGTACTGCAGTTTCCCAATACCGGTACCAGCTGGAAATTTCTGACGATTTGTGCCCGATTCAAAAAACTATGAATAGACCCATCATGTTATTTTCTCACTCCCGAGTCCCAACCCTCAAAACAAACCCCAAACTCGCCTCTCTCCCTTCTCTCTTCAATCTCTCCCTCAAATCTTTGGATTTGCACATCAAACACCTCAAGATCTATGGGTTGTTCATCCTAATCTCATCCGGAATCAAGGTTATTGCACTCAAAGCGGTAAGAACTCCATCATATTCGAACTTCTCTCTATATCCTCTCAATCACTTATTGAACCTCACTTATTCCTCTTGATCTTGGGGAATCTTAGACCTAGGTCTCGTATTGTAGCTTGGGAGGAGCTAGATCTTGGTGGTTTCAAGCTTGGGTCATTTAGGGTTTTGCTCAAAACCCATTGTGGTAGGGTTTTCTTGCTTAAACTATGTGTTTATGAGCTGCTTCTGTACCGGAATCGTAGTTGTTGTTGTGGCTGCATTTTCTACATCTGTTCGTACCTGGTCCGAGTGGCACACACAGGTCCCTCTCTCGCGCGCGCCAGTGTGTTGCCCTCTTGTTGCTGAGTTCAGATCTAGTATTGCTTGCTCGTAATTCGTTGTTTTGGCTTTCATATTCGTCTAATTCAGCCTTGATACTCTTAGACCCGATTTCCTAAGGATTTCATGAACTACTTTTCAACCCATTGTTCAATTGACTTGTAGTACAAAGTATCGTAACCTTGGTGTGGTATTTGAATCTAGTAACACGTGAGATGTGTGGTTTGAATAATGAGGAATATAACGAAATGTGACAACTTGACGATTGATGTCATGTAGTACAAAGAGTGAGTCGAGATAATGAGTTTGGGAACAAAATAGAAATACGAGTTGATATGTGAATCATCTACTTAATATCAATATCTCTCTCTTATCTACATTCTTAAAATTAGAGTCTTGGAAATACGTAGGATGAAAGGTGAAATGGATGTACGGGGCAACAAGTACTTAGAATGTATTGTGGGTATATGGGGCCCTAAGACCCGGAATGTGAAATGGTTGTACGGGTCACGAGTACCCGGAAAGTATTGTGGGTATATGGGGCCCTAAGACTCGAAAAGTTTCTTAAGTTCACTATATGATGTGTTAATGGAGAATGAACAACTTGGACTCATGTTAGAGATCTCTGGGAGAAAAAGGAAATACAAAAGACCCGGAAACGTGCGAAATGGAATCATGGATAAAAAGGAAATACAAAAGACGATTTTAAAGTTTGACTAGCGATAGTGAAGTATTCCTTGAGTCTTGAGTATCCGGCATAAAATCGGTGTCCATTGCATTCCCCTTTGTTATCTAAGGCCTCATTTCTTTATGTTCAAATCTCCTCATTTGCATATAGCTTGAGCATAGATTTCTTTACTGGGCACGTGTTTTGCTCAACCCTATCATTCTTTCAGGTACAACTCGAGGACATTAGCATGGAGTGCTTGACATGCATGCAACTTCTTTTGAAAGCTAACATTGGAGAATTACTTAAACATTTTGTTTTGTAAACTCTCCTTTGGGAAGTTGTAATTGCAACTTTCATTCAAATCCTTGATTTGAGAGTATTGTAATCGCTTAACTTGTCTTTTGACTAATCTTTATCAATTTGGGGGCCGGAGTGCCGTTGTTGCAATCTTTTGAACTTGATACTACGTAGCAAATGAATATGAGAAAGTCTTTTGGGTATTTATGAGTATATCGCGGTGGATTTTCCTTTTAAAGCTAATATTATTATTATGTCGAAAATTAAGGGTGTGACAGTTGCTTTGGTGAGTTTGCATCATGGATTAGTGGAGGAAATTAACAAGAAATGTATTCATCTTCATTATCTTCTTATCTTTTCCTTTTCCTTCTCCAAAAATCCATGATCCACTTGCATTGTTTATTATATTCTGATTATATAAAGTCAATAGGGTAGAACTAAGATAATTAGTACTTGCTCTGTCCCATTTTGTTGGTCCATTTTCAAGCGGCTATGGTGCGAGTTCGCTCCGCGCACCTTTGGTAACTTATATTCCCAAAGGGACTTCCCCCTCCAAGCCGAGGATCTCTACCGTGAATGGTCATTTTCTTGGAAGGAATGAATAGGCACTTGAAATTCGTTAGACTTCACACACTATACAAAGAAATATAACAAGTCTGGGGGTAACAGCTCCTTTAGCACTCCCTCCCCCAAAAGCGGAGACCCGAGGGGTAGATTGTTCTCATCAGGTAATAATGCCTTTGACTCATCTCTGAAGCCCAATCCACGGGATGAAAGGAGGGGAAAAGGTGGCAGCAGACAACAAATAGGAAAATAATATCTTCCCCCTGATATCTAAGAGTGGAGCCATAGTCTCAAACAGAGATCTATCACCTGGGAAAAAGTAGCTACAGTTTCAGTTTATGGAGGGCTCCTTCTATCTGAATTCGCCAGATTTACAAAGACTGTAAATAACAATAACTAGTTGAGTAGTTGTATATGAGACATGCATACTGATAAAATGTTTTAAGAAAAAACTCTCTAGTTGCTGAATTAATGCAGAGAATGAACTATTCTAAACTGGAAATCAATGATTTGCCCATTGTAGCTTCGCCATGATTTACATTTGGCTGGGGTAGAAGAGATGGGTCAAGCTTTATGTTACTCAGTCAACTATTGCCCATTGCAGCTTCGCATACTTGATATATTCCTCACCTCATAGCGACAAAGCTTGAAATATTCTCAATAATGTGGTTTGACTTAAAACTTATATTGTAGTACTCATCAAAACGTAGGAATACAACACAGAAACATGCCAAACCCTCTGGATCATCAATTCCAACTCTTGTTCAAACCCCATAGAAGAGCCTATACCATGTACCCTCTGGATTGCTCGAACCCCTAAGTTCCAGGCCAAGACCAATTGGCCAACCCCTTGGGGTTCAAGTACAAACTTTCCACGAGTGAGCAACACAACTAAAAGCAAAATTGCTCAGTTTCAAATGTAGATAGGAGAAAATTCAGGCAAAGACAAAAGACTGGAACTGCATAATTTGACATCCACAGTACCTGTATAGTCAAAGCCGGCGGTGTGGAGGTGACGGTAGCAGGAGGATGGCCGGTGGTCGAAGTCTTTGTAGCGCCAGTGGAAGGTTTCGGGGTTGTGAGGAGGCTTATAATAATAGTTTACCAAAAATGGGTATGATCTAGTGTGGCCATCAATATTTTCTTCCGAATAAACTCACACAAATCATCTCCGATCATGAACTAATCCAAATTCGAATAACAAATTATTTATCATGCCATATATTCTTGGCAATATCTACAACTTGAACAATTTAAATCATCAAAAATAACCATATTGAGTTCACAATTTAGCAATTACAAGTTTTCAATAGACCTCCATGTATTGGATTTGATCCAATGTGGGCATCAAAATTTTCTTCTGACTAAATTCAGAAAATTCATGTCCGATCATAAACGATTCAGCACTTGATTAATATGATATTCGACACGATATATATTCTTGACAATATCCACAATTTGAACAGTTTCGATCATAAAAATAAACCACATTCAGTTCACAATTTAGCAATTACGTAGTTTCAATGGACTTCTCATGTGAAACCTGCGAAGTCCTCATGAATCTGGGCGACGTCGTTCTAATATAATTCGCGTGTTCAACCTGCGAAGTCTTGATGAAACCAGGGCAGCGGCATTTTAAAAACCTCGCGTTTGTCAAATGCGACTTATTTTGGAATTCAAAAGCTCGATTGAACTGATTCAACTGAAAATTGTCCTGACACACCCTCTCTCTCAGGACTTTTTTTTTTCTTTCTAAATTTCTTACTCAACCAAAAATTCTTAGATTGAAGGATAAATAGAAATGTTTCAAGTCACTTTACATTATTGATGTCTTTAAGATGATATTCATCCGCATCAATTCATGAGAATTCGGTGGGAACCGGATTACACACTAGTCTCAAACTGTTGCCTAACAATGTTATGCACAAATAAAAAAATACCCGAATACCTTCGGATTTTAGGAACCTGCCAAAAATAAATGTAGGAGATAATTCTAAAGAGAAATAAACATCATAATTGTTTTGATTCTCTTTCTCAATTGATGGAACCCATTGCCCTTGTATAGGCAAAGATCATCGTGACCATGATTGTTAGCCAAAAAATGCATTTTTTTTCTTGATTCGAATAATCACGTCTATTTATAATAGTTATGTCTACTCGTGCAACCATAATAGTCATATAGCCATTGGTAAGATATTTTTTGAAAATCGGATCATTAAAGTAATTCCAGAATAAAATAAATTTGAAAATTGCAAAAAGGGAGAAGCCTTTTTTTTGGTACTTCGTAGGTTGAAGATACGAAGTGTGTTGAATACCAGACTTGTGCTTTGTATGCCTGCATTACTTAATTTCTGGGACATTTTCTTGTTCTTGCCAAAGGCGCTTTTCCGGACGATGATTTCGTTTAAAAAAAACACATCACCTGTTCGAGATGCAAGGTTTCGCCATACGAAACTTGCGTTCATGGCAAACGGTTTTCTTAGAACACACATATAAATACTCCATAGTGTTTTTTGAATTTCAAGATTTTCCTCCTCCTTGCTTTTTCATAACTCAATAATTTCATACAATTCAGCTTGATGGCATTGCGTCGGTATCCGGGATCGATTCAGACCCCTTTGTTCAATCGTCCTTGGTTCTTATGTATGTCAAATCAAATGCAGTCAATAAAGGATGCCCATAAACTACTCGATGCATTGTTTGAACCAGACGTAGTTTCTTGTAGTGCTTTATTTTCGGGGTATGCTCGACTAGGAAATGGAAGTGAGGCACTAGAGGTCTTTCAGGACATGGAGGATAAAGGGATCCAACCGAATGTGGTATCTTGTGATGGTTACCGCGGGGGTCAATGGGGGTGGATGTTATTCGGAATCAGTGTTGATGTCTCGAAAGATGCATTCGCAAGGTTTAAAGCCTAATTATATAAGTGTTTTTCCAGCAGTGGGGGATTTGGAGGATTTGATTTTGGGTAGCCAAGTTCAATGGTATGTGATCAAGCTGGGAAAGTACAAACATGTCTTTACTTTCATGCATCTTCTAAGCACAAGTTTGTGCGAGAATTTTTTACATTAATTTCAAATCACAATTTAAATTTTATTTTTCAACTTTCCATTCTCATCAATGGGTTTGCCACAAAAGACTTTCCAATGACGAGAGGGTTGAGACAAGGCGATCCAATCTTGCCATTTCTTTCGAATATTGTGGTGGAAGGAAATATCATGTTTAATAGAGCTAGAGCCGTGGAGCTGATCAAAGGGGTGCAAATTGGAGAGCATGGTCCAGTCATATCTCACCTCCAATTTGCTGACGACACCATCATTTTTTGCAAGTGCAAGGCATCTGAGGTGTCTAACATCAAAACGATCCTTGTTTTCAAATGATCTCTGGCCCAAAGGTGAACTTTACAAAAAGTAAGATAAGCGGCGTTGATGACAATGAAACTCAATTGAAAGGATTTGCAGATATACTTGGGTGTAAAATGAATAAATTTTCTATTAAATACCTGGGATTACCTCTAGGCGCCAATCCTAGAAGTGTTAACTCTTGGGCTCCTAGCATTGAGAGGTTTCAGAAGAAACTTTCGCTTTGGAAAAGTAAATACATGACAATTGGGGGTAGAGTATCCTTGATCAGACCTACTCTTTCCAACCTTCCTGTTTACTATATGTCTCTGTTTAGAATGCCAATCTCCGTTGCAAAAAAAACTCAAAAAGATCCAGTGGCAATTTCTTTGGGGGCATACTAGGGAAAAGAACAAATTACACTTGGTTGGTTAAGAGTTTCTGAAGGCAGAAAGCATGATGGTCTTGGGTGAAGAAGCTAATAAATGGTGGTGGAGATTTGGTAGCGAAAAGGAGTTACTCTGGGCTAGGGTAATCAAAGAGCAAGAATGAGTATGATGCCAATAGTGGGGAGACATATGCTGGTTGAATCTAATACTGCATCAACTCAGAAGTGGATTTAGTACAAAGGTGTCATCTGGTCAGTCCACACTTTTTTGGAAGGATGTCTGGTTTGGCCACGCTCCTATCATGGAAATGTATCCTAGGCTACATCTGATCTCTACTCTGCAATTTGCTTCTGTGAGTGACTTATTTGATCATACTAATATCAGGTGGATGCAGCAGTTCAGAAGAAATCTGATTCAGTGGGAATTGGATCAAGTGGAGACCCTATAACAGAGCTTGAGTACTGTGATCTAACTCTGAAATGGCCAAGATTGTCTCATATGGAACTAGGATCTAACTCTGGCAAATTCTTAGTCAAGTTGTGCTGTGATAAATGGGAGGCATCTTTCCACTCCACCAATTTTATTGGCCCCAATAGCAAGCTTATCTGGAGAAATGTAAGTCATTTCAAGAGAAACTTGCTACTACCAGTAAGCTGCTCAAAAGGAGTTTCACCCGACAAGGTGTTCTAGAGGAAGGTCTGTGTCCCTTTTGTAAAGAAGAACTGGAGATCAAGGTTTATAAGTCGTAAAATATTCCTGATGGCTTCAGAGACCCATGGCTCCTGCCTTGGTCTGCGTGCGTGTGTGTGTGTGTGTGGGGGGGGGGGGGGGGGGGGGGGGTGGTGTGTGTGTGTGGTGGGGAAGTGGATGGGGAGGGTTTATGTGATTTTTTGAATGAATATGGGGTACGGATCAAAAATAAAAAATAAATGAACATGGGGTATAAACCGTATGATTGGGTGTGCTGTAATGTTGCGTGCGGATGTGTAATGGTGTTGTCTGTTTAGGGTATTTTGGGATGTCTGAGGGAATATATGGTATGTTATAGAATGGGTGGAGTTGTGTCTGGTGTATTTGGAAGTGTCAGTCTGTGTTGAAGAGATGTGGGGGTTGTTTTGCTGCTAGTATCTTAGAGATTCAAAGTTATTACTTTGGTGCTGCCTGCTTGGGGTAGATTCAGAATCAAGATGGATGCTGGAACTAGTTCAGAGTCAGTAGTACTATATTTGCGGCTGTGTGAGTAAGATGAATGCATGTGGAAGTGGGACTGCCGAAAACAATTGTCACCCACAACATCTTATGAGGTTCACCACTGCTTCAAGTGGAATCTATGTTCAAGAGTTTGGAGCAGCAAATGTTTCCCCAGGTTGTAAAAAGGGATTGCTAACTAATGCTGTGTATCACAGCTTGGAGTTACTAGTTTAATTTGTCTCATCTATGTAGGGATATGATTGTTGGGTGCTTATGTGTCAACCTAGTTGGGATATAAGTCCCCGGTTGTGATGTCGGCTCGTCCCATTAACCTGGTACCTTTTCTATTGGTTCCATTGGTTAATAAAATCTTTCTTTGCTTAGCCAAAAAAAAAAAAAAATTATATCATCTACAAACTAGGAATGGAGACCATGAGATTTATTCAAAGAGAGAACTTAGAGGTCTGAGTTAAAGAATTGAGGTTGAGTTGAGTAGAGTCGAGGGTGTGAACCTCATCCTCCTCCTCCCTCTGATGTTAAGTGTGAGGAAAAACGCAAATAAGGATCTAAAGAATTTGTAATCAAGGGTATATAACTCCACCCCAATTTAATAAAATTGCGTGTTAAGGATTGTGTATTTTCAATCCATCATTTTCACCATCATATCTACGACGAGAATAGAAATTCCGGCGGCACACACGGGAGCGATTGGGATAAAAATCTCAATCCTCCCTTGATATAACACCAAAACCGAAACCACCTCGGAAGTAGTCGAATGAGGAGCATGAGTAGTAGGCATAGTTGTTAAAAACCTACGATACACGATACGTATTCTACGATTTGTATCGTCTCCTTTGGAGAATGATACATACTCCATCATGTATCATTTTTGTATTGAAATCCTACGATACGACCGCGTATCCTACGATTTATACGCGTATCCTAATTCTGTACATATCCTACGATTACTTATTCGAAAAAGTCGGACCTTATTTCAAGTAGCTGAACCCCAAATGTATTAATCTAAGCCCTTTGTTCTAATTATGCAATCTGTCAAAACATTTTGATAGAAATTCAACCTCAATGTAGGGTTTATATAAAAGAAAGAACCATACTTCAATTGTGTTTTGTCTGATTTTACTTTTCCTAACAAATGGAACATAATGTAATAGGCCTACTTGAAATTTTGCATTTTAATTTTTTTTTAAATGTAAGCTGCATAATTTGTTGGTATTATTAAGTGTATCTACTTTTGAATTATATATTAATTATGATTAACGCTATTGAAGCATAAATTAAATTTAGTATTTTCACAAAGCTCCAACTGACAAAACCCAAATATGATAGATATTATCGAAAAAGATATAAATATCTAGTTTTTAGAAACTATAAAATATTTGGCTCTAGAAGTTCTAGAATATCCGTGTGAAATATCTAGAGTTTTTTGTTGTGAGAAGTAGTCACATATGTAATTCTAGAATTATCTCAAAATTTATATTATATGAAAATATCTTTATACTAGAGTCTTCCATAGAGTAGTACAAATAGGGATGAGATCTAACCATTTTGTATCAAGCCAAAAATAAGTGTGAGTTCAAGTGCAATGCAAATACTCTCCTTCCCCACCCTTGTCGTTACTATTCCTTCTCTTCCAAAAAAAAAGTATGAGTTCAAGTGCAATGCAAATACTCTCCTTCCCCACCCTTGTCGTTACTATTCCTTCTCTTCCAAAACAATTGTCTAACTACGCAATAGAAACTCCAACTCTTTCAACAAATGTATCTCAAGATACACGATATGTATCTCGATACAAACTATATAATTGAAAAACCAATACATAATACGTATCCTAATTTGAAAAAACGCTGGTGGTAGGGGTGAGAGATTCACCTGTTGTCCTCCCCCTTGTTCCTCGTCGCCGACAGAAGTTTGTTCCTCCCCGGCTGAATCTTGCGGTGAAAATCTACCGTGTGATTGCAAGATTCGGCCGACGGCGTGAAATCGTAAACCGTCGGCGAAACGTAGAGCTCATGCGAGACAGACAGAAGTGGCAAGGCCGTCAGTTCAGGCACCGTGACCATCAGCTTCGGCGCCGACGCCATGAAATCGTTGCCTGGTGGAACGTAGAGCTCATGTGAGATTGACGGAGGCGGCGGCGAGGCCGTCGGTTCAGGCGTCGCGATGAAATTGTCACCTGGTGGAAACGTAGAGCTCATGCGAGACCAACGGAGGCGGCGAGGTCGTTGGTTCCATCGACTCCGGCGTCGCAGCCGTGAAGTTGAATGTGAGAGGTAGGGCGAAAGGATTCGTAGGGTGAACACAACAAGAGCAGTGGAGGAAGGTGATCAAAATTGCTAGTGGAAGGGCGATGTCGTTGGTTCCATCGACTCCGGCGTCGCAGCCGTGAAGTTGAATGTGTTGAATGTGAGCGGTAGGGCGAAAGGATTCGTAGGGTGAACACAACCAGAACAGTGGAGGAAGGTGATCAAAACTGCTAGTGGAAGGGCGGCACATAACAAAAATATGAAGGAATTGGCAGTGGAACTTCTCAGAGGAACGGAAGCGGCTTAATGTTAATTTGAGAACTCTCCATAGGGTTTGTTGATTTCAAATTTTGGGGTTTGCGCGACAAGTAAGGGGGAAGGGAGAGGTACACCATGCGGTGTTGTTTGTGATTGAGGCAGACTGTTGTTATACTGCCATTTTATTTCTGCTCATCATTCATTTGTCATTTGTTGTATAGTAAGCACCACGGACACGCCAAAGTGATATATATATTCAATCCCATGTCTCTTTCCCTTATTTGTTTGTTAAGAGTTTAATCTTCCAATGATATTTAAAGTTTTTCCCTTTGAAAATACTAAGTAAAGACCGATTTTTACCAGGTGAATGTGATGCTTTTTCAACAAAATATTTTCCATTCGTAACGTGGTTCCCGAACCCAAAGTCTCAATATTTTCGCTAGGCCAAAAGCCTTCTTTTTCAAATCAAACCCTCGATTTCTCGGATTATCCATCTAAAAAATCTGGGTGGCGACTTTTGGGCACGCTGGTCAGGGATCCCATACATTCATTCCGACCAACTCCGTTAGGTCCTCTAAATGAAAACTTTAATGAAGGGGTCTCCCCGTAGGCAAAATTCTAAGAGGGAATGAGCGAGACAAAGAGGTAAACTTATTTATAGGTATTTAACCCAATATATTTTTATATGCATATATACGTCATTTTAGTATATCCACATGCTTTTCAGCTTTGTTATATGCAGGCAACCTAGGGTTTGGGTCTCAGGTGCACATGGGTAGTAGATAGTTCTTAGTTTTGCTTAGGATTTGATCCCTTGTCCTTTTGATCTTTGTAACAACTTCAAGGATTATAAAAAAATTTTGCCTTCCAAAAATAACTTTTTTGGAGATGGAGAAGTAACATACTCAGTATAATATTTCAATTTCAAAACACCCATAAAAATAACAAGTGATGTCAAAATTAGCTAGAGTGGAAGAGATAAAGAATCAGATCAGCATTGGCCAACTTTTCCTTCTATGTTGTACTCTTTTGAGCAATTTGTAAGATTATTCTTCATCTGTATCTGACTTATCATTGTTAGATTTTCTTGGAGGCTTCCAACCTAAAATCAATTGGCACTAGGTGAAGTAACCTCTAGAATATATTAACCAAGTTTGGGTGGCTTAGATGAGCACTGTGGGATTAAGTCTAACACTCCCCCTCACATGCAGCCCGGATGCACATCCCTCACATGCAGCCCGGATGCACGTGGAGGTAGGGCGACCCCTCAGGTGCAGCTCGGATGCACATCCCTCACGTGCAGCCCGAATGCACGTGGAGGTATGAATTGATGAGATGAGGCAATTGACTCGGGCGATAGAGACTTGACCACGCGAGGTAAGGCCACCCAAGACCTAGCTCTAATACCATGTTAAATTTTCTTGGAGGGTTCCAACCTAAAACAAATTGGCAATAAGTGAAGTAACCTCTAGAATATACTAACCAAGTTTGGGTGGCTTAGATGAGCAATGCGGGATTAAGTCTAACAATCATCATCTTCTAAGTTTTGCTGCTCGAAATCTCTCTCTCCGGTATAGAAGGACTCCCAGGAACCATTTCTTCTTTTTTGGCATTTGTAAAGTCTCCGTAACAGAACTCTACATATGCTGCTTCCCCTCTCAACTCTTCCTCTTCCCAATAGTAGCCAGTAGGTGTAACCAAACTTTCCTCGTACCTAATTGCATTGACATAGTAGTGATTAGGTTGAATTGGAATTTCTCTTTGCAAATTGTCATCAAGATTGTATGCCCTTATACCATGTCCGTCGTGATCCATGGAAACTTTCATTAGAGCTTCACCATCTTTCGTATAACTTAATGGCTCCAACCTATCATGATACCTTAATGTCAAATTCGATATGATAAACAACAAAGTCCATGATTTTTTAATACCGTATTCCTTCATTGCCAATACCTCGACACCCTAGCATTCAAAATTGCTTGGATTCTCATGACGAACCATAGAAAGACATACATTCAACACATTTTGTTCCTCAGTCTTCAACTATTTTGGCGTATATTCATCTATTCGTCAAACAAGTACTAAGATGATTTCATGTGCAACTTTCGGTGAGGTGTCCAACTTTCATAGAAACTTACTGATACATCTTCCTCGTTTGGTGAGGTGTCCAACTTTCGGTTGGATGGTCTTGTTATTATTTTGTTTTCTTTCTTTATTTCCCTTCGTTGTACCCTTGAGTTTATAAAAGTTTCATTTGCCAAAAAAAAAAATTAAAAATCATTTGGTCTTTTATAGAAACTTACTGATATAGCTGACTCTTTGTTTTAATAGTAAATCATATCTCGCTCTTTGCTCGTGGAGTACGTTTAAGCTTTGTGCTTAGGTGGAACCACGTAAATCTTTGTATCCTTCTTTTCGATTGCTTGTTGGTTTGTTTTTCTCTACTTCTTGGTTGTCATAACACAGACATTGACAAGAAATACTTTGATGACATCCTCAATGAGATAATATGAACGGAGATCCAAACAGTTCAATGGAATTCTTGGAATCCCGTTGTACTGACTTCTTGTGCCTCTATTATGCTTCAACAATTCTTGTAATATTTAAAGGTTTGCATTTTACAGACTACAACCCATTAGATATAGGAAACTCACTAAATAAGGGATTAGAAATAGTTGCCACATCACATATGCCTCAGGCGCAATTCGAGTGCGCCCCTGGCGCATCAAAGGTGTCTATTTTGATGTAGTTGCGCCCCAGGCGTATCCTATTTTCTCAGTTTTTGTAATGAGCCTTATTTGAATTGCGCTCCGCGCACATCCTATTTTCTCTTTTGATGTATCCGGTGCAACTCAAGCATAATGATTAGTTGCGCTCCGGGCGCATTTTGGGAAATTATCAAGGTCATTTTTCTTGCAACTTCTGCTTATTTGAGACTTCATTTTAGCCATTGCTTGAGACTTCTAAGCTTCCAAATGAAAACTATCATTAATTTCGATAATGGGACCATTAAGAGCATAAACGATTCAAATTAATTGGTTTACTTGGTCTTCCAAGTTCCAAAGTACCACTACCAAGAGAAGAACCAGGGAAAATGAAGAGGAAGTAGCCTGAGTAATGAGAACTCAGGGCCATTAGTTGTTCAAGATAAGGAGGTGTGTAAGATAGCTTGTACTGGTTGCTTCTGCCTCCCTTGAACAATCCTTTTAATGTCGAAGAGTTTGCATTTTACAATCTCCAACCAATTAGGACTAAGAAACTCCACAAAAAATGAATTGAAATAGTTGCTGCATAACATGTGCCTAGAGTGATTGAAATTTTCTCTTTTGAGGTAATGCGGCTCAGGCGCACTGGAATTGTGCCCCAGGCGCATCGTTATTTTCTCATTTGATTTTAGTTTCGCCCCGGGCGCATCTCATGAAATAACGTAGGTCCTTCTGGTTGCAAGTTTTGCTTATTGTGAGTTAATGTTCGCCATTCCTTGAGACTTCTAAAGCTTCGAAAAGAATGTTAAACTTCCTGCAATCGGCTATTCATGGAAACCGACTCTTCCTTGGGCTCACTTTTTGTGCTTTCCCTGGTGGTCATTTGTATCGTTCATGGCAGGTTTTCCACTAAGAACAGCTTGGCTGCATTGGTTGATCTCTGAGGACTCTTGTGTTCTCTACTACAAAGGGAAAGAGAATCATTGTCGCCTGTTCCGTGAGTACCAAGTCTCGATCCAAGGCAGTTTGGGGTCACCATTGCAAAAGTGAGGTGATGGTTTTTTCCTCAGCAATGGTCAGAAGTGTGGTGAATCTGACCCCAGTATAGTGCTCATGTTGGTGTTTTCTGCTGCTGTTTTCAGAAGCGTGGTGATGATTCTTTTCCATCCACGATGGTTTCATTGAACAATTTGGACCTCCGATCATATTATCTCATTGACGATCAAGATCTTGTTGTTCATAGTTCGGCTTTCACGTTTACGAAATTCTGATTCCGTCCTTGGCCAATGGGCCGTTGGTCCAGTGACATTTAATTTGCAGGGGCCTAAGGGGGCGGGGTGTGGTCATACGTTTGAGTAGTTGGACCTACGTATATATCCGGTCTATTTTCGTAATCTTTCTTACAAGTGCACTGAATTCTACATATGACCAAAAAATAAAAATCGTTTGGTCTTTCAAAGAAACTTACAGATATAGCTGGTGATGCTTCAAAGATCTTTTTAATTAAGTGGTGAAATGTCAATAGAAGTTTTTAGGAGGTGAAAAACTTTGTGTAAATAATTTTTGGGCCTAACTAATTTGGTTAGAAATTAGGCTTGAAAAGCTTTTCAACAGTTAAAATCATGTTAAAATCGGGGTTCGGGAGTGTCTGTGACAAGACTGCAAAATTTGGTAACTTTTGAAATTTAAATGATGCGCCCGGGCGCATGGAATTGCGCCTAGGCACAATAAAGCACCACAATTTGTCAAATTTTGTGGGTTTGTTCCGAACACTCTCGAACTTCGATTTTTGCAAGGTTTGAACCATTAGAAAGCTTGTGAAGTCTACTTTCTAACCCAAGTATTTTGAATCCAAAATTACTTGAACATCAAAAAGATATGGCAAATTTACCCTCGATGAGTTGAAAAATAAATTATTTCAGACAAACATTCGCATCTCCCTTATTTTGAATGGGATAAAGATCTATTATATATGGATAAAGCGGATTTTTAAAGTGCAAACAGAAAGTGGATTCCAAACATGAAAATAATAAAGTTTAGTTCGTGAAAAATAGGTAATAAGTAGACCACTACGAAGATCGACGGAGCACTACCACCCCTCCACAACTAACAGTCACCGTAACACAACCTCTCCACCACCTATACCACTATCACTTCATCATCTTTTAGTACTTTGAATACACTCTTTATGGATGTGAAATAGGTTTTAATCCGATTTAAAATTAATGTGATTCAATGATTTTCTCAAAATAATTTATTTTTCGATGTATTGAGGGTAAAATCGTCATATATTTTGATGTATAAATAGTTTTTGTTCCAAACTAATTTGATTAGAAATTAGGCTTGAAAAGCTTTTCAATGGTTTAAACCACGTAAAAATCAGAGTTTGGGATTGTCCGTGACAGGACCACAAAGTTTGGTCGATTTTGAAATTTGAAGGATGCACACGGGGCGCATGGAATTGTGCCTAGGGCGCAATAAAGTTCCACAATTGGTCAAACTTTGCGGGTTTGTCCCGAACCCCGATTTTTGGAAGGTTTGAACCATTGGAAAGCTTATGAAGTCTACTTTATAACCTAGTAGTTTGGATCCAATTTATTTAAACCTCAAAATTATATGACCAATTACCCCCTAAGTGAGTTGAAAATTAAATCATATATTTAAAGTACTCACATCTCCCTCATTTTTAATTAGATAAAGACCTATTATACATGGATAAAGAGTGTTTTCAAAGTACCAAAAGATAGTTAAATCCAAACATGAAAAAATTGTACTTTAGTTTGTGAAAAGTGCACAGTAAGCAGATCGACCACTACCAATATTAAGTAAGCAGACCACTACCAATATTAAATAACGGAGCACTACCACCCGTCCACGGGGTGACGCTACATGTACGTGCAGCTGTGGTGTCACTTGAGCCCAGTGGCCTGCGAAATTCCACATTTTACAGAGTATAGTTACATACAATGCATAATATTTCAATTTCAAAACACCAATAAATATAACAAGTGATGTCAAAATTAGCTAGATTGGAAGAGATAAAGAATAAGATCAGCATTCGCCAGCTTTTCCTTCTATCTTGTACTCTTTTGAGCAATTTGTGAGATTATTCTTCATCTGTTTTTGATTGATCATCATCTTCTGAGTGTTGCGGCTCAAAATCTCTCTCTCCAATATAGAAGCACTCCCAGGAACCATTTCCACTTTTTTGGTACTTGTCTAAGTTTCCAAAATAGAACTCTGTATATGTTGCTTCCCCTCTCAGCTCTTCCTCCTCCCAATCGTAGCCAGTAGGTGTAACCAAGCTTTCCACATAGTTAATTGCATTGACATAGTAGTGATTACGTCGAATATTTGGAATTTCTCGAAGTAAATTGTCATCAAGATTGTATGCCCTTATACCATGACCGTAACGATCCGCGGAAACTTTCAGAAGAGCTTCACCATCCTTTGTATAGCATAATGGCTCTAACGTATCATAATCCATTAATGTCAAATTCGATATGATAAACAGCGAAGTCCACGATTTTTTCATATCGTATTCCTTCATTGCCAATACCTCGATATTGTGGCATGCAAAATAATTAACTGGATTGTCATGGCAAACCATAGAAAGACATCGTTCCAAAAATCATGTCTCCCTCCTCCTTGTGCTTAGGCTCTGGCAGCGGTACCTTTTTAAAGTTATTCAAATGTAGATTAAAGTAAAAATTCGTGTGCCCGTGAAGGAGGCGACGAGATTTTTCTTATCGCCATACCAATGCAGGTCCTGATTCCACTGAACCAACCATGCACATAAGGGAATCCAACCATTCTCCGATCTTTGCTTTTGAAACTGCCAACATTTACAAATCAACCACCATAATGTGGACTGTCATTAGAAAGCCCCGCTAAAGCCTTGAACTCATCAGACAATGAGTCATAGCAAAGTCCTATGAACTTTGTGAAACTTTTATGGAATTGAGGAATACCTTATAATTAGGGATATGCGTGTTGAATGGAACTTAGAATGTGTAGATGGGCAAGGAAACATATTTTAGGTTTTTTGACTCCGATGATCTTTGAATCGTCCTCCTTTGGACCAACTTTTTATAAACTAAACTTATCATTTTCATTGTTTGTTTTAGTTACATTTTAATACTTCGAAAACATTATTAATCGTTGTATAATTGGTCATGATCGATTAAAAATGAGAGAGATACGAGCATTTTACGAAAATGAATGGTTTTTTTAACCCGCTGAGAGTAAAATGGTGACGTCTTTTGATGTCTAAATATTTTTTGATCCAAACTACTTGGGTCTGAAATTTCGTTGAACAAGCTTTCTAATGGTTCAAACCACGTGCAAAACGGAGTTCGGGAGTGTCCGGTGCAAAGCCGCGAAGTTTAACTTATTGTGCAGCTTAAGGGATGCGCCCGGGCGCATTGAAATGCGCCTGGGGCGCATAAACTTGCGCCTAAGGCGCAATGAAGCTGCAAAACAGGTCCAACTTTGCGGACTTGCCCCAAACACTTCCGAACTCCGATTTTCGCGTGATTTGAACCGTTAGAAAGCTTGTTCAATTTAATTTTTAACCCAAGTATTTTGGATCCAAAAAATTTTGTACATTAAAAGACGTGATTATTTTATTTTAAGTGGTTAAAAAAAATTCATTTCGGTAAAATGCTCGCATGTCACTCATTTTAAATCGTATTGACCCATTATATATCAATAAATAGAGTTTTTAAGGTACTAAAAGATGGTGAAATCCAACTACAAAGACATTTAAGTTTTTTTATAATAAAGGGGTAGAAAGAAGGCTACCTAAAAAATCGTTGGAGCCACTCGGCTAAAAAACGTTCTAAGTTTCATTCGGTACTCAAATACTTAGTTCTCAAGTTTCGTTACTCAAGTGTTCTGGAGAGTACATAGTGCATCTACACTCCACCAAAGTGTAGGTGAAACCGAGAGCACAACAAAACTTGAGAATGTTTCTAAAACGAAAACACCAAAAATGATTTGAGGATATTCTATATATTTCAATCTAACGCAACCACATTACAATGCATTGAGAATATTCTCTGCTCATGAATATTAAAAAAAAAACATTATATTCCCAAGGTTAACATTCATCCTTACTTCAAAACCACCACAACTATCCAAAAGAATCATCAATCATTTGTAGATTGCGGTGCGAATTTTTTTTGAATTGAGAATATTCCCAATAACTTTCGGGCTTGGCTTTCTTTTCTAGATGGAGAAATTCTAAGAGTGTTATTAACATCAACATGCTCTTAGGTCCATTAGTTCTTCCTGTAAGATACACACTCCATTGCACTGCTTCTGCTATTGGAGTAGGAGTTTATCAAGATAAGGAAGTGGAAACTATCATTATTTCCAGTAATGGGACCATTAGGAGCAGAAAGTAGAAACTACTCAAATTGGTTTTACTTTGACCATTAGACATAGAGCTAAGAGAAATAAGCAATGTCACTGTCATTGTTTTTTCGAGCATGAATGTTTTCCCTGCCTACCTCTTTGATGTCGGTAAATTTCCCAAGTTTTCAAAACCGTTCCAGTGGGAATTTCGTTCTTCTGAGAAAGGAAAGAAAACGAAGAATGAGGTGGGATAGTGCCGAAATTTAGGTTTGAAGTTGAAATGAACAATATATATGAAATCCTCAATGAGATCCAAATTTTTCAATGAAATCTTCTCGGATCAGGAACTCTTGAATCCCTTCGTTCCAATTAGGACTAAGAAACTCAGTAAAAAATGAATTAGAAAAAGTTGCTGAACCTTAGGCGCAAATAGATTGCGCACTGGGTGCATAGGAATTTTTTCTTCTAATGTAGTGCGCCTCAAGCATCCTGATGTTTTCTTCTTACGTTATACGCCTCAAGCGCACTTGAATTGAGCCCTGGGCGCATCCTGATTTTCTCTTTTGATGTATTGTGCCTTATAGGCGCATTTCATTTGCTTTCCGGGCACATCTAATGAAACTTTGTAGGTGATTCTTGTTCGATATACAAAATAGGTCCGTTTGGCTTGTCCGTTAATATGATGTGCTATCTTAGATACACACGTTTGAAGTTCAAGTGGTGCAGAGGAGACTAGAGTCGCTGGTTGTTTTCTTGGATGGGCTTGACGTTGGATTAGATTGCTAGTATAATTTCCTTGTATAATTTGATGATGGTTAATTTTACAATCTACTATGAAATCCTCAATGAGTTAATTTGCTTGGAGATCCGAATTTTTCAATGAAATCTTTGCGGATGGTACTCTAGTTGAATCCCAACGTACTGGCTGCTTGTGCCTCTATTGTCCTTGAACAATCCTTATAATGCTAAAGGGTTTGCATTTTACAATCACCAACCAATTAGGACAAAGAAACTCAATAAAAAAAAAAAGAATTAGAAACAGTTGGTGCATCACATGCGCCTCAGGCGCAAATAGAGTGCCCGGGAAACAGTTGTTGCATCACAGACACCTCAGGCACAAATAGTTTTCTCTTTTGAGGTAATGCGCCTCAGGCGCACTGGAATTGTGCCTCGGGTGCATCGTTATTTTCTCATTTGATTTTAATTTCGCCCCAGGCGCATTTCATGAAATTACATAAGTCCTTCTTATTGCAAGTTTCATGTTCACCATTCCTTGAGACTTCTAAAGCTTCGAAAAGAATGATAAACGTCCTGCAATCGGCTATTCATGGAAACCGACTCTTCCATGGGCTCACTTTTTGTGGTTTCCCTGGTGGTCTTTTGTATCGTTCATGGCAGGTTTATCACTAAGAACAGGTTGGGTTCATGGGGTGATCTCTGAGCACTCCTATGTTCTCTGCTACAAAGGGAAAGAGACTCATAGTCACCTGTTCTTTGAGTACCAAGTCACCATTGCAGAAGCGAGGTGATGATTCTTTTCCTCACCAATGGTGTTTTCTGTTGTTGTTTTCAGAAGTGTGGTGATAATTCTTTTCCATCCACGATGATTTCATTGAACGATTCGGTTCTCCGATCATATTATCTCATTGACGTTCAAAATCTTGTTGTATATAGTTCAGCTCTCAAGTTTACGAAATCCTGATTCCGTCCTTGACCAACGGGCCATTGGTCCAGTGACATTTGGAGGAGGTGGGGTGTGGTCTTACGTTTGAGTAGTTGGACCAATGTATACATCCGGTCTATTTTAGCAATCTTGTTTACAAGTGCACTGAATTCTTCATAAGACCAAAAAATAAAATTAATGTTTCCCAAGTCCAAATTTTTTTGTCCAAGAATATCGTTTGGTAAGGTGTTGTTCTGTCCAACTTTCGGTTGGACGCATGGTCTTGGTATTGTTATTTTTTCTTCCTTTATTTGCCCTCGTTGTACCCTTTGAGTTCATAGAAGTTTTATTTGCCGAGCAAAAAAAAATCGTTTGGTCTTTCATATAGAAACTAACATATATAGCCGGTGATGCTTCAAAGGTCTTTTTCAGTGGTGATATTTTAGTAGAAGTTTTCAGGAGGTGAAAGATGTTGCATAGATAATTTTTGGGCCAAACTAATTTGGTTAGAAATTAGGCTTGAAAAGCTTTTAAACTATTCAAACCAAGTAAAAATCAGAGTTCAGGTATGTCCATGACAAAGCCGCAAAGTTTGGTCGATTTTGAAATTTAAAGATGCACCCGGGGTGTATTGAAGTGCGCCTGGGCGCAATAAAGCTTCACAATTTGTCAAATTTTTTTGGACACTCCCGAACTTCGATTTTTGAAAAGTTTGAACCATTAGAAAGCTTGTAGAATCTACTTTCTAACCCAAGTATTTTGCATCTAAAATTACTTGAACATCAAAAGGATATGACCAATTTACCCTCGATGAATTGAAATATAAATTATTTCGGGAAAACGGTCGCATCCCCCTTATTTTAAATGTGACAAAGACCTATTATATATGGATAAAGAGTATTTTTAAAGTGCAAAAAGATAGTGGAATCCAAATATGAAAATAATAAAGTTTAGTTAGTGAAAAGTGGGTAGTAAGTACAACCACATTACGATGCATCGAGAATACTCTCTGCTCATGAATATATAAAAAAAAATTATATTCACAAAATTAAGATTCATCACTACATCAAAACCACCACGTCTGTCTAAAAGAATCATCAATCATTTAGAGATTGTGGTGCGAAAAATTTTAGAATTGAGAAAATTCTCAGTAACTTTCGGGCTTGGCTTTCATTTCTAGATGGAGAAAATTTTCGTTCATTTTTTTGGGAGCTTCCATGGTGGCCATCATGGTTAAGGTGGTTGTGTGGTGATTTCAAAAATTCTTAAAAATACAAAACTTCATATTTCTCAAACTTCGTTAATGTAATATATAATTTCTTGATGATTTTTATGTTGGTGGTGGCAGAGGTAGTGGTGGTGGTCATACGAATCGTGATATGGTGAAGCGAAGAAACTTGAATTGAATACTCTTAGTCTTCTTGAATTGAGTATATTGTGAATGTTGTTTTGAAGTAGTGGTAGTTTTGAAGTGTTGACGATGAGATTTAAGACTGAAAATACTCTAAATACAAACAAATTAGGAAAAGTTCTCAACTTTTTAAAATTGTCAAATAGTCTACATGTGTTCTTTGTTAGTGGTGATTATGTCCCCGTAGTGAAGGCGGTAGATTTTAATATTGCAATCATTTTAAACTTATTTAGTTTGTTGGTTGGTGGTGAAATAAGGGTGGAAGTGGCGGTGAAGTGACGGTGGTGTAGTACTTGAGAGGTTGTTGTGGTGATAGTGTGTCAATTGATTGGGTGGATATGAAGTAAAAATACAGTGATGAACTTATATCGATCGAGGTGCTTGTGACTGTACTAAAGGGATGAAAGGGTGGTTGTCAAATTCCCATAGTGGTGGTAGCGTGGTACTCAAAATGGTCAAGTGACAGTGTTGGTGGTGTAGACGATCAAATTTCTCTTCGTAAATGTACAAGTCTCACCTTTGGCAAATCCCTATGATGAAACGGTTTCTGACAATTTGATGATGTGAGGAAAGCCCTATGTACTTTGTGAAACTCTTGAGGATTTGACGAATACCTTAAAATTAGGGATGTGCGTGTTGAATGGAACGTAGAATGTGTTGATGGGCGCAGAAACGTATTTTAGCCTTTTTGACTCCGATGATCTGTGAATCGTCCTACTTTCGATCAACTTTTCAAAAGCTAAACTTATCATTTTCATACTTTGTTTTAGTTACCTTTTAATACTTTGAAAACCTAATTAATCGTTTTATAATTAGTCATGAAGATTAAAAATGGGAGAGATGCAAGCGTTTTACCAAAATGAATAGTTTTTTTAACCCACTGAGAGTAAAATGGTGACGTATTTTGATATATAAATATTTTTTAATCCAAACTACTTGAGTCAGAAAGTTCGTTGAACAAGCTTTCTAACGGTTCAAAACATGTGCAAAACGGAGTTCGGGATTGTCCGGTGCAAGCCCGCGAAGTTTGACTTGTTGTTCAGCCTTGGGGATGCGCCCGGGCGCATTGAATTGCGCCTGGTGCGCATGAACTTGCGCCTGGGGCGCACTGAAGCTGCAAAACAGGTCCAATTTTGCAGACTTTCCCCGAACACTCCCGAACTCCGATTTCCGCGTGATTTGAACCGTTAGATAGCTAGTTCAATTTATTTTTTAACCCAAGTATTTTGGATCCAAAAAATTTTGTACATTAAAAGACATGATTATTTTATTCTAAATGGTACAAAAAAAATTCATTTCAATAAAATACTCGCATGTCACTCATTTTAAATCATATCGAGACCCATTATATATCAATAAATAGATTTTTTAAGGTACTGAAAGATGGTGAAATCCAACTACAAAGACATTTAAGTTTTATTTATAATAAAGGGGTAGAAAATAGGCTACCAAAAAAAATCATTGGAGCCACTAGGCTAAAACACGTTCTAAGTTTTATTCGGTACCCAAATACCAAGTTCTTATGTTGTTCTTCGTTACTCAAGTGTTCTAGAGAGTACATAGTGCATCTACACTCCACCGAAGTGTAGGTGAAACCGAGAACACAACATAACTTGAGAATGTTTCTAAAACGAGAACACCAAAAATGATTTGAGGATATTCTATATATTTTAATCTAACTCAATCACATTACAACGCATCGAGAATATTCTCTGCTCATTAATATAAAAAAATTTATATTCACAAGGTTAACATTCATCCTTACATCAAAACCACCACATCTATCTAAAAGAATCATCAATCATTTAGAGATTGTGGTGCGAAAAATTTTAGAATTGAGAAAATTATCAGTAACTTTCAGGCTTGGCTTTCTTTTCTAGATGGAGAAAATTCTAGTTCATTTTTTTTGGAGATTCGATGGTGGCCGTCCTGGTTAAGGTGATTGTGTGGTGATTTGAAAATTTGTTAAAAATACAAAACTTCATATTTCTCGAACTCGTAAAAGTAAGAATTTCCCGATGATTTTTATGTTGGTGGTGGCAGAGGTGGTGTTGGTGGTGGTACGAATTGTTATATGGTGAAGCGAAGAAACTTGAATTGAATACTCTCAGTCTTTTTGAATTGAGTATATTGTGAATGTTGTTTGGAAGTGGTGGTAGTTTTGAAATGTTGAAGATTAGCTTTAAGACTGAAAATACTCTAAATCCAAACCAATTACGAAAAGTTCTCAACTTTTTAAAATTGTCAAATAGTCTACAGGTGCTCTTTGTTAGTGGTTATTATGTCCCCATAGTGAAGGCGGTAGATTTTAATGTTGCAATCGTTTTAAACTTATTTAGTGTGTTGGGTGGTGGTGAAATAAGGGTGGAAGTGGTGGTTAAGCGACGGTGGTGTAGTACTTGAGAGGTTGTGGTGATAGTGTGTCAATTGATTGGGTGAAGATGAAGTAAAAATACAGTGATCAACGGAGCACTGCCAACCTTCCACCACCAACACTGTCATCGTAACACAACCTCTCCACCACCTATACCACCATCACTTCACCATCTTTTAGTACTTTGAATACACTCTTTATCGATGTAAAATTGGTATTAATCCGACTGAAAAGTTTTGTGATTCAAAGATATTCTCAAAATAATTTATTTTTCGACCTATTTAGGGTAAAATAGTCATATATCATGGATATATAATTTTTGGTCTAAACTAATTGGTTGAAAAGATTTTCAGTGGTTCAAACCACTTAAAAATTAGAGTTTGGAAGTGTCCGTGATAGACCGCAAAGTTTGGTCAATTTCGAAATTTGAAGGATGCGCCCGGAGAGCAATAAAGCTCCACAATTGGTCAAACTAAGGTTTGCATTTTACAACCAATTAGGGCTAAGAAACTCAGTCAAAATGAATTTGAAATAGTTGTTGCTGATGCGCCTTAGGCACAAATAGAGTGCACACCGGGCGCATTGAAATTTTCTCTTTTTGAGGTAATGCGGCTCAGGCGCACTCGAATTGTGCCCCAGGCGCATCGTTATTTTCTCATTTGATTTTAGTTTTTCCCTAGGCGCATCTCATGAAATTACGTATGTCCTTCTTGTTGCAAGTTTTGCTTATTGTTGGTTCATGTTCGCCATTCCTTGAGACTTCTAAAGCTTCAAATAGAATTTTAAAACTTCCTGCAATACATTCATGGAAACCAACTCTTCCTTGGGTTCACTTTGTGTGGTTTACCAGGTGGTCTTTTGCATCGTTCATGGCAGGTTTTCCATTAAGAACAGGTTGGCTTCATCGTGTGATCTCTGAGGACTCCTGTGTTCTCTGCTACAAAGGGGAAGAGACTCGTAGACAGTCACGTGTTCTTCGAGTGCTAATTCTTCTTTGTAGAAGTACTGTGGTGATGATTCATTTCCTCAGCAATGGTCAGATGTTCTAAACTAGATGGGGTAAATATAACCCCAGTATAGTGCTCATGTTCTGCTGCTATTTTTAGAAGTGTGGTGATGATTCTTTTCAATCCACGATGATTTCATTAAACAATTTGGATCTCTGATCATATTATCTCATTGACATTCAAGATCTTGTTGTTCATAGTATGGCTCTCACATTTACAAAATCCTAGTTCCGTAATTGGCCAACAGGCTGTTGGTCCAGCGACATTTGGAGGGGCCTAAGGGGACGGGGTGTGGTCTTACATTTGAGTAGTTGGACCTACGTATACATCCGGTCTATTTTCGTAATCTTTCTTACAAGTGCACTGATTTCGTCGTATGACCAAAAAATAAAAATCGTTTGGTCTTTGAAAGAAACTTGCAGATATAGCTGGTGACGCTTTAAAGGTCTTTTTAATTAAGTGGTGACATGTCAGTAGAAGTTTTCAGGAGGTGAAAAACTGTGTAAATAATTTTTGGCTCAAACTAATTTGGTTAGAAATTAGGCTTGAAATGTTTTTCAACAGTTCAAACCACGTAAAAATCTGAGTTTGGGAGTGTCTGTGACAAGATTACAAAGTTTGGTCGCTTTTGAAATCTAAAAGATGGAATTGCGAAGTTTGAAATCTAAAGATTGCAAAGTTAGGTCGCATGGAATTGCACCTGGGCGCAATAAAGCTCCACAATTTGTCAAACTTTGCGGGTTTGTTCCGAACACTCTCAAACTTTGATTTTTGCAAAGTTCGATCTGTTAGAAAACTTGTGGAGTCTACCTTCTAACCCAAGTATTTTGAATCTAAAATTACTTGAACATCGAAAAGATATTACCACTTTACCCTCGATGAGTTAAAAAATAAACAGCAAAGTCCACGATTTTTTCATACCGTATTCCTTCGTTGCCAATACCTCGACATTGTGGCATCCAAAATAATTAACTGGATTGTCATGGCGAACCATAGAAAGACATCCTTCCAAAACTCCCAATCCAAAAATCATGTCTCCTTCCTCCTTGTGCTTAGGTTCTGGCATCGGTACCTTTTCAAAGTTATTCAGATGTGGATTGAAGTAAAAAATCTTGTGCCCGCAGAGGAGGCGACGAGATTTTTTCTTATAGCCATGCCAATGCAGGTCCTGATTCCACTGAACCAACCACTTACGGGAAACCAACCATTCTCCAATCTTTGCTTTTGAAACTGCCAACGTTTACAAATTCACCACCATAATGTGGAGTGTCATGAGAAAGCTCCACTAAAGCCTTGTACTCATCAGACAAGGAGTCGTAGCAAAGTCCGGAAACAACACGATACTATCTACTAGAATTACTATGTTTCAATATCAATTCTTTGCTTATTTTTTTTCCTTTTCATTCTCTTTCGAAACTGTTGGTTTATGGGGATAGGGTTTTCCTCTCTTATGCTTGTCGTGACTCGTGAAGAAGAATGAGGACCAGGCTTGACAACGGCCATGTACAAAAGCTACTACTAGAATTACTGTGTTTCAATGTCAATGCTTGCCGCACAATCAGCTATAATTAATTAACCCCCTAATTCCGCAAAGAGAGAAACTTATTCATCGAGCCACTGCAAATAGGCTATTTACGATTCCTCATGATCTCAGCCATTTGCTTTGACAATCAATGATTTCGATATGTTTTTAAATTTTGACTGGTAATAAATATTTTTGACCAGTAATAATTTACTTTTAATCCGGACCGTCCTATGGATTGCTGTGATTGGCTCCATAAAAACTTATTACGGAACACTCTATAAATAGGATTTTCAGTTCCGCCAAAATCTGGAAAGGATATAAACAACACACCAAAATTTTGTTTGGAGTGGCCTAAGGGAGCGGGGGTGAGGTCTTAGGTTCAACTCGTAGGACCTATGTGTAGTCTATTTTTGTATATATATATTTACTTTTTTTTTAACATAAGCATTTTTACTGATCCACTAACACGTCTTATGGCCAGAAAACAAAATTTAATCAACCCTAAGTTCTAATCACTTTGGTCTTAAATTAAAGAAATTCCACAAGATCCTCTCATGTGGCACTCGTGTGAGGCAAAATGGAATCGATTACGATCACCTGATGATCCGAGCTATTCATTTTGTAAGTACTTTAGATGACCCTAGAACATGATTATTTTTTCCACATTAATTTTTTCCTCCAAAAGTGCAAATTAAGCCAAGTTTTCTCCTTTTTGAACTTTTTTTTATCGACCATACAAGTAATATGTACCACAACGTGGTACGTCCTTTAGTTTGTCCTCTAGGATAAACTCCTCTTGTCTGCTTCTACTAAAATTGACTAGAAACAATTTGGTGGTGGCTAATTTTTTGATAACTCACGTATTCGGGCTAGCATACACGAACCTCCATCGACTAATTCTGGGGGTTCAATTCCATCGCCCATCTCTTAGGAGCCCAATTAGATTGATGATGGCTAATTTAACAATATATATGAAATCCTCAATGAGATAATTTTGCTCAGAGATCGGAAATTTTCAAGGAATTCTATGCAGATGGAACTTTTGAATCCCTTCGCACTGGCTTCTTGTGGCTCTATTATCCTTGAACAGTCCTTATAATGTTTAAGGGTTTGCATTTTACAATCTCCAACCAATTGGGGCTAAGAAACTTAGTAAAAAAAGAATTAGAAATAGTTGTTGCATCACATGCGCCTCAGGCGCAAAAAATAGTGTGCCCCGGGCGCATCTTGATTTTTCTCTTTATGTATTGCGCCTTTGCCTCAGGTATGTTTAAGTTGTTGTCCGGGGTGCATTCTGAAATTCTCTCTTTATGTCTAGGCGCATTTTTATAAATTGCTTCCTGAGCTGATCCTATTTTCTCTTTTGATGTATTGCGCACACCTCAGGCGCAAGGTAGTTGCTCCCTGGGCGCATTTAGGGAAATTACCTAGCTCATTTTTCTTGCAAGTTTTGCTCATTGACACTTTATTTTTGCCATTGCTAGAGACTTCTCAGCTTCCAAAAGAATGTTAAACTTCGTGCATCTGGCTTTGGAAACGTACAACTATGGAAAACGACTTAATGTATCATAAATAACAATGGTTATAGACATAACAAACGGATTTTGGATATTCTAGATGTGTGCATTCCGACGCTTATCAGCATGCTCTTAGGTCCATTGGTTCTTCCTGTAAGATACGCACTCCATTGCTCTGCTTCTGCTATTGGAGTAGGAGTTTATCAAGATAAGGAAGTGGAAACTATCATTAATTCCAGTAATGGGACCATTAGGAGCAGAAAGCAGAAACTACTCAAATTGGTTTTACTTGGACCATTAGACATAGAGCTAAGAGAAATAAGCAATGTCAGTGTCATTGTTTTTTCGAGCATGAATGTTTTCCCTGCCTACCTCTTTGATGTCGGTACATTTCCTACGTTTTCAAAACCGTTCCAGTGGGAATTTCGTTCTTTTGAGAAAGGAAAGAAGACAAAGAATGAGGTGGGATAGTGCCAAAATTTAGGTTTGAAGTTGAAATGAACAATATATATGAAATCCTCAATGAGATCCAAATTTTTCAATGAAATCTTCTCGGATCAGGAACTCTTGAATCCCTTTGTACCAATTAGGACTAAGAAACTCAGTAAAAAATGAATTAGAAAAAGTTGCTGCATCACATGCACCGTAGGCGCAAATAGATTGCGCCCTGGGCGCATCAGAATTTTTTCTTCTGATGTTGTGCGCCTCAAGCACATTTAAGTTGCGCCCTAGGCGCATCCTGATGCTCTCTTATTACGTTATATGCCTCAAGCGCACTTGAATTGAGCCCTGGGCGCATCCTGATTTTCTCTTTTGATGTATTGTGCCTTGTAGGCGCATTTCATTTGCTCCCCGGGCGCATCTAATGAAACTTTGTAGGTGATTCTTGTTAGATATACAAAATAGGTCCGTTTGGCTGGTTCGTTAATATGATGTGCTACCTTAGATACACACGTTTGAAGTTCAAGTGGTGCAAAGGAGACTAGAGTCACTGGTTATTTTCTTGGATGGGCTTGATGTTGGATTAGATTGCTAGTATAATTTCCTTGTATAATTTGATGATGGCTAATTTTACAATCTACTATGAAATCCTCAATGAGATAATTTGCTCGGAGATCCGAATTTTTCAATCACATCTTCGCGGATGGTACTCTAGTTGAATCCCAACGTACAGGCTGCTTGTGCCTCTATTGTCATTGAACAATCCTTATAATGCTAAAGGGTTTGCATTTTACAATTGCCAAACAATTAGGACTAAGAAACTCAGTCAAAAAAAAAATGAATTAGAAACAGTTGGTGCATCACATGCGCCTCAGGCGCAAATAGAGTGCCTAGGAAACAATTGCTGCATCATAGAGTTTAAAGACATTTAAGTTTTGTTTATAGTAAAGGGGTAGAAAGATGGCTACCAAAAAAATCGTTGGAGCCACTAGGCTAAAACACGTTCTGAGTTTCATTCGGTACCCAAATACCAAGTTGTTATGTATTTCTTCGTTACTCAAGTGTTTTGGAGAGTACGCAGTGCATCTACACTCCACCGAAGAGTAGGTGAAACCAAGAACACAACAAAACTTGAGAATGTTTCTAAAACGAGAACACCGAAAATGATTTGAGGATATTGTATATATTTTAATCTAACTCAACCACATTACAATGCATCGAGAATATTGTATATATTTTAATCTAACTCAACCACATTACAACGCATCGAGAATATTCTCTACTCATGAATATAAAAAAAAAACTATATTCACAAGGTTAAGATTCATCACTACGTAAAAACCACCACATCTATCTAAAAGAATCATCAATCATTTAGAGATTGTGTTGTGAAAAATTTTTGAATCGAGAAAATTCTCAGTAACTTTTGGTCTTGGCTTTCTTTTCTAGATGCAGAAAATTCTCGATCATTTTTTTTGGAGCTTTGGTGGTGACCAGCATGGTTAAGGTGGTTGTGAGGTGATTTGAAAATTTCTTTAAAATAAAAAAAACTTAAAATTTCTCAAACTTCGTAAAAGTAAGAATCTCTCGATGATTTTTATGTTGGTGGTGGCAGAGGTGGTGGTGGTGGTCGTACGAATCGTGATATGGTTAAGCGAAGAAACTTGAATTGAATACTCTCAGTCTTTTTGAATTGAGTATATTGAGAATGTTGTTTTGGGGTGGTGGTAGTTTTGAAGTGTTGACGATGAGCTTTAAGATTGAAAATATTCTAAATCCAAACAAATTAGGCAGAGTTCTCAACTTTTTAAAATTGTCAACCAGTCTACATGTGTTCTTTGTTAGTGGTTTTTACGCCCCCGTAGTGAAAGCGGTAGATTTTAATATTGTAATCATTTTAAACTTATTTAGTGTGTTGGGTGGTGCTGAAATAAGTGTGGAAGGGAAGTGAAGTGACGGTGGTGTAGTACTTGAGAGGTTGTTGTGGTGATAGTGTGGCAATTGATTGGGTGGAGATTAAGTAAAAGTATAGTAATGAACTTATATAGGTCGAGGTGCTTGCAACTATACTGAAGGGATGAAAGGTGGTTGTCAAATTCCAATAGGGATGGTAGCGTTGTTCTCGAAATGGTCAAATGACAATGTTGGTGGCGTAGACAATCAAATTTCGCTTCGTAAATGTACCAGTAAATCCTTATGACGAAACGGTTTTTGACAATTTGATAATGTGTGGAAAGCCCTATGAACTTTGTGAAACTCTTATGGAATTGACCAATAACTTATAATTAGGAATGTGCGTGTTGAATGAAACTTAGAATGTATAGATGGGCTCAGAAACGTATTTTAGCCTTTTTGACTCCGATGATCTTTGAATCGTCTTGCTTTTGACCGACTTTTCATAAACTTAACTTATCATTTTCATTTTTTGTTTTAGTTACCTTTTAATACTTTGAAAACCTTATCAATCATTGTATAATTGGTCATGATCGATTAAAAATGGGAGAGATGCGAGCGTTTTACCAAAATGAATAATTTTTTTAACCCATTGAGAGCAAAATGGTGACGTCTTTTGATGTAAAAATATTTTTTGATCCAAACTACTTGGGTCGGAAAGTTCGTCGAATAAGCTTTCTAACGGTTCAAACCACGTGCAAAACGGAGTTCGGGAGTGTTCGGTGCAAGCCTGCGAAGTTTGACTTGTTGTGCATCTTTGAGGATGCGCCCGGGCGCGTAGAGGTGCGCCTGGGGCGTGTAAACATGCGCCTGAGGCGCAATGAAGCTACAAAACAAGTCCAACTTTGCGGACTTGCCCTGAAGACTTCCGAACTCAGATTTCTGAGCGATTTGAACCGTTAGCAAGCTTGTTCAATTTACTTTTTAATCCAAGTATTTTGGATCCAAAAAAATTTGTACATTAAAAGACGTTATTATTTTATTCTAAGTGGTACGAAAAAAAATTATTTCGGTAAAATGCTTGCATGTCACTCATTTTAAATCGTATCGAGACCAATTATATATCGATAAATAGAGTTTTTAAGGTACTAAAAGATGGTGAAATCCAACTACAAGGACATTTAAGTTTTGTTTATAATAAAGGGGTAAAAAGATGGCTACCAAAAAAATCGTTGGAGCCACTAGACTAAAACACGTTCTAAGTTTCATTCGGTACCCAAATACCTAGTTGTTATGTATTTCTTCGTTACTCAAGTGTTTTGGAGAGTACGTAGTGCATCTACACTCCACCGAAGAGTAGGTGAAACCGAGAACACAATAAAACTTGAGAATGTTTCTAAAATGAGAACACCGAAAATGATTTGAGGATATTGTATATATTTTAATCTAACTCAACCACATTGCAACGCATCAGGAATATTCTCTGCCCGTGGATATAAAAAAAATTATATTCACAAGGTTAAGATTCATCACTACATCAAAACCACCACATCTATCTAAAAGAATCATCAATCATTTAGAAATTGTGGTGTGAAAATTTTTTGAATTGAGAAAATCCTCTGTAACTTTAGCGCTTGGCTTTCTTTTCTAGATGGAGAAAATTCTCGATCATTTTTTTTGGAGCTTCGGTGGTGGCCATCATGGTTAAGGTGGTTGTGAGGTGTTTTTGGGTGGTAGTTGTTTTGAAGTGTTGACGATGAGCTTTAAGACTTAAAATATTCTAAATACAAACAAATTAGGCAGAGTTCTCAACTTTTTAAAATTGTCAACCAGTCTACAGGTGTTCTTTGTTAGTGGTTTTTATGCTCCCGCAGTGAAGGCGGTAGATTTTAATATTGCAATCATTTTAAACTTATTTAGTGTGTTGGGTGGTGGTGAAATAAGGGCAGAAGTGGCGGTGAAGTGGCGGTGGTGTAGTATTTGATAGGTTGTTGTGGTGATAGTGTGTCAATTGATTGGGTGGAGATGAAGTAAAAATGAAGTGATCAATGGAGCTCTACCACCCCTCCACCACCAACACTGTCAACTTAACACAACCTCTCCACCACCTATACCTCTATCACTTCACCATCTTTTAGTACTTTGAATACACTCTTTATCGATGTGAAATAGGTTTTAATCTTATTGAAAAGTTTTTTGATTCAAGGATATTCTCAAAATAATTTATGTTTCAACCTATTTTGGGTAAAATCGTCATATATTTTCATGGATATATAATTTTTGGTCCAAACTAATTTGGTTGAAAAGATTTTCATTGGTTCAAACCACTCAAAAATTAGAGTTTGGGAGTGTCCGTGATAGGACCGCAAAGTTTGGTCGATTTTTAAATTTGAAGGATTTGCCCGGGGAGCAATAAAGCTCCACAATTGGTGAAACTTTGCAGATTTGTCGCGAACACTCCCGGACCCTGATTTTCGCAAGGTTTGAACCATTGGAAAGCTTGTGAAGTCTACTTTATAACTAGTAGTTTGAATGTAAAATTATTTAAAACCTCAAAATTATATGACCAATTTACCCTCAGTGGGTTGAAAATTAAATTATATCTATAAAGTGCTCACATCTCCCTCATTTTAAATGAGATAAATACCTATTATATATGGATAAAGAGGATTTTCAAAGTAATAAGATAGTGAAATCTAAACATGAAAAAAAAAACATTTAGTTCGTAAAAAGTGCACAGTAAGCAAACCACTACCAATATCAACGAAGCACTACCACCCTTCCACAGGGCGATGCTACATGTGCAGTTGTGGGGTCAAATGAACCCAGTGGCCTGCCTGCAATATTACACTTCTTTATAGAGTATAGATCTAGGATGGCTTGCCCTTCTAGATCTACATGATGAATCGGGCACTTGCAATGCATTCATGCCAACATTAGCTGCCATATGATTGGCGTTAGGTTAGGTGCCTTCCTTGTTGGGATGGATCCCTAGAGTTGTGATGCCAATTTTTGTTTGTTTTATTTTTGTACTCTTCTCTCCTCTTAATAACATTTCTACTTCGCCGTTCAAAAAAAAAAAAACATTAGCTGCCATATTTGGTTGCTCTACATGTCGGCCTTGAGTTGAAGTAGTATCATGTGCATTTTCATCTTCTTCGGTCTCCTTTAATGGTTTAGATCTAGTCATTGCTTTCCTTGTGGAGTTCTCCCCTTTGCCACCTAAAAAGTTTTTAAAAAAAAAAATCTTCAAAGGAAAAGGCAAATAAAAAGAAATATTGTTATATATACATTGTATATATGTCTATGTATACTACCCTTTTTTTTTTTACATGGAGTCGTCTTCTTTTCTAATGATTGACCTCTCTTTCTTTTGTTACCTTGACATTGTCACACCCCCCAAAATGGGAAGTGACCCACCATAAACTACAAGACCGAAACTCGTAAAACATGCAGCCTAAAAAGAAATTTGATTAAAAACCAAGGCAATGAACTAATAATCAGTCAACCATTTTTTATTAAGATCAACTCCAACCAATTAAGTTTGTAATGCCCCAAGTAGACCACTAACCCAATACCTTGATTTTGATCCACAAGCCACACCACATGACCTAAAAGCTTAAGCCCAAGGTACTAGTAGTAGCCCACAAGGTTTGTTATATGTCCAAGATCATCCATGTAGACTTCCAATGTGGGACGGGGAGTTGCAATCTCCCCAACTTTATAGCCTCCCGCCCTCGCGAGGAGTTAAGCACTATAATCATCGATACTAATCAAACCAATAACCAAATCCAACCAAACTCCAAAGGCTCACATGGTCGTGTACATGGATGGCTCTAATACCACCTGTAACGCCCCAAGTAGACCACTGACTCAATACTTTGATTTTGATCCACAAGCCACACCACATGACCTAAAAGCTTAAGCCCAAGATACTAGTAGTAGCCTACAAGGTTTGTTATATGTCCAAGACTATCCATGTAGACTTCCAATGTGGGACGGGGTGTTGCAATCTCCCCAACTTTATAGCCTCGCGCCCTCATGAGGAGTTGAGCACTATAATCACCGATACTAATCAAACCAATAACCAAATCCAACCAAACTCCAAAGGCTCACATGATCGTATACATGGATGGCTCTGATACCACCTGTAACGCCCCAAGTAGACCACTGACTCAATACTTTGATTTTGATTTTGATCCACAAGCCACACCACATGACCTAAAAGCTTAAGCCCAAGGTACTAGTAGTAGCCCACAAGGTTTGTTATATGTCCAAGATCATCCATGCAGACTTCCAATGTGGGATTGGGTGTTGCAAAGTTCATCAAAAAGTATGGAGCACAACCATCCAATGAACCAACCAATATCCAGTGATCCAACAAAAATAAAGAGGAGTGGTTATTTGACAATTGTTTCAAATGCGAAAGCGATTTATTAAAATAAAACTAAGATGAGACACCCTAAAGAGGTCAAACAAAAGAATCCCCGAGGTGCCGTCAGAGTCCTTGCCTAACTCCCCAACTTGCCTGAAAGAGAAGTTGGAATAAATCCGTCAGCTGACGAGCTCAGTGAATAACAAGGATGTTTATTAAATAAAGTTGAAAATGATGATTAAAATAATTTACCATTAAATCACAATTTGACATGCGAGGTGTCCAGCAAAAAAATAAATTAATCAATGAAGCATTTAATAAACATTCTTAGTGGTGATCATAACATTAACTCCATCAACAAGGGGGAACCACAATCAAACAGTACTATAGCCAAAATAAATCTCATCAAAATTGGATCCAATATCAAACTTAGAGTCCCCAGGATTGGCAGCCCATGGTACTTATCCCTAAGACGACCTGGCGAAAGAAAGCCGTTGAGCATCGTGGTCACCGGCCTAACACAGTTTTTTCCCCAATGGCCGGGTCACCAACACGAAGAGGAATAATTTCCCTGAACTTTCGAAATAAATGTTCCCATTAATATCCACCAAGTTCTCTCCAAAAAGAATATTAACTATTGATCTCAGAAAATTCATTGCATGCCAATTTATAGAACATATAAATAGTTTGAGTCTCTGAATAATTTTCACATAAATTTCTGAAGGAAATACTTTTAAGGAACATAGAGATCTTTCGAAAACAAGTAACATACTTAACTACTCATCTGGATCCAAAAGTAATGCAACTCAAACACGCAAACAAGACTAACCTGTAAAAATAAAGCATATAAATTGACTAATTAATTCATATCTATCACTGACCATTGAAGTAGAAGTATTATTAATTAGTAAAAGGCCCAAACCTAGAATCTAATCCTATGGTGTTAAACCAACAGTAGCAAACAAAACCCAACTCTAACCTACCACGCCACTACTTCTTCAACTCTCCCATAACAATTTTAACTCCAAAACCATTTAACTCCACTACAAGTCTATATAGTTGTAAATATTAAAATCATCCCACAAACTCCAATTAACCTATGGCACCTCTTGCACTGAAACAACACATGCACCGCCACACACCACTGCACCAGCCCCACGACCACCATGCACATTTTAGACACCTAGTCTCACACCCACATCACACACATCTCCACTACTCCATATGTCAATACGATTAAAAGAAAAACCATTCATGCCAAAAGATTCGAACCCAATTAACTTCTCAGTAATTCCATTGTTCTATGCCTTCCAAAAGTCAAATTTTACCCAATCCATGAACGACAAAGAATCGAAAAAGGAACAAGAATAAAGGGTTCAAGAATCTCTTACCCAATTGATCACAAAGCCACCGAACCTTTGACTACCGTTTCTCTCTCTCTTTTCCTCTCTCTCACAAAGTTCTCTCAATCTCTTATCATAAACGTTCTGTCCAAATAAAACCCTACATTGTGAAAATAACTCCTAACTTTGTAAAACTACCTACGACTCCCTATATTATAGCTATCTTGCCAACTAACGTATTCTAAATGAGATTGACTAACCACAAAATTTAATAATTAGACTTGTACCAATAGCACCATAATAGTTATATCAAGTGTCGCTTAAAAAAAAATAATTATTAGGGCTCACACCATAAAAATCCAATTAATAATGGCAATATAATTAATCAAATAAATAAAAATTCCAGGCCGTAACAGACATCGATGTTGTTTCTTTGTTGGATTTCGTAGCGGTGCCTCATCATCCACATTTAAGGTTGAAATATTTTGTGTGTTGGATGCAACATTCTGATTTGCACACCTAGAACTTATCCATGATTCAACTTTTGCTTCAAGCTCTAGTAATCCAACCTTAGTTAAAGAAGACACGCCTGGAAACTTTGAACCCTTACTTACAATTCTCTGAGGAATTTGCGACAATCCACTATAACGAATTGTGAGTGAAGTATCAATGTCATTTGGAATTAAATCTCCATGAAGGTCAAAAACATCTTCATCTACAATTATCCTAGTTCATCTCTTCAAATAATACTGAGGAGGCAAACTCTCATATTGTAAGTCACGAAATAACTTCAATGAATGTGAGCAGAGAATGCCATGGAATTCAAACTTTCGACAAGTGCATGATACTGAATGTTCCAAGGGATTATATACAAGTTTGCGAATTTTTTTCCAATCCTCCAACTCCTTAACAATATATATACTAATTGTGCCATCATCCTTTTCCAATTTCAAAGACAAATCCAAAGTTTGTTGGTATTCTTTTTGGAATAAGTAGAACACATTTTTCGTGTATTTTTCAGATGCTTCATGCTCGACAGACCACTGAGAAACTAAGATCGGCGACGTTTGCTACTTCTTATTTTCAACTTCCCTTTCTTTTTCACGCCTACTAGCTATGGCCTTAGCATATTGATCAACAAACTCCCAAAGAACAAGGGTACTCCCAAAATACTTTTTCAAAAACTTATTAATGCTCTCACTCCTTTGTGTTGTAGTCATTCCGGCACAAAAATAAGCACGACTATAAAATTGAGCCCACTTTTCTAGAAACTCATACAACTTTTGCAACCACACGTTATCAGTGAGCTTAAAATCTACAAACTTTTTCCAACTCTCTTCAAATTCTTCAATTGTCTCTCCATCATAAATGCAAGCTTTGAATCGTGATGTAAATGATTTAAACCTAGCAAAGACTTGGGATAAGTTTTTGGTAGCATTTTGATAGATATGCCATAAACACAATCCATCATGAGAATCTGGAAACATAGCACTAATGGCATTTGCAATTGCTCTAGATTGATCTGTAAATATGGATACCGGCTTCTTTCCTCCCATGGCCTCCAAGAAAGTGGTAAACAATCACATTACCGCATCCGTTGTTTCGCCATCTAGTAAACCACATCCAAAGAGCGTGGTTTGTCCATGGTTATTGATGCCAACAATTTGTGCATATAACAAATCATAGTTGTTTGTCCTAAATGTTGTGTCAAAACATATTGCATCACCAAATAAACCATAATCCCTTCTTGACTTAGCATCACAAAAGAAAATACCATGTACTTCATTCTCATTAGTAGCAAAAAGAGTAGAAGAAATGCTTATTCTCCTGAGTTTTTTACTTGAAGTACTCTAGAAGACATTGTGAATCGTTCCTTTTGAGAAACCCAGCCCGTTTCTTTTGTATCAGATTATAACAATTAGACGGTATGAAGTTAAGATACTGAGGACCTCCAGCTTCTATAGACATGTAAGAGTAAATATCTGATTGCTTGAACCTTGACGAGTGCATTTTGTCGATAAGTCCAACTTGGGAAAACTCAATCCTCCTTTGAGATCTCAAATAATGGGCAGACTAAGGTGGTACAATATCATGGGTATGCTCAGACATGAATTGAATTACATGATACTTATCCCCAATTAGTTTAAACTCAAGCAATACCTTAAAATCAAATCGCCGATTTGCTCTTCTTTTTCTGGGAGTCCTGATTTTTTTGTATGTCTCTTCACATGAACAAACAAGTACTTGTCGCAAAATTTTAGTTTGATCAGCCTTGCTTGTGTTTGTCCTCTGCTTCCTAACACTAAAACCAATTTTTCTTGCATATCCATTGTAAAAATTGTAAGCCTCATCAACATTATCAAAAATCACTCTACACTGTGGCACTACAACCTCAACCTCATCTACTGACCCATTATCCCCTTCATCTATTTCATGAGATTTCTTATCATAACTTGAACCCAAATTCATAGAATCTTCAAATTCAAATTCTTTCATCAAGTCTACATATCAAAAGGTATAATGACCATTATCCTACAACCCAAACTTGTAAACGTATGTTTCAATGGTTTAGCTTAAAACCTAGGATGAATACAAGCAAGCAGAGAAATAACAAAATTTCTGTGAAGAGAATTTGAGGCATACCTGGAATATGAAGCTAGCTCTGTTTGACAGGTTCAATTTCAACAGTGACACCAATTTCTTCTTCTTCTGCCATCATTGTTCTTGTCTTCAAGAGAGAAGAGATTAGGGCTTCACCGTCCGAAGCTTGAAGTGAGCTATGTTTGACGGGATTAACGTCATCTGCGACTCCAATTTCTACTTCTTCCGTCATCGTTGTTGAGAGAAGAGATTAGGGCTTTTTTTCCTTCTACTAAGAAAATAAGCGTTGTTCAGGAGGGAGGAAAAGAAATATAAAAAACAAACTTGTTCAGCTGGGGGGGGGGGGGGGGGGGGGGGGGCGGGTGTTGAGTTTTGGTATTTTGAAATTAAGAACAAAAGGTAACATACATTGGGTTGGATTGAGTTAATAGTGTGGTCTCCCTCTTCTCTTAGCCAATGAGAGAGAGGGTTTTGTTCACCCTCTTTTAGGGAGGGTGAACAAAATTGCTCTCCAAATTTTCTATTCTAATACAACATGTTGTTGCACCAAAAAATATGGATACACGTTGATGTACCTGAAGATTGTCCCAGAGCTAGCTCTTCGTGAAGTCAGGTAGGTGTTCCCCATGTCCGCCATTACATCTTCTTAGTCCTCTTGTGGAATAGGACCGGTCCAATTGGAGAAAAAAATGGATACACGTTTGATGTACCCGAACTTCTCTCATTTCATGCATCCGATCGATTTCATAGGTCCGAAAAAGGCTCCAGATTGGTCCCAATTATCTGGGAATTGCAGTAATGTCCTTCTTCGATGCATCCATGTGAGGATTTGGCTCAGATTAATGGACCAAAAGGGTGGCCTTCTAGAAGCCTTAGACATCAGCTGCAATTGTAGAAGCAACAGAGCATTTAAGATAATGGTTGAATTCTGGTCTCTTTGGCTGTGTGCCTTGTCTTCTTTCCGTTGGATACAAGGCTCCCCTTTGTGCCTATTTATACTTGCAGTGATTTCATCTACCCCAGCTCCTCCATTGCCTCCATAAGGTTTGAGCAACCGGAAATATCTATTTCTACAAGAGATTCTAGCATACCAATGCTTTTTGGAAGCTTTCTCAGTCTTTTGCAATCTTGTAGATTCACAGACTCTATCCTGTGTAGTACTCCGATAGATTCATGGACCTTGATCAAACTTGGACAAGCTTTGAGAACCAATTTCTCTAGGCGTGGAATTCTCGAGAAATCTGGAGTTTTCTCAAGTTTTGGGGAGTGACTGAGATTTAAAATTTTCAACGATCCAAGAACCTATTTGGAAAAGAAACGTAATGCCAGACAAGTTTAAAATGTGCTCTTCTCATGCAACTAAATAACCGAAATCATTATAAATTTCTTAAAAATAGAAGCAAAACAGAGTATCTTACTATAGCTGACGATCGAATCTGCTGGAGCTTTGGACAACGTGATAAATCCAATGTTTGGAGGCCTGTAAGATCATTAATGAAGTTTGGTAGGCTAGAAACTGGATTTCCACCAACAAATAAATGCTTCAACTTGGAGAGCTTACTAAGATCCCTGGGAAATGCATCCTCAGTGAGATTGCAATAACAAAGATCTAAACGGACCAAAGAGCTTCGTAAAGAGGCCAATGACATTTGTATCCTTGGACTTTTAACCCAAGGCCAAATAGATGCTTGTGATACAACCTCCATAGTAAGGAAACGATCAGTATCCATTCCACTTGCTTTAAGCACTTGCAGTGATTTCATCTTCACAAGCTCCTCTATTGCCCCCATAAGGTTTGAGCAACCGGAAATATCTATTTCTACAAGAGATTCTAGCATACCAATGTTTTTTGGAAGCTTTCTCAGTCTTTTGCAATCTTGTAGATTCACTGACTCTATCCTTCGTAGTTCTACGATAGATTCATCAACCTTGAACAAACTTGGACAAGCTTTGAGAACCAATTTCTCTAGGCGTGGGATTCTCGAGAAATCCGGAGTTTTCTCAAGTTTTGGGGAGTGACTGAGATTTAAAATTTTCAATGATCCAAGAACCTATTTGGAAAAACGAAAGTAATGCCAGACAAGTTTAAAAGGTGCTCTTCTCATGCAACTAAATAACCGAAATCATTATAAAATTCTTAAAAATAGAAGTGAAACAGAGTATCTTACTTTTGTTTTTGTCCAAAGTTGCTTCAAGTTGCTATAACGCATGTCAAGAGAGACCAAGTTCTCCAAAGGAAAATCATTGGGGAAAGATGTTGATGGAAAACCATGCCAATACAACCATCGTAATCTCTTGGGAAATGCCTTGAATGTTCCAGATAGTTGTACATCGCTCAGCTTGAGTAGTCTCAAATTATACATCTTTTCAAATGTATTTGCTTCAATCACAGACATTTCGGAATTTCTCAACATGTTCATGTCAAGTACAAGGCCTTCAGTTATTTCCGTACCCTTTGAAGAAAATTAAAAACACAGAAACAATAGTTAGATACTTGCAAGCATGTGCAAAATTAATACACTTAACCATGAGACAAAACATGTTTCTTACAATTTTTTCTAGCAAAATGTTGAAGGATTCTCTTGGGCGCCAAATTCTGCTTCGCTTCTCGGGATGCTTAGATTCACGGCAAACAATTTGTTTTCCCATGTCCTGAAGTAACTGATGCATTTGCAGCTTCTCATTTTCAAATGTTAAGAGATTTCGGTCGACAAGGTTATGAATTCCAGCAAGTGGAAAACAATGATCACATCCTTCTAGTATTTTGATAATTTTATTTTTCTTTTTTCCAACAAAGAAACAAGCTATGTCCAGGAATAGATCTTTATCGTGCTTATCTTTTAGAGAATCATAACTTATTTCAAGTTTTTCTAGAATTGCATTATCAGAAGTTGCTTCCAATTTCTGTAACTCACTTTCCCATAGATTTGTATTTTTTCTTCGTAAAGAAGAGCCCAACACTTGAAGAGCTAGAGGAAGCCCATCGCAATGTTGCACAAACCTTGTTGATAAGTCCATGTGACCTTGAGTGGGGTGTATTTGTCCAAAAGCATGCCAACTGAAAAGCTCTAGTGATTCATCATAGCCTAATTTTTGAGGTCTGTACACTTCATAAATTTCATCAGCATTCATCATCCTCTCAATCCTAGTGGTTATGATTATTTTACTTCCTGGTTTAAACCAATCTTGTTGGCCAGCTAATGCAGATAGTTGGTCTCTTTGATCCACATCATCAAGGACCAGAAGAACTCTTTTATTGGCTAAGACATATTTCATCCTCCTACATCCATCATCAACATCGTTCACTTTGTGCTCTTTTTTTCCCAAAATATTTGAAAGAAGCTGTCTTTGCAAATGGACTAATCCATTGGGTGCTTTGGCAACTTCTCTAATATTTTGGAGGAAACAGGCAGCATCATATCTAGCATGGTTTGAGTTAAAAACAACTTTAGCAATCGTCGTCTTGCCTATTCCACCCATTCCACATATCAAAAGAACACCAACCCTGGTTGAGCTATCTTTTAGCCATGAAGTAACTCGCATGGTTTGCCAATCCATACTTACTAGATGGTTGCCAACCATCAGATGCTTGCCAACTACCTTGCTTTTGAGTTGACCAACAATTTCCTCAATGAATTTGGCTTCATACCTAAAAGTTTAATATGAGGAAAATGAAACAAAGTAAGATTAGAAAAGATTTGAGAGAAAAAAATCAAAATTTCCACGCAGATATCCAAACAAATGATTACTTAAAATGTTTTATGTGAGTTTTTCTTTTCTTCTTATTTCAATTTTTATCGGTAAGAATAACAGTATATGAAAAAGAAGGGATCTAGTAGATGCACCGACATAAAAAATGAAGGCCACGTACAAAGAGGTTCTACGCACAGCGACACATATAAGAAAAAGAAAAAAAAAAACTATGAACTAAAGGATTTGATAATGAGTAGCATCACTTTCCCAGACTCCCAACGTTGCAAACTACAAAGGTAAAGGCTTTCATTTCTAACTAAAGAGCTTTCCACACCATCAAAATGCCTTTCGAAGGTTCAATGCAAATGGTGGATCTTTCTGGGGAGAGATATGCATGGCAGTCGTAAATGGCACAAAATCGAAGAAGGGGTTGGATTAGAACTACAATAAACTCAAAAGGGTAATGAAGCTTTTAAAGTTAGTTTGAATGCGGGGGAGTAGCTCATTAACTATGACTAGGACTAGCTAGGAGAGAGGAAAACCTCTTATAGGAGATCCAGACCAGCTCGTCCCCTTTCACATGTCTGTTAATCTTACAGAACACGCCCTTTTGTGTTTCAATTCTATACAAGGTTTATATTTGCAACCTGCTTTCACCTCTTGTGGAGCCCGTTCATACGGAAATTTGCTTCTGCTTTAAATGTGCCCATGTACTTGACGGTGAGATGGTCCCCCATGGATTAGTTTAGGTGTGTGTTCCTCAACCACCCCCTCTCTCAGCACGATCCTCAATAAATTTTTCCTTCCACTATTTCTCCCATTTCTCTATTTGTCTGTCTACTTATTACCCCCATAATCTCTCTCAAAGCCTAAAACTACAAAAAAAACATACCATAAAAAGTAGATAGAAGAAGCAAAGATTTTACAAAAAAAAAATAGAAAGAATTGCCGAAACATATGATCTTCGAAATGACTAAAGGTCACAGAACCAACCATAAAAGGGTATCCAAATAGAGTTGCAGATCTTCAAAAGAACCCTATGGTTCTACAGATGAGACCCCTACAAGATGAGACCCCTACAAGCCTTTAAGAGGAATTCACTCAAGAAGTCCAAATCCTAATGAGAGAGTAATGCTATGTTTATACTAAAGTCAGAACATTGCCAGATTATGTTTCCTTTGTATATAGAGTCCAAAATCACTAAAGAAACTCCAAAACTAATATTTAAGAAGTCCAAAACAGAATAAAATTGGCTAACCCATGCATCGATTGTCTGGTCGGACTCAAACACCATCCGGACGGAAACAACCGAAAGCTTTTGAGTCAAATCACAAACGGGCCTCCTGGGCGGCTGTGACTCCTGTCCGGATGGGATTTACATAACAAAAAATCGAGCCAAAAATCCCACATTAGCAACCCGACAATGTAACAAAAATCATGTACATTTCTCAAGAATTTATGCATAGATGTACGCTAGTATGTTCTTCTACAAGTAAAATAAAAGAAAAAAGAAAAAAGATTAATGATGTGGTGGATACTCAGGCACTGGTAGCAGGTGTGGCAGTCAAGCACTGGTAGTAGATGTGCATGTCAGCCAAGGATTGGAAACAATAAGTTTGGTCCTTACAAACTTAAGACATGAAACAAGATACAAGTTGTAACAGTTGTTAATAAGTAGCACGAGGGGAGTGTTTCATGTCGAAACATTGGAAGGGAAGTTAGTTAGAGGGACTATAATAGAGACACAGGATGAGAAGGAGGTGCTTCAAGTCCAATACAATCAAGCACTTAGGGATAGAAGTGAGAAAGGATGACAGATACTGTCATACTTCACTATAAATTAAACCACTTTGCTTTACTGTCATATTGTCAAGTCCCTCTGTACCTATTTAATGTTAATCCACTTCTGTACACATCACGTTGCACCTCACTTCATTCTACATTCTTAATACACTTCATAGAAGACTCTTTAGTACGTTAGCATAGGTTTAAAAACAAAACAAAAGGCAGGACTACATTCACGGAGTTTTTGTTAACTAGTAGCATGCCCTTGCAACATGCATCAAAATGCAATAGCGATAATATTTGCGATATCATGTTGCATGTACAATTTAGCACAAAAATATTTGCGATATCATGTTGCAAGTTCTTGTAACTTATATAACTCTGTGTATAACAAAGATAACTTGAAGATAAGAACACTAATATGGTGATTACAAATTAATAGGTTATGGTTTCCCAATACCATCTCAGTAATTTTAGAGAAGGTTTAACTGTTGGTGTCCGAAAGAATACACTAGTAGGTTAGCACTTAGCAGTTCAGAAGTAGTTTTCACCATACATACATTTGTGTAAACTCCACACACTTTTTTTTTTTTTTTATAAATCAAGTGTCCCATTCCGTCTAGTAGTGGGGCTCAATTGAAGCCGGGGAAGAGAGCCCCCATACGGACTGGTCCCAAATCTTGGGGAACCAATCCCACCATCCACAAGTGGGGCTCAATAAAAGTTAGGACAAAGTTCTATGGACTTGTCCCAAATCCTCGGGACCAATCCCACTAGGGACGGAGACAAGAATCTCGCAATGGGATCAATATTTAGACATGTACCTATACCTGATCTTCTTCTTATTTGCTTATAAAAAAATGAATATCTATTACAACTAGAAAACGTGTGTTTGGAACTTGTGGGAAAAAATGGAAAAGAAGGAAAAAAATTAAAAAAATTTCTTTCCCTTGTTTGGTTTTGTAGAGAAAGAGAAGGAAAAGTTTGAAAAACATGTACAATTAATTTTCTCTCCAGTTTCTTCTCAATTCTGCCTCCAATTTTCCTCTTTATTATTTTCTCTTCCTTTCCCTTTCCATACTGAAGTTCCAAACAGAGTTAATTTCTGGTATTTTATAACTGTAAAGAAGAGAGAATTGAAGGAGACAACTTTCTTCAATTTTTAGTAAATATAAATGTGCTTAGTATAGTTAATAACTGAGTACAGTCCCATCAATCCATGAAATAATTCTCCAATATAGTATATGCATACGTTAGTAAAAGGGGAATTAATCTCTAAATTACCCGTCAAATTGATTTTGGAAAACCATCCTGGCCATACTCGCAACCTTGTTAAGCGCCTCTGTAAGGACCCGTATTTTTTCGGATATTATTTAAACGTTTTATAAATATAAAAAAATAAATAAATAAATAAATAAATAAAAAATAAAGTAAAATGTGAAATTGATTGAGTTTATTTTAGTTGTGGGTCAATGTGCAAGAGTTTGAAATATGTGGGTGTTAGTGTGATAAAGTGCATGTGTGTATAAGTGTGTGTGTGCCAGGGGAAAATAATTCCCAAAACCCCATCCCATTCTCTCTCCCGTTCTCTCTCTCGGCTCTCTCTACCTCTCTCACTCCCTCACCCAAAAACTCACCTCTAAATTCAAAACCCACAATAAATAACCTCCAAACCTTCATCCATTCACGTTGTTGAGCTTGAAATTTCGTGGGTTTCGCTCGGAGGAGGAGATTCGGTTGATTTTGAAGTTTTCGGAGTCTAGGGCTTGATCAATCGCTTGGGTTTCGATCGAATCACTTGAGGTAGGAAATTCTATCTCTCTTTATATGTTTTATGAGTGATTTGGTGCATGAATCGTGCTTGTAATGTCGTGTTTAAGTTTGGATTGAAAATTCGTAGTTGCTGTCAGAATTGTCTGTTCTTCCTAAATTCCTACCGGTAGGCTCGTTCTTTCTACCGGTAGAACGTCGTTACTTTACCAGAAAATCGACTCCCTACCGGTAGGAGCTTTTTCTCTACCGGTAGAACGATTGAGAAATTTTGTCAACCAGCTCAAACGTACAGCAGCAGCTCAAAAGCTGCTCAACGTATCGATCTTCTACCGGTAGGAATTCCTTACCTACCGGTAGGTCAAGCATGTATCGAACTTCTACCGGTAGGAATTTCTTGCCTACCGGTAGGTCACGCTCGAATTTGAATGTTGGCCTTTCTGTTCTCAGTTTCTACCGGTAGGGACTTTTTACCTACCGGTAGGTCAAGTTCTACCGGTAGGACTTGCCTGCCTACCGGTAGGACTTGCCTGCCTACCGGTAGGAGAGTAAGAGTTTGAGCTGCTTTCACCTGCTTCTTTGAGCTGCTGCAGCTTCTTTCAGCTGCTGCAGTATCTTTCAGCTGCTTTCCTATATCTTTCATATATCTTTCAATTCACATGTCGAAGCTTTTCATTGACTCTAATGAGTTTGTTTACGCATTCTTCCAAATGTTTTGGTGAATGTTACTTGTTCCTCACTTAAAGTGGCATCCAATGGACTAGAGTGAACATGTCTAGGGATTCGACGAGTACTAGTGCAATCCGTTTTCTCTCTCGACTCGTAAGATTCTCAGATTCCTTTAGTACATGCTTTTACAGACTCCGAGTATAGAAACTAGATAATCGGGCATCGTAGAGTCTAGTCGTGGGTTCATTTGTGGTATGCGAAGGTACGGGGGTGTACTCATGATATGGATGACAGTTAGGAACGGTTTGAGATGTAATCAGTGTGGTGGATTGGTTGATTGTTTAAAATAACTTATGTCCTCTCGACTCTCTCTCTATGAGGTTCAAGTGTAGAAACTAACGGATGAAGTATGGTAGGATTATACGTACGGGCTTGATATGCTATGTCTGATGCAAATGGGTAAACTAGTGAAAAGGCATGAACATGTATATTTGTGGAGTCACGTAATGGTTAATTAAAATTCAGCTGTATAACCGTTAAAGGGATGATGAAATTGATTATGAAAGGCTGTTGATTGTGAAAAGTGTGAAAGGTGACCCAAGTGGTCGTTATTGAGGGAAAAGACTCGGGGTGACCCTGCGCTCGAGGGAACTAGACCCGAGGTGACCCAACTGATTCATATTATTGGAGGAAAAGACTTGGGGTGACCCTGCGCTCGAGGGAACTAGACCCAAGGTGACCCCACCTGATTATTGTTATTGAGGGAAAAGACTCGGGGTGACCCTGCGCTCGAGGGAACTAGACCCGAGGTGACCCTAGTGATTATTTGATGGAAAATACCGGATTAAAGGAAAAAGAAAGGTTTTGCAATTAAGGGATTTAATGAAGATCAATGTGGACACGAGAAAGATTGTACTACCGTACGAAGAATAATAAGATGTTTTGATTTGATTATAGACAAATGTGGAATGACGGGAGTTTAATAACATAACTAGTTAAAGAAGTAAACGGCTAGTGACATTGATGTGAAGTCTAGGACTCTTGGGCGATAATTCGCAGCTTGTTGGTAGTCATTTGTGGTATAGGCGTATCTGTCAGTACTCATTCATTCTCGGTGCATGGTTCATTCAAATTGCATATAGCTTGAGTTTAGAATTTTCTACTGGGCTAGTGTAGCTCAACCAAATCTTTCTTTTCAGGTTCTGACGTCGGGCAATAGATTGCATGCATTGTGTGCTTGACAGTAAAAGACTCTTGGAAGTTGACATCACTGGTTATTTCGTCATTGTTGTGAAGATCTCATTTTTGTTAAAGATGATTTTGTAATTAATTACTACTGAATTTTCTTTTGACCAAAGTTGTAATTATCTAAACTTAAGGACTTGTTTGTAAATTAAACAGGTGGGAAACTCTTTTGGGTAACGTATATGATATGCGAGGTTTCTCTTTTATTGAAATGTATTATTTAATTATGATGAAAATCGGGGGCGTGACAAATTGGTATCAGAGCATAAGTTTAGAATACCTTGAGACCGTGGGGAGACTTTTAGTCTCAGGGGTTCAAAAATCGATGCATCTTTTTACAAAATCACATGTGTGCTTGCATGAAGAGTCAGTATATCGATGTGACATTGCATATATTTATATATATCACAATAGAGTGGCGCAAAGTTGTTGACTTCGGTTGGAAAGGTTGGAGAGTTGTAGCACATAATTAGATGGCTAATGTCGATGATTTCATTTCTTATGCTTCCATAGTAGGATGTCTTCGAGACGTGGAGATAGGTGTGGTGAGACCGAGGATCGTGAGCACCAGGGCTATAGCGTATACGGGGAGAATGAAGCGAGCCAATGTACTAGGGATGAAGCGATGTTTCCTGAGATCGTTGAGTGTGCGAAGAGTGTTGACATTCTGGAAGGTGCGCAAGGTGGTGTGAATGTGGGAGAAACTAGGCATTGAGTCGTTAGCACAAGATCATCTTCAGAGGGTGTTGAGAGTTCAGGAAGGAAGAAACGTAGAGTATCAGATCACTTTATTCAGGACCAGCAGGGCTTTAAGCCACCTCTTTATACCGGGACTCCAAGAGTTCTTCTCAAGTGTCAGACCGTGTGTTATCAATGTCGTCAGTTTGGTCATATTCGTTCTCAATGTCCATGGCGTGGGGGATCTTGTTATACTTGCGGCGAACGTGGCCACATGGCAAGGAATTGTCCTTGGGGATTGGGAGTACCTGGTGAGTCGAGCTCGATGCAGCAGGAAACACATACGTCGAAACAGCAACAGATGCAGTTCCGCCGCTAAACTACCACCCCCCCTATTCTCTAACTCTTAGAAGCGTCACTTGTTTGAGGTATCATTTCTTCCTAGTTGTTCTACTCATTCTCTACAATACTTTTGATTTGGAAGCATTTCACTCATTGAGAATCGTATTCTTGTCCATGTTTGGAAAAGAAAATAAGAAATTTTAGTCCACGTGTGTTGAGAAATATCGATAGATCATATTTGCCGAGATTCGGGGTTAATCGTTCCATATAGAAGTGTTGTCTTTGACTTGGTGATGATTGATATAATTTGAGGTGGAGACTGGTTGTAACCATGGTAGTTGTTGATATTCCGAACCCGATCTCATGAGAGTTGTTTCTTTACTTACCCTCCTTTGCTGGCCTGGCTAAATCTTGTTCAAATTCTATTGTAAGTCATCGTGAAGTCTGATATATTGTTGACCTGCCAAAATTCTTGATATTTGAGTTAATCGTTACGCAATCCATTCTTGGCTTTTCTCGGATATATTCAAATTCTTATGGTGAAGTACCTTTTAACACTTTTACTGTTGAGAGAAATTGATGAATGTTCCTCGTTTTCCATTCGAAGTTTTATATTGACATCATCATGTTTGGGGATAAGCTTTCGTTGGTCATTTTAGGTTCCTCTGTCGCAACTTTCATTTTCATCGTTAGCCTGTAACATTCAGTCTATGGGAATGTTTATTTTGCAACTTCAACCTATTAAACCAATTTATGGTCACATACTTTATGATATATAAATCCATTGATATTGTTCAATTCAGACTTTGATGCTACCGTTACCAACTTGGTGCTACCATTTGTTTTGATCCCTTAACTATGAAATCGAGTGATTTGAACTTGTATCCTCTCTGTATTCATTTGTTTGCATGGATCCATTTGGTTGGTTTGAACTTCATTGCTGTGATTACTGTTCTATCTATTGAAATTTGTTACCCTAGTTGAGTTCTTATGTCGCAATTGGCGCAAAATCTTGTGGTAACATATTTATTGAAATCTATTGGCTGGTATCGATCAATCTGAATTCACTTGTTGAGGTTTCTCTCGGTGTCATTCAACTCTATTATGTTTTTTTTTTTCAACTCTGGAGACACATGATGAATCATTCTGTAACACTCAGCCTTAACTTGTTGGAAGGTCTTACCATTCCCGGTATTGGACAAATTTTTGATCTTGTATCAGTTAACTTACCAGAGATTTGTTTCACTTCTTGTATTTATCCTTAGTATCGACATCGTTCAGTTGCTAAAGGTTCTTCACTGACTCTGTTGACTCGTAAAGCAATAAGAAAGTCATGATCAGTCATTTCAAATTTCTTGGGTTATCATGAAAAGGTATTTCGAATTGTTGCCAAACCGCCCTGAAGATTCCACGTGTTCTTTGAATTTCGGATGCCTCGTTACCATTCTTCCAATTCTTGATTAACATTGCTTGAGTTTTGTAGCTTATTCGTTTCGTTTGAGATGACAAATCGAATCCTTCTCGAAATATAGAATGACCCAACCTAGAGTGAAAATTTGGTGCAACTCTTAGGAGAATTAGCTTGTGTTATGGACCTGTTAATACGACGAATTCTATTTGCCGACGATATTTGGAAGCTCGAGAGAGAATGACCAAAAAGAGGAGGGTGAAAATCGTCAAAGATTACTAACCGTGTAGGGCCGATCAAGGAATCATGTTGACCGTTGTCCTCACCCAATGTCATTTGAAGAAAGGAAATCATGTATTTTGCAAATCATCACTGCGTTGGAGTTTGTCTCGTCTTGGGTGGAAAATGAGGCTTTAATCGCTAGAAAGATAGGTTAAGTATCGGATACGGCGTGTGTCTTTTGGATAACCAGGCGACAACCGATGAAATCCAGTTGGAAGAGGCGCTTGATCTCCGCACCTTCTAGATGGAAGTCTCGGGAAGTCAATTGGACTATCGAATTACGTTTAGAGGCAAGACCTTTGTGCTTGGATAGATAATCGTATATAGAAATTTTGCAATAAATAGAGGCTTCAAAATTGTGTACCGTTTGGCATTGCTACTGAAATTTTCAGGTATTTGTGATTTGCTCTATGTGTAGATATTAAGGAGTTACGAATCAAATCCATTGCATATGTTAGAACGGTCCGAATTTGAGTTGGAAGCTGGTGTGTCCCATGGTGAGAATCCGACACGTATCCTAAATTGAGTAGTCAAGTGTTAAGAGGTAAGCCGATGCCGTTAGCGCGAGTTGGCATGGGAAGGGAGAACGAAGTTAGAAAGATACACTCGTGCTTGTTGTGATTTGACTTATATGAATCATTGATGTAGATATTCTTGATTATCAAATTGTTCCATGATGAATACCGTTACGATTGAGGCGTATCTATGTGTTGCTTGTTTGATTGAGCTAGGTTTAGCAAATTTCGAGGACGAAATTTCTTTAAGGAGGGTAGGGTGTAAGGACCCGTATTTTTTCGGATATTATTTAAACGTTTTATAAATATAAAAAAATAAATAAATAAATAAATAAATAAATAAAAAATAAAGTAAAATGTGAAATTGATTGAGTTTATTTTAGTTGTGGGTCAATGTGCAAGAGTTTGAAATATGTGGGTGTTAGTGTGATAAAGTGCATGTGTGTATAAGTGTGTGTGTGCCAGGGGAAAATAATTCCCAAAACCCCATCCCATTCTCTCTCCCGTTCTCTCTCTCGGCTCTCTCTACCTCTCTCACTCCCTCACCCAAAAACTCACCTCTAAATTCAAAACCCACAACAAATAACCTCCAAACCTTCATCCATTCACGTTGTTGAGCTTGAAATTTCGTGGGTTTCGCTCGGAGGAGGAGATTCGGTTGATTTTGAAGTTTTCGGAGTCTAGGGCTTGATCAATCGCTTGGGTTTCGATCGAATCACTTGAGGTAGGAAATTCTATCTCTCTTTATATGTTTTATGAGTGATTTGGTGCATGAATCGTGCTTGTAATGTCGTGTTTAAGTTTGGATTGAAAATTCGTAGTTGCTGTCAGAATTGTCTGTTCTTCCTAAATTCCTACCGGTAGGCTCGTTCTTTCTACCGGTAGAACGTCGTTACTTTACCAGAAAATCGACTCCCTACCGGTAGGAGCTTTTTCTCTACCGGTAGAACGATTGAGAAATTTTGTCAACCAGCTCAAACGTACAGCAGCAGCTCAAAAGCTGCTCAACGTATCGATCTTCTACCGGTAGGAATTCCTTACCTACCGGTAGGTCAAGCATGTATCGAACTTCTACCGGTAGGAATTTCTTGCCTACCGGTAGGTCACGCTCGAATTTGAATGTTGGCCTTTCTGTTCTCAGTTTCTACCGGTAGGGACTTTTTACCTACCGGTAGGTCCTTTCTGTTCTCAGTTTCTACCGGTAGGGACTTTTTACCTACCGGTAGGTCAAGTTCTACCGGTAGGACTTGCCTGCCTACCGGTAGGAGAGTAAGAGTTTGAGCTGCTTTCACCTGCTTCTTTGAGCTGCTGCAGTATCTTTCAGCTGCTGCAGTATCTTTCAGCTGCTTTCCTATATCTTTCAATTCACATGTCGAAGCTTTTCATTGACTCTAATGAGTTTGTTTACGCATTCTTCCAAATGTTTTGGTGAATGTTACTTGTTCCTCACTTAAAGTGGCATCCAATGGACTAGAGTGAACATGTCTAGGGATTCGACGAGTACTAGTGCAATCCGTTTTCTCTCTCGACTCGTAAGATTCTCAGATTCCTTTAGTACATGCTTTTACAGACTCCGAGTATAGAAACTAGATAATCGGGCATCGTAGAGTCTAGTCGTGGGTTCATTTGTGGTATGCGAAGGTACGGGGGTGTACTCATGATATGGATGACAGTTAGGAACGGTTTGAGATGTAATCAGTGTGGTGGATTGGTTGATTGTTTAAAATAACTTATGTCCTCTCGACTCTCTCTCTATGAGGTTCAAGTGTAGAAACTAACGGATGAAGTATGGTAGGATTATACGTACGGGCTTGATATGCTATGTCTGATGCAAATGGGTAAACTAGTGAAAAGGCATGAACATGTATATTTGTGGAGTCACGTAATGGTTAATTAAAATTCAGCTGTATAACCGTTAAAGGGATGATGAAATTGATTATGAAAGGCTGTTGATTGTGAAAAGTGTGAAAGGTGACCCAAGTGGTCGTTATTGAGGGAAAAGACTCGGGGTGACCCTGCGCTCGAGGGAACTAGACCCGAGGTGACCCAACTGATTCATATTATTGGAGGAAAAGACTTGGGGTGACTCTGCGCTCGAGGGAACTAGACCCAAGGTGACCCCACCTGATTATTGTTATTGAGGGAAAAGACTCGGGGTGACCCTGCGCTCGAGGGAACTAGACCCGAGGTGACCCTAGTGATTATTTGATGGAAAATACCGGATTAAAGGAAAAAGAAAGGTTTTGCAATTAAGGGATTTAATGAAGATCAATGTGGACACGAGAAAGATTGTACTACCGTACGAAGAATAATAAGATGTTTTGATTTGATTATAGACAAATGTGGAATGACGGGAGTTTAATAACATAACTAGTTAAAGAAGTAAACGGCTAGTGACATTGATGTGAAGTCTAGGACTCTTGGGCGATAATTCGCAGCTTGTTGGTAGTCATTTGTGGTATAGGCGTATCTGTCAGTACTCATTCATTCTCGGTGCATGGTTCATTCAAATTGCATATAGCTTGAGTTTAGAATTTTCTACTGGGCTAGTGTAGCTCAACCAAATCTTTCTTTTCAGGTTCTGACGTCGGGCAATAGATTGCATGCATTGTGTGCTTGACAGTAAAAGACTCTTGGAAGCTGACATCACTGGTTATTTCGTCATTGTTGTGAATATCTCATTTTTGTTAAAGATGATTTTGTAATTAATTACTACTGAATTTTCTTTTGACCAAAGTTGTAATTATCTAAACTTAAGGACTTGTTTGTAAATTAAACAGGTGGGAAACTCTTTTGGGTAACGTATATGATATGTGAGGTTTCTCTTTTATTGAAATGTATTATTTAATTATGATGAAAATCGGGGGCGTGACAGCCTCACTCCATCCCTTCACTTTCTCAGCTGCCACTTCCCTTTTCCCGAAACCCAGATTCTTCAACTGCTCCTTAATTTCCCCCGAATCCACCTCATAAACCATGGGCAAAACGAAGTGATCGGACTTCTTACATTGCTTGAGAATAGTCTCGACTTCAAGCAGGCACGCCGTGGAATTGGTGTAGTTCTTCGATCACCGACGTCCTGGAATTCGTGATTGCCTTCTGCAACTCGGGTTTGATAACATCACCCCTGTCGATCTCATCGTCATCTCTGAATGTCTGGAACCCCTCGCGCTTCAGAACGTGGTAGAGGTGATTGGTGAACTTTTTGCGGGTGTCTAAGCCCCTAGAACTCAAGAAAATGTCGTATCTACCTTTGAATGAGGAGGAGGAGGAGGAATTTTGGGATTCTGAAGTTGCCATTGATTTAAGAAAATGCAGAGCTTCAACGACGAGATGAGTAGTGGACTGGCGCAGGGACTGTATTTATAGCATCTACGTAGAGATCCAATTCCCTTTACAAGTGTGTATGTATACACAAGTGTGGTGGGAATAAATCACGCGGTTTTGCGGACCCACCAATAACCGAGGGGGAAGACTCGTCGGTAATGGTCAGGTATTATCGAAAGTCCTTATTTTATTTTAGGATTATCGATTTTCCCTTTTTATTATTAGTATATATCTCGGTCGCCATCGACTAGAGAGCAGTTAGAAAACCGTCGCGCCTGATTTCGGCCCTGCTTTTCGTTCGTTCCAGAAATAGAAATTACTGTGGTAGCTATATTTTTTTGTTGGGTAATGTTCATGACCCATTGAGCATTTAAGTTGACCCAATTGAAACCCAATTAAGACCCAATAATAAATGGGTTAGTTGGGTTTAGACCCATTCTGACCCAACTAATAAATGGGTTGGGTTGGGTCTATTTTTTAATAGATGGGTTTGGGTTTCTTAATGGGTCTGGATTCAATTTGCCACCTCTAGTAGGCAGCCATCATACAACTGTGGTGCTGAAGTGGTCACCATTGTTGTTTAAAGATTTAACTAAGCTCTATTTCTGACTTACTTCCAACATTCAGTTCAGTAAACTCTCGTAACATTGGGAGTACCTAGCTTGTATTGTCTTTGGATTCCTCGAACATAAGGCATTATAAACTTTTAAATTGACGTCGCTTGTGGTTTTATATACCAGTGTAGTGGTCGTCCACAATTGATATATATAGATTTTCTTTGGAATATGCCTATCATTGAACCTCTTGCCTTGTCAACTTTGCAAGAGTTAGAGCGGTATAGAGAGGAACTTGAAGCTTTGTTATTAGTTGAAGAAAGAGCTTGAGACGGCAACAAAGGATTTTACCCATAGGCCGTCACACTTTCGAGCTTGAACTTGAAGACTACAAAATTGAGTTTTTCACCACGGTCATGACTTTTCTCTTTTCGTATAGGTTTGTTTCTTCTAATCGAGTGTTGTTTTTTTCGAGACTTCGTACCTTGACGGGACGAATTGTAAAAATGCCTTGTTTGTTGTGCATACTTGAATAGGGCTCGATTCATTGTACTTGTATTCAGAGAGAGGATATCAGATATCAATTGTCAATGTACTGAACCATTTCTATTCCACAATGCATCGTGATTCATGTTTCCACCATATTCGGTTTTGTAATGGAATTTCTTCAGCTGCTACAGTTAAATAGATATGAGCTTAGTGCATAGGGATTTTGCTGTCTTTTTTAGGGCTACTGTTAGCCCAAAGGTTCCTATGATACCTTGTTGATTTTGATGATAACTAACCATAGATTATTAAAGGAGAAATATAATTGATTTAATGATATTTGATACTGATTTGGATAAAAGTTTAAGTTGTAGGATTTGATTAAGTTACACAAGGAGAGAGCCTGCTTCAAATCACCATCTTCAATGGTTAGGTTTTGAATTAAAAGGAAGAAGATTAAGGACATATCTTCTCCTAATTTTTAATTGGCTACAAGGAATTTTATGGAATGCAAAAGCTAATCAAGGAGGAGGATTGAAGATTACTTGGGAGCTTCATTATCTCTAACGGCTAGTTGATGGGCTAAGTAAGTGGAAGATTGATTTCTAGATTGAAGAAGCAAATAAGTCAAGTGGAAGAAATCATTGTCTGCCTTAAAGGTATGACTACCTAAATTGTTCCTAACGGCTAGTTGGAATTTGGATGGAAGAATTAATGGTCGAGATAAATTAATTAGGAGGAAAGAAATCAAGTTTGGAGGTTGATTCTTTCCATCGGCTATTTTGGTTCTTGAAGGATAAATACAAGAAGAGAAGGAAAACAAGGGAGTAGAGAGAACTCTTGAAGAAAATTGCTGTGAGCCATCACTTGAAAATCTATTAGTTATAATTTGAGCTTTCATCTTGATATTTTTACATTTGTGTGAGAGAGTTCTTATTTTGATTTTTATTGTAAAAGGGATTGTACACTCTTATTCATACTCTTGTGAGTGATTTTGGAGAGAATCACTTGGTGTTACTAGCAACGGAGTCAAAATTAATTGGGTTAGGTGTGACTAACACCACTGGAGTCAAAAATAGTTGGAGGGCTTGAGGATAGATCGCTCGTTATAAAGGTTGTCTAGCATCCGTGAAGCTAGAAGGATTATAACTATTGAAGATAGTGTAGCAAATCCTGAGTTGGACAATTGGGGAGTGGACTAAGCCGTGAAGTTGCGGACTGAACCACTATAAATCCTTGTGTTTGATTTTCTCTTCCCTACTCTCTTTACTTTCCGTTTTGCATATCAATATTGCATGAGTAGAATAATACTATATCATTGAAATTGAAATTGTAATTGAATAGATTGCAATTAGTTTTTTTTTTTTAATTCCGCATTATATTTGAGATACCCAAATCACATCCTCTTGGTTGATATTTGGACCAACAATTGGTATGCATATATAGCAGTCGCAAATGGCACAAAATAGAAGAAGAAGGGTTGGATTAGAACTGCCTAAAACAAACTCCTTCAAAACCTAAAAACAAATAACAAATAACAAAAAACAAAACAAAACAAACCATAGAAAGTCGAGAGAAGAAGCGAGAATACAATCAATTGTTGCTAGGTGTCTATTGGTCAAACATAAAAGCTACATATGCATGGCCCTATCACATGGTGTCTTGTGCGAAAATAATGAAAGTTTTAATTATTAAGTCTGTCCAATTAGATTAAGTGACCTGGTGATATAAAAATTATATCTCCTCATAGAAAATTATCTTCCTTAAATACTAAATAGGAAGAAAGGATAATTATACAAGAAAGGATAAGTCTGTCCCTCAAAATCTCGCCGTTCAATCGAGGATTAATTTTTTTGATTCAAAAATTAATCAGAGATTACACCCATTCTGTTCAAATTAATAAAATATCTTCGTCGTTCACATGGCAAACTCAGGGGTCCGACCGACAGCCCAACGATGACGAACGATCAAGTTCTCCCGGAACAACGGTCGGTAAGGCGTCGAAATTTTTGAGAACCCGACAACATCGGTTCGGTTGTCGAACCCAATAGGACGGACACGTGCATATCGAATGACTAAAACATAACGAATGACTACATTCATCAACTTTGTATGCGATAGTAAAAGGGAGAGATAATCTCTAAATTACCCGTTAGATTGATTTTGGGAAACCATCCCAGCCATGCTCGCAACCTCCTTAAGTGCCGCACTCCATTCCTTCACTTCCTCAACCGGCACTCTCTTTCTCTTTTTCCCGAAATCGAGATTTTTGGCTTGCTCCTTAATTTCCCCCGGATCCACCTCATAATACACGGGCAAAACGAAGTGATCGGACTTCTTACATTGCTTGAGAATCGTCTCGACTTCAAGCAGGCACGCAGTGGAATTGGCATAGTTCTTAGATAACACGATCACCGACATCCTGGAATTCGCGATTGCCTTCTGCAACTCGGGTTTGATAACATCACCCCTGTCGATCTCATCGCCATCTCTGAATGTCTGGAACCCCTCGCGCTTCAGAGCGTGGTAGAGGTGATCGGTAAACTTTTTGCGGGTGTCTAAGCCCCTAAAGCTCAAGAAAATGTCATATCTACCTTTGAATGAGGAGGAGGAGGAGGAAGAATTTTGGGATTTTGAAGTAGCCATTGATTGAAGAAAATGCAGAGCTTCAACGACGAGATGAGTAGTGGACTGGCTCAAGGGACTGTATTTATAGCATCTACGTAGAGATCCAATTCCCTTTACAAGTGTGTATGTATACAAAAGTGTGGTGGGAATAAATCACGCGGTTTTGCGGACCCACCAATAACCGAGGGGGGAAGACTTGTAGGTAATGGCCAATGACTTCTACCTCGGAAGGTTCGTTTGCGTGCACATCTTCAACTTTGTATTAATTGAGGCCTGGAACCATCTTCTTTGAGAAAATTAATCAGTTATGGGCTTGGTTCGATCACATCTCCAACTTTGTATCTCAGAATATTCGGTTATATCACTTGTAACATTATCTCTTTTTCATCGAAGTATTTTTTATGCCAAAAAAATGGCCGTCCGTGCTTTTAATTTTAACTGCTTCCCCATACTGTTCCCACTTCCCAGCTTAATGGTAATTTTCTTCCTTAGTTGATGCTATAACTGTAGTGATCAGAAGATAAACTAGCTAAGTACAGTTAACTCTATGCAGTTCGTGTGTGTTTACACCATATTTTAGTAAGTCAAAATTGTTGGTCGAATAGATCGACTAATGATACGTGGCAACGGCTAGAAAATCAAATCGGGGCACATCATGAGAGAAATAACTGCCTCATGCAGATCGCAGAGCAAGATGTGGAAGTAAGGAAGTAACCGCTCAATTTAAATCAAAGTGGGGAATTCCATCTGGTTTGAATTTCAAGTCAAAGTAGCAGCCTATAAATACAAAGACTGAAGACGTTTCGAAGCCCCACTCAATCGCCCAAAGGCTTCTACTTTTTATCTGTACTTTACCTTTCTCGTTCTAGGAGTAGCTTATAACGTAACCATCTATTCGATTGTGTTCTCACCGTCGATCGACTTCTATCTCGAAGAATAATAAAGTCCATTTTGTTGTTCTTCTTTCATCTCCATTCACTTCATTAAGTTTGCTTCCAGAAAAGTCCTGAAATACGGCAAGGATGTCACGCCCTCGATTTTCAACTAAAATAATAATATATTTTCCACAACAAAAGTCTTCCTCTCAAACTATATTTACCCTTAACTATCATGCCAATCCAAATAAAGAATCAAAGTCTCTTCTTTTACTCTCTAAAATTTTTTTTTTCATAAAGTCTCCCAAACGTTTATAAGTAAATGAGTTCCATAATGATCAAGGAGAGGAATTCACACATAGCTTTACATATATTCTAATCAAATGGTACAACTTTCCATTGCGAGTAAAGTACATAACATGAATTAGACTAGATAATAAACACTTCCTTTATGATACCAATGAAGCTCTCAAAAGACGTCTCAATGTGCACTCCATGCAATCCAAGCTAAGTGCCATGGCGAGTACCTGAAAGAATAGGGTGAGCTACACTAGCTCGTAGAGATATTCATACCTAAATTACATGCAGAAGTGAAGACAGATCACAAGGGAAAACATTTTCCAAAACCATACTTGTTTTGTCAAAAGTGAAGCTCAAAATGTCATACTCACGCTGGAAAATATTTAACTCCATTCCTTAAACACCAACACTCTCAACCACACACACACCAACATTCTTAAAAAATTTCAGCTTACCGCTACGGCATTACCCAACCCAATCCCTGCTTTTTCATTTCCATTTCAATGATCTAAAGATTAGTCTAAGTTCTTTAACGAAATGTTTTCACTTTCTTTTCTCATACAACTAGCCAACCTCACTCCAAAATATACATGCTAGGCATGTAGAGTTACAACAAAAGGTAAGCAATGACAAGTCAAACAATACCGCACCTTAACAACAAGAAAACTCACCCGTCAACCCCAAATCAATCTTCAAATCTCAAATTTAACATCTACTAAAAATCTCTTCACAATAAGATTTCTTTTATGAAACTCTCGCAATGCATAGCACCACAAGGTACCAAATATGCATTCACACAAAACAAGTTGACCACCGCATATCAGGAAAACAAGCCACAATGATTTAGAGATCTAAAAGAAGGAATATAAAACATGTATTGACATACTGGACAATCCAAGTTACCAACTCAAACTGACATTTCAATCTTAGTATGATGCTATATACTATGAAGATTCTCCATTTTCACTGTCACATGTTTCGATTTCATTTCCGAGCATTAAGGACCCCGTGCGTCCTATGTTCATTCCGGCATCACACCTTTTGGTGGATCCGTGGCTTTCTTGTACACTTCGGGGTTGGGACCCCGTGCGTCCACTAAAATCCTTTCGATTCAATTCCGGGCTTTTAGGACCCCCGTGCGTCCACTAAAATCCTTTCGATTCAATTCCGGGCTTTTAGGACCCCCGTGCGTCCACTAAAATCCTTTCCATTCAATTCCGGGCTTTTAGGACCCCCGTGCGTCCACTAAAATCCTTTCGATTCGCTTTTAGGACCCCCATGCGTCCACTAAAATCCTTTCGATTCAATTGCGTCCACTAAAATCCTTTTGATTCAATTCCGGGCTTTTAGGACCCCCGTGCGTCCACTAAAATCCTTTCATTCAATTCCGGGCTTTTAGGACCCCCGTACGTCCCATTTTCGGCATCGCACCTTACGGTGGATCCGTGGCTCTCACTATCGTTCAGTTAGTGTCACATATTCTCACTAACAAGCAATCTCTTTATCCACCGTTTCTCTAATCCCCACACATAGCAAAACATATCTCTCACACCAATACTTAGATTCAGTTACACGTAAATAATCTTGTCTTCATCATTTCAATAAAGAAAGCACAAAAACCCACATCCTTCACATTATAAATCAACCATTTATTTCACATCTCATATTACCACATAATGGACCCCCTTTGTGACATCTCCATTAAAAGTCTAATTTGCAAATACTTATAAAGATCCTCATCTTTGTAGTACTCATCAATGCTTAACAACCATGCACTCATGCCAAGTGATTCACCAAATCCTGTTTAACCTACTGCAAGTATCCCGCAAGCCCAAAGACTCAATCTCATGGAAAGACATCGAATAATTTACACATCGCGTCAAACATTCCACAACTTAATTTATCATCGATCGTATCATCCATCTAATCCATTTTCTATTCCAATCGTTTACAAGCATTTTAACCCTTATGCTCACTAGTTCTCATATCCCAATAATTAATCATTCACACTTGAAGTTCTGACTATATCCGATCAAATAACATAAATTTAAAAACGACATTTAAACCATCGAAAAGTAGGCTTCTTCTTCTTTGAATCCATAGGTAATACATCAAAAACAAAGTTTGGGTAACCTAACTACGGCCTTACGAATATAGCTTCAACATAACAGTAAAAACTGGTGCAAAGGCAGAATTTAGGTCAACTTTGGATGCAAATCTGTTATCGCTCGGACGTACCCATGATGCATGGGATGTATCGTTGGAAAGCTCTATGTGTCTAGTTTCTAACAAAACAAACGGTGCGTCATTTCGAGTCCCGAGCTAGGAGTTATGGCCATTTTACCAAAGTCCGCCGGTGCTGTCAGATTCTACGCGGGATTAAGTAAAAATTGATTGAAAAATCATAACTCTTCCATCTTAAACCCAAAAACATTGAAACCAACGCCAAAAGTTGCACCACTACAAGCCCTAAACTCAGTAAAAATTCCAGGTTCAGAAACGAGAGGAGGTTAACCCAACAATCAAAAGAAAAACCGATTCGCAACCATTTTCGCACCAGTCAACCAACCCTGCTTTAGAAATTCACCAAAAATTGTATTCTTAACCAAATTACTTGATTCCAACGCCAATCTCTTCTTAACTTAAATATGCAACTCCTGTAAAAGACCCAAAGCCACCCAAAGTGTTCATCATGCCCAGAACGTTAAAAGAAGACAACCACGCACAGATTCGTACATCCAGCAAACAGTCAGCATTCAAAAATTCATAACTAATTGTGTGATTATCGGTTTTGCATGATCTTGGTACCGAAATCTTCGTATTGAAACGTACTTTAACTGTTATGAAGATACCAAAAATTGATTCCTAGCAGAAGGGCTCCCAAAAGACAGATTACCAAAACCCACGAAATTTTCAGCATGCTCAAGATTTATTCAAGACTCAAAATAGATGATCAAACTTGATTCTTGTACATCCAACTAACACTTAAACATGTAAAGAAAGGTAGGAGATCCCTACCTCGAAGATTAGAAGCAAGCCCGAACATGGAGGAAACCTCAAAGTGCTCCGATCATGGTTCTTCTTGGATCGATAGGAAGATCTTGTCGCGTAGAACAACTTTAATACTTGGATTTTTTTCAAAATCTCCTTCTATGAAGATGAAATTTAAGAGAGAAGTTTGGAGGAGAGTGAGAGGCGTGGGAGAGGGAGAATCGGCCGGGAGAGTAGAGAGAGAGAGAGAGAAAAAAAAGATTTTTACTTCTCTACACACCACCCCCGCCTATTTATACTAACATAAACACCAATCACACTCACACCCCTCCACTAACAACCTTACCACATTGACCCCAAATCTCATATTCACATCATATTTCACATTTCATAGTATAATTTCGCATTAAAATTATTAAAATAAATACGGGTCTCTACAAAGGAACCAAACTCCACCTTCACAAACACCCACATTCCAGCACACACAGCAATTCTCAGTCGATCATTGACTATAAGTGAAAAATAGACAAACAATTTTGGTGCTAGAAGGAGGGCCTCATTACTAATTTGGAAGTAATGGCACACCAATTGGTTCAGGTTTTGACTTACGTTTTGGCAAATCCACAAGATGACTTAGCCCAAGAATTTTCGACTCTATTACGAAGGTTGATCGCACCTCCTTCTTCCAATGGTTTGCCTAACGATAGGAGAACTCCAGAAACTTCAGATATACTTGGGGGACATCCTCAACAGGTATATAAAAATCGTACTTTTGAACCTCTGAATAGAGTGAATCGAATTTCATTAGGGTCTGGTCAACCTAGGCCTAGCCCAACAAGGCCAACGAATTTTTATCTACCAGTTTCAAATACTAGTGGAAGTAATGGAATTGGAAGTCAATATGGTAATGGCCAAAATGAAAATATTCCCATTGGTTTCAAAGTACCGCCTGGATTTGGTACTAATCAAAGTCAATATGTGCCTCCTATGGTACAATACACGTTAACCACAAGGGCCCCAAAACTATTTGTTCGATTGTTGATCAACAATATTCGTAAGAGGTGTGGAATTTTCATATGCCATTTGTATTGATATCTGTAATGGTTTTGGTTGAAATATGCCCAATTTTGGTTAAGAGGTATAGATAATGTTCATCGCTTTTCTACAATTTTGGGCAAATATAAGTGGCCAAATTGGCCGCAGTTTTGTGTGCACCATCACTAAATTGGAAGTGATAGCAAAAATCAAATGTGGAAATGAAAGCCTTGCATGTAAGGTTGAACATTTTGCGTAAATGGAATAACGGCCATTTGTTGGCCAACGTTGGAATCATTCTGGGCGACAGAAAGTGAAACGGCCAATTAATAGCCAACTGACCAAAATCAGAGGGTTCATAAGAAATGGAAGAATTCTAGCCTAATACAGAGGCTACACCAATTTATGTGTTTAAAGATATAAATGTTATCCAATAGGAAGATTAACCATTATTAAGTGGGACAATTTGTGGATTTTTGGCATAAATTAATTACATAGAAGACCAATCCTTCATGCCATTTTTCTGCTTAACTATGAAAGTGGCCGTTATCCATTATAGGCTATGGAAAAATTTGAAGTGCTTTACTGGTATTGTATCCCTCTCATCCAGAATTTCATAAGGATGAAAAGCATGTTTTTCAAATTATGAAATGGGAAATGACCCTCTTTCCGACAATGGATTTGGGGGGCAAAAGTTCATCTTTAAAAAGAGCCAAATCACAAGAAGTAAATGACTTTGGCGTTGAAACTCGAAAGAAGTTGCGTCATGAAAATAATTTGACTGAAAAAACCTTGCGAGGCTTTGACGATTCATTTGTCCAAAGAAGCCATTAGTTCATTGGCTACCTCTTGGAATAATTCTCGGTGGTTTATATCAAATGGGGAACAGAATTGTTTCTCAATCTTGTATTAAAGGTTTGGACGATGTCTTTGCCTCAGGCAAAAAGATTCGATAGAGGAACTGTAAAGCCATGACAGTAGTTTTGAAGGTTTTTGCCTGTGACCGAAAACCACAAGAATGGTTTTTATGGAGGAAACACGGCGCCAACAAATTTGGTGGGCAAAGTATAGAATGAGAAATTATCCTCCTTTCAATGATGAATTTGACGGGCAGAAATTCATCTTTGGATATATGGCAACGATTGGATTGATTGCTTGGTCCAGTAGATTTTGAACACTTTGCAGTCGATAATGGACATGCAGAGACTTATAATTTTAGGAGCCACCTGTGTTCCTAAAGGCCTTCATAGTTTATGATTTTCAACTGTTTTAAAAAGAGACCATGGTTCATCATTGGCGACTGGAAAATTTTGAAAGGTCATGTTGGCATCTATGTCTCCTTCATCCAGAGTTTAGTAAGGATGATTGAAATGAAAAATAGCCCTCTTTTGATATCGAGTTTGCATGGGGGCAAACTCATCTTTAGAAGAGCCAATTTTGGTTCAAAAGTTTAAAACTAAAAGCAAGTTGAATCATGAAAATATTAATTCGACTAGAGTTGTTGTTTAGATCATGAATGGTTGAAGTTGAAGATGATCCTTCCACTCCATCTATACGGGTTAAGATTGGTGAAAACTTACCCATGAAGTATGAGTTCAAGTCAATCATGGCTGTGAATGATGAACAACCATATGTTCGATAAGAATTTTTGATCGACGTTCATATGTTCAAGGCGTCTTGTATTGGCTGTGTTTGAAATTAATATGCCCAGCGTGGATTTATAGTTGTAATCCACAATTGATAAAAAAAAAAATTTAGGCAATGCTCTCTGTTTTTGTACAGTTGTGGGCATTAGTGAGCTATTTGGCCAAAGTTTCCTTCAAAGGAACTAATCAACAGAGGCATGCCACCATTCGACAGTGGTATTTAAGCCTTGAAATGTCACCATGATTACTTTCGACAACGGTCTAAAGCCAGAAAGGCTTTATTGCAGTTGAATATATATTCAATAGTTGCCCGGTACTGTTTGGTTTTGCCAAATGAATTTTGGGGGCAAACTCATCTTTAGAAAAGCCAAATTATGCAAAGAAAATGGCTTGGCATTGAAACTCAAATGGAGTTGAATTGTGAAAATGATTCAACTAGAGTTTTTCATTTTAGATCATGGATGATCGAAGTAGGAAATGATCCCTCTATTCCAACAATATTAGTTAAGGAAAGTAATGTTAAAACCTTTGCCATGGAGTATATGTGTTTAAGCCAAACATAGCTACAAATTTTGTATTGATTTTTATTGATCGATCAACACAATCTGGGGTTTAAAATATATATTTTTATAATCGACAGAGATTATGTGAATAAATTATACCCATTTTGGGTTCTTGCATGGATTGGGTCAATAAACAGACTATCATCAATTGGCTTATATATAGGCTTCATTATTAAATCTATTTGATCCAAGTGTTATTAAATTTTATACTTACACCCTAGTTACCCATATTTCGGGCATGGCAGTGTGCTTTTGATCAAATGGGTTATTCTGCCATGGATATAATTAGGCCATGGTCCTGTCAATTCTTGCACAGTCGATAATGGACAAGGGTTTCTGGCAAATATAGCACATACTTTCAAAGTACGGTTCTTGTATTATTGATCCTTGATTACAAACTTTGATCATGTTTATGGGCCAAAAAGAACCCTTTGAAAAATATGTGAAAGTTGATGGTTGCCCGATATTGTTTAGTTTAGCCAAATGAATTTGAGGGGCAAAAATTCATTTTTGGTAGACTGGTTGTAAAGACGAGGGAGATACGATTAAAAATGGGAGAGATGCGAGCGTTTTACCAAATGAATAATTTTTTTAACCCACTGAAAACAAAATGGTGACATCTTTTGATGTAAAAATATTTTTTGATCCAAACTACTTGGGTCGGAAAGTTCGTCGACTCTCATAAGAGCTTCACCATCCTTTGTATAACATAATGGCTCAAACATATCATAATCCATTAATGTCAAATTCGATATGATAAACAGCAAAGTCCACGATTTATTCATACCGTATTCCATCATTGCCAATACCTCGATATTGTGGCATTCAAAATAATTAACTCTATTGTCATGGCAAACCATAGAAAGACATCCTTCCAAAACTCCCAATCCAAAAATCATGTCTCCCTCCTCCTTGTACTTAGGCTCTGGCATCGGTACCTTTTTAAAGTTATTCAGATGTAGATTGAAGTAAAAAATCGTGTGCCCGTGAAGGAGGCGACCAGATTTTTCTTATAGCCATACCAATGCAGGTCCTGATTCCAGTGAACCAACCATGCACATAAGGGAATCCAACCATTCTCCAATCTTTGCTTTTGAAACTGCCAACGTTTACAAATTAACCACCATAATGTGGACTGTCATTAGAAAGCCCCACTAAAGCCTTGAACTCGTCAGACAATGAGTAGCAAAGTCCGGAAACAACACGATACGATCTACTTGAATTACTATGTTTCGATGAAGTGTGGAAAGTCCACGTATCTACTTGAATTACTATGTTTCGATGAAGTGTGGAAAGTCCTATGAACTTTCTGAAACTCTTATGGAATTGACGAATACCTTATAATTTGGGATATGCGTGTTGAATGGAACTTAGAATGTGTAGATGGGCGTGAAAACATATTTTACCCTTTTCGACTCCTATCATCTTTGAATCATTCTCCTTTGGACTAACTTTTCATAAACTAAACTTATCATTTTCATTGTTTGCTTTAGTTACCTTTTAATACTTTGAAAACCTTATTAATCGTTGTATAATTGGTCATGATCGATTAAAAATGGGAGAGATACGAGCGTTTTACCAAAATAAATAGTTTTTTAAACCCATAGAGAGTAAAATGGTGACATCTTTTGATGTATAAATATTTTTTGATCCAAACTACTTGGGTCGGAAAGTTCGTTGAACAAGCTTTCTAACGGTTCAAACCACATGCAAAACGGAGTTCGGGAGTGTCCGGTGCAAGCCCACGAAGTTTGACTTGTTGTTCAGCTTTGGGGATGCGCCCGGGCGCATTGAAATGCGCCTGGGACGCATGAATTTGCGCCTGAGGCGCAATGAAGCTGCAAAACAGGTCCAACTTTGCGGACTTGCCCTGAATACTCCCAAACTCCGATTTCCGCATGATTTGAACCGTTAGAAAGCTTATTCAATTTAATTTTTAACCCAAGTATTTTGGATCCAAAAAATTTTGTACATTAAAAGACGTGATTATTTTATTCTAAGTGGTTCAAAAAAAATTCATTTCGGTAAAATGCTCGCACGTCACTCATTTTAAATCTTATTGAGACCCGTTATATATCAATAAATAGAGTTTTTAAGGTACTAAAAGATGGTGAAATCCAACAACGAAGACATTTAAGTTTTGTTTATAATAAAGGCGTTGAAAGAAGGCTACCAAAAAAATCATTGGAGCCACTAGGCTAAAACACGTTCTAAGTTTCATTCAGTACTCAAATACCTAGTTCTTATGTATTTCATCGTTACTTAAGTGTTCTCGAGAGTACATAGTGCATCTACACTCCACCGAAGTGTAGGTGAAACCGAGAACACAACAAAACTTGGGAATGTTTCTAAAACGAGAACACCGAAAATGATTTGAGAATATTCTGTATATTTTAATCTAACTCAACAACATATCGAGAATATTCTCTGTTTATGAATACAAAAAATTATTATATTCACAAGGTTAACATTCACCCTTACATCAAACCCACCACATCTATCCAAAAGAATCCTCAATCATTTAGAGATTGTGGTGCGAAAATTTTTTGAATTGAGAAAATTCTCAATAACTTTCGGGCTTGGCTTTCTTTTCTAGATGAAGAAAATCCTCGTTCATTTTTTTTTGGAACTTCGATGGTGGCCATCATGGTTAAGGTGGTTGTGAGGTGATTTGAAAATTCTTAAAAATACAGAACTTCATATTTCTTGAACTTCGTTAAAGTGAGAATTTCCCGATGATTTTTATATTGGTGGTGGCAGAGGTGGTGGTGGTGGTCGTACGAATCGTGATATGGTGAAGCGAATAAACTTGAATTGAATACTCTCAGTCTTCTTGAACTAAGTATATTGTGAATGTTGTTTTGAAGTGGTGGTAGTTTTGAAGTGTTGACGATGTGCTTTAAGACTGAAAATACTCTAAATACAAACAAATTATGAAAACTTCTCAACATTTTAAAATCGTCAAATAGTCAACATGTGTTCTTTGTTTGTTGTTATTATGTCCCTGTAGTGAAGGCGGTTGCTTCGTTCGCTCCGATATAAGGAATAACGCCCCAAGCGTAGGGCTTAATACGTCGGTTGAAGCATAATAATCTGGAAGACCGGGATCGTACCCAAGGGAAAAATTAATACGACTTCGCTGGATTTGTAGATGCAAGCAAGGGCTTTCGGCTTTTAGACAACCAAATTGATTTTACGTGTGTAGTGGAAAGTAAAAGGGACTAAATTGAAAAGCGAATAAACTAAGATAAAAGACAAGTTAGGTCTAGGAATTACTAACACTCACGACTCAAATTAAACTGCGTTTCTAACCCAATTACACGGTTCAGGATACACAGTTAAACTGCATTTCTAACCCAAATGCCTCGTGCGTTAGAGCTCCAAGTATCATGTGTGGTAGGTAGGCGATGCTCTTACCTACAGATGATCAAAGAGATTAACACCTTAGCGATTTGATAAATAAACTCGAACCCCACATTGATTCCCGAACCAAAAGTTTAAACTTTATGGTGAAAAACGCAATTCTACTTGAGCCATGAGGTGTTAATCACCCCATGACCTAACCTTGGTAAACTAATCGCACATATCTATTGAGATAGAAGCAAGCGAAAATCTACTTAACATAATTGAATTAACAACACTAGAAGAAAATTGGATTGAAAGATAGATCGGAAGATTCACGACAACTTTAATAAAGAAGACAATATCTAAAACTAATTAATGAAAATAGAAAATAAAGATTCAAGACTGGAAATGAAGAATATTCAAGAACAAAAACGAATCTAGATCTAGATCTAAAAATTATGTAAGCAAAATCTATCTACTTCTAGGAACGCGCTCCAATATTCTTCAAGAGATGCTTCAAAATCACCCTCCTAAAGCCCTCGGCATCGATGAAGAAAGGCTTAGGCTGCTGGGTAAAGGCCTCGGCATCGATGTAATATATTTTCTTCCATCGATGCCGAGCAGCTTAGGCCAGATTTCACTAATTGCTTCGGCATCGATGTAATGTAATACTTCCCATCAATGCCGAACCCATTAACTGTCTGACTGGATAATCATCTCGGCATCGATGTAACTTTTCCCTTCCCATCAATGCCGAGTAGCTTAGTCCTAGCACTTGGTCTTGGTTGCTGCTTTGCCTTGCCTTGCGAGCCGTCGGGTCACCTTCATCTCTTGACATGCCTTGGGCCTTAAAAACACTTGTTAAAAGGCAAATTCCTACAAAACAAAGTTACGCTACCTCATGAGCAAAGCAATTAAAAACCACTAAATTAACAAAAGAAATAACTAAAACTAGACAACTAGCGCACCCTTAATTGTATTACTGGGTGACTATCAGCGGTAGATTTTAATATTGCAATCATTTCAAACTTATTTAGTGTGTTGCGTGGTGGTTAAATAAGGGTGGAAGTGGCGGTGAAGTGACAGTGGTGTTGTACTTAAAAGGTTGTTGTGGTGATAGTGTGTCAATTAATTGGGTGGAGATGAAGTAAAAATACAGTGATGAACTTATATCGGTCGAGGGGCTTGCGACTATACTGAAGGGATGAAAGGGCGGTTGTCAAATTCCGATGGTGGTGGTAGCGTAGTACTCAAAATGGTCAACTAACAGTGTTGGTCGCGTAGACGATCAAATTTCGCTTCGTAAATGTACAAGTCTCACCTTTGGCAAATCCTTATGATGAAACAGTTTCTGACAATTTGATGATGTGTGGAAAGCCCTATGAACTTTGTGAAAGTCTTATGGAATTGACGAATACCTTATAATGAGGGATGTGCATGTTGAATGGAACTTAGAATGTGTAGATGGGCACGGAAACGTATTTTAGCCTTTTTCACTCCGATGATCTTTGAATCGTCCTACTTTCGATCAACTTTTCATAAACTAAACTTATCATTTTCATTGTTTGTTTTAGTTCCATTTTAATACTTTGAAAACCTAATTAATCGTTGTATAATTAGTCATGATCGATTAAAAATGGGAGAGATGCAAGCGTTTTACCAAAATGAATAGTTTTTTTAACCCACTGAGAGTAAAATGGTGACGTCTTTTGATGTATAAATATTTTTTGATCTAAACTACTTGGGTAAGATAGTTCATTGAACAAGCTTTCTAACGGTTCAAACTACGTGCAAAACGGAGTTTCGGGAGTGTCCGGTGCAAACTCGCGAAGTTTGACTTGTTGTGCAGCTTTGGAGATGCGCCCGGGCGCATTGAATTGCGCCTGGGCCGCATGAACTTGCGCCTCAGGCTCAATGAAGCCACAAAACAGGTCCAACTTTGCAGACTTGCCCCGAACACTCCCGAATTCCGATTTCCTCGTGATTTGAACCATTAGAAAACTTGTTCAATTTACTTTTTAACCCAAGTATTTTGGATCCAAAAAATTTTGTAAATTAAAAGATGTGATTATTTTATTCTAAATGATTCAAAAAAAAAAAATTCATTTCGGTAAAATGCTCGCATGTCACTCATTTTAAATCATATCGAGACCCATTATATATCAACAAATAGAGTTTTTAAGGTACTGAAAGGGTGGTGAAATCCAACTATAAAAACATTTAAGTTTATTTATAATAAGGGGGTAGAAAATTGGCTACCAAAAAATATCATTGGAGCCACTAGGCTAAAACACGTTCTAAGTTTCATTCGGTACCCAAATACTTAGTTCTTACGTTGTTCTTCATAACTCAAGTGTTCTGGAGCGTACATAGTGCATCTACACTCCACCGAAGTGTAGGTGAAACCAAGAACATAACATAAGTTGAGAATGTTTCTAAAACGAGAACACCAAAAATGATTTGAGGATATTCTATATATTTTAATCTATCTCAATCACATTACAACGCATCAAGAATATTCTCTGCTCATTAATATAAAAATTATTATATTCACAAGGTTAATATTTCATCCTTAAATCAAAACCACCACATCTGTCTAAAAGAATCATCAATCATTTAGAGATTGTGGTGCGAAAAATTTTTGAATTGAGAAAATTCTTAGTAACTTTCTGGCTTGGCTTTCTTTTCTAGAGGGAGAAAATTTTCGTTCATTTTTTTTTGGAGCTTCGATTGTGGCCATCATGGTTAAGGTGATTGTGTGGTGATTTCAAAAATTCTTAAAAATACAAAACTTCATATTTTTCGAACTTCGCAAAAGTAAGAATTTTCCGATGATTTTTATGTTGGTGGTGGCTGAGGTGGTGTTGGTGGTCGTACGAATCGTGATATGATGAAGCAAAGAAACTTGAATTGAATGCTCTCAATCTTTTTGAATTGAGTATACTGTGAATGATGTTTTGAAGTGGTGGTAGTTTTGAAGTGTTGAAGATGAGCTTTAAGACTGAAAATACTCTAAATCCAAACAAATTAGGAAAATTTTTCAACTTTTTAAAATTGTCAAATAGTCTACATGTGGTCTTTGTTAGTGGTTATTATGTCCCCATAGTGAAGGCGGTAGATTTTAATATTGCAATCATTTTAATCTTATTTAGTGTGTTGGGTGGTGGTGAAATGAGGGTGGAAGAGGCGGTGAAGTGACGGTGGTGTAGTACTTGAGAGGTTGTTGTGGTGATAGTATGTCAATTGATTGGGTGACGATGAAGTAAAAATACAGTGATCAACGGAGCACTGCCAACCCTCCACCACCAACACTGTCACCTTAACACAACCTCTCCACCACCTATACCACCATCACTTCCCCTTCTTTTAGTACTTTGAATACACTCTTTATTGATGTAAAATTGGTTTTAATCCGACTTAAAAGTTTTGTGATTCAATGATATTCACAACATAATTTATTTTTCGACCTATTTCGGGAAAAATCGTCATATATTTTCATGGATATATAATTTTTGGTCCAAACCAATTGGTTGAAAAGATTTTCAATGGTTCAAACCACTTAAAAATCAGAGTTTGGGAGTGTCCATGATAGGACCGCAAAGTTTGGTTGATTTTGAAATTTGAAGGATGCACCCGGAGAGCAATAAAGCTCCACAATTGGTCAAACTAAGGTTTGCATTTTACAATCTCCAACCAATTAGGGCTAAGAAACTCAGTCAAAAAGAATTTGAAATAGTTTTTGCTGATGCGCCTTAGGCGCGAATAGAGTGCACACCAGGCGCATTGAAATTTTCTCTTTTTGAGGTAATGCGGCTCAGGCGCACTCGAATTGTGCCCCAGGCGCATCGTTATTTTCTCATTTGATTTTAGTTTTGCCCCGGGCGCATATCATGAAATTACGTATGTCCTTCTTGTTGCAAGTTTTGCTTATTGTTGGTTCATGTTCGCCATTCCTTGAGACTTCTAAAGCTTCAAAAAGAATGTTAAAACTTTCTGCAATACATTAATGGAAACCAACTCTTCCTTGGGTTCACTTTGTGTGGTTTACCAGGTGGTCTTTTGTATCGCTCATGGCAGGTTTTCCACTAAGAACAGGTTGGCTTCATCGGGTGATCTCTGACGACTCCTGTGTTCTCTGCTACAAAGGGAAAGAGACTCATAGACAGTCACGTGTTCTTCGAGTGCTAATTCTTCTTTGCAGAAGTGTGGTGATGATTCATTTCCTCAGCAATGGTCAGATGTTCTGGACTGGATGGGGTAAATCTAACCGCAGTATAGTGCTCATGTTCTGCTGCTGCTTTTAGACGTGTGGTGATGATTCTTTTCCATCCACAATGATTTCATTGAACAATTTGGATCTCCAATTATATTATCTCACTGACGTTCAAGATCTTGTTGTTCATAGTATGGCTCTCACGTTTACAAAATCCTAGTTCCATCCTTGGCCAACAGGCCGTTGGTCCAGCGACATTTGGAGGGGCCTAAGGGGACGTGGTGTGGTCTTATATTTGAGTAGTTGGACCTACGCATACATCCGGTCTATTTTCGTAATCTTTCTTACAAGTGCACTGATTTCGTCGTATGACCAAAAAATAAAAATCGTTTGCTCTTTGAAAGAAACTTACAGATATAGCTGGTGATGCTTCAAACGTCTTTTTAATTAAGTGGTGACATGTCAGTAGAAGTTTTCAGGAGGTGAAAAACTATGTAAATAATTTTTGGCTCAAACTAATTTGGTTAGAAATTAGGCTTGAAATGTTTTTCAACGGTTCAAACCACGTCAAAATATGAGTTTGAGAGTGTCTGTGACAAGATTGCAAAGTTTGGTCGCTTTTGAAATCTAAAGGATGCGCCCGGGACGCATTGAAGTGCGCCTAGGCACATGGAATTGCGCCTGGGCAAAATAAAGCTCCACAATTTGTCAAACTTTGCGGGTTTGTTCCGAACACTCTCAAACTTTGATTTTTGCAAAGTTCAAACCGTTAGAAAACTTGTGGAGTCTACTTTCTAACCCAAGTATTTTGAATCTAAAATTACTTGAACATCAAAAAGATACTACCACTTTACCCTCGATGAGTTAAAAAATAAATAGCAAAGTCCACGATTTTTTCATACCGTATTCCTTCATTGTCAATACCTCGACATTGTGGCATTCAAAATAATTTACTGGAGGAGGCGACGAGATTTTTTCTTATAGCCATACCGATGCGGGTCCTGATTCCACTGAACCAACCACATAGAAGGACTCCCAGGAACCATTTCCTCTGTTTTGGTACTTGTATAAGCCTCCAAAACAGAACTCTGTATGTGTTGCTTCTCCTCTCATCTCTTCCGCTTCCAATCGTAACCAGTAGTAGGTGTAACCAAACTTTCCTCATTCTTAATTGCATCATAGTAGTGATTAGGTTGAATTAAAATTTCTCGATGCAAATTGCCATCAAGATTGTATGCCCTTATACCATGACCGTCACGATCCGTGAAAACTTTCATAAGAGCTTCACCATCCTTAAATTTGTATAGCATAATGGTTCCAATGTATCACAAGGCGTTAATGTTAAATTCGATACAGTAAACAACAAAATCCATGATTTTTGCATACCGTACTCCTTCATTGCCAATACCTCGACATTGTGGCATTCAAAATTGCTTGGGTTGTCATGACGAACCATAGAAAGACGTCCATCCAAAACTCCCAACCCGAAAATCATCTCCCTCGTCCTTGTGCTTAGGCTCTAGATCATTCACATACGTACTTGTCAGCAAGATAATTCCCAGGTCAAGAAATCCTCTCATAGTAACTTTTTATCTGGTTCTTAATTCTCGATCTTATGAATGTTATAGTTGGATTGGTCTCGAAAGACAATTTAAGGAATCTATCTCCAACTAATTAATTAAAAGTGGCACGAGACACTGAGATATACATGATTATAAAAAGTAAGGAATATAGTTGTCTCCAAATAATGTTTTCTAATGAACCTGGCTATATTTGAATCAGATTGATCACTCTTAATCTTGGTTAGCTCATTAGTTTTGGTTGCATAGTCATAGTCGTAGATTTGATTGGGTTCAAGCAAAAGTAAACTAAATTAAGAATACAAGAATATCCACGTGGTTGTGTTCCCGAAGCACTGGAAAATCTCTATGTGTATATATAGACACACACACACACCATGGATCCAGTGAGGGATCCCTTACCAGTCTACCGTGCGAACCTCCCCTTTCCCGATCGAATTGCGACGATCCGAGCCGCTCAATGTGTTCAGAACGTAAGTTTAAGGGTAGCCACGAGAAATCAGCAAAAAAAATGATCGGGAAGGGCTTGATCCGAGCAGTTTTTACTGAACCGTTCAATAAAAAACTGCTCGGATTAAGCCCTTCCCGATCATTTTTTTTGCTTTGAGCGGCTCGGATCACTTTGAGCTGCTCGGATCACTTTGATCACTTTGAGCGGCTCAGATCGTCCCAATTTGATCGGAAAATGGGAGTCCCGCCCGGTCTTACCGCGCGGGACTCCCATTTTCCGATCAAATTGGGACGATCCGAGCCGCTCAAAGTGATCAGAACGTGATTTTAAGGGTACCCGCTAGAAATCAGCAAAAAAAATGATCAGGAAGTGCTTGATCCGAGCAGTTTTTACTGAACCGTTCAATAAAAAACTGCTCGGATTAAGCCCTTTCCGATCATTTTTTTTGCTAATTTCTAGCGGGTACCCTTAAAATCACGTTCTGATCACTTTGAGCGGCTCGGATCGTCCCAATTTGATCGGAAAATGGGAGTCCCGCACGGTAAGCCCGTGCGGGATCCCTTAAGGGAACCAGACTATATATATATGTATGTATATATATATATATATATCCTCGTACTCATTAATTTCCTTATGCAGGCTTGAAGACTCATCTTTCTGCATGACTCGATATCCAACCTAATAGAACGACTAATTTGGAGATAGATTTCATCCACTGTTTATTAGCGGGGATTCAATTAAAGTCGAGATAAAGTTTGTAAAGACTGATCCTCAATACAAAAATGCATTGCACTATTAGTAGTTATTGGCTCCAAAAAAAAAAAATAACATAACAAAAACTAAACTAAATGATGTTTGTCATTTACACATGGAGTATGAAAAATGACTAATTTTAATTTTGGGCATTGATAATGGCATAATAATTAAATTTCCTTAATTTTTTAGGTTCAATTGTTTTAGGGTTAGAGTGTGGAATTTTTTTTCTTAATTACACATCATCATTTATATTATTTCACTTTGGCCCATTGAATTTAGTTTTGGAATACTTTTTTGAGTCTCCTTTCTTGAAAAAAAAATAGAAGATTTATGACCAGAATGTAATAAAAAAATAAGGAAAAAAACCTAGCAGTGGCAAGACTATATAAATTGGGGATAAAAAAAATTGTCACATATAATAATTATATTTTCTAAAATTCTTGACGTGGCAATCGCCGCCACTAGACCCCCTGGTTCCATCCTTGTGGGTATCTCACTTGCACAAAATCTTTACTGACTTCGTGGTCCAAGTAAAAACTCTAGTCTAGGTTTTGAATTCCATTTAACCAACTATCCATCTATTACGAAACAGCCGACCCGATTGTATTCTTCATCTCTAATAACAGTCTGGACCCACCATTCGAGTTGATTTAATATACTTTGCTTTGAAATCAAGTGGAATTAGGCTCGGTTTCAGAATACCTTCTTAAAAAATAAGTACTCATTTTACATTTTTAAACTCAAAAATAATATAAAAAATAATAATTTTTCAATTTTTTTTGTACCGTACAAAAAATCTCAATGAGATTTATCAAATGAAATTCTTATTGATAGGAAAATCTCAGCCAACCATTCGGATATTTTTTTCGTTCTTTCCCATTCTCAAGAGCCGCGTGCGCGTGTCAACCTTCCTCTTCCACTCTGAATACAGAATTAATTATACGCGTGGTTCCATTTCCGTGGTACCCCACAGCAAAATCTCAGCCAAATAAAGTACCACTAGTACTGAGGGCCTGCTTGGATGCAACGATATGAAGGGAGATTATGATATCCCTCCTCTTAATACGTAGGTCCGTGCATATGGCATGGTTTGGGAAGTCCAAAACTAGGGTAGATATCTTAATACCTTTGCTCCATAATCCCTCCTAATACCCCCTGAGGGGGGCTTACACATGGCTAGGATGGGAGCCGGCTATGTGGAATACCCCCTTATAATACACCATCTTTCTTCCATTCAACTACAAAACAACTTTATCCCCCATTTTATACCTCATCCAAACCATGTATTATTTAATCTCCCCGTCACATCAATGTGAACCCACCCTTCTTACATAATACTCCCTACTATCCAATCCTCCCTTCTTACATAATACCTCCAAACCTAATACCTCATCCAAACGAGCCCTGACTCAGTCGCCAAAGCTCCCAGCAAAAATTGTAGTACGTACCAATAAAGAAAGAAAAAAGAAATCAGCTCTGAGCAAAAACGAAGCTCTGCTTTCTGCAACTCTGTTCGATCAATGGCTACTTCGGAATCCCAAAATCCCGAACTCATCAAAGGTAGATATGACATTTCTTGAGCTTCAAGGGCTTAGACACCCGCAAGAAGTTCACCGATCACCTCTACCACGCTCTCACGCGTGAGGGGTTCCGTACATTCAGAGACAACGACGAGATCGAGAGGGGTGAGGATATCAAGCTTGAGTTGTGGGAAGCAATCCGGAATTCGAGGATGTCGGTGATCGTGTTATCGGAAAGCTACGCTAGTTCGACGGCCTGCCTGGGTGAACTCCAGGCGATTGTCAAGCTCTATAAGAAGTCGGATCATTTCATTTTGCCTGTGTTTTACGAGGTGGAACCTAAGGGGCTCAAGGAGCAGTCAAAGAATCTGGTGTTCGAAGAAAAGGAAGTGAATGTTGAGAAAGTGAAGGGATGGAGTGCAGCGCTTAACGAGGTTGTGAGCATGGCAAGGATGGTTTCCCGGAAGGAATCTCATGGGTAATTAACTCCTCTTTACTATCGTATGCATTTATAGTTCCTCGGTTCTTTTTTAAATATCCCTTACGAGATTTCGGAATTTTTAAATCTTAAAACAATATTTTTTTTTAAAACCAAATTAAAGTACTTAATGTGTACTTTAATTTGATGTAATAAAAAAAAAACATATTCCATTAGATTAAAGGGCAATTGTAAGGCCGTGAGTTTGTCAGGATCTCCTAAAAGAGCTTTTTCTCTCTCTCATAGCATCGCCAACCCAATGTCCTCTATAACTCTATTTAAGAGGATCAAAATAAAGTATTATATTCAAAAAGTGATTTTAGAGGGGTTAACCATTTCTGTTCATTCCAACCATAATCTCTAATTTTTTTTTTTTTATCTTCATTTCAAATTTTATTTCACTTTGAGTCCAATAATTGTGTATTTCAATGTCAACTTTAATTATTTCTCTAATTTTATAATCAAAAAGTGGTTTTGAAGGATCCTTCATTTTCTTTTCACATACTCCATATATGAAAGATAAAAATCAAGAGTACTACTATCCGTACCAACACATAGCATACCGACGGCCGCGCCAAGCCGTCTCCAACCACCGGACGGCTCGGATCAACCGTCCGGTGGCCGGAGATGGCCCAGCGCAGCCATCGGTATGATATTGGTCGGTACCAATATCATTTTTGAAAAATCAATTCTCCAAAATGGAGACAAATATGGAGGATGGGTTGGAGTGCATAATTCCTCTAAAATAGAGGAATGAAGCTATGGGAGATTTGGAGTTATGGAGTATGCATTGGAGATGCTCTCAATCCTAGTTAATAAGCTATTCTCGCTTATTGAATAAGTGAGTGTAGCTTATTAGGTATAAGGGGGCCACTGTTTCAGTGGTATTCTAAGAACAACTACTTCTTGCATGTTGCCAAAGATTAAGTCTGCCTTCAATTTTCTTCCGTCATAGCTCCAATAATTGGGGACTACATGTGTTATGTTGGTGTTGTTATTGTTGGAGAGTAGCTTATTAGGGCATCTCTAGTGGTGTGGCTATTTTAGTGTTTGTTTTATGACAAAAAGTGTAAAAAATAGGTCCCAATTTTGAACGTTAAGAGTTTATATATTTAGGTCCCACGTAGTGCCCACTCGGCACATCCGAGCCGTCCATTGCGTTTTTGAACGGCTCGGATTTGGAGAGAGAAAGTGTTGGGATGAGAGGAAAGACAAAGTTTCAATCCAAGCCGTCCAAAAATGTATTGAACGATCCGAATGTGTCAAGCGGATACCATGTGAGATATACCCACCCGGCACTGAAAATTTTCTCCCAATCCTCTCTCTCCCTCTTCTATCTCTTCTCCTCTCTTCATTAGCTTTCCCACCACAGTTATAAAAGCAAGTAATGCACAAGTACATTTTCGGAACTGGAGATGGTGTTGTGCGCGGCAAGCTGTACAGGTGTTGTGCACATCCAGATCGTTGATCTCAATAATCAACAGTTTGGATTGCACGATATTGTGCATTATCTCAACTGTCTAACCGTTCGACAATCCAAATTAACAGTCCGGAGGTGCTCAACAACATCCCTGGATTGACATTTTTGGGTACAGTTAACCGACTCTAACAAGTAACAATAGCATTAAGAGGGCAAAAACCGCACGTAATATTAGTTACCCGACTATTCTCTGAATTGCATGTGTTTACCAACCCACTAGGATGCTGTTAGGTTTTGTTAGGGGACACACCTGGCCACCCAATAAAGCCAACAAATGGGCCTATACAATGTTATTGGGCTTAATGAATTAATTGGTTTTAGGCCCTTAATAGGTATGAGACCAGTCAGATTGGGCAATCAAAGACTCCTACCCATCCCGGCCCGGGCCTCTTGGGCCTTGCCCAAGGGCCAACCCTGCCGTATTTAACCAACATTAGCTTCTGAGTATAGTATAGAGAATAGTCCAGCCCTTCTGCGATTTTTGTGCCATTTACGATTGAAGGCCTTTTCCTTTGTAGTTTGCAACGTTGGGAGTCCAGGGAAAGTGATGCTACTCTTGATCAAATCCTTCGGTTCATAGGTTTCTTTGACATGCATGACTGTGCATAGGACCTCTTTGTTTGTGGCCTTTTGTATGTTGATGGCATCTACTTGAATCCTCCTTTTTATTATACACTTACTCTTACTGATAAAAAGAAAGAAAGAAGAAGAAACGAAGAAATAGAGTACAAAGTTTTAAGCAATCATTTGTTTGGATATTGGCATGGAAATTTTGATTTTTCCTTTCAAATATTTTCTGCTCTTATTGTGCTTCATTTTCCATATATTGAACTTTTAGATATAAAGCCAATTGAAAAGTTCATTGAGGAAATTGTTGGTGAACTCAAAAGCAAGCTACCTGGCAAGCAATTGAGGGTTGGCGATCATCTAGTAAGTATGGATTTGCGAACCAATCTTGTTACTTCATGGCTAAAAGATAGGTCAACCGGGGTTGACATTCTTTTGATATATGGAATGGGTGGAATAGGGAAGACATACAACAATTGCTAAAGTCGTTTTCAATTCAAACCATGGTAGGTATGATGCTGCTTGTTTTCTCCAAAATATTAGGGAAGTTGCCAAAGGACACAATGGATTAGTTTGTTTACAAAGACAACTTCTTTCAGATATTTTAAGGAAAGAAGAGCGCGAAGTAAACGATGTTGATGATGGATGTAGGAGGATGAAGTATATATGTGTTAAGAAACAAAAGAGTTCTTCTTGTCCTTGATGCTGTGGATCAAACAGACCAACTAGTTGCATTAGCTGGCCAACAAGATTAGTTTTCCCCAGGAAGCAAAATTATCATAACCACTAGGATCGAGAGCATGATGAATGCTGATGAAATTTATGAAGTATATAGGCCTGAAAAATTATCCCGTGATGAATCACTTGAGCTTTTTAGTTGACATGCTTTTGGACAAAAACACCCCATGCAAGGTCACATGGACTTATTGAAAAGGTTTGTACAACATTGCGATGGACTTCCTCTAGCTCTTAAAGTATTGGGCTCCTCTGTACGACGGAAAAACATAGATATATGGGAAAGTGAGTTACAGAAATTGGAAACTTCTTGTAATACAATTTTGGAAAAACTTGAAATAAGTTATGATTCTCTAAAAGATAACCACGATAAAAATCTATTCCTGGACATAGCTTGTTTCTTTGTTGGAAAGCATAAAACTGAAACAATCACAATACTAGAAGGATGTGATTATGCTGCACTTGCTAGAATTCATAATCTTGTCGACAGAAATCTCTTGAAAATTGTGAATGAGAAGCTGCAAATGCATGAGTTACTTCAGGACATGGGAAAACAAATTGTTTACCGTGAATCTAATTATCTGGAGAAGCGCAGTAGAATTTGGGGCCCTAAAGAATCCTTCAACATTTTGCAAGAAAAAATTGTAAGAAACATGTTGTTCATGGTTATGTGTATTGATTTTTCACAAGCTTGCTAGTATCTAACTAGTTTTTCTGTGTTTTTATTTTTCTTCTAAGGGTACGAAAAAAATTGAAGGCCTCACACTTGACATGAGCATGTTGAGAAATTCAAACATGGTTGTCTTTGAAGCAAATACATTTGAAAAGATGTATAATCTGAGACTACTCAAGATGACTAGTGTAAAACTCTCTGGGACTTATAAGGCATTTCCCAAAAGATTACGATGGTTGTATTGGCATGGTTTTCCTTCAAAATCTTTCCCCAATGATTTTCCTCTGGAGAACTTGGTCTCTCTTGACATGCGCTATAGCAACTTGAAACAAGTTTGGAAAGGAGCCAAGGTAAGATAGTCTGTTTTGCTTCTCTTTTTACAGTTCTATAATTATTTCGGTTATTAAATTATGTGAGAAAAGCACCTTTTAAATAATTTTCCTGGCATTATTTTCCTTTTTCGAATAGGTTCTTGGATCGTTGAAAATTTTAAATCTCAGTTACTCCCCAAAACTTGCAAAAACTCCAGATTTCTCGAGAATCCCCAACCTAGAGAAATTGGTTCTCAAAGCTTGTTCAAGTTTGCTCGAGGTCGATGAATCTATTGTAGAACTTAATCTACAAGATTGCAAAAATTTACGAAAGTTTCCAAGAAATATTGGTATGGTAGAATCTCTTGTAGAAATAGATATTTCCAGTTGCTCAAATCTTATGGGGGCAATGGAGGAGCTGGAGAAGATGAAATCATTGCAAGTGCTCAAGGCTAGTGGATTAATGGATGTAAATCATGTCCTTACTATGGAGGTTGTATCACAAGCATCTATTTGGCCTTGGGTTCCAAAACCAAGGGTACAAATGTCATTGGCCACTTTACCAAGGTCTTTGGTACGTTTAAATCTTTCTGATTGCAATCTCACTGATGATGCATTTCCCAGGGATCTTAGTAAGCTCTCCAAGTTGCAGCATTTATTTCTTGCTGGAAATCCATTTTCTAGCCTACCGAACTTCATTAAAGATCTTACAGGGCTCCAAACATTGGATGTAACACGTTGTCCAAAGCTCCAGCAGATTCCATTGTCATCGAGCATCTTAGAAACTCTGGTTGTCAATCAGTGCGATGCATTGGAAAAAATAACATTTGCGACCGGGATCGATATTGGATACCTCGCACATAATCATTGCCGTAATTTAAATCACATTCAGGGCAGTTTCAAGATCTCAACCGTCAGAGAAGTTGATGTGGAACTGCTCCACTGTATTGGCTTCTTCAACTCTATGGCAGATGTTGAGGCTAAACTTAAGAACTCATACTCGAGAATCAAAGGTGACGTGGTTCCCATTCAGGTTCTCTCTCTCTCTCTCTCTCTCTCTCTCTCTCTCTCTCTCATGCATTTATCGGTTGTAACCATAGATTTGATAGATTATCATAAAAAAAAAAACCCATAGATTTGATCTTTGCAGATGGTGTATAAAAATAATGCATTCCACACATATTTTCCTGGGAGAGAAGTTCCACAGTGGTTTAGCAAGAAGAATGGTGGATCCACCACCATATCATTTACTGCGACCTTATCTCCTCATTTTGGTTTTCAAGGCTTGAATCTTTGTGCAGTGTATGCACTTCCGGGCAGTGGAGAATTATATGCTTCGCTCCTAGAATGTGAAATCAATAACAAGAGCAGTGGCATGAAGGACTACTTCCGGGCATCCATCTGTTGCATTCCGGAAGAAGGTGGAAGAAGGTGGAGATATCGTATGGTTATGCTATTGTTCCCAAGCAGATCTGTTTGCAGAGGGAGATGAAGTGGAAGTTTCGTTCAGGATTATTGGTGGACAAATTAAGGAGTGCGGAGTCCACCTTCTGTACTTCGAAGAAGAGGGAGAAGTATTCCAATACGTTAGCACTATACAACATTCATGGGATCAAAGTTTTTCTCCATATAAGCTGAGGTAGGTGTGAACGTTTTCTGCCCTTGTGCTTGTATATGCACTAGCACTTGGGGGCACACCCTCCGTGTGCACACGTGGAGTGGGAGTGTGGCTGGATAGTTTTTTCCGGGGGTGAGGTGGGGTGGGTGGTTGAGTTTTAGTTATTTTACTATTTCGCCTAGATGTAAACTTGGGTTTTGATTAGGACAAAAGTGAAAATCACTTTTGTGACACGGCTTCAAAAACAGTCACATTAAAAGCTCCTCTCCCTTTATGTATTAGAATAGATATTAAAAGCAACATCTAGCTAGCTCGTAGTGATGGTTTGCCTTGATATGAGTTCAAATATGAGGACTTGAACAACCTGGAAGTTTGCCTAGGTTTCTTATTTAGAAAGATTACCAAAGAAAATTGAGACCTTTGAGATGCCAATACCATTGGAAATTCTACTTAGATGTTTCTAGTCTTGAACTAACACGAACGAAAATATGTAAATAGTTTAACCTGAATGTTCTTCATGCCTTTTGAAGATGTTGCGCACAAGAAGGACTGAAAACCAAACACCCCCTACCGAAGCTCAACTCTGTTGGAAAACAATAAACTTGTTTTATTTTGAGAGTTGTTAGTTGGTTATGACTTTTCATATTTGTTAGTGGGAGTTTTTTTTCAGTAATTGTGAGCAATTGAAATGCATGATAATTAGAAGTACTAAGTTTCATTTTGTTATTCCTAGAATATGCACGTGATTTAGTCTTTCGAAGTATGAGTGATATGATATTCCAAGTACTCTTCTCCCATATATATTGTCTTTTTCTATTTTGTGAGTGTGTACGTATGTGTCCGTGCGCGCCCTCTTGCCTCCATCAAACTCAACTCCCACTCACTCTCTGGATCTCTCTCCCGTGAATCCCTTCTTCACTCTCACCGCGCTTTTATCTCGGGCCGACACCTATACACACTACAATTACATGTATAAATAGGCACAAAGAGGAGCCTTGTATCCACCGGAAATAAGATTAAGGCACACGGCTCTGTTGCTTCTGTCCTCTGGGCTGCAATCGCTGCCACGCTTCTGGGTAAGTAGGTGACTGACGACTTGCTCCAAAGAAGCATCGAGCTGCCAAAAACTTTGGACATTCTGATCACTTACTAAGCCACTGAATCTCGAGGTTTTGTAGGCAATGACCTCTGGAATTTTGATGCATGAAATGAGAGAAGTTCGGGTACCTACCTTCACAAAGAGCCTAGCTATGGGACAATTTCTAAGCACATGGGTGGCATTCCTTTGTGGAGTTACAAGTTGTATTGGAAAAAATGACTACCCCGTTCGGCTAAATAAGCCAAGTGGCTTATTTTTTTGTCCTTATTCAAAAAAAATTCGTATTTGTTAGTTTTACGTCAATTTTTTGGGGATTATTGCATCGTCATGATGAGAGAAATCTAAAAAGTAAAAAATTATTATCAAAATCAAATTTTTTTTGAATAAAAATGAAAAAATTGTCTTCGATAAGCTGTCGGTGCATGGAAGAGATATTTGAGTGGGTCAATGCTTATCATACCTATTGGGTTTAGGTTTCACCCACATAGAGGTCTTGAGAAGTTGCTTTCAAAAGCTTATCGAAATTCAAAACCTTGCTTGGTTTGAAAGTCGTGGCTCAAATACATCCGAAAGAAGCAGAAAATTTAAGACTGTTGAACCATTAATTGGTAGCCCTAAAAAAAGCCAGCAAAATTCCTCTGAGCTCATATCTATTTAACGGTAGCAGCTGAAGAACATCCATTACAAACTAAATACAGTGGAAACATGAATCACGATGAATTGCGGGATAGAAATGGTTCAGTTGACAATTGATAGCTGATATCCTCTCTCTAAATACAACTACAATGAGTCGAGCACTATTCGAGCATTCACAACTACCCAGGCATTTTTCACAATTCTACACGATCTCAAAATAAATTCGCCCCGTCAAGGTACGAAGTCTCCAGAAAAACAACACTCGATCAGAAGAAATGAACCTACACAAAAGAGAAAATTCATAACCGTGGTGAAAAACTCAATTTTGTAGTCTTCAAGTTCAAGCTCGGAAGTGTGATGGCCTACGGGTAAAACCCTTTGTCGCTGTCTCAAGCTCTTTCTTCAACTATTAACAAAGCTTCAAGTTCCTCTCTATACCGCTCTAACTCCTACAAAGTTGACAAGGCAAGGTTTCATTGATGCAAATTACTAAGAAAATCAATATATATATCAATTGTGGGCGACCACTACACTGGTATATAAAACCACAATCGACGCCTTTAAAAGATTATAATGCCTTAAGTTCGAGGAGTCCAAAGACAATACAAGCTAGGTACTCCCTGTCACGCCCCGCTCCGGAACGACACCCGAAGTGGTCCTGAACCGACACGACCATGTGGCATTCCACACAAAAGAACAACAACTAAACGACAAACCATACACAAAACAGAGTAAAACCCCAGCGGAAGACTTAACATTAATATAACAAGGTGTCTAAGATAATCACAAACTTGCATTGTACAAACGATACCCAACATATTTACAAACTTGAAGTCAAAAGTACTTGACAACATTGGTCACAAAATCACTACTACAATAATAGATATGCGTCACACTAAGGAGATTCACAAAGATCACGGTTCCAGTGAAAGCGTGATAAAAAGTGATGCTTAAAATTTTTTATCTCAGTTTAAGTCCAAAACTGAGATAAAAAGTGGGTTTTAGCACAAAATAAAAGACCTCGCTCTTGCGATGAGATAAAAGAAAAACAACGTCACCCTTGCGGAGTGATAAAAGATTTTAGGGCGGAAAAAAATGAGATAAAAGATCTCGCTCTTGTGGTGAGATAAAAGAGAAAAGATCTCACCTTTGTGGCGTGATAAAAAAGAGAAAAAATCTCACCCTTGTGGTGTGATAAAAGATTTTAGGGGGGAAAAGAATGAGATAAAAGATCTCGCTCTTGTAGCGAGATAAAAGAGAAATGACCTCACCCTTGTAGCGTGATAAAAAACTTTGGGAATTGAGAAAGGTAAGGTGCTTATTGTCAACTGTTCATTTCAGCTAATGTACCTACTCGACGACACATTTATGGAGCACAGTCCGTACGATGCTGTTCTGAGCTTATTCAGGAGGATTAATCCGGATATGTTCATCCATTCAATAGTCAATGCAGCTTAAAATCCATATGAAATGGTTAGCTTATAAAAAAAAAATTTAAAGTTTGTCCATAATGTTACAATCTGCATGTTGTGATAATTTTTATAAAAATACAAAATGCACACAACAACAAAAAACACTATTGTCAACTAAATTTACTAGCTAGCTAAAACTAAAATTTTCGCCCCAAGAAAATCTTTTGGTGATAACAACTAATTTTGATTGGAAAAAAATCTGTTGTCATATTTTAAAATTTTTTTAAACAATGTTTATATATGTATTTTTATATATTTTAATATCATGTTAATTGCATTTCAAAAAATTCAGCAAATTTTAAGAGAAATTTTTTTTTCTTCACTTTAGGAAGTAAGTATAAATATTTTTGTTTTCCTAATCTAACAGAAGTTCTTGGCTAGCTTAGTGGTAAGGGCTTGGGAAATCAACTAAGAGTGCGTGGGTTCGAAACTTAGCAATGACAAGAAAAGATAGTCTAGTAGATACAAGTTTTCCATCTCAGTTTATGGTGGTGTGATCAATTTGAACTTTCTATCACGCTTATAGACCGTGATCTAAAGTGACATACAATTACACCCAGAAAAGAGAAACGATCACGCTCAAGAGAAACAATCACGGCTTATAACCGTGATAAAAGAGAAACGATCACACTTTTTAGCCGTGATTGTTTCTCTCTTTCAATCACGGTTTATAACTGTGATAAAAGAGAATGAGTTACAATCACACTCAAATCCATCACGGTAGCAAGAGTGTGATGAAAAACTTACAATCACGATCAATAGCTGTGATCTTTATGGTTTATTGTAGTAGTGAATGAGTTTAGCAAAAGTAAGAATTTGACCCATTACAATCAACACGACCACAGACATCCACACTCGATACTAATTCAAGTGTCCCCAAAATGTCGACTGGTAGTGAACGAACTCTACGACCACCTGTGACCGGACAATCCAAAAAGGAAAATCAGAGTGTGTGAGATATAGAATACATTCAATAAAATACTATAATACCCGAAGGAACATCTCACTTGAATATAGTTCACACAAACTCAGCTCAAAAAGACAGTACACATATAATCACAACATATACGGTGACACGTCTGCCATAATCCCATATGCCCCAGGAATGGTGTCCCATACACCATGCTCCCAACTATCATTAATTAGGCGGCATGACTTACGACATGATGTGCCTCACACACAAACCTTCGGCGGTATAATCAACATCCAACAAACATGCATAACACTAGCTAAATCCTAAATGGCATGATACACAACCACCACCATGTAATACCTTGTTGAACATAACCATATCAAACACACTCACTTTTATGTAGACCGAAGTATGCCAAACTAAGGTTTCGGCACCTCCCGAATGACCGACTCTTTACCTAGCCACGAGTTAACTCATATTAATTACGAATTCAACGAATACTCGGCACAATGTTATTAAGCTAACAAGAAGCTAAACAATGACTAATGGATACAAATATGTCCATGTTAATACCTAGAAGTGTCCCACAATAAATGTGAAACTCAAACACCATCCAATTCTCCAAAATGATAACATATTTCACAACCAATCTGTCGTAGAATGATCATAACATTTAATAGATTTAAAACTAGTTCATGAGATCACCACCGTTAGAAAGTACACTTCTGGTACATAAATTTTGATATAAATTTTGCCATAAATGGAGTCCGAATGACAAAGATATACTAGTTCAATATTACACAACTAGCTGTACCCAAAATCACAAATTCTGCAGATCAGTCATTTTTGCACGCAAAACTGATTTTGCCTATGAAAAACTAGGGTACAAACCCTACATATTCAGAAAGATATATGAGTCTAGTTTCCAAATCAAAAATTGGTGCGCAAACCAGATACCCGAGCTAAAAGATATGACTGTTTTTCCCAAAACGTGTCGGTGCCGCAAATACAAAATACAGCAGAACAGTCAGTGATCGAAGACTCATTAAAAATTGAATACTTAATACTTTTTAGTAATTCTAACACCAAAATATTACCAACTTATCAATCTTTCAGACTCATAAGGACCCATAATCAGAAGGATCGCTTAACTATAAAAAAATTTGATGAAAGTCTCAACTCTGTATGCTGTCCAGATTTCAGATTGCAGAGCAGTTTTCTAAAAGTCACTATAAATTGAATTTTTATTGGTTTCAAGTGATTCTAGCGGCAAACAAACAAGCCTCAAGTCTACTTTGTTTCATAAGAAGGAACCAATACTCAATTCTGAGTTTAAGAATGCAAAAACCCCCAAAAACTGAGACCTGTTCTGCAGATTTTCTGGGTTTTGAACAGCAGCCACAAGACCCACGAAAATCATTTTAAACCCATCTCCAACAACTCAAATCACACCCAAATCAGCCCCAAACTAGTAAAGATTAAAAGTTATCTAAAACATGCAATTCAAGAGAAAATCAAGAACAAATTAGTTACCTCTTTGAACTATGGACCACTCCAAGAGAATTCACCCCTAGCCCTCCCTCTCTCTTCTTGCCGTTCCCACACCACCCCTTCCCCCCCCCCCCCCCCCCCACGCTCTCTCTCTCTATATTAACGTACAAGAAATAAGAATGGGAGAAATATCTCCCCGGGGTATTAGTAAACCTATAGAAAGATTATCGTGTACAAGTGAGTCCTATTGTTAACTTATGTTCCAATCACAAATCACCCACAAGACCTTCGCAAGTTCTATTGTTTACGATTTTTAACCCCAAAACATATAGTTCAATTAAAAGTAATTGAAATACCGAAATATCCGGGGCGGGTATTACACTCCCAATGTTAAAGAGAGTTTACTGAACTGAATGTCATGGAACCAAGTCAGAAATAGAGCTTAGTTTTATCTTTAAACAACAATGGTGACCACTTCAGCACCACAATTGTATGATGGCTGCCTACTACCTGGCTTTGTTAGAGAAATCGAACGCACAAAATATCATCATAGTCAGATGATAATAGACCATCTGGTTTCGGAGGGTTACAGCAAATCAAATTTGAGAAAAAAGAAGAATTGGGAAAATGGGATCATAACAATTATATGGTTCTACTTATTGAGTACAAAATATCAGGTAAACCATCAAGAGAGAGAGAATCTTTCATTCGGCGATGACAATACCAGGAGTAAGAAATTGGTACATGTCTTGGCGCACAAGCCCCATATTTATTTCTCATTAGGTAAAACAAGGAAAGAAAAAATCAGGGGAACCAACAGAAACTCCTAAAGCAGATGTTGTAGCTTAAGCTAATAAATCATGCCATCAATTATAGGAAACAAAAGAAACAAGAAACTTGCACACTATTTGTCTATTTTTCACTTATAGTCGATGATCGACTGAGAATTGCTATGTGTGCTGGAATGTGGGTGTTTGTGGTGGTGGAGTTTGGTTTCTTGCTGTATTTCAGGACTTCTCTGAAAGCAAACTTAATGAAGTGAATGGAGATGAAAGAAGAACAACAAAATAGACTTTATTATTCTTCGAGATAGAAGTCGATCGACGGTCAGAACACAATTGAATAGACGGTTACGTTACAAGCTACTCTTAGAGCAAGAAAAGTAAAGTACAAATAAAAAGTAGAAGCCTTTGGGCAATTGCGTAGGGGCTTCAAAACGTCTTCAGTCTTTGTATTTATAGGCTGCTACTTCTACTTGAAATTCAAACCAGATAGAATTCTCTCCTTTGATTTGAACTGAGCGGTTACTTCCTTACTTCCACATCTTGCTCCACGATCTGCATAAGGCAATTATTTCTCTCATGATGTGCCCCTTCTTTAACTACCCAGTCTACCCATCATCATGTCTCTAGATGTGTCTTGCTTGTATATTGTTGGTTTGCCACGTGTTCCTGACTTCAAGCACATCTCTGATCAATCTATTAGTCCATTTTTACCTTGTTATGCTCACGTTACAGCCGATTTGATTTTCTGACCGTTGCCACCTATCATTAGTCGATCTATTCGACCAACAATTTTGACTTACTAAAATATGGTGTAAACAATGCCCCCTATTTACCTGAATTAAGAATTAACTTTGGTAAATATTTGTCTTAGTTTTAAATCATCCCTCTATTGATATCAACCGGTGATAACCTTTTACGATATAAACCTTTATGCCCCCAACTCTCGAAGAGTTTTAGATAAATTTTACACCAAATTTTTTCACTTTTCGACTGATTTAACAAAGCCTTCAAGGCTTAATTCCGCTGTCGAAAACCATGTTTGGCTTTCAAGATGCAATTTTCCCTCCGTCGACAATTATGGGCCGGATAGTATTGCTTCTATCGAGAAATCTCCACTGATGATTTTCCTTGAACAATACTTCCTACTGAAAGGAAACGTGAAACAAGGAAACGTGGTCCATATTATGACCCTGCACAATTAAGACCAACAAGCACCAAGCATATGCCATGGGCCTTTAACAGCCAATTAATCACCTTAATAGGGAATCAATGTGGGGTTCGAGTTTATTCAACCCTTGATCATGTGTAGGTAGGAGCATCGCCTACCTACCACACATGATACTTGGAGCTCTGACGCACGAGGCATTTGCTAAATAAATTCTAGAGCTAGCTTGGTAATCGAACCATTCTATTTTCCGGTTTGGGAACCTTAACTGTGTATCCCGAACCATGTAATCGGGTGAGAAACGCAGTTTAATTTGAGTCGTGAGTGTTAGTAATTTCTAGACCTAACCTGTCTTTTATCTTAGTTTATTCGCTTTTCAATTTAGCCCCTTTTACTTTCCACTATACACGTAAAACCAAGTTGGCTGTCTAAAAGCCAAAAGCCCTTGCTTGCATCTACAAATCCAGCAAATCCGTATTAATTTTTCCCTTGGGTACGATCCCGGTCTTCCAGATTATTATGCTTCAACTGACGTATTAAGCCCAACGCTTGGGGCATTATTCCTTATATCGGAGCGAACGAAGCAACCGCTTTCACTACAGGGACATAATAACAACAAACAAAGAACACATGTTGACTATTTGACGATTTTAAAATGTTGAGAAGTTTTCCTAATTTGTTTGTATTTAGAGTATTTTCAATCTTAAAGCTCATCGTCAACACTTCAAAACTACCACCACTTCAAAACAACATTCACAATATACTTAGTTCAAGAAGACAGAGAGTATTCAATTCAAGTTTCTTCGCTTCACCATATCACGATTCGTACAACCACCACCACCACCACCACCATCTTTGCCACCACCAATATAAATATCATCGGGAAATTCTTACTTTAACGAAGTTCAAGAAATATGAAGTTCTGTATTTTCAAGAATTTTTCAAATCACCTCACAACCACCTTAACCATGATGGCCACCATCAAAGTTCCAAAAAAAAAATGAACGAGGATTTTCTTCATCTAGAAAAGAAAGCCAAGCCCGAAAGTTACTGAGAATTTTCTCAATTCAAAAAATTTTCGCACCACAATCTCTAAATGATTGAGGATTCTTTTGGATAGATGTGGTGGGTTTGATGTAAGGATGAATGTTAACCTTATGAATATAATAATTTTTTGTATTCATGAGCAGAGAATATTCTCGATATGTTGTTGAGTTAGATTAAAATTTACAGAATATTCTCAAATCATTTTCGGTGTTCTCGTTTTAGAAACATTCCCAAGTTTTGTTGTGTTCTCGGTTTCACCTACACTTTGGTGGAGTGTAGATGCACTATGTACTCTCAAGAACACTTAAGTAACGATAAAATACATAAGAACTAAGTATTTGAGTACTGAATGAAACTTAGAACGTGTTTTAGCCTAGTGGCTCCAATGATTTTTTTGGTAGCCTTCTTTCTACCCCTTTATTATAAACAAAACTTAAATGTCTTCGTTGTTGGATTTCACCATCTTTTAGTACCTTAAAAACTCTATTTATTGATATATAACGGGTCTCAATAAGATTTAAAATGAGTGACGTGCGAGCATTTTACCGAAATGAATTTTTTTTGAATCACTTAGAATAAAATAATCGCGTCTTTTAATGTACAAAATTTTTTGGATCCAAAATACTTGCGTTAAAAATTAAATTGAACAAGCTTTCTAACGGTTCAAATCATGCGGAAATCGGAGTTTGGGAGTGATCGGGGCAAGTCCGCAAAGTTAGACCTGTTTTGCAGCTTCATTGCGCCTCAGGCGCAAGTTCATACGCCCCAGGCGCAATTCAATGCGCCCGGGCGCATCCCCAATGCTGAACAACAAGTCAAACTTCGTGGGCTTGCACCGGACACTCCTGAACTCCATTTTGCACGTGGTTTGAACCATTAGAAAGCTTGTTCAACGAACTTTCCGACCCAAGTAGTTTGGGTCAAAAAATATTTATACATCAAAAGATGTCACCATTTTACTCTCTATGTGTTAAAAAAACTATTTATTTTGGTAAAACGCTCGTATCTCTCCCATTTTTAATCGATCATGACCAATTATACAACGATTAATAAGGTTTTCAAAGTATTAAAAGGTAACTAAAACAAACAATGAAAATGATAAGTTTAGTTTATGAAAAGTTAGTCCAAAGGAGAATGATTCAAAGATCATAGGAGTCGAAAAGGGTAAAATATGTTTTCACGCCCATCTACACATTCTATGTTCCATTCAACACGCATATCCCTAATTATAAGGTATTCATCAATTCCATAAGAGTTTCAGAAAGTTCATAGGACTTTCCACACTTCATCGAAACATAGTAATTCAAGTAGATCGTATCGTGTTGTTTCCGGACTTTGCTACTCATTGTCTGATGAGTTCAAGGCTTTAGTGGGGCTTTCTAATGACAGTCCACATTATGGTGGTTAATTTGTAAACGTTGGCAGTTTCAAAAGCAAAGATTGGAGAATGGTTGGATTCCCTTATGTGCATGGTTGGTTCAGTGGAATCAGGACCTGCATTGGTATGGCTATAAGAAAAATCTCGTCGCCTCCTTCACGGGCACACGATTTTTTACTTCAATCTACATCTGAATAACTTTAAAAAGGTACCGATGCCAGAGCCTAAGTACAAGGAGGAGGGAGACATGATTTTTGGATTTTTTGGATTGGGAGTTTTGGAAGGATGTCTTTCTATGGTTCGCCAAGGATGGAACTAGGATTTTGTAAACGTGAGAGCCAAACTATGAACAACAAGATCTTGAACGTCAATGAGATAATATGATCGGAGATCCAAATTGTTCAATGAAATCATCGTGGATGGAAAAGAATCATCACCACACTTCTGAAAACAGCAGCAGAACATGAGCACTATACTGGGGTTACATATACCCCATTCAGTCCAAAACATCTGACCATTGCCGAGGAAATGAATCATCACCGAACTTCTGCAAAGAAGAATTAGCACTCGAAGAACACATGACTATCTATGAGTCTCTTTCCCTTTGTATCAGAGAACACAGGAGTCCTCAGAGATCACCTGATGAAGCCAACCTGTTCTTAGTGGAAAACCTGACATGAACAATACAAAAGACCACTTGGGAAACCACACAAAGTGAACACAAGGAAGAGTCTGTTTCCATGAATGTATTGCTCGAAGTTTAACATTCTTTTTGAAGCTTTAGAAGTCTCAAGGAATGGCGAACGTGGACCCACAATAAGCAAAACTTGCAACAAGAAGGACGTACGTAATTTCATGAGATGCATTCGGGGCGAAACTAAAATCAAATGAGAAAATAACGATGCGCCCAGGACACAATTCCTGTGCGCCTGAGGCGCATTACCTCAAAAGAGAAAATTTCAATGCACCCGGAGCGCACTCTATTTGCGCCTAAGGCGCATCAGCAGCAACTATTTCAAATTCATTTTGACTGAGTTTCTTAGCCCTAATTGGTTGGAGATTGTAAAATGCAAACCTTAGATATTATAAGGATTGTTCAAATTCATTTTTGTTGTGTCTTGTGTGTAGTGCTGATTGCGAAACATTCCCAACATTTGTTTCTTGAATTAATGTCTCTGCGCCCAGATAATGTGGCGATTATCTCTGTTGGGGTATGTAACAAACGTGAATGGGCAAGCATCTACTCTAGCATGGTTCGGTAAGGTTATTGACAGATGGAAGGAAACAAACGAGGAGGATCGATCACAAATTAATCTGTTGATGATGATTTTGTGGCGAATGTGGAAGCGTAGGAATGAAAAGGTGTTTGATGGCATAACCTATGAACCAGATTGTGCACAGTTTGAAGGGTCCGTCTGGCAGGATTAATTCAGTTCTCATTACTCTGGCTACTTCTTCTTCATTTGCACTGGTTCTTCTCTTGGCGCGCACTCTCTCTTTTGTGGCTTCAATTGTATAACTTTGCAAGCCCAAGTAAACCAATTTGATTCGTTTCGGCACCTAATGGTCCCATTTATTGAAATTAATGATAGTTTCCACTTCCTTATCTTGATAAACTCCTCCTCAATTAGCAGAAGCAGAGAAGTGGAGTTTATCCAACAGGAAAAAATAATGGACACAAGAGCATATTGATATATAAGTGTCAAAATCCATCTTTTATTTCTGATGCATTAAGTCATTTTCCATAGTTGGAGGTATCAGAAGCCAATTGCACGAAGTTTAAATGTTCTGTTAGAAGCTTAGAAGTCTCAAGCAATGGCAAAATTGAAGTCTCAATAAGCATAATTTGCAAGAAAAATGACCCTAGTAATTTCATTAAATGCGCCCGCGGCGCAACTGTTCATTATGCCTGAGTTGTACCGAATACATCAAAAGAGAAAGTAGGATGCGCCCGGAGCGCAATTCAAATGCGGCTCATTACAAAAAGTGAGAAAATAGGATGCGCCTGGAGCGAAACTTAAATGCGCCCGGAGCGAAACTTAAATGCGCCCGGGGTGCACTACATCAAAACAGACACCTTTGGTTGGAAGTTTCAAAAGAAAGGATTGGAGAATGGTTGGATTCCCGTATGCGGTTCGCACAATGGAATCAGGACCTGTAGTAAATGGAAACCTGCATTGGTATGGCTCTAAGAAAAACTCTGGTCGCTTCCTTCCGTGCATAAGATTATTTACTTCAATCCACATCTGAATAACTTTAAAAAGGTACCGATGCCAGAGCCTAAGCACAAGGAGGAGGGAGATACGATTTTCGGGTTGGGAGTATTGGATGGATGTCTTTCTATGATTCGTCATGACAACCCAAGCAATTTTGAATGCCGCAATGTCGAGGTGTTGGCAATGAAGGAGTACGGTATGCAAAAATCGTTGACTTTGTTGTTTATTGTATCGAATTTAACATTAACGCCTTGGGATACTTTGGAGCCATTATGCTATACAGAGGATGGTGAAGCTCTTATGAAAGTTTCCACGGATCGTGGGAGTCCTTCTATATCGGAGAGAGAGATTTTGAGCAGCAAAACTCAGAAGATGATGATAAATCAGAAATAAATGAAGAATAATCTTACAAATTGCTCAAAAGAGTACAACATAGCTAGGAAGAAAACCAGTGAATGCTGATTTCAACATCACTTGTTATTTTGATTGGTGTTTTGAAGACGCCTGGGGCGCAATCTATTTGCGCTGGATGACTCAACAACTATTTCTAATTCCTTTGCAGTTTGTAGAATTCAACCCTTGAGCAAATCTAATTATCTCAATGAGGATTTCAAATATATTGTAAATTTGCCATCATCAAATTATTTCTTGTTAATGTCGGCACGCAGTATCAGTAGTTGATGATGCTTTTTTTTACAAGAGTATATTCAGTTAAAACTAGAAGATGATAATTCATACAGTACATGTCAATAGAAGTTTTGAGAAGTTGGACTTTTTGCAGCTTCATTGCGCCTCAGGCGCAAGCTTATGCGCCCCAGGCGCACTTCAATGCGCCCGGGCGCATCCTCAAAGCTGCACAACAAGTCAAACTTCGCGGGCTTGCACCGGACACTCCCGAACTCCGTTTTGCACGTGGTTTGAACTGTTAGAAAGCTTATTCGACGAACTTTCTGACCCAAGTAGTTTGGATCAAAAAATATTTTTACATCAAAAGACGCCACCATTTTTCTCTCAGGGGGTTAAAAAAATTATTCATTTTGGTAAAACGCTCGCATCTCTCCCATTTTTAATCGATCATGACCAATTATACAACGATTGATAAGGTTTTCAAAGTATTAAAAGGTAACTAAAACAAAAAATGAAAATGATAAGTTAAGTTTATGAAAAGTTGGTCAAAAGCAAGACGATTCAAAGATCATCGGAGTCAAAAAGGCTAAAATACGTTTCCGCGCCCATCTACACATTCTAAGTTTCATTCAACACGCGCATTCCTAATTATAAGTTATTTGTCAATTCCATAAGAGTTTCACAAAGTTCATAGGGCTTTCCACACATTATCAAATTGTCAGAAACCGTTTCGTCATAAGGATTTACTCGTACATTTACGAAGCGAAATTTGATTGTCTACGCCACCAAAACATTGTCATTTTACCATTTCGAGAACAACGCTACCACCCCTATTGGAATTTGACAACCGCCTTTCATCCCTTCAGTACTGTTGCAAGCACCTCGACCTATATAAGTTCATTACTATATTTTTACTTAATCTCCACCCAATCAATTGCCACACTATCACCACAACAACCTCTCAAGTACTACACCACCGTCACTTCACTTCCACTTCCACCCTTATTTCAGCACCACCCACACACTAAATAAGTTTAAAATGATTACAATATTAAAATCCACCGCTTTCACTACGGGGGGCGTAAAAACCACTAACAAAGAACACATATAGACTGGTTGACAATTTTAAAAAGTTGAGAACTCTGCCTAATTAGTTTGGATTTAGAATATTTTCAGTCTTAAAGCTCATCGTCAACACTTCAAAACTACCACCACCCCAAAACAACATTCTCAATTATTTAAAAGCAACCAAACTTTGTAATCTTGCTACAGACACTCCCAAACTCAGATTTTTACGTGGTTTGAACCGTTGAAAAACATTTCAAGCCTAATTTTTAACCAAATTAGTTTGAGCCAAAAATTATTTACACAGTTTTTGACCTCCTGAAAACTTCTACTAACATGTCACAACTTAATTAGAAGACCTTTGAAGCGTCACCAGCTAAATCTGTAAGTTTCTTTCAAAGACCAAACGATTTTTATTTTTTGGCCATACGACAAAATCAGTGCACTTGTAAGAAAGATTACGAAAATAGACCGGATGTATACGTAGGTCCAACTACTCAAATGTAAGACCACACCCCGTCCCCTTAGGCCCCTCCAAATGTCGCTGGACCAACAGCCTGTTGGCCAAGTACGAAACTAGGATTTTGTAAACGTGAGAGCCATACTATGAACAACAAGATCTTGAACGTCAATGAGATAATATGATCAGAGATCCAAATTGTTCAATGAAATAATCGTTGATTGAAAAGAATCATCACCACACTTCTAAAAACAGCAGCAGAACATGAGCACCATACTGGGGTTATATTTACCCCATCTAGTCTAGAACATCTGACCATTGCTGAGGAAATGAATCATCACCACAGTACTTCTACAAAGAAGAATTAGCACTCGAAGAAAATGTGACTGTCTACGAGTCTCTTCCCCATTGTAGCAGAGAACACAGGAGTCCTCAGAGATCACCCGATGAAGCCAACCTGTTCTTAGTGGAAAACCTGCCATGAACGATACAAAAGACCACCTGGTAAACCACACAAAGTGAACCCAAGGAAGAGTTGGTTTCCATGAATGTATTGCAGGAAGTTTTAACATTCTTTTTCAAGCTTTAGAAGTCTCAAGGAATGGCGAACATGAACCAACAATAAGCAAAACTTGCAACAAGAAGGACATACGTAATTTCATGAGATGTGCCCGGGGAAAAACTAAAATCAAATAAGAAAATAACGATGCGCCTGGGTCACAATTCGAGTGCGCCTGAGCCGCATTACCGCAAAAAGAGAAAATTTCAATGCGCCCGGTGTGCACTATATTTGCGCCTAAGGCGCATCAGCAACAACTATTTCAAATTCATTTTGACTGAGTTTCTTAGCCCTAATTGGTTGGAGATTGCAAATGCAAACCTTAGTTTGACCAATTGTGGAACTTTATTGCTCTCCGGGCGCATCCTTCAAATTTCGAAACTGACCAAACTTTGCAGTTCTATGACGGACACTTCCAAATTCTAAATTTTAAGTGGTTTGAACCACTGAAAATCTTTTCAACCAATTAGTTTGGACCAAAAATTATGTATCCATGAAAATATATGACTATTTTACCCTAAATAGGTCGAAAAATAAATTATTTTGAGAATATCCTTGAATCACAAAACTTTTCAGTCAGATTAAAACCAATTTTACATCGATAAAGAGTGTATTCAAAGTACTAAAAGATGGTGAAGTGATGGTGGTATAGGTGGTGGAGAGGTTGTGTTACGGTGACAGTGTTGGTGGTGGAGGGTTGGCAGTGCTCCGTTGATCACTGTATTTTTACTTCATCTTCACACAATCAATTGACACACTATCACCACAACAACCTCTCAAGTACTACACCACCGTCGCTTCACCACCACTTCCACCCTTATTTCACCACCACCCAACACACTAAATAAGTTTAAAACGATTGCAATATTAAAATCTACCGCCTTCACTATGGGGACATAATAACCACTAACAAAGAGCACATGTAGACTATTTGACAATTTTAAAAAGTTAAGAACTTTTCCTAATTGGTTTTGATTTAGAGTATTTTCAGTCTTAAAGCTAATGTTCAACACTTCAAAACTACCACCACTTCAAAACAACATTCACAATATACTCAATTCAAAAAGACTGAGAGTATTCAATTCAAGTTTCTTCGCTTCACCATATAACAATTCGTACGACCACCAACACCACCTCTGCCACCACCAACATAAAAATCATCGGGAAATTCTTACTTTTACGAAGTTCGAGAAATATGAAGTTTTGTATTTTTAACAATTTTTCAAATCACCACACAATCACCTCAACCAGGACGGCCACCATCGAATCTCCAAAAAAAATGAACTAGAATTTTCTCCATCTAGAAAAGAAAGCCAAGCCCGAAAGTTACTAATAATTTTCTCAATTGTAAAATTTTTCGCACCACAATATCTAAATGATTGATGATTCTGTTGGATAGATGTGGTGGTTTTGATGTTAGGATGAATGTTAACCTTGTGAATATAATAATTTTTATATTAATAAGCAGAGAATATTCTCGATGCGTTGTAATGTGATTGAGTTAGATTAAAATATATAGAATATCCTCAAATCATATTTGGTGTTCTCGTTTTAGAAACATTCTCAAGTTATGTTGTGTTCTTGGTTTCACCTACACTTCGGCGGAGTGTAGATGCACTATGTACTCTCTAGAACACTTGTGTAACGAAGAACAACATAAGAACTTGGTATTTGGGTACCGAATAAAACTTAGAACGTGTTTTAGCCTAGTGGCTCCAATGATTTTTTTTGGTAGCCTATTTTCTACCCCTTTATTATAAATAAAACTTAAATGTCTTTGTAGTTGGATTTCACCATCTTTCAGTACCTTAAAAAATCTATTTATTGATATATAATGGGTATCAATACGATTTAAAATGAGTGACATGCGAGTATTTTACCGAAATGAATTTTTTTTGAACCATTTAGAATAAAATAATCATGTCTTTTAATGTACAAAATTTTTTGGATCCAAAATACTTGGGTTAAAAAGTAAATTGAACAAGCTATCTAACGGTTCAAATCACGCGGAAATCGGAGTTCGGGAGTGTTCGGGGTAAGTCTGCAAAATTGGACCTGTTTTGCAGCTTCAGTGCGCCCCAGGCGCAAGTTCATGCGCCCGGCCGCATCCCCAAAGCTGAACAACAAGTCAAACTTCGCGGGCTTGCACCGGACAATCCCGAACTCTGTTTTGCACATGTTTGGAACCGTTAGAAAGCTTGTTCAACGAACTTTCTGACCCAAGTAGTTTGGATTAAAAATTATTTATATATCAAAATACGTCACCATTTTACTCTCAGTGGGTTAAAAAAAGTATTCATTTTGGTAAAACACTTGCATCTCTCCCATTTTTAATCTTCATGACTAATTATACAACGATTAATTAGGTTTTCAAAGTATTAAAAGGTAACTAAAACAAAGAATGAAAATGATAAGTTTAGCTTATGGAAAGTTGATTGAAAGTAGGACGATTCAAAGATCATCGGAGTCAAAAAGGCTAAAATACGTTTCCGCGCCCATCAACACATTCTAAGTTCCATTCAACCCGCACATCCCTAATTATAAGGTATTCGTCAAATCCACAAGAGTTTCACAAAGAACATAGGGCTTTTCTCACATCATCAAATTGTTAGAAACTGTTTCATCATAGGGATTTGCCAAAGGTGAGACTTGTACATTTACGAAGAGAAATTTGATCGTCTACACCACCAACACTGTCACTTGACCATTTTGAGTACCACGCTACCACCACTACGAGAATTTGACAACCGCCCTTTCATCCCTTTAGTACAGTCACAAGCACCTCGACCGATATAAGTTCATCACTGTATTTTTACTTCATCTCCACCCAATCAATTGACACACTATCACCACAAGAACCTCTCAAGTACTACACCACTTTCACTTCACCGCCACTTCCACCCTTATTTAACCACCACCCAACACACTAAATAAGTTTAAAATGATTACAATATTAAAATCTACTGCCTTCACTACAGGGACATAATAACCACTAAAAAAGAACACATGTTGACTATTTGACAATTTTAAAAAGTTGAGAACTTTTCCTAATTTGTTTGTATTTAGAGTATTTTCAGTCTTAAAGCTCATCGTCAACACTTCAAAACTACCACAACTTCAAAACAACATTCACAATATACTCAATTCAAGAAGACTGAGAGTATTCAATTCAAGTTTCTTCGCTTCACCATATCACAATTCGTATAACCACCACCACCTCTACCACCACCAACATAAAAATCATCAAGAAATTCTTACTTTAATGAAGTTCAAGAAATATGAAGTTTTCTATCTTCAAGAATTTTTCAAATCACCTCACGACCACGTTAACCATGATGGCCACCATCGAAGTTCCAAAAAAAAAAATGAACGAGAATTTTTTTCATCTAGAAAAGAAAGCCAAGCCCAAAAGTTACTGAGAATTTTCTCAATTCAAAAAATTTTCGCACCACAATCTCTAAATGATTGATGATTCTTTTGGATAGATGTGGTGGTTTTGATGTAAGGGTGAATGTTAACCTCGTGAATATAATATTTTTTTTGCATTCATGAGCAGAGAATATTCTTAATGTGTTATAATGTTGTTGAGTTAGATTAAAATATATCGAATATCCTCAAATCATTTTCGGTGTTCTCGTTTTAGAAACATTCTCTCAAGTTTTGTTGTGTTCTCATTTTAGATGCACTATGTACTCTCCAGAACACTTGAGTAACTAAGAAATACATAAGAACTAGGTATTTGAGTACCGAATGAAAGTTAGAATGTGTTTTAGCCTAGTGGCTGCAATGATTTTTTTGGTAGCCTTCTTTCTACCCCTTTATTATAAAAAAAATTTAAATGTCTTCGTAGATGGATTTCACCATCTTTTATTACCTTAAAAACTCTATTTATTGATACATATTGGATCTCAATAAGATTTAAAATGAGTGACGTGCGAGCATTTTACCGAAATGAATTTTTTTTGAACCACTTAGAATAAAATAATCACGCCTTTTAATGTACAAATTTTTTTGGATCCAAAATACATGGGTTAAAAATTAAATTGAACAAGCTATCTAACAGTTCAAATCACGCGGAAATTAGAGTTCGGGAGTGTTCGGGGCAAGTCCGCAAAGTTGGACCTGTTTTGCAGCTTCATTGCGCCTCAGGCGCAAGTTCATGCGCCCCAGGCGCAATTCAATGTGCCTGGGCGCATCCCCAAAGCTGAACAACAAGTCAAACTTCGCGGGCTTGCACCGGACACTCCCGAACTCTGTTTTGCTCGTGTTTTGAACTGTTACAAAACTATTCATTTTGGTAAAACGCTCGTATCTCTCCCATTTTTAATCGATCATGACCAATTATACAACGATTAATAAGGTTTTCAAAGTATTAAAAGGTAACTAAAACAAACAATGAAAATGATAAGTTTAGTTTGTGAAAAGTTGGTCCAAAGGAGAACGATTCAAAGATCATCGGAGTCAAAAAGGGTAAAATATGTTTTCGCGCCCATCTACACAGTTCCATTCAACACGCATATCCCTAATTATAAGGTATTCGTCAATTCCATAAGAGTTTCAGAAAGTTCATAGGACTTTCCACCCTTCATCGAAACATAGTAATTCAAGTAGATCGTATCGTGTTGTTTCCGGACTTTGCTACTCATTGTCTGATGAGTTCAAGGCTTTAGTGGGGCTTTCTAATGACAGTCCACATTATGGTGGTTAATTTGTAAACGTTGGCAGTTTTAAAAGCAAAGATTGGAGAATGGTTGGATTCCCTTATGTGCATGGTTGGTTCAGTGGAATCAGGACCTGCATTGGTATGGCTATAAGAAAAATCTCGTCGCCTCCTTCCCGGGCACACGATTTTTTACTTCAATCTACATCTGAATAACTTTAAAAAGGTACCGATGCCAGAGCCTAAGTGATAGGTGCTGAAAAGCACCCGTTTATTCCCATTAATTTAGGTTTTGTTGGTCCTATCTAATTTTATTTAACGAGATTAAATTGGTTTCTGTGTTTTAGGGCCTACGGAGTATTCGGACAGTTTTTGGAGTAATAATCGTGAGTTAAGGATGTTCCGGAGGGATCCACGGCGAAAAAAGGAGCTAAAAGGTGAAAGTTGAAAATCTGGTCCGGACCAAGGTTATGCTGGTCCGGACGGCCAAAACTGGAGCACGATATGAACAAGCTGTTTTTCTGGTCCGGCCAATGTAATTGCTGGTCCAGACCAGCGGACAGCAGACGCTGCAAACGGAAATCAGCTTTAACGTCTTTAAGTCTTATTGTTTTGGGCCAACTATAAAAGGAAACTTGAGTTTATTATTAGGTTACGTTATTTTTTATTCCTAGCAGCTATTGGGAGAGATCCACGGCAAGAATACAAATGTTGAAGGAGATTTTCTCTATGTTCTTCATTCGTTCTTCAACTTCAAGCGGATCTTCTTTCTCCATGGCCGGCTAAATTCCTTGCCTAGGGTGAAGATGAAACTTCGCACCAAGTAACACTATTTTATGTATGGGTTTTAGGTGCAGAGGAGACTAGAGTCACTGGTTTTTTTCTAGGATGGGCTTGACGTTGGATAAGATTGCTAGTATAATTTCATTCTACAATTTGATGATGGCTAATTTTACAATGTACTATGAAATCCTCAATTAGATAATTTGCTCGGAGATCCGAATTTTTCAATGAAATCTTCACGGATGGTACTCTCACTACAAGAAAAATTAAAATTGGTGACGAAAAAGTGGCGACGGAATTTAATTTCATCACTAAATGAGTATATTTGGCGACGAAAAAATAAATTCGTCACTATTTTGATAACTTCGGTGACAAAATAATTTCGTCACCAATTATACCTGTTTAGCGACGAAAAAAATATTTTCGTCACCAAAGGTACCCATTTGGTGACGAAATACATTTTTTGTTGCCGAAAGCTTAAAAAAGGTGACGAAATTATTTTTCGTCGCCAAAGATAATCATTTGGTGACAAAAAAATATATTGCGTCGCCAAATGAGAGCAATTTAGTAACGAAATATTTATTTCGTCACCAAATGCTTAACTTTGGTGACGAAATTTTTTTCCGTCACCATTTTAACGCTTTCAGCGACGAAAAATATATTTCGCCGTCAAATGGGCACTTTTCGTGACGAAATTTATGAATTACGCTTTGTCACTAAATGTATTTCGGACGTAACTCTTTAAAAAAAACTCTGATTGAGATAATTCAAATTAGGTTTGAACAATAACTCAATTGCCTACAACTTTCATGTTTATCAAATTTGCTAATTTTAATGTTTAAAGGTTCAAAATTACATTCGAAATATATTTTCATGTTAAACATATGTGTTATATATTAGATATTTCAAATGTTTACTGAAAATTGTGTGTGGTGCAGTTGGTTGGAACTTGCGCGAAAAACTCAATGGACTCAGGTTCGAAACCCAGCAGGAGCAAGAAAGAATGATTTTTTTTCCCATATGAAAACATTTTTTGCAACGAAAAATTTCGTCACCGATGTGTCACATTGGTGACGAATTTTTTCGTTGCTAAAAGGAATAATTAATGACAAAAAATTTCGTCATCAAAAGCACAATAAGCGAGGAAAAAAATTTCGTCACCAATTATTCACTTTTTGGTGACAAAATATTTCGTCATCAAAAGGCATTATAGGTGACGAAAACTAGATTTCGTCACTAGGGAGGAATCCTCGACAACCTTTAGTCGATAAATTTTTTTTCGTCACCTATATTATTTGTGACGAAAAACATACAATTTGTGACGATTTTCATTCGTCACCCAATTGAATTTTTCTTGTAGTGTCTAGTTGAATCCCAATGTACTAGCTGCTTGTGCCTCTATTGTCCTTGAACAATCCTTATAATGTTCAAGGGTTTGCATTTTACAATCGCCAACCAATTAGGACTAAGAAACTAAGTAAAAAAAATGAATTGGAAACAGTTGCTGCATCACATGCGCCTCAAGCCCAGATAGAGTGCCCGGGAAACAGTTGGTGCATCACATGCGCTTCAGGCGCAAATAGACTGCGCCCTGGCGCATTGAAATTTTCTCTTTTGAGGTAATGCGCTTCAGGCGCACTAGAATTGTGCCCCGGGCGCATCGTTATTCATTTGATTTTAGTTTTACCCCGGGCGCATTTCTAAAATTACATAGGTCCTTCTTGTTGCAAGTTAATTTCATGTTCGCCATTCCTTGAGACTTCTAAAGCTTCGAAAAGAATGTTAATGTAAGAATTTCCCGATGACTTTTAGGTTGGTGGTGGCAAAGGTGATGGTGGTGGTCGTATGAATCATGATATGGTGAAGCGAAGAAACTTGAATTGAATACTCTCAGTCTTTTCGAATTGAGTATAATGTCAATGTTGTTTTAGGGTGGTGGTAGCTTTGAAGTGTTGACGATGAGTTTTAAGATTGAAAATACTCTAAATCCAAAGAAATTAGGAAAAGTTCTAAACTTTTTAAAATTGTCAAATACTCTACATGTGGTCTTTGTTTGTGGTTATTATGTCCCCATAGTGAAGGCAGTAGATTCTAATATTGCAATCATTTTAAACTTATTTAGTGTGTTGGTTGGTTGTGAAATAAAGGAGGAAGTGGAGGTGAAGTGACGTAGATGTAGTACTTGAGAGGTTGTTGTGGTGAGAGTGTGTCAATTGATTGGGTGGAGATGAAGTAAAAATACAGTGACGAACTTATATCGGTCGAGGTGCTTACGACTGTGCTGAAGGGATGAAAGGGTAGTTGTCAAATTCCGATAGTGGTGGTAGCGTTGTACTCGAAATGGTCAAGTGACAGGTTGGTGGCGTACACGATCAAATTTCGCTTCGTAAATGTACAAGTTCCGCCTTGGGCAAATCCTTGTGATGAAACGTTTCTAATAATCTAATGATGTGTGGAAAGCCCTTTGAACTTTGTGAAACTCTTTTGGAATTGACGAATTCCTTATAATTAGGGATTTGCATGTTGAATGGAACTTAGAATGTGTAGATGGGCACGGAAACGTATTTTGGCCTTTTTGACTCCAATGATCTTTGAATCGTCCACCTTTTGACCAACTTTTCATAAACCAAACTTATCATTTTCATTGTTTGTTTTAGTTACATTTCAATACTTTGAAAACCTTATTAATCGTTGTATAATTAGTCATGATCGATTATAAATGGGAGAGATGCGAGCGTTTCAGGTACCAAAATGAATAGTTCTTTTAACCCACTGAGAGTAAAATGGTGCCGTCTTTTGATGTATAAATATTTTTTGATCCAAACTACTTGGGTAGGAAAGTTCGTTGAACAAGCTTTCTAACGGTTCAAACCACGTGCAAAATGGAGTTCGGGAGTGTCCGGTGCGAACCCGCAAAGTTTGACTTGTTGAGCAGTTAGAGGATGCGCCCGGGCGCATTAAAGTGCCCCTGGGGCGCAAAAGCTTGCTCCTGAGGCGCAATGAAGCTGCAAAACAGGTCCAACTTTGCGGACTTGCCCCGAACACTCCCGAACTCCGATTTTCGCATGATTTGAACAGTTAGAAAGTTTGTTCAATTTAATTTTAATTAGCCCAAGTATTTTGGATCCAAAAAATTTTGTACAATAAAAGACGTGATTATTTTATTCTAAGTGGTTCAAAAAATATCATTTCGGTAAGATGCTCGCATGTCGCTCATTTTAAATCGTATCGAGACCCATTATATATCAATAAATAGAGTTTTTAAGGCACTAAATGATGGTGAAATCCAACTACAAAGACATTTCAATTTTTTTTATAATAAAGGGGTAGAAAGAAGGCTACAAAAAATATCGTTGAAGCCACTAGGCTAAAACACGTTTTAAGTTTCATTCGGTACTCAAATACCTAGTTCTTATGTAGTTCTTCGTTACTCTAGTGTTCTGGAGAGTACATAGTGCATCTAAAGGTGAAACCGAGAACACAACAAAACTTGAGAATGTTTCTGAAACGAAACCACCGAAAATGATTTAAGAATATTCTATATATTTTAAGCTAACTCAACCACATTACAACGCATGGAGAATATCCTCTGCTCATGAATACAAAAAAGAAAAAAAGGTATATTCACAAGGTTAAGATTCATCACTACATCAAAACCACCACATCTGTCTAAAAGAATCATCAATCATTTTGAGATTGTGGTGCAAAAAATTTTAAAATTGAAAAAATTCTTAGAAACTTTCAGGCTTTGCTTTCTTTTCTAGTTGGAGAAAATTCTCGTTCATTTTTTTTGGAGCGTCTGGGGTGGCCGTCAGGGTTGAAGTGGTTGTGAGGTAATTAAAAAAAATACTTAAAAATACAAAACTTCATATTTGTCAAACTTTGTCAAAGTAAGAATTTCTCAATGGTTTTTTTATTGGTGGAGGCTGTGGTGGTAGGTGGTGGTGGTCGTACGAATCGTGTTATGGTGAAGCGAAGAAACTTGAATTGAATATTGTCCGTCTTTTTGAATTGAGTATATTGTGAATGTTGTTTTGGGGTGGTAGTAGTTATGAAATGTTGTCAATGAGCTTAAGACTTAAAATACTCTAAATCCAAACAAATTAGAAAAAGTTCTCAACTTTTTAAAATTGTCTACATGTGTTCTTTGTTTGTGGTTATTATGTCCCCGTGGTGAAAGCAGTAGATTTTCATATTGCCATCATTTTAAACTTATTTAGTGTGTTGGGTGGTGGTGAAATAAGGGTGGAAGTGGCGGTGAAGTGACGGTGGTGTAGTACTTGAGAGGTTCTTGTGGTGATAGTGTGTCAATTGATTGGGTGGAGGTAAAGCAAAAATACAGTGACGAACTTATATCGGTCGAGGTGCTTGCGACTGTGCTGAAGAGATGAAAACGCGGTTGTCAAATTCCGATAGTGGTGGTAACGTTGTACTCGAATTGGTCAAGTGACAGTGTTGGTGGCGTACAGGATCAAATTTCGCTTCGTAAATGTACAAGTCTCGCCTTTAGCAAATCCTTGTGATGAAACGGTTTCTGACAATCTGATGATGTGTGGAAAGCCCTTTGAACTTTGTGAAACTCTTATGCAATTGACGAATTCCTTATAATTAGGAATTTGCGTGTTGAATGGAACTTAGAATTTGTAGATGGGCGCGGAAACATATTTTAGCCTTTTTGACTCCGATGATCTTTGAATCGTCCTCCTTTTGACCAACTTTTCATAAGCCAAACTTATCAGTTTCATTGTTTGTTTTAGTTACCTTTCAATACTTTGAAAACCTTATTAATCATTGTATAATTGGTTATGATCGATTAAAAATGGGAGAGATGCGAGCATTTTACCAAAATGAATAGTTCTTTTAACCCACTGAGAGTAAAATGGTACTGTCTTTTGATGTATACATATTTTTTGATCCAAACTACTTGGGTCAGAAAGTTCGTTGAACAAGCTTTCTAACGGTTCAAACCACATACAAAACGGAGTTCAGGAGTATCCGGTGCAAGCCCGTGAAGTGTGACTTGTTGTGCAGTTAAAGGATGTGCCAGGGCGCATTGAAGTGCGCCTGGAGCGCAACGAAGCTGCAAAACAAGGCCTACTTTGCAGACTTGTCCCGAACACTCTCGAAATCCGATTTCCACGTGATTAGAACTATTTGAAAGCTTGTTCAATTTACTTTTTAGCTCAAGTATTTCGGATCCTAAAAATTTTGTACATTAAAAGACGTGATTATTTTATTCTAAGTGTTAGAAAAAATATCATTTTGGTAAGATGCTCATATGTCTCTCATTTTAAATCGTATCATGACCCATTATATATCAATAAATAGAGTTTTTAAGGTACTAAAAGATGGTAAAATCCAAATACAAAGACATTTAAGTTTTTTTTATAATAAAGGGGTACAAAGAAGGATTTTAAAAAAATCGTTGGAGCCACTAGACTAAAACACTTTCTAAGTTTCATTCGGTACTCAAATACCTAGTTCTTATGTAGTTTTTTGTTACTTAAGTGTTCTAGAGAGTACATAGTGCATCTACACTCCACCGAAGTGTAGGGAAAACCGAGAACGCAACAAAACTTGAGAATGTTTCTAAAACAAGAACACCGAAAATGATTTGAGGATATTCTATATATTATAATCTAACTCAACCACATTACAACGCATCGAGAATATTCTCTGCTCATGAATAATAAAAAAATTATATTCACAAGGTTAAGATTCATCACTACATTAAAACCACCACATCTATCTAAAAGAATCATCAATCATTTAGAGATTGTGAAAAATTTTAGAATTGAGAAAATTCTCAGTAACTTTCGGGCTTGGCTTTCTTTTCTAGATGGATTCTAGTTCATTTTTTTTGAAGCTTCAATGGTGACCGTCATGGTTAAGGTGGTTGTGAGGTGATTTGAAAAGTTCTTTAAAATAAAAAACTTCAAATTTCTCGAACTTCATTAAAGTAAGAATTTCCCGATGATTTTTATCTTTGTGGTGGTTGACGTCGTGGTGGTGGTCGTACGAATCATCATATGGTGAAGCGAAGAAACTTGAATTGAATACTCTCAGTCTTTTTGAATTGATGAGTATATTGTGAATGTTGTTTTGAAGTAGTGGTAGTTTTGAAGTGTTGACGATTAGCTTTAAGACTTAAAATACTCTAAATCAAAACCAATTAGGAAGCATTCTCAACTTTTTAAAATTGTCAAATAGTCCACATGTGTTCTTTGTTAGTGGTTATTATGTCCCCGTAGTGAAGGCCGTAGATTTTAATATTGCAATCATTTTAAACTTATTTAGTGTGTTGGGTGGTGGTGAAATAAGGGTGGAGGTGACGGTGGTGTTGTACTTGAGAGGTTGTTGTGGTGATAGTGTGTCAATTGATTGGGTGGAGGTGAAGTAAAAGTACAGTGATCAACGGACCACTACCACCCCTCCACCACCAACACTGTCACCGTAACACAACCTCTCCACCACCTATACCACCATCACTTCACCATCTTTTAGTACTTTGAATACACTATTTATCGATGTAAAATAGCTTTTAATCCAATTGAAAAGTTTTGGGATTCAAGGATAGTCTCAAAATAATTTTTTTTTCGACCTATTTAGGGTAAAATCATCATATATGTTCACGGATATATAATTTTTGGTCCAATCTAATAGGTTGAAAAGATTTTCAATGGTTCAGACCACGTAAAAATCAGAGTTTGGGAGTGTCCGTGATAGGACTGCAAAGTTTGGTCGATTTTGAAATTTGAAGGATGCGCCCGGAGAGCAATAAAGCTCCACAATTGGTCAAACTTTGTAGATTTGTCGTGAACACTCCCGAACCCCGATTTTCGTTTGAACCATAGAAAGGTTGTGAAGTCTAATTTATAACCCAGTAGTTTGAATCTAAAATTATTTAAACCTCAAAATTATATGACCAATTTACCCTCAATGAGTTGAAAATTAAATCTTATCTATAAAGTGCTCACATCTCCCTCATTTTAAATGAGATAAAGACCTGTTGTATATGAATAAAGAGGATTTTCAAAGTAATAAGATAGGGAAATCCAAACATGAAAAAAAAAAATTAGTTTGTGAAAAGTGCATAGTAAGCAGACCACTACCAATGTCAACGGAGCACTACGACACCTCCACGGGGCAACGCTACATGTGCAGCTGTGGTGTCAATTGAACCCAGTGGCCTGCATGCCAAATTGCACATTTTACAGAGTATAGTTTTTCACCTCCTCAAAACTTCTACTGACATGTACTGAATGAATTATCATCTTCTAGTCTTAATTGAATATACACTTCTAACAAAAGCATCATCAACTACTGATATTGCGCGCCAACATTAACAAGAAATAATTTGATGATGGCAAATTTGTAATATATTAACTTTTCTTTCTATGTTTTACTCTTTTGATCAGCAATTTGTAAGATTATTCTTCATCTGTATCTGACTTATCATCATCTTCTAAGTTTTGCTGCTCGAAATCTCTCTCTCCAGTATAGAAGGACTCCCAGGAACCATTTCTTCTTTTTTGGTATTTGTACAAGTCTCCTAAGTTTTGCTGCTCGAAATCTCTCTCTCCAGTATAGAAGGACTCCCAGGAACCATTTCTTCTTTTTTGGTATTTGTACAAGTCTCCTAAGTTTTGCTGCTCGAAATCTCTCTCTCCAGTATAGAAGGACTCCCAGGAACCATTTCTTCTTTTTTGGTATTTGTACAAGTCTCCGTAACAAAACTCTGTATATGCTGCCTCCCCTCTCAGCTCTTCCTCTTCCCAATCGTAGCCAGTATGTGTAACCAAACTTTCCTCATACCTAATTGCATTGACATAGTAGTGATTAGGTTGAATTGGAATTTCTCTTTGCAAATTGTCATCAAGATTGTATGCCCTTTTGCCATGACGGCCGTCACGATCTATGGAAACTTTCATTAGAGCTTCACCATCTTTTGTATAACTTAATGGCTCCAACCTATCACGATACCTTAATGTCAAATTCGATATGATAAACAGCAAAGTCCATGATTTTTTAATACCGTATTCCTTCATTGCCAATACCTCGACACCTTGGCATTCAAAATTGCTTGGATTCTTATGACGAACCATATAAAGACATCCATCCAACACATTTTGTTCCTCAATCTTCAACTATTTTGGTGTATATTCATCTATTCGTCAAACAAGTAGGCGTAATATACACACGTGCGCTCGACAATTTAGTATATCCACATGCTTTCCAGCTTTGTATATGCAGACAACTTTTTTTTGCTCTTTGTCTGCGGAGTACGCGCGTTTATGCAGCTTTGTGCTTAGACGTAACCACGTAAATCTTTGTGTCATTCTTTTCAATTGCTTGTCATAACACAAACATTGACAAGAAATACTTTGATGAAATCCTCAATGAAATATGATCGGAGGTCCGAATTGTTCAATGAAATCATCATGGACGAAATTCTTGGAATCCCGCTGTAGTATGACTTCTTGTGCCCTCCATATATTATGCTTGAACAATCCTTGGAATGTCTAAATGTTTGCATTTTATAGACTCCAACCAATTGGGAATAGAGAACTCACTAAATAAAGGATTAGAAATAGTTCCCACATCACATGCGCCTCAGGCGCAGTTTGAGTGCGCCCCGGCGCATCAAAGGTGTCTGTTTTGATGTAGTGCAACCCGGGTGCGTTTAAGTTGCGCCGGGCGCATTCTATTTTCTCACTCTTACAATGCAGTGAATTGCGTTCCGGGTGCATCCTATTTTCTCTTTTGATGTACTCGGTGCAACTCAAGCACAATGACGTTGCGCCCGGGCGCATTAAGTGAAATTACCAAGGTCATTTTTCTTGCAAGTTCTGCTTATTGAGACTTCATTTTAGCCATTGCTTGAGACTTCTAAGCTTCCAAAAGAACGTTTAAACTTCGTGCAATCGGCTTTGGAAACCTATGCAACCATGGAAAATGACTTAATATATCAGAAATTAGAAGGGAAAGAAACATAACAAATGCATTTTGGATGTCTTAATGTGTGCATTCCTACACTTATCAACATGCTCTTATGTCCATTACTTTTTCCAGTAGGATAAACTCTACTTCTCAGCTTCTGCTAATTGAGGAGGAGTCCATTACTTTTTCAAGTAGGATAAACTGTACGTCTCGACTTCTGCTAATTGAGGAGGAGATAATCAGGATAAGGAGGTCTAAGATAGCTTGTAGCTTGTACTGGCTGCTTTTGCCTCCCTTGAACAATCCTTATAATGTCTAAGAGTTTGCATTTTACAATCTCCAACCAATTAGGACTAAGAAACTCAGAAAAAAATGAATTTGAAATAGTTGCTATGTGCAAACAGAGTGCGCCCCAGGCGTATTGAAATTTTCTCTTTTGAGGTAATGCGGCTCAGGCGCACTGAAAATTGGAATTGTGCTCCGGGCACAAGGTTATTTTCTCACTTGGTTTTAGTTTCGCCCTGGGAGCATCTCATGAAATTACATAGGCCCTTCTTGTTGCAACTATTGCTTATTGGGAGTTCATGTTTGCCATTCTTTAGACTTGTCTACTCATGGAAACCGACTCTTCGTTGGGCTCACTTTGTGTGGTTCCCTGGTGGTCTTTTGTATCGTTAATGTTTCCTAAGTCCAAATTTTTTCTCCAAGAATATCGTTTGGTGAGTTGTTGTTCCGTCCAACTTTCAGTTGGAGAAAGTTGGAGGGTCTTGGTATTGTTGTTTTTTCTTCCTTTATTTGCCCTTGTTGTACCCTTGAGATTATAAAAGTTTTGTTTGCCAAGCGAAAAAAAAAAAATCGTTTGGTCTTTCATAGAAACTTACAAATATAGCCTGTGATGCTTCAAAGGTCTTTTTCAGTGGTGACATTTCAGTGGAAGTTTTCAGGAGGTGAAGAACTTTGTGTAAATAATTTTTGAGCCAAACTAATTTGGTTAGAAATTAGGCTTGAAAAGCTTTTTAATGGTTCAAACTATGTTAAAATCGGGGTTCGGGAGTGTCCGTGACAAGACTGCAAAGTTTGGTAAGACGTGCCCAAGGCGCATAGAAGTGCGCCTAGGGTGCATGGATTTGCACCTGGGCGCAATAAAGCTCCACAATTTGTCAAACTTTGCGGGTTTGTTCCGAATACTCCCGAACTTCAATTTTTACAAAGTTTAAACCATTAGAAAGCTTGTGGAGTCTAATTTCTAACCCAAGTATTTTGAATCTAAAATTACTTAAAGTCAACAATATATGACCAATTTACCCTCGATGAGTTGAAAAATAAATTATTTCGGACAAATGCTCACATCTCCCTTATTTTAAATGGGATAAAGCCTTATTACATATGGATAAAGAGGATTTTTAAAGTGCAAAAAGATAGTGGAATCCAAATATGAAGATAATAAAGTTTAGTACGAAGTGGATAGTAAGTAGACCGTAGACCACTACGAGAATCAACAGAGCACTACCACCCCTCCACCACCAACACTGTCACCGTAACACAACCTCTCCACTACCTATACCGCCATCTTTTAGTACTTTGAATACACTCTTTATAGATGTGAAATAGGTTTTAATCCGATTTAAAATTATTGTGATTCAAGGATTTTCTCAAAATAATTTATTTTCCGACGTATTGAGGGTAAAATTGTCATATATTTTGATGTGTAAATAATTTTTGGTCCAAACTATTTTGATTAGAAATTAGGCTTGAAAAGCTTTTCAATGGTTCAAACCACTTAAAAATCAGAGTTCGGGAGTGTCCGTGATAGGACAGCAAAATTTGGTCGATTTTGAAATTTGAAGGATGAGCCCGGGGCGCATGGAATTGCACCTGGGGCGCAATAAAGCACCATAATTGGTCAAATTTTGCGGGTTTGTCCCGAACATTTCCGAATCCCAATTTTCACAAGGTTTAAACCATTAGAAAGCTTGTGAAGTCTACTTTATAACCCAGTAGTTTGGATCTAAAATTATTTAAATCTCAAAATTATATGAACAATTTACCCTCAGTGAGTTGAAAATTAAATCATATCTGTAAAGTACTCACATCTCCCTCCTTTTAAATGAGATAAAGACCTATTATATATGGATAAAGAGGGTTTTCAAAGTACTAAAAGAAAGTCAAAATTCAAACATGAAAAAAGAAGAAGTTTAGTTTGTGAAAAATGCACAATAAGTAGACCAATATCAATATTAACGAAGCACTACTACCATTCCACGAGGTGATGCTACAAGTGTAGCTGTGGTGTCACTTGAGCCCAATGGCCTGCAAAACTCCATATTTTACAGAGTATAGTGACATACTCAGCATTTTATGGAGAAGTAACATACTCAGCATAATATTTCAATTTCAAAACACCAATAAAAATAACAAGTGATGTCAAAATTAGCTTAGAGTGGAAGAGATAAAGAATCAGATCAGCATTCGCCAACTTTTCCTTCTATCTTGTTCTCTTTTGAGCAATTCGTGAGATTATTCTTCATCTGTTTCTGATTGATCATCATCTTCTGAGTGTTGTGGCTCAACATCGATCTCTCTCTCTCTCCCGTACAGAAGCACTCCCAGGAACCATTTCCTCTTTTTTGGTACTTCTCTAAGCATCTAAAATAGAACTCTGCATATGTTGCTTTCCCTCTTAGCTCTTCCTCTTCCGAATCGTAGCCAGTAGGTGTAACCAAACTTTCCTCATAGTTAATTGCATTTACAAAGTAGTGATTACGTTGAATATTTGCAATTTCTCGAAGCAAATTGTCATCAAGATTGTATGCCGTCATACCATGACCGTAACAATACGTGGAAACTTTCATAAGAGCTTCACCATCCTTTGTATAGCATAATGGCTCCAACGTATCACAATCCGTTAGTGTCAAATTCAATATCATAAACAGCAAAGTCCACGATTTTTTCATACCACATTCCTTCATTGCCAATACATCGACATTGTGGCATTCAAAATAATTATCTGGATTATCATGACGAACCATAGAAAGATGATCGAGTCGTTTCCGTATCAAAAATAATTAATAAAACAGAATAATTACTACTACCTAAAAGATAGCGGTAAGTACTCCGAGTATCGTCCTCAGGGATTACGAAGGCTAAATTGCAAATGTTCCAATTAATTTCTAGATTAATTCCGAAAGAGATTTAATTGTTTGATTTTTAAAATTATGCAAACTAATTAACGTAAAGCAATTAAAAGTAAAGCGAGTTTATGAGAGAAAAGATCTAGGGTTTCGAATCCACTCGACCCGTTGTAACAATTTATATACGATGATAAAGGTCTATTATTCGAATCAATCCAGATATCGTTAGGGTTCGCAGGCCCTTACGGTATCGCCTAAAAATATTTATGAATCACCAAATAGCATGGGGTATCGCCTCCTAGCACGAACCGTCATACTAGTACGATCCGTCTCTATGGCACGGACCGTCTAATAGCACGACGCGTCTTACGGAGCATAACCCATCTTATTCCATTATCACAAAACAATTAAAAAAAACCATTGTATGAACGTGCATGAAAATCTAAAAAATCATACACAAGATTTGATAGAGAAAATTAATACCGCAAATAAATCCTCAAGTCATACAACCATGATTCGAATAATAAAACACTAAATCAAAATATAAACATCGTTACTCAGAGTTCGAGCTTCATCTAAACCCTAGAAACGAGTTTAGCCGGACATGGAGAAAATATAAACGATCACGAGATAATAAAACTCCATGCAATAGAATAAAGGTTTCGGTAAGTATAAACCAATCCTTAACCCTTTATTGCTCCTGTGTTGCCCAGCTGTGAACGACAATTGTTTTCTGACGCGTTGGAACCATATGCGCAGCCCCCTGTTCTGTTTTTGTGCATGCCGAGCACTGCTTTGTTTTTTCTCGTTCCAGCCCTGACTACCGAAGGCAGTGGAGTTTAATTGGTTTAAATAGGGTTTTGAGGCATTAATTACATTCAGGCCCTAGGATTTCATGCCTTAATAAATTAACATTCCAATTTTGAAGTATTCTATGCTTTAACCCCAAACTTCATTAAACTCTTCTTTTTATCCAATATTTTGGACAATGAGCTCGATCAACCTATAAACAAAATAAAAGCAAAATAAATATCAGGTAACAAGTATAAATAACTAACAAGTGTAGTTTGGAAAGCCAAAATATTAATATTTCGGCTCTTATCAAAAGACATCCTTCCAAAACTCTCAATCCAAAAATCATGTCTCCCTCCTCGTTGTGATTTTTTCGTATCATAAGATGTTGTTTTGCTTCAGGTGCGGGATTAAGTGGCACTGGGGGTTTAGCTGCGCAGAGAGTGGAGAGATGAGAGACAGCAACGATATCGCTTTTCGGGAACTTGCTAGGAGGAAGAATTGGATGAGGTGCCCTGGTTGTAAGCACTTTGTCAAGGTCGTTCACGGTTGCCCGGTCGTTAAGTGCAGGTTCTCTCTCCCTCCCTCTCTCTGTATGTGAATGTATCTTTGTGTATGCTGTATAGCTCACATTGTGCTGACTGGGTCACATAATCTTTCAATAAATTCTCCGCTTTTGTTCTATGATTCTGATACCAATCTTCATTGTCACATACTTTAGTAGAGTTTAATTTCTGTTCGTCGGCGGCCACCATTGTGGGTTCTGTTGGGAGAATACCCGATCACCCGCGCAACGGAAGCATAACGAAAAACAAACTGTTTACACCCATTTTTGGCCAAAAATCAAGAAATGGATTTACAGGTTAAAAGGTAGCCTCGAGGGTCGAGACCCTAGCCTTGAAAGACCTTACGACCAGTTGCCCACGAATTAGGGCCGGTTCTTAAGAAATGATGGGCCTTCCATATAGGCCTAAATCAGTCAAAGGCCTAAGGCTTGAATCAGTCCACCAGGCCTGAGTATTTCGTCCAGGCCTAACCCAAATTCCAAGAAGTAACAAAGGCCTAAGAAATGGGCCCAAATTGGTAGAAGCCTTGGTTTTCTCACCAGGCTTGGACTCAGAAGGCTTACATTGAGCAAAGGCCCATGATTTTGCCAACAAGTTCAGGCCCAATTGATGAAAGGCCCACTGCTTTAAGAGCATCATTAAAGCCTTTAATGAGCAATTAGGGGGCCTTAAGCTGCTCACAAGTAGCTCAAAGGCCTTAAGCTGCTCACAAGCAGCTCCCAAGGAGCTCAAAGGCCTTAAGCTGCTCACAAGTAGCTCAAAGGCCTTAAGCTGCTCACAAGCAGCTCAAAGGCCTAGAAGCTTCTCCCTAGTAAGCTGCTCAAGCAGCTCAACCAGGCCTGCGTTTTTTGGCCTTGGTGGGCCCAAATATCCCTTTTTTATAAACATCCATGCTCACAAGCAGCTTAAAGGCCTCAAGCTGCTCACAAGCAGCTCAAAGGCCTAGAATGTTCTTGTTTGGCAGATCTAGGTAAGTTGCTTACAAGCAGCTCAAGGTCTGAACTGGTGGGACCCCATTCTTCAGCATGATGCAAGGCCAGAGACAGGTGGCGCACATTCAGCCCCTTGGAGCTGTTGGTAACTGATTCATGCAGACCTAAGCAAGCTGCTCACAAGCAGCTCACCCAGATCTGGCTGAGCCTTTGTTTCTCGATTCTTCTTCCATAAGGGGTCAAGATTAGAGGATTTAAGGGCCCACAAGGGATGCAAGGACCAATAAAATGGTGGGAAGGCCTGAAGAAGCCTTGGTCTTCAGCATTGGTGGGCCCAAAAGATGTCCAGTCAAGCAGTAGCTGCTCACAAGCAGCTCAAAGGCCTGGATGCTGAAGTTCCTTTTACTCTTTTACAAAGTTTTATGCAGAAAAGAAGGGCTTTTCAGGCCTTTACCATTTCCTTGGAGTAAAGGGCACGTTTTTATCAAAGAATAGCCTCTCATTAGAGCATTTTGAAGCAGCTCAAAAGGGACACTTGGCAGCCATGCATGAAGGCCTATGGAAGCAGCCTGAACAACTCAAGACCTGGAACATCTGCCTATAAATACCAGAGTTGAAGGCCTTGGCAAAGGTCCCCGACCAATCAAGCCCCCGGCTTACCCAATTTATGTTTTAATTACCTCCTATCTTTTGGTCCACGACCATCAAAGCCCATGGCTTAGCCAAATTACATTTCAATTATCTTTTAACTATCTTTTATCTTTCGGTCCCCGACCATCAAGCCCCCGGCTTATGCAAATTTATCTTTCAATTATCTTTAGTTTCCCGTTCAATCTAGTCAAGCTTAGATTTTATTTTATTTCCTTGTAATCAGACTTTGTTAAACCGTTAATGAAGTCCATTTATTTCTGTTTTAGGTCTTGCTCTACTTTTCTGTCCATTTTTCACATGATTAGGAAATTTTAAGTCCTTAGCCCGCAAAGGCAAACCACGAACCTCCTCACGGTCTCCACCCTTAGGCCGTGCACTTTCGTCCGATTAGAAGTCAGATTGAGGCATCCAGGCCTTGATACGAATTTGGGAAGCAATCCTGCCCTGGCATGCCCGCATCAGGCCTAGAACTGCACTGCTCGCTGTTCCTAGGCCAATTGTTACTTTTTTGGAAACAAACACAAACACACACAAAAGAGACACAAGATTACGTGGTTCCCCAAACTCGGGTACGTCCACGGAGAGAATAACTTCCACTAATATTGAATGAGTACAATAAGATACAAAATACCCTACTCTAGCTCTCAAGCTCTCGGTATTTTTATCTCCCTTACTCACACAATATTCTTACTGATTTTTTCTCTCACACACTGCCTTGCTATGTGCTCTCTGCCGTAGCTCACTCACTGCCTTCGGTACACATGCACTGCCTCATTTAAATAGGAAAAAGAGAGGAATCTACACACTTGACTCTTCATATTCCAAGCATCACAAATGCTCCTTGGGACTTTTCAAGCACAGCCGGCTAATTAAAGAGAGGATTCTAGAGGCAAACAGCCAACCCATTTCACTGCTGCACCACCGAACCAATTAAAAAAACCAACTAACCATAATTATTTCCTTTTTCTTTTTCAATATCACATGGGCAAAACCCAACAGGTTCCACCATGCATTTACTGAATTTTGAATTCTGGATTTCTGAATTAGCTTTGGATATGATCAACTTTAGCACAATGCGGGATATGATTCAGTTCATCACGCCAATTGTCTGAATTTGAATTTTTTGAAGTCTTCCTCTGCCGGATACAAATTCTCGATTTCCATGAAGTTCTTATGAATTTTTGTTTTTCATTTTATGATGTGTGTACTAGGTTAGTTTCTGTCTGGTACTGGAGAAAGGATAAAGGAAAGAAGAAGATCGTAGAGTTGTGAATCTGAAATCTGAATTCTTAATCAAATTAAATGGGCTGGTAAAACGAGGAATAAAACTCCTCTGACGTACGTGATTTTACACAATCCTGTCTTGATGTGGGTGGAACAACCTTCTCCGGGTTTGCCCCGGAGTGATATCCGTCGTTTGCGGTTGACGAGGGCTGGTTGACTGTGTCAGCGTTTCCCTCTATGCCACGAACTGGTCGACGTTTGGCTTTAGATAGCTGATCTTTGGAAGAGGCTTCCATCAGCGTTTTGTTGTTAGCTTTGATATGTATTATGCACCACCGTGAGGCGACTTAGTGTCTAAATTCCTAATTCCACTAGTGTTGAATTTTATTGTCGGTTGTGCAAAGACTTTGAGGCTCGTGTTCAAATTTTAGATATAAGATTGTCTCTTTGCGTTTATTGTATATTACGGATAGTACTAAATGGGTGTTGGTTTACAAAGCTATCTTTATCTTTGACTAACTGAGTGCTGGTTTGACAATCTTGTTGGAACAAGAAGGTGGGCATAATGAAATGCTTGTGATATGATCCTGCAAAAGCAACAAATTAAACGGGGTTGTTGATAAGGATAATTTTGACAAGGAACCTAAGGAAGAACTATATGGTGGATAAAAGAATTGTAGTAACAATATTGCCAATATAGTAGAATCCATATTACAACTAGAAAGGGGTAATCGTAAAAAATGCAATCTACGCATTTTTCATTGATATAATGTTTTTTTATATTAAATATAAATTTTTTTGATAGATTTCAATTAGTTCTATCAAACAAAATTTTAAAAATCATAAAAAAAATTATAAATTAAAAAATATAAGCAATTTTATAATGGCACAACTGTCAAAAAAAGACATTAATTTTGGGACGAAGGAAATATAATATATATATAACCCCTCTCTCTGTGTCTCTCTCTTGAAGATATATAGTTACATATGAGCAAAGCCCAACTTGGCGCAGACGTATCAATTATTAAGGTACTTGTTGTTATAGCTTCATAATTTTGAAATTCCTTTTGTCTCATATTTCTTGTCCACTAATTTACAGTAGCTATTAAATTTTTTAAAAGTAATATTTATGATAGACGCATTAATGTTCATATAACAGCCTTCTAATTCATCCTTGCTAAGTTCGTTTATGCTATTACTTTAGAGTTTAATCGTACTTTGTTTTTGCGTCGTAGTTAGGTATCTAGAGACTTAACATGTTAATGGGCTTTACTTGTATTTAATTAGTGCAAAGTTGGATCCATCTCGGGTCTCACAAAAATTTCGAGTCGCTCATTTTATTTATTTATTTATTTATTATCCGAAGCACAATCAATTCATTTCAAAGAAGTCATATGGCATCTACAGATATCCAACCAAAAATAATGACAAGGGACACAATCAAATCCATCCAACTAAAAATGTACAAGAAACTCAAAACAAGGAAGAAAAGTATCTAAAACTAGAAATGACTTCACACCGTTAATAAAAGGTTGGGATATGTGGAGTATGAAATCCAAACCTTTTATTAGCCACCGACAACAATAATCTCCAATGGATATTGAACAACAATAGTTGATTCAAACCGCCATCTCTATATGGATGGACTCCAAAGAAGTTGATACTACTTAGGTTTCGGATCTTGTGTAATGACTTTAATTTTGGCCCTAAATTTTTCTAATAAAAATATATGTCATTATTTCAAATTCTATTAATTGATTAAATTAATTACGTTAATTACTAATTTATTCCATTATATGTGTTATTTTTATAACCTACTATTACATTACTTGTATATATATGCATTTACACCCTTGCTACATGTCGCACACCAAGAGTGTAAATACATATATATACAAGTAATGTAATAGTAGGTTATAAAAATAACACATATAATGGGAAAAAAATTTCTAGTAAAGCCCATTAACATGCATGTTAAGTCTCTAGATATCTAACTACAACGCAAAAATAAAGTATTAAACTCCAAAGTAACAGCATAAACGAACTTAGCAAGGATGAATTAGAAGGCTCTTATATGAACATTAATGCGTCTATCATATATATTACTATTAAAAAATTTAATAGCTGCTGTAAATTAGTGGACAAGAAATATGAGACTAAAGGAATTTCAAAATTATGAAGCTATAACAACAAGTACCTTAATAATTGATACGTCTTCGCCAAGTTGGACTTTGCTCATATGTAACTATATATCTTCAAGAGAGACAGAGAGAGGGGTTGTAATATCTATATATATACTTCCTCCGTCCCAAAATTAATGTCTTTTTTTTGGCAGATGTGCCATTATAAAATTGCATATATTTTTTAATTTATAATTTTTTTATAATTTTTAAAATTTTGTATGATAGAACTAATTGAGATCTACCAAACAAAATTTATATTTAATATAAAAAAATTATAGATGAAAAAAATATAAACAACAGTTTGAGACCTCTCAAATAGTAAAAATAGTAAAAAGGACGGAGGGGATATGTTTCTTTGGAGACTGACTAATATATATACTTGTGAATAGTATGAGTACAATAATTCCACCCATTGAATCACATAACCTAACTTGGGTCTATATAGTGGGTTGACTGTAGTACTGTTCTCTGTTAAAAAAAAAATAGTATGAGTACAATTTAATCCACTAAGGCTGGAGATCCAAATCTCAACCGACCGCTAATATATAAGCCACATAAAAATTCCTTCCCAAATTAGAATTCCTATTTTGAACTCCCCTAATACCGCAAATCTCTCTCTCTCTCTCTCTCTCTCTCTCTCTGATTTAGAATTCGTTTTCAGGCTCCCCGCAATTTGAGTGGAGAGGAGCCACTCTCTCTCTATCTCCTTCACAAGTATATATATTAGTCAGTCTCCAAAGAAACATACCCCCTCCGTCCTTTTTACTATTTGAGAGGTCTCAAGCTGTTGTTTATATTTTTTTCATCTATAATTTTTTTATATTAAATATAAATTTTTTTTGATAGATTTCAATTAGTTCTATCATACAAAATTTTAAAAATCATAAAAAAATTATAAATTAAAAAATATAAGAAATTTTATAATGGCACAACTGCCAAAAAAAAGACATTAATTTTGGGACGAAGAAAGTATAATATATATATATATATATATATATATATATATATATATATATATATATAACCCCTCTCTCTGTGTCTCTCTCTTGAAGATATATAGTTACATCTGAGCAAAGCCCAACTCGGCGAAGATGTATCAATATTAAGGTACTTGTTGTTATAGCTTCATAATTTTGAAATTCCTTTTGTCTCATATTTCTTGTCCACTAATTTACAGTAGCTATTAAATTTTTTAATAGTAATATATATGATAGACACATTAATGTTCATATAACAGCCTTCTAATTCATCCTTGCCAAGTTCGTTTATGCTATTACTTTAGAGTTTAATAGTACTTTGTTTTTGCGTTGTAGTTAGGTATCTAGAGACATAACATGTTAATGGGCTTTACTTGTATTTAATTAGTGCAAAGTTGGATCCATCTCGGGTCTCACAAAAATTTCGAGTCGCTCATTTTATTTATTTATTTATTTATTTATTTATTATCTGAAGCACAATCAATTCATTTCAAAGAAGTCATATGGCATCTACAGATATCCAACCAAAAATAATGACAAGGGACACAATCAAATCCATCCAACTAAAAATGTACAAGAAACTCAAAACAAGGAAGAAAAGTATCTAAAACTATGAATGACTTCACACCGTTAATAAAAGGTTGGGATATGTGGAGTATGAAATCCAAACCTTTTATTAGCCACCGACAACAATAATCTCCAATGGATATTGAACAACAATAGTTGATTCAAACCGCCATCTCTATATGGACGGACTCCAAAGAAGTTGATACTACTTAGGTTTCGAATCTTGTGTAATGACTTTAATTTTGGCCCTAAATTTTTCTAATAAAAATATATGTCATTATTTCAAATTCTATTAATTGATTAAATTAATTACGTTAATTACTAATTTATTCCATTATATGTGTTATTTTTATAACCTACTATTACATTACTTGTATATATATGCATTTACACCCTTGGTACATGTCGCACACCAAGGGTGTAAATGCATATATATACAAGTAATGTAATAGTAGGTTATAAAAATAACACATATAATGGAATAAATTTTTCTAGTAAAGCCCATTAACATGCATGTTAAGTCTCTAGATACCTAACTACAACGCAAAAATAAAGTATTAAACTCCAAAGTAACAGCATAAACGAACTTAGCAAGGATGAATTAGAAGGCTCTTATATGAACATTAATGTGTCTATCATATATATTACTATTAAAAAATTTAATAGCTGCTGTAAATTAGTGGACAAGAAATATGAGACTAAAGGAATTTCAAAATTATGAAGCTATAACAACAAGTACCTTAATAATTGATACATCTTCGCCAAGTTGGACTTTGCTCATATGTAACTATATATCTTCAAGAGAGACAGAGAGAGAGAGGGGTTATAATATATACACACACACACACACACACACTTCCTCCGTCCCAAAATTAATGTCTTTTTTTTGGCAGATGTGCCATTATAAAATTGCATATATTTTTTAATTTATAATTTTTTTATAATTTTTAAAATTTTGTATGATAGAACTAATTGAGATCTACCATACAAAATTTATATTTAATATAAAAAAATTATAGATGAAAAAAATATAAACAACAGCTTGAGACCTCTCAAATAGTAAAAAGGACGGAGGGGGTATGTTTCTTTGGAGACTGACTAATATATATACTTGTGAAGGAGAGAGAGAGAGTGGCTCCTCTCCACTCAAATTGCGGGGAGCCTGAAAACGAATTCTAAATCTGAGAGAGAGAGAGAGAGAGTATGGCTCCTCTCCACTCGAATTGCAAGGAGCCTGAAAACGAATTCTAAATCTGAGTGAGAGAGAGAGAGAGAGAGAGAGAGAGAGAGAGAGAGAGAGAGAGAGAGATTTGCGGTATTAGGGGAGTTCAAAATAGGAATTCTAATTTGGGAAGGAATTTTTATGTGGCTTATATATTAGCGGTCGGTTGAGATTTGGATCTCCAGCCTTAGTGGATTAAATTGTACTCATACTTTTTTTTTTTTTTAACAGGGAACAGTACTACAGTCAACCCACTATATAGACCCAAGTTGGGTTATGTGATTCAATGGGTGGAATTATTGTTTTGAAAAATAAAGAACTGGTAGTTTTGGTTCAAATATTTTTTATTGACTTAGATACCACGAAAAAACCTAACCGGTAACAATCCTAAGAAATCCATATAACAATCCCTGATCCATATTTTCTCTTTGTGTTGGAAGGGGTAAAACGTCATCGTTCAGGGTGCGATGAGGATTTTTTTTTTCCTAACCAATCCGCCGTTGGTAGGTTGTGGTTGACTATTAAAGCAAGTTTCAACAAGAAGGTTGGCGGGTTGTAATTTTTCTAACAAAATAGACAACAGGAAGAATATATAGAACTAAAGTAGAATTTTTCATCGAGGATAATTAATTCTCATAAATAAATAAATGGGGAATAGGGGGGGTTTTGGGGGTATGGGTGATTAATGATAAGGTTAAATGGTAAAAATTGTGTGGGGGAATGGACAGCTTGAAGTGTACAATAACATATAAGAAGTAGGTGAGTGGGGTCGGGCCGGCCACAACGAATATAGAGTTTGTAACTCAGCTGTTCAACCGACCCATACATATTCAACATTTCACCTGTCCAACCAACCCCGCACACTCTCTCTCACTGCTTGGGTCAGCACCGGTTGGCAAGTATTTTGCATACTCCTTGTATTTGTGGTGGTTACTAGCGTACCGAAGCTTAGCTTATTTCATGATTCAAGAAACAAAGAAAGCTAAGAGTCCTACAAGATTTTAATTGCGCAGAGAGTTTGAGACTCGTATTCAGGTTTCAGACGTAAGATTGTCTCTTTGTGTTTATTGTATATTGTTAGTGTATCGAGCTTGGTTGTAGCTCCGTATCTCTGTATTCGGATAAAAATCTGTAAGTGCCGGATGGCTTTTAATGAATGCAAATGCGTCCATCGGATTTAAAAAAAAAAAACAAGTTAGATATGAGCCGTAGACCAATGAAATAATGGAAAACCGGGAAGTCTCCTCAATTGTCCTCCTGAGATTTTGTTTGCCGTTTTTCTCCTTGGTAGCCAAACAGCCAGATATTTCTTTCTTGCTTTAATTTCATCATTGCTATATACGCAGATGCGGATAAGCTTCTGCTACAAATGTGGAAGGAAGGCGCATCAGCTCCACGTTTGTAATTACACCAGTAACACTAACTACAATTGGGGGATGGTGCTGTGGGTTACCTTCTGCGCTGCCTGCGCACATACGCTACTCTTGTGCTCCTCTGTTTTACTCCTCTAGCTATGGTTATCATTGTTTTGTCAAAGTTTGCCAAATATCACGGCAACTAATGTTTAGGTTTGAATAGCAAAAGTAACACAGAAAATGTTCTATGCTCTCTTTCGGGAGTTTCAGAGCTCCGTATTTGGGTTTCCAGACTTAATATGCATGCAGTTAGGCCCGTTTTGGCCTAAATATTAGTAGTAATTCTGTTGGATTGTTATTTTGTTCTTATCCAATTTTTTCCTTTTTTAGTTTTGCATTAGTTTTTTTTGTGAATTATTAGTTTATCTTGACGAGAAGAATCTAAAGTAAAAAAATTATGATTAAGTTTTTCAAAATAAAAAGGAAGAGAATAAGACCATATCGAGATTTTAAGTCTTTTATAAAGAAATTATTTCCACCATGTTGGCAAATTATAGTCACTTTATTGGGCCGGATCCCAGCTATTGGAGTACATCTCAACAAATTAAAGCCTTAGTTATGCATGCAAAAGTCATTTATTTTCCAAACTGGGGTTTCACTTGACTTCATTAGTTTGGACGTGAATGAAGAAATTAAGTTATTGCGCTTCATAATTGGTTCGATTGATGCTTGTCTCAAATGGAATCCTATATCGGAAGGAAAAAAAAAAAATCGACTTCAGCATATGACTACAAGTGGTGGGTAATTTTCCAAAAACTTGAGGATCCATCATGAAAAATCACTCCCACCATCTCTTCTAAGTAAGCATATTAATTAATTATTTTAAATTTGAAATGCAGTCTAATTAAAACTTGGCAGAATTAAGGATATTTTTGGAAACATTGTGTTTTGGAATGTACTGCACTAAAAATTGAGATGCATAGGTAATTGAATACACTAGGGTTGTAGAGAACAAGTTCGAAATCATATGATCATTGATATCCATTTAATTGTCTGTAAAGTTCTTACTATATAAAAAAAGATGATATAAAATTTGAAAGTTTATTGAGACTCCCGATGGCTTTGGCTAGTTTCGTCCCTGATTATTTAGCTATTTGAACAGTTAGATTCGCATGTTTTACTTGTCTTCATATCAATAAAATATTTCGATGAAAACCACCAACTACTTCACTAAGAAATTAAGAGGCGTTGAAAACGAAAATTTATTGAGGAATTTCGAAGAATGCATCTTGAAAGGCTATGGTAAGTGGCGAAATGAAAGCTCCAAGTCCATACCCACCAATTACTACTAAATTTCTAGTGTGAAAGGAAAGAGACTGGTATCTCCATAGCGCATACCAAGACTTTTGGCAAATTTTGATGGGTCATGATGAAAAGATAAAAAGAGTGGATATGAGGTCACTTTCATTCGATTTAATTTATCGCTTTTAATGAAGTACTATGTGAAAGACACTTGTGATTTGACATCAACTTGATTTTATCAGTTATTCCTTCCGTCCCGGTTTGTTTGTTTCCTTTTTTACTTTTTGAGAGCGTTTGACCTATCAAAAAATTAGCTATAATTTTCAATTCGTAATATTTTTAATATGCAATATGGATCTTGTTTGATAGATTTCAATTAATTTTATTATACAAAATCTTCAAAATCATAAAAAATATTATAAAATATAATAAATAAATATATTTTTGAAAGGCACGTATTTCGACAATTAGACAAATAAATTGGGACGGAGAAAGTATTAATATGAAATAAAATATCTGACAAATTTTACATGGTACTCTAAAGGCAACTTCACGTTATATTTCCGTTTCGGGAGTATCTAATAATAACAACTACGAGAGGTAAGATGGGAAGTCAATTTCTAATGCGTTGTTTGGTATAGATTGATTTGTACCAAGTTTTATTTGTTCAACAAAAACAAGGATAATTAAGGATTAAAATTCGAATGAATTCTTATATAGTACCGCTGCCTTTTATACAACCAGAAATCCTATTGGTACCAACCGGACCCATAGGGAAAATGCACCGACGGCCACCGGACGGCCGTCTCCGGCCACCGGACGGCCGATCCGAGCCGTCCAAAAATTTTAAAAAATAAAACCGAGTGGGCTTACGTGAGAATCAATGGCATCCGAGGTGTGTAGGGTACTTGATCCGAGCACCCCTTTTTCGTGTATATTTGCATATACGTGTATTATACACGAAAAATAGGTGCTCGGATCAAGTACCCTACACACCTCGGATGCCATTGATTCTCGCGTTAGCCCACCCGGTTTTATTTTTTAAAATTTTTGGACGGCTCGGATCGGCCGTCCGGTGGCCGTCGGTGCATTTTTCCTATGGCCCGGTCGGTACCAATAGCAGCTCTCTTATACAGCAGAGAAAATACATAGGTCAATCCTCCCCCCCCCCCCCCAAAAAAAAAAAAAAAGAGATCCTTAAGAATGATATCAAGTCTTGTGTCTATGGGTGAGGTGAAAATCAAATCAAATCAAGCTATTTATGTTGACTTGTACCCATGGATACCAAAATATTCGCACCCTCTTTCTTTCCTTTTTATTGCAAAACCAATACCTCAACCCTTTTTCGTTTGGATTCAAATATGAGTCGGTACTGGATGGGTTAATATTGGTCATACTATATTTTTAAAATTTTCTTCTATTTTTGAGAAAATAATTCTATGATTAATTCTTTTGTACCAAAAAATTTAATCATTCCTTTATATCGCAACATATATGGTCTTCATAATCAATACCATGATTATTTTTCAGTGTGTATTTTCATGTTGGTTGAGTGTATTGAGCGTTTTAAGCATAAATATAAGTAAAACAATATCGGTACCCGTACATGCCGTTCCAATAAAAATAATAATTTCTGTACCAATACATTATTCAGAATCTTAATTTGAACCGTTTAGTAAGTAAGTGTCATTGTCACTCATATAAAATAAAAGACTTCTTTATTAACAAATTAAGTGGGAGACACCCTGTACTCAAACCCCACCCTCTTCCCCCTTGCAGTAAAATAGGATTTGCCTTTTAAAAAAAAATTCTCTTTTATTACGTTGTTATGACTGTGTTGTTAAACTGGATAAAGAAAAGGAATAACTTCCAAAACAAGTTGAACTTTTCTTCCAATTTCCCCGTAATTTCCTCCTTAATATTTTCCTCTTGAGATTCGCTTTCCAATTTTAATCGGTAAAAATTAATTCTTCTTGGTCAAAATTAGTTTTCAATCTGAACTATCTATCTAAAATATTTTTAGGCGCACGCGATTGAGCACCGTAAATTTTATTTACGCATTGCTCCGTAAAGAAGTTTTTGCTCTAATTTATTACTCCTGTAAAAATATTTCACTATTCCAAACACGAGTTGAATTTTGTTCATCCTACATTTAAGAAGGTGAACTATTAGTTTGAATGGTGTGGATCCCATCACAAAGTAATGTCATGTTTATCAAAAAGTATATTACATAATAAGTATGATATTACTTTGTAGTGAAATCTACACTATTTTAATCAATAAAAAAGAGGATAATGCCCACCCTATTTTAAGGTAGGTGAACAAAATTGGACTATGCAAACACAGTCTACCAGTTCCAATGCGTCAAGAAGCTCTCCTTCTTCCAAAACCCTCCCCATTCTACAACCAGAATCCCAATCGAAAAACCCAAAACCAAAACCCATCAGCGGAAAACAAAATTCCACAATGGGCAACACAAATTCAGCCGAACCCCACCAAGAACAACCACCGCCCTCCTCCCTGCCCGAACCCCCCTCCGACTTCACCTGCGAAATCTGCATCGAACCTATGTTGCCACCGACCAAGAAATTCACAAACAACAACCTCTGCACCCACCCCTTCTGCACCGATTGCATAACCAAGTACGCCCAGGTCAAAATCGAAGACGATCGGGCCGCCGAGATCAAGTGCCCCGGCCTGAACTGCGACAATTTGATCGACCCCATTTCCTGCCGGGCCCTGATACCTCCTTTGCTGTTCGACAAGTGGTGCGATCTCCTGTGCGAGAGGGCTCTGTTGGGGTTCGACCGGTGCTACTGTCCCAACAGGGTTTGCTCGGCTGCGGTGGTGAACGAGTGCGGGGGGACTGTGAGGAGGTCGGTGTGTCCCAATTGCAAGAGGCTGTTTTGTTTTTCGTGTAAGGCGGCGTGGCACGCGGGGTACAGGTGCGAGGAGAGTGGGCAGCTGAGAGACAGGAATGACGTTGCTTTTGGGGTTCTTGCTGAGGTGAATAAGTGGATGAGGTGCCCTCAGTGTAGCCATTGCGTCGAGCGCGTTCGTGGTTGCTCCATTGTCAAGTGCAGGTTCTCTTTCCCTTCTCTCTCTCTCTCTCTGTGCGTGTGTGAATCTTGAATTGAGGATACTATGTAATGAAATTTGGAATGTGAAACTGGTAAAGACAGGGGTGGTAGTCTTGTGGCTCATGGCTCAGTTCTACAGGGTTTGGGTGGTCAGGAGGTCACGGGTTTGACGTTTGAGTCGTGTTAGTGACAACCTCTCGAACTTTGTCTTCCTGAGAAGCCTTCGCTGGGCTCTGGTCCACTAGCCTTAGATGGGGCGGTAGTTGCTATGGCTCTTTGGTCCCTTCCGGCCCCGTCGTATGGTCACACCCAAGGGAGATTGTTATACCCGGTTGCCCCCACCCGACCCATTTTTGTCTAGTCTCAGTATGAATTTGAGTCAAAGTTGTAAAATTCAGGGAGAGAAACAATCCTTTGAAAACTGGAGTATAGGATAAAGCATCTCCAGCCCTTATGGCAATAGTTTTCAAATCGTAAGTAAAATGTTATTATTTGGGTTTTTTGGTGGCCTAGATCCCTCACTGCACATAGTTGTATGCATGTATTAGAAAACTTAGTCTATGAAATATGCTAACAACTACTGTAAGGTGATTATTTATGAAATTGTATTGATGTCATTGAAAAGTGTCTGAAATTATGGGAATTTCTATTTGAGTAGGAACTCGGCCTTTTGCTTGCTCAGTTAACTATGACAAAGAGACCCGCTTGGTTGGCTTGCTTATTTTTATTTGCTTTATGCTTAATTAACACACCGAATAAGCAAGTAAATAAGTGGTTTTCAAACAAGTTCACGTATTCTACATAGGCGCTTATAACTTCTAAGCGAATAAGGTAGGCAACTAATTGGGCCCAAAAAGAGCAGAAAAAAGACAGGGACTATAGTAACACTTACTGTTACCAAATCATTGAACTAATTAAGCCAGTTGAAGAGTTTGCTTTGAATTCTTTTTCACCATGATAGCATGTTTGCTACTTCTTAATGATCTTTGTAAGTTGAGAGAGGAAAAAGGAAAGAACATATCATGACATTTTTTCCCTAGAATTCTGAACTTGAAATTCTTGACCAAGTGAGATACTGAAAAACAAGAGCATGCCTTTTACAAAGTCCTTTCATGAATTCGAACAATTTTCTCATGAAAAGAACTGGAATGTTGCCAAATGATGTTTTCACTTTCTGGAAACATAAGTAACCTGGATTTGAGTCATTTGCTAATCAAAATGGAAAGAATGGGTAGTGTCAATTTTTCTTGTTCTTTTTGTTGTTCATTTTCTTGGAGACCAAACAGCTGAAAGCCTGAAAGCCTGAAAGGGAAATAAAGTATGTGGGGGAAGAAAAGACTGATCTGATTCTTCCTTGCTTTTTCATTGGCATGGAAGATGTGGGAGCAGTTTCTGCTACAAGTGCGGAAGGAAGGTGCACCGACACTGGTGTGGATGCAACAAAGAAGCTTATATGTGCAGACCTTGGGTTCGTATGGTTTGTATCGTTTATGTAATTCTCTTACTACTGTTTACGCTTTGGGGCGATTATTTTCGTTAGCAAGTATGAGCTCATTGTGGACATAACTTATTTGTAAGTAATACTGAGCTTATCGTCTATGTAACTTGACATGTTTGGAGGATACGTGATGATAATGTCAACAGCTCTATGTAGAGCTTCAGACCTCATGTTTTTGGTTTATATAACAGATAATAATATACAGATTTTGAAACTCCCGTTTTAGTTGTACTGGGTTCCTTGATTTCAGTTCTTTCTTTTGTTCTATTTTGAGCTCTTCAACTTGGAAATTTTAGCTCTTGCCTGCTTTAAAGTTGTAGTCATCGACGGCTAGGCTTTTTGTTTTGGAGTGGGATTCCTGTGTGGGGAATTCCTCTTCCTGTCTCAACTCATTTTCAACCTTAGGATGTGACAATTTGGAGGCGTGTAATCTGGTTTACGTGAGATTGAACGAAGTCACAAACAATTTGCTCCCTAGGTTTTGGCCCCTCCGGCATTTGTTCATTGAATCAACTCTACTTTACTTGTTCTGCCAATTGTCAACTTATTTTAGTTTCTACTAGAATTCAAAATTTATAATCTATATAGTTACAATCAGAAGGGAATGGATCTCGTCAGGGCAGAATGGTCCAGTTATGCCCATTTGTGGGCTCATTCCCTATGTGCTTTGATGATCAAAGCTGTTCAGTTTTGTGATCTTATGAGTATACCAACTTAACCAAAAATCACGTTGATCCGGTATGAGTTGATATGAAAGGGTAATCTGTTCTGATCATTGAAGTGAGCTAAAAAAATGCACACAAACGAGCATAACCAAACAGATCAGTCAATTTAAAAAAAAAAAATTTTATCCCCAAAAACGCCTTAAAGGCAAGAGATCCATCCCTCTAATCAGAAATCTATTTTTCACACAATTTCTACCTCTACCGCAAAGGCACAAACAATCCAAGGTACATTGTGTATTTTTGTGACGAGTAAAATAGGGATGCTATCTCAAACAAACAACCCAATGCACATTGTGTGCTAAGGGGTACGGATTATAATTCGAAGACAAATAGTCCCCGCCAATAGAGCATTTTCGGTCATGACTCTTATTTTCTGTTTGGAACCTAGGAAAAATGAGGGGAAAGAAAAGAAGAGAGAAATGAGAGGAAAATTTCACTATTCTAGAATTTATTATTTTCTCTGCTTTTTCTATTATATCAAAACAATGGTAAAGAATTTTTTTTAAACTTCCCTTTCTTTTCCCTCACTTTTTCTAAGTTCTAAACAAAGCATTAAGTCATAATCAACTTTTCATTACTTTTTATTCTTCATGTTCCAAACAGAGTGTTACAGCCCCGTTTCGCTAAGGTTATTATTTGTTAATTACTTATTTTTTATTTTACAAGACAAGTGATTCTCTTACAATACCTCACATTTTATATTATATTAGTTATTTGACAAATCCAAACAGAGTCTGGGAGTTCCAATCCGAATAGGAAAAGAAGTCAAAAAGAGTTTCGATCTCCTTCTTCCAAAACCCTTCCCATTCTGCAACCAAAATTCCATGCCGTTTAAAAGACCTTAAAACAAAACCCAGCGATAATGACATATACTCCATTCATTACTCAAAACCAAACTTCACAATGGGCAACACAAACTCAACAAAACCCCAACAAGAACAACCCCCACCCCCTTCCCAACCCGAACCCGACGACGATCCCTTTACCTGCGAAATATGCATCGAACCCATGTTATCAAACAACAAATTCCGCAACAACAGCCTCTGCGTTCACCCGTTCTGCGTCGACTGCATAACCAAGTACCTACAACTCAAAATCAAAGACGATCGAGTCGCTGGTATCAAGTGCCCCGGACTAAACTGCGACCGGTTGCTGGACCCACTCCGCTGCCGGACCCTAATACCTCCGGAAGCGTTCGACAAGTGGTGCGACCTGCTATGCGAGAAGGCCCTGTTGGGGCTCGACCGATGTTACTGCCCTAACCGGCGGTGTTCGGCCGTGGTGGTGAACGAGTGTGGGGGGGTGGTGAAGAGAAGCATGTGTCCCAATTGTAAGAGGCTGTTTTGCTTTTCCTGTGAGTTGCCGTGGCATGCGGGGTACCGGTGCGAGGAGAGTGGACAGCTGAGAGATGAGAATGATGTTGAGTTTGGGGTTCTTGCTGAGAGGAATAAGTGGATGAGGTGCCCACAGTGTCACCATTGTGTTGAGCGAGTTCGTGGTTGCTCCATTGTTAAGTGCAGGTTCTCTCTCTCTCTCTCTCTCTCTCTCTCTCTCTCTCTCTCTCTATATATATATATATATATATATATACATACACACATACACATACATTTTACTAGTTATTAAATTGCTAGTAAAATGTCATTGTTGCGTCTTGTGGTGGCCTAGATCCATCACTGCACATATTTTAGATGGTTAATTTATGAAAAAAATTTCTCGCCAAACAAAAAACTTTCATAAAAGCTCGAAGGGGTACATCGAGGGATAGAACAAGAGAAACATAAGGTGCATCCCAAAAGGAATGAAAAAAGAACAAAACAACATCCAACAAAAAGTTGGATGAGAAACACCTCAAAGGTAGATTAAAATTTCAATTTACAAATCCCATCCAAGTATCCCTTAAAGTCTTCCACCGTATATAACTTGAAGTCGTGTTTGGTCCTCATCCACATAGCCACCCTTATTTTGATTAGATTCGCCACATCCCAAACCCTCGTAGAAGCATTGTTGAGACCAAAGTGTTGCACAAAAGCATGTTTCCCGAATGTCTTTCTCTAAATTCTGAAATCTGTTTGCAAAACACCAGTTAGCAGGAGCCTCTATAGATGATGGGCACACCCATTTAACATGCCACCAATACAAAATCAAAAGACCAAACATCCCATAAGAATTGACAATAGAGAAACAAGTGGTGGGGTATTTCCAAATGCAGAGAGCAAAGGGGACATACCAATAATTGAGATTTCGTAATGATGTTTTGACTTCGTAGAAACCTTGTTGCCACTCGCTCTTGAACAGCCATCCAAGCAAAAATTTCCACCCTTGGAGGACTCTTCTACAAAGAACCCTGCACTTTGAGTTCCTTGAGCTATGCAAATCCCCATGTCTATAAGCTAATCTCACCGAAAAGCACTTATCTGCTGTCCATTTCCACTGTAAACAATCAGGTTTGGAGGGGTCTAAGGTCATGTTCTGTAACCTCAACAATAAGCCCTCCCGTTGTTGAGTCTCACAGTCAAACAACCTTCTTCTAAACATCAAATCCCACATTCCATTTACCAAACCACCTCACCCTGTTGATTAGACGCTGAAAACAGCCTTGGATATTCTTCTTTAAGAGCTTTATTCTCCAACCAAACATGATTCCAAAAGGATGTTTCATGACCTGAGTTGACCTGCACACCAAAATCCTCCAGAAAAACCTTTCCAAGGCAAGAATCAAGGTCCCCAATAAAACAAATATCCCTCCAAATGTTAGAAACTGAACCTGACCTACGAATATAAGGCAGCCAACAAATCTGGTCTAAGTTATGTTTCATGACCTGAGTTGACCTGCACACCAAAATCCTCCAGAAAAACCTTTCCAAGGCAAGAATCAAGGTCCCCAATAGAACAAATATCCCTCCAAATGTTAGAAACTGAACCTGACCTACGAATATAAGGCAGCCAACAAATCTGGTCTAAGTTATACTACTTCCGTCCCGATTTATTTGTTCAATCCTGGGTTTCCAACTTATTAAGAAAATCTAATCTAATCTATTAATTTAAAAATCTACATAATCTGAGCCATTGATTTTGAAATCGGACAGTCAATTTGAGACATGTATAAGTAAAAAAGGAGACAAACAAATCAAGACTAATGGAGAATTTTCCTTTAGTAACCTTTACCCATAGGGACTCCTTATCTTTGCTAAACCTCCACCACCACTTTGCAAGGAGTGGAATTGATTTCCGTGGAAAGTCTAAGGCCCCGTTCCAGAACACCTTCTTAAAAAATAAGTACTTATTTCACATTTTCAAACTCAAAAATAATATAAATGAAAAATAATTTTTTAATTTTTTTTGCACCGTATTAAAGATCTCAATGAGATCTATCAAACAAGATCCATAGTGATAGAAAAATTATTTATGTAAGCACATAATTTTTGAGCTTGAAATTACCTTCTTAAAAAATAAGTACTTATTTCTAGTTCTGGAACGGGGCCTAAATATGTGAATTTCTATGTGACTAGTAACTCGTCCTTTTGCTTGCACAGTTAACTATGTCAATGAGACTTGCTTGGTTGGGTTGCTTAGAGCATCTTCAATCATTACCCTTTTTTTCATTTAAATTTGGGTAGAAATTTGAGTCAAAAGCTTGATTTGGGTAACGTATCTTCAATGTTAAACCTATATTTGTATCCGGACTTGGGGGGGCTGCTGTCCCTTCAAGGGACAGCAGCGTGTTGTCCCGGCCGAGGGGATCCAGCTCCGGTCTTGCTCTGATGATCGGAAACGTTCACTTCGTAGAGGTCGTCGAGTTGAACAAGTATGCAAAAAATTAGTTTGATCGGATATCTTTAAGTGCCTGATCGGAACACACATAACTTGCCAATAATGGGTTCTAGTAGATTTGATCCAGTGTTTCGGATCCATTCTTTTCAAAACCAAAAAGATTTCGATTAGGCACTTAATGATATCCGATCGAGCTAATTTTTTACATATTTGTTCAACTCGAGGAGCTCTACGAAGTGAACGTTTCCGATCGTCGAAGCGAAACCGGAGCGGGGGCCCCTTGGCTGGGACACCACGCTGCTGTCCTTTGAAGGGACAGCAGCCCCCCCAAGTCCATTTGTTTCCAAAACTATTCTTGAATAGCACATTTGTAATTAATGAGTGACAAACTTGTAATTAATGAGAGTGAAAACAGGCTTTGAAAAAAATGAGTATGTGTTTGCATCTCCCCAAATTTGGGTGAGGAAATAGGTATAACTCAAAATGGGCCGGTAGATAAATTAGTATAACATTGGAGATGAGTTTTTAAGCTTTTTATTTAAATTTTGAATATGGATAATAAAATGGATAAGGATTGGAGATGCTCTTATTTGCTTTATGCTTTTAAATTTTTAATCAACACACAAAATAAGCTAGGAAATAATAATTGGTTGCAAAACAAGTTTGCGTATTCTTCATATGGCTTTTAAAGCATCTCGATCCAATGGTTCATGCCATTCTCGTGGGTGCCAAAGTCAGATTTGGCATTCTAATTTGGCTAAACTACTCCAGTGGTGGGAGAGCCAAAATTTGGCACCATTCCTCAACTACGTACCAAATGATACTTCACTTTTTGGAAACACAATTAACTTGGGATTTGAGTTATTTGACTAACAAGTAACAACAAAATGGAGAACTTAATTGGGTATAGTGTCAATTCTTCTTCTTCTTCTTCTTCTTCTTCTTCTTTTAATTTGTTGTTTATTTTCTTGGTGGCCAAACTGGTGAAAGTCTGAGAGCAAGTTTATCAGTAATTAGGTAAAAAAAATTTGTTAACAGTGCATATTTTTTATTTTACCTACTCACATTTCTTTCAACACTATACCAACACTATCTATTTAACATATTCTCTATTAAAATATATTTTCTTTCTTTTTCCAACAGTGCACCAAAGTACAGTTTTTTTTTTAAAAAGAAGAAAGAGGAAGAGAGAGGGACAGAGAGAGGAGAGAGAAAATAATATTATAAATTACATACCTTATGAATAGTGGATAGGTTAAAATGGCTAAATACTATTCATAAATACATTTTACCTCTATGTTTACCTACTCTGCTGTAGGGTACTTTTTCCCTTTTGGTGAGCTAAAATAGCTATAAAGTTATTTTGGCTTTGCTGGTAAACTTGCTCCGAAAGGGAAATAAAAGTATGTGGGGCAAGAAAAGAGTGAACTGATTCTTGCTTGCTTTTTTCATTTGGCATTGAAGATGTGGGAGCCTTTTCTGCTACAATTGTGGATGGGATGTTCTTCGACAAGGTTGTGGCTGCAACAAAGGAGCTTATAGACCTGGGGTTGGTATAGTTCGTACTAGTATCATTTGTGCAATTCTCTATCTGCTACTATGTATGTTTTGGTACTATTATTATCGCATGTAATTACGAGCTCATTGTCGACATAACTTATGTGTATGCATGTAATATTGAGCTTATCGTCTATATAACTTAGGACATGTTTGGAGGATACGTGATGTTACTATCAACAGCTCTCTACTCTTAATTTTCTGGAGCTTCAGATCTCATGTTTGGGTTTTTATAACCGATAAGTTGTACTGGTTTCTTGATTTGAGTTCTTCTGTTCTATTTTGAATCTGTAATCAATGGGCCCATGAGTGGGCAACTCAAGGGGGGTTTATACTTGGGGAGCACTTATACGTGGGCAACCAAAAGGATTATAACCCACAAATTGATAGCAGAGGTTATAAGCCTTTTGGATTCTCCTGGAGGTTTCAAGCCCCTTGGGTTTTCCTGGTTAATGAGCTATCAATGGAGGAGGGCTTTATAAGCTCTTCCGTTACCAGAAAATTCTCTCTCAATCTTATTGGTCTTAGACTATGGATATGGGTGTATAACTCTGGTAGTATATACATCACCAGAGCACGCTAAATTCGTGGGATTCTGTCAGGCAAGCTCTCAACGAGGTAGAACGTCTTTGCCGATCCGATGTCGCTGCCATAAGGTAACCCGAAATTGAACTTCCGCTGCATCAATTTCTAGGAGAATCCTTGAGCTTGGAACCGATGCAAGTATATATGCTCATATTTTGGGTACGTTCTGGACATAACTAAAGTTGTATTCCTCGACGGCTAGGCGTTTTATTCTGGAGTGGGATTCCTGTCGAGGGAATTCCTCTTCCTGTCTCAACTGATCATTTTCAACCTTAGGTTGTGACAATATTGAGGCGTGTGATTCGGTTTAAGCGCGCGTGATTGAATGGAGTTGCAAACAATTTGCTCCCTAGCTAGGTTTTGGCCACGCCAGAATTTGTTCATTGGAAAAACTCTCGACTATATTTGTTTTGACAATTGACAACTTCTTTTAATTTCTACTAGAATTCAATATTTACGACTGTAGTTATCATAAGAAGGGAATTAATTAATGAATCTTCTGCACTCCATTAATGTACTAAATGGTCCAGTTATGCCCGTTTGTGGGTACATTTTGGATGTACATTGATGATTAAAACTGCTCTATTTTGAGAGCCTGCCGAGAATATCAACTTAACCAAAAATCTCATTGATTACTTGATCTAATTTCACTTGATATGAATTTAAAATATATTTACTTTGAGATAAATGAGTTAGATGGGCGCCAATATAATTCAGTGTTGCAACCGTTTTCCAAGATATATATTCTGAAGAAAAAAAAAACAACGATTTTTGATGATATCCTCAACGAGCTCTGCAAAAGTAATCTGTTCCGATCATCAAAGTAAGCTAGAAAAATGCTCACAAACGACTAGCAAGCATGACTGAACAGATTAGTTCATTCATTGGACTGTAGAGATCAAATTCCCAATTATGCACGTTGTGTGATATGCTCATAAGCTTAGAGAATGAGCAACACAGTCACAATTAAATTGTGGCCCATACAAGTTGTAACTTGCTCAGGAACGAATATGTACGAAATAGAAAGTTTCCAACCGTCCAAGTGAAAAGTGTTACAAATATTAAAGAAACTAGTAGATTTAATTATGAAACGTGCTACACACATTTTATCAAGGAACACTCGGGAATACACAAAACATTTGAGAAGTCAATGTAGGAGATGAGAAAAACTTGCCGAACCCCGAATTCGTAAAGATAGATTTAAATGAATTTGGGAGGAGATTTTCGAAGAATGAAATTAGAAATCTATCGGAAAAACACTCTTTCCTCGTATTATTCAAGGAAAACTGCTCATCTCTCTTTTTAGCTTGTTGAAAGAAATTAAAAGAGGAAAGGAAATTTTCCAAAAAACTTTCGTTTCTTATTTGGTTCCTAGCAATAAAAAGAATAAGAAAATTTTCCAAAAAGAAGTTCGTCCCTTTCTCCTTTTTCCCCCTAATTTCCCTCTTAATTTTGCCGTTCGTTCTTGTACTACTAACACTTTTTTATCCTCTCATTCAAAATAGAGCATTAATGTTTTCCTTTTAGAAATACTCCTATACTTGAAGCAAACTGTGTTCAAAGCCGTTTAATATACGAGAGTCCACATTCATCGAATGGCTCTAGATGCAGCAGCGTTTTGTAGTTGTGTTCAGCACTGCTCTTTGACAAATCCAAACACCGTCTATGAGTCTATCCATTACAACGGGGAAAGAAGTCCTCCATATCCAGGAGACAAGAGTTTCTCCTTCTTCCAAAACCCTTCCCATTTCAGCAACCAAGATTCCAATTAGAAAGAAATACCAAAGCAAAACTCAGAAATAATACTCAAAACCAAACTTCACAATGGGCAACAAGAACTCAACAAAACGTCCCTTCACCTGCGAAATATGCATCGAACCCATGTTATCAAACAAAAAGAAGTTCCGAAACAACAACCTCTGCGTCCACCCATTTTGCAACGAATGCATTGCCAAGTACGTACAGTTTAAGATCGAGGACGATCGGGTCGCTGGAATCAAGTGCCCCGGGTCAAACTGCGACAAGTTGCTGGATCCACTCTGCTGCCGAGCCGTGATACCTCCCGAAGCGTTCGACAGGTGGTGCGATCTTCTGTGCGATAGGGCCCTGTTGGGGCTGGACCGGTGTTACTGCCCGAACCGGGATTGTTCGGCCGAGGTGGTGAACGAGTGTGGTGGGATCGTGAAGAAGTCGAAGTGTCCCAATTGTAAAGAGTGGTTTTGTTTTAAATGTAGGGTTACTTGGCACGCGGGGTATCTGTGCGAGGAGCTGAGAGATTGGAGTGATGTTGCGTTTGCGGATTTTGTTGCGAGGAAGAAGTGGATGAGGTGTCCAAAGTGTCGACACTGTGTGGAGCGCTTTTATGGTTGCTCCGTTATTAAGTGCAGGTTCTCTCTCTCTCTCTCTCTCTCTCTCTCTCTCTTTTTGGTAAACTAGGTGCATTAGATAAAATTAGGAAACATACAAGAGTCTTGGGTATGAAACCCCACAGGCGTCATCGCGTAGTTGCGAATTAATACAAGTTGGAGCAATATCTAAAATGCGAAAATCTAAAATAGGATTACAAGCCATGTTAGCTAAAGCATCAGCACATTTGTTTCCTTCTCGATATATATGATCAATCTTCTCCACTCCTAGCGTCCTCATCAAGAATCTGCAATCATGAACAATATTACTTAGGAAATGTCGGGGTTGATCAACTCCCATGATCAATTGGACAGCAGCAAGAGCATCCATTTCAACATAAATTGGAGTAATTTTCCTGTCCAATGCTAGTTGTAATCCGTCACGAAGGGCCCATAACTCAGCCTCCAAACTCTGCATTGGTCTCATTGTTCTGCGAAAACCTATGATCCAGTTTCCATGCATGTCCCTGATCAACCCACCACCAGATGCTACGCTTACATCTTTCTTGCATGAGCCATCAGTATTTAACTTAAAACAACTGGCAGGAGGAGGACACCATTTGATTAAGATTGTATCCTTTGAACGTTGAACCAAATCAGGGATAGCAATAAAATTCCATTCGGTAGCTTGGGATAGACTGGATTGGACAGTAGCAAGGATGGCATCACGGATAGGGGTTCCAGTAGGTTGGAAGAGAGTTTTGTTCCTAAGGTTCCAAATGTTCCAACAAACAAAAGGAAAAATGATGTTCCAAGGAATACCCGAGCGGTGAGAGGTCTTAGATGCACAATTGAATTTCAACCAATTATGGGGTGAAATAGAGAAGGAGTTCGCAACCGAGGAAGGAATGCCCACTACAAGAAATTTTGCTTTTCCCGGCACTTCATAAATGCCGCTAAAAGTTCAAAAAATGCCGGTAAAGAGCATTACCGGCATTTGTCAAGTATTACCGGCATTTATAACAAATGCCGTCTAGGAGTGTGTCGGTAATGGTACAAATGCCGGGAAAGGTCTCTATAAATGCCGGGAATAGATGGACTTATTTGCGGCATTTGTACAAATGCCGGGAAAAATTGTACCTTGTAAGACAAAATGCCACATCGGCGCTTGCGTGTCGCCCATGTGTCACCCACGTGGCGCCCGCATGTCACCCACGTGGCGCTTGCGTGTCGCCCGCATGTTGCTTGCGTGGCGCCCGCATGTCGTGCAAATTTTGTAAAGAATTTGCTTGCCCCAAGATTCGAACTCGTGACCTTTGCCTCGCGCGCGCGTGAAGTTTCCAACTGGGCTGGCCACCATATTGGGTTACAATGCACAATGAAAAATATTTATATTATAGAGAGATTTTTCCCGGCATTTTTTTCAATAAATGCCGGTAATAGTTTGGCGGTATTTATTTTGGCGGAAAACTTGACTTTTGCCGGCATTTTTTTGAACAAACGCCGGTAATATTTATTTTTTTGCGGCATTTCTTGAAATGCCGGTAATAGTGGCTTTTTCGGCATTAATTAAAATGCCGGGAAGAAAAATGCCGGGAATGGCCATTTTTCTTGTAGTGGCCAACACTCTCCCAAACACGATGAGCCACATAGCAATCCCTAAGAACATGTCCCATGGTTTCACTAGCCAGGTTGCACACCTCACTCTCTCTCTCTCTCTCTCTCTCTCTCTCTCTCTCTCTCTCTCTCTCTCTCTCTATATATATATATATATATATATACACACACATACATACATACATATGTTCGAGAATGCGTTGCATGTGCAAATCATGTGATGCAAATATTGTATTGGTGACATTCCTTCATTTCCATCCCAAAGATGAAAAGATGTAATGAAATTTGGGTTGTGAAAGAAGGAAATAAAATAGAAAATATTTTGAAGTGATATTTTTTTTTTTTTTTCCCTTACTGGCAGTTTCTTGAGGTAGTTAAAGGGAAGGAGTTTTTATTTAAATTTTCGGTTTGAGTAAAAAGAAGGGTAAGGCCTTGAGACGCTTCTTAATTTGGCAATAATTTTCAAGTATAATGTTATTGTTTGATTTTTTGGTGGGCCTAGATATATCACTGCACATATAATTGTATGCACATATTTTATCTTATGAGGGAGGAGTTAGTAAATTAGTTCACAAAAAATTGAAAAGTTGTCCATAACCCAAAATTCACAAACACCCATAAGCCCCTTCAAATTAAAGGTCTCCCATAAGGGAGGACCAGAAAATACCATCGGGCTACATATTTGCGACTTTTGACGATCTTCTAATGCGGCTTTTTTTCCATCGCTTTCTGATATGTATTTTATGTTTGTTAGTGGAGAGAGGAAAAACGAAAGAAAATATCATGAAATTTGTAACCTAGAATTCTGAACTTGGAACTCTCAAGTCTTAACCAAGTGGGTTATATTATATATTGGAAAACAAATGAGGTCCCGTTCTGCAGGCTCTTATTTTTCGTTTTATGAGATAGGTCATTCTCTCACTGCGGTGGGCCGAACCATTGGGACCATTGGACAGGCCCAAGAGAAGTGGGTGGAACTGGATGTTGGGCTCGCCTAGCTGGCCCCGTATGCGTCGTCTAGATTGGAGGCCCAACAGGATAGCAGCATAGCCGAGGAGAGGTGGGCTGGACCGAAGGGTCCAACCCATCGGTTTATGGCCTAGTTTGTGACCCCCTGGACCGAGCCTTCGGGTTGGGCTAGCGGGCCGAATTGGTCAGTCAGTTCGGTTTGACCCATGTAGAGGCCACGCAGAGATTCCTCTTGGTGGTTCTAGAGGGACCTGGAATGTATTGGAAGTGAGGCGGTTATACGTGACGTCACGAGCATGTGCCGTGGGTCATGGTCACTCTTGGCTTGGAGAGCAAGTACGTTCGCCTATATAAGTGGAGGCATAAACCTATAGAAAGGTACGCATGCCTACATCACACTGAAAGTGATCTCTCTCTCTCTCTCTCTCTCTCTCTCTCTCTCTCTCTCTCTCTCTCTCTCTCTCTCTCTCTCTCTCTCTCTCTCTCTCTCTCTCCTGTATTTTGACTTGCTCGTCGAAGGGGCAAGAGGTGGCCAACCGCCTCACGCCTTTAACTTAAAAAATAAGTACTTATATAATTAAAATTTTACTCAGCGGATCGGGGCTTGAGGACATCTTACAAAGCCCTTCCATGAATTGAAAAAAGTTTCCCATGATAAACTTGAATGTTGTGAAAATGATAAACTTGAAGGTAAGGCCTGCCAGGCCGTATGCCCCGCTCCCCAATTAGATGTTTGGATGTGAGCTATACTCCACGAGAGCCAAACAGGCGTATGGCCTTGCCTTGCCATTTGACCTCTCTTCCTGTGTGACTAGGAATGCTCAGTGACAACCTCTCAATTGTCACCACCTGGCCTCTCTTGCTACCACGGTAGCACTTAGTGTGGTCAACACCAATCGTATTCGGGCAAGGGAGCTTACACTCATTCACATTGGTTCATCCAGCAATGCCCCCGGCCTTTTGCTCTTCTAACGTATAAGGTGGCCGGCCATTCGTCAATTGATATAGCTCTTGATGACTTTCTTACTGCTTTCACCCCAGGAGATGGATTGATGCCCAACCCATCGATGGATGATTCCAGCCAGAAAAGAAAGAAAGATCCCCAGAACGGGCCGACAATGGACTCTCTTTAGGAAGAAATGAAAGACTGCCTAGCTCAACGAAGTGGGCTAGGAATCAACTCAAGCCTTCTTCTTAGGCGGGGACCAGCAAAATCGGGGACGTGAGATGCTTGAAACTTTCGATTCTTTTAGATGTCACTGCCCATTGAATAGATATTGAGGCTCTCTCCTCATCTGCTTTTTCTTCTTTTGATTGACTCCCAAACCATGAGGAAACATAAGAAATCTGGGATTTGAGTCATTTGACCCGCAACAAAATGGAAAAAAAATGTGTAGTACTGGCAATTCTTGATCATCTTCGTCATCGTCGTCTTCTTCAGTTTATTGTTTGTTTTCTTGGTGGCCAAATAGTTGAAATCCCGAAAGAGGTCATAAAAAAAGGTTTAGGATGTTAGGAAAGAAAGCCTAATCTGATTCTTTCTTGCTTTTTTAATTTGGGATTGTAGATGTGGGAGCAGTTTCTGCTACAACTGTGGAAAGGAGGTGGATTACCACAGGTGTGACTGCAAAGGTAAAGCTAACAACGAAGATACAACTAACAACAACGAAGATACAGCTACGTGCACATGCACGGGTGGTTTCATTTTTTTTTTTCAAAAATTTATGTGATTCTCTTACTAGTACTGTTTCTGGGTTCTATAGTTTGCCCGCATTATCTTGACCAATTATGAACTTATGTGTAATCAATTTTGAGCTTACTGTCGACATAACTTGTGACATGTTTAATTGTATTGGGTTTCTTTTCTTGAATTCAGTTCTTTTTCTTCATATCTATTTTGAGCTCTTGAATGTGAAATTACTCATGCAAAGCATATGTGCTGATGTTGAGCTTTAAATCACATCTAAAAGAGTGGCACACATGTATCCTAGGCATAGGGATCGATGTGCACTGGGGCAATTTCGGCGGAATTCTCAACCAACTCATATTTGACGGGTTCAATATTTTTTGCCCGTAACCATCCTTCACAACTTCTAATGGGTCGGTTGAGTTACTTAACGGTTTTGAACCATGCATTAAGGCAAGGTAGGGGTAACAATTTTGAAATGTAATAAAAAAATTTAGATAAGATAGCAAAAAATGAGACACAAGATTACCATTGGGCATTTATAAGAGCAAGTTTAAGTACAAGAACAAACAAGATTTTAAAGTTCATACTTTATAGCAAAGTGCATGGTATTTTTCAGCACAACGTAGCAGATTAGGTTTTTATTCTTATATCCAGGTGTCTGGGCCGGGCTAGTTTACGTGCACCTCAACTAACTCTGGGGACCATAAACCCATCGTTTGCTAGCGGGGACACCACTTGAAGTCGGAACAAATGCTTTGTCTTGACTTGCTCTAAAAGAATCGATAGCACATAAGAGATTTTAAATCTGAGACCTTAATAAAAAGCAAATCCTTAAGACCTTGGCCTTGGCCCCGAGGCCAACCACTTGGGATAGCAAATTGGTGTGTTTCATGGCAAAGTTAAGAGAATTTAACCTGCAACCCAACCCGCTACCACCCAGGTTATCAGCCGTCCAACTCGGCTCATTCATTCGCTCCAAAGTTGCGGGTGTCCGTGAGGATTGGCTCGAGTTTATTCAATTTTGCCATTTTTTTTATTCAGGAATGGCATTTCTGTTGGGGGATTTCCTCTTCCCGTCTCAACTCATTTTCAACCGATGCGATAATTTTGGGACACTTTTGTCCTGTTTATGTGCGTTAAGAACAAAGTCACAAACAATTTGCCCCTAGATTTTGGCCACGCCAGCATTTATTCATTGAATCAACTCCATCCTGTTGATTCAATGAACAACACAAGGGAATGGAGGAAAATTATTCCTTGGATATTTCTGACTTACACAAGTACTTGTTCATTTTTTTTCGTCTTTATTAGTTTTGCGCCAAACTATTATTTCTTACACAAGTACTTTTAAACGGTGACTTTATCACAATCAAGACCGTAAGATAAAGCCTATAAACATTTTGTTGCCGATGAAAAATAAAAGAGAGAGAGATATAAAGCCTATAAACACAATCAACATGAGGACAAATTATTCTATGCCTCTAAACACAAGCCAGGGACAGACCTACGTACCCGGGGGCACGCGGAATCATGTGCCCCCACTCAAGACACCCTTTTTTTTTTTTTTTGTAAGATTATATGTTTAGCATTATTATACGGGAGTTTTATATAATTAGCATACACACTTTTGTATTTCTCGAAAATAACGATACAACAACAGAACCCATGTAGTCCCCAATCAATGTGGTACAGGTGGGGAAAGATTGGAGACAGACCTAACTTTTGGCAATATGCACTAAGTGACTGCTCTCATAATACTACTGAGACAGTGGCCTCCCTATACCTATTTTGCTGCGAAACCATACCCACAAATCAGAGCCAAATAGCATCAGAGAGGGCAGGCTTAGAGACCCAATTCAATTTCTCAAAAATAATGATACATGATTAATTTTGTTCTTCAACTTTCATTGTATAATTCAATTATTATTATTGATTTGTAAACTATCTGTCTGCTTGGAGTTCGTATTTCTCGATTTTCTTTAATTTTAACGGTCTTTCGAAAATATTTTAAAAGAAAGTCATAATATGGTTTTGAAAACTCGTCGATGCGAATGCAAATCATAAATAAAAGTTTCGTCTAAGATCTCTTGTGCTTATTTTTGGATCCTTTTAAAAAATTAAAGCATGCACTATAAACTTTTTATAGTTAGTAATGCACGTCTTAATGCAGTAGTATCTTATTGTGGTTGGTTAGGAAAATAATTTTTTATGATTGCCCTGATCCTATGCTGATTTTTTATGTGTGGTTCCTAAAACCAACTGTATGGAACCCACATAAATGTATGGTGAAAAGAGTTTCGAGTACCGTCACGTGATGCCGTAAGTGCACTAAATAATTGCTCCAATATGAGACTTCGAATCCTACTAGCTAGGAAATGGAGAGCCTATAAGTAGAAGGTACGGAAGAACCACCTAGGCAGACTCAAACGAACGAAACAAAGCCCTTTTCAATTGAGACAGTTCCTTCCTGTACGTGCTTCATTCATGGATTCCAACCCCCAGTTCAGTTATCAAAGTGTTTCCGATCCAGGAAGTATGGATGCGCGATATCGTTTATGCGAATCTACATCATTTTGTTTACTTGTGTGGTCTTTCCTAGTCCTGTTAAGTGGTCTCGATGATCTAGCCTCACCGTGTCTTGATGATCTAGCCTCACGGTCTCCTGCAGCTTGGAAAACGATGGCCGCAATCTTGAAAAAGGATGCTTGGCAGGTTCGCGGGATGATTTATGCCTTTTTTGCTACTATCCTTTTTGTTGCAATTAGGGATAAGAGTTCTACGGAACCATATCCTACCGAGACAGGAAAAATCATCTCCAAAGCTTTAGGTCAACAATACAGAACTCATGTTGCGTTTTTTATTTGTGCGTGGATTCATGCGTGGGCTCGCCTAATAGCCGGAGGAAATTGGTTGTTTGTTGGTTCTCTATCCTCGGTATCTATAGCCTTCGTTATCCAATTCATGGCGGTAGCATCTAGCATGGATTCTTCGATTCTGGCAAGGTGGGTTATGGCTCAATCTACTGTGCATGGTTGCTATTATTCTCGTTTTCCAAGGCTATTTCCTTCAGGTTGGCGTCTCATTCGTTCCTTTCCTCCCAGCAATCTATGCCATGGTGAGTTAGTGTATATCTTCTTGTAATCCCTTGCAATTAATTTTGCTTGAAATTCGTTTACCTCTCTCGAAGTAAAGCTGTATAAATCGAGTTTATACAGTTTCCAATATCCTTTGCTTGTAAACCACTTACCACTGGGCTATGTCAATGCTCTTTATGACCACCTGGTACGTATATATAGTCCAAAATACATAACACTACACTTGTACTAATAAACTTGTTTTAATCCCGTTTTTGTTTTCTTTCCTTCCAGCATAATTCGTTAGCACCAGTTTTCTTCATTTGAGGGCGAAGAGGAAACGATATCAAAAACTGGTGGGCAAAATCAGAATGTTGCTAACAGCACGCAAATGGCGATCAAGGTCGCAAATACTGTTGAAATGTCTGCTATTGTGGCCGAAAATCAGAATGTTGCGAACACCACGCAAATGGCGATCAAGGTCGCAAATACAATTGACGTGGCCAAAAAAAGATTGGATTCAGTGGAAGATAATTGGGTGGTTGATATAAATTGAGGAAGGTAAAGGATTCTGCGGCAGCAAAAACAACCAATTTTGTTGTTTCATTTGCAGCTTAATTACTTTGAAGTTGAATAATTTAAGTGTGGCTTTTGCTTTAATAATGTACTACCTTCAATTCGCACCAAAATGTTTGTCCGTTTTGTAGAACGAGTACTTACACAAACGAGTACTTACAAATAATACATTTTCTTCAAAAAAAAAGTTCGAACTTTTTTCTCACAAATTAAGGAACTCGTTAATATCTAGTGAATTGCTGAAAAATGTTTGAACTTTTCTTGCAAAAATTGTATTAGTTTTAATTTTTTGTTTTGGACCGGATAGATATTTTGGGACAAAGGAATTCTTAGTTTTAGGAGTGTGTATTGATTTGTTTTAATTTTCTTAAAATAGCAAAGACTTGGGATTTGGTATGTTTCCCCAAGCTTTTGGTGGTTATTTGAAATCTTTTATACTAGTTTGAGTTAAATCTCAATTATAGTAGTTTGAGTTAGATGGCCTATTTCAACTAATATTGGTGTCCTGTGTCAATAATAGGAGACTTGTATAATGGACTTTGGAAAAGACTACAATACACACCTCTTATTTGGGTGTTTATCATATGCACTCTCAAAATAATATGAATTGTAGAGAAAATATTTCGAATCATATTGCTAAAAAGTTACAATTTTAGTATAAAAGTTACAAATCCTAAAGTTACAAATTATATTGCTAAAAAGTTTTGATTTTATAGTATAAAAATTATGAGATGCACCAAAATGTTAAAAGGCGGTGGGTATCTAGCTAGCTAGTACTGTAACAGACAGGCAGTGGATAGGCTCTCCACCTTAGTTGTCCGAGAGCTAGAGGAGAGGTTTTGAGAAGCCTAGTGTGAATTGTGTGTGTGATGTCCCTCCAGTCCTAACAAAGTTTGTTCGATATAAGTCTGCCTCATTTGAGGCCTCGTTTCCACTGACATTTTTGCACTAGAAATTATTAATGGCTTTTGTGAAATTGTTAATACTAAATTCAATTTTTTTTTTATCAAAAATTAAGTTGTTTCCTATAAACCAAAATATCCAACACATCTCTCACAAACACTATCTATTACTTTTAGTTTAGTATAAACAATTTGACTACAAAACTTCTAGCTCATCGAAAATGCCCCTTGAGACTTAAATCGACAATCAACAGGCAACGTAACGGCAACAAACGACGACGAACAAAGGGCAAAGACTTGACAAGGTGGGTTTGCCCTATAAATCTTCTTCAATCCACGTGATTCCCAACGGGGTTTTTTTGAACTGGAAAAGTTTCGAGGTTTGGGAGATGTAATTTTTGTCTGTCTGTTAGATGTATTCCCATGTGTTTGTTCTTGATAAGAAAAAACTTATTTACGGAACTCCATAAACGGAGCTCAATTATGTGCATTCAAAAGTGTTTTGAACGATTCATATTTTTTAAAAAAAATATTCTTTGAAAGAGTTTAACTATTCGCCGAAAGAGTTTAAAATTCGAACAATTAATTATTGAAACGGACGAATGAGATTGTGTTGATTCTGTTTTTCACTTATTCACATAGCTCCCTGAATAAGTATCTCTGGTTTGTTCTAACCATTTTTTCTCTTTTTTATCTTCCCGTTCCTTTCATTAATTAAGTTAAGTTATACCCCCATAAACCAGGTGGCATTGCTACGTACATTGGATTTGTAATTTTTCCTTCCGAGAGATTATTCTATGTCCTTGGGGCACCGTCACGTGGTGCCCCAGACCCCTTTTCAACCACGTATTGGATGTGATATCCACACTTATCTTGGTCTCACACCAAAATATGTGTTGGAAGGAGGCCCACAGTGGCATTGAATGATTTTTCTTCTCTAAGGCCATAGCATTTCAGGTGAGAAAAACTCGTCAAATCACGACTTCATCAACAAGCCCGGCCCTAGAGCAAGGTTCGAGAGGCCCGGGCCCCAAAGTTTTGGGACCAAAGTAGGAACCCCCTCTGACCTCTGAAGTAACTATATATATTATTAGTTCGTTTTATAGGATAAATATTTTTTTTAGTTCAGCGGTAAATTGATATATTCTATTCCTAAGGCGAGACTGGAGTTGAAAACTCGGCACTCTTAAGTGATATTTGTGTATTTTGAAGTGTGTTTATTTGCTAAAAATAATTCAATTAAAACTATGGTTTGAGCATGTGTCAAAGAAAATAGAAGCCACGACCTAAACCAAAAGAACCAAAGCATTTACTACGTTCAATATATATTGACTAAAATGATTACATGTATAGACTTTTTATTATTCTTTTTAATTTCAAAAATAAGTAAGGCTCCACTCCACGATTTTGCCTAGAGCCCCAAATACATTAGACCGGCCCTTTCATCAAGACAGATTTGAATGAATTTGGAAGGATATTTTGGAAGAATAGAATAAAAATCTTTGAAAATCACCATTTTCCTCTTTAGTATTATTCAATAAAAATTGTTCATCTATCAGGATTTGATTAGCTTGTTGAAAGAAATAAGAAGGGGAAAGGAAATTTTCCAAAATATTTTCATTCCTTTTTTTTTTTTGGTAAGTAATATTTTCGTTCCTTTTATGGTTCCCAGAGAAAGAAAAAGGAAATTTTCCAAAAGAAGCTCATCCTTTTCTCCAATTTCCCTCATAATTTTGCCGTTCTTTTTTGTACCAGTACTTTCTTTACCTCACCTTCCAAATATAGCGTAAATTTCCCTTTTTGAAATACCCTGCCTTGGAGTCTAACAGTGTTTTGAGCCATCCGATATGCATGAGCCCATGCAGATCGAATGGCTCTGGATGCAGCTACGTTTTATAGTTGTGACTTTGACAAATCCAAACACTGTCTATCAATTCCAATGGGGAAACAAGTCCTCCATGTATATATATCCGAGAGACAAGGGCTTCTCCTTGTTCCAAAACCCAGCAATAATACTAAAAACCAAACTTCACAATGGGCGACACAAACTCAACAAAATCCCAGCACGAACAACCGAACGATCCCTTCACCTGCGAAATATGCATCGAACCCATGTTATCAAACAAGAAGAAGTTCCAAAACGACAACCTCTGCGTTCACCCGTTTTGCAACGAATCCATAACCAAGTACGTGCAGTCTAAGAACGAGGAGGAGCGGGTCGCTGGAATCAAGTGTCCCGGATCAAACTGCGACAAGTTGCTGGATCCGCTCACCTGCCCAACCTTGGTACCTCCTAAAGTGTCCGACCGGTGTTACTGCCCGAACCGCGACAAGTTGCTGGATCCACTCACCTACCCAGCCCTGGTACCTCCCGAAGTGTCCGACCGGTGTTACTGCCCGAACCACGACAAGTTGCTGAATGCGCTCACTTGGCCAGCCCTGGTACCTCCTGTCGGCCGGTGTTACTGGTGTTACTGCCCGAACCGCGACAAGTGCAGGTTCTCTCTCTATATATATATACACACACATATATATACATACATACATGAATTTCACATAAGGGCGCCCTTTAACTTGTTAAGTTAAGGACGTCCCTTTTCAAACCAATTTGCAATGATCCGAGCTGTTAATTTTAAGGGTACTTACGAGAAATCAGAAGAAAAAAAAAAGACCAGAAAAAGGCTTGATCGAAGCAGTTTTTGTTTATTTTTTATCGAACGATTCAAATAAAAACTGCTCAAACCAAGGCCTTTCCGGCCTTTTTTTTTTGCCGGTTTTTTTGCTAATTATCCTTAAAATCACGTTCTAAACACATTGAGCGGCTCAGATTCAAAATTTGGTTGGAAAAGAGAACGTCCGCATTTTATTTAAAATGAGGATGCCCTTGACTGAAGCTTATATGTGTCATTAATGTGTGTGTGCGCGCGCATAAAAACGCTCGAGAATGCGTTGCATGTGCAAATCGTGTGATGCAAACTAATTTTTATATTTTTTTTGGAAAAGCTTATTAATGCAAAAGATGTATAATCACATAAAATATGTATACATAATACATACAAACGCTCGAGAATGAGTTGCACGTGCAAATTGTGTGATGCAAACCTTTTTCTTTTTCTTTTTTGGGAAAAGCTTGTTATGCAAAAGATGGAAAGATGAAAAGATGTAATAAAATTTTGGTTGTGAAAGTAGGAAATAAATTTGAAATTTTTTTGGAGTGGTAGTTCCGTTTTTTTTTTCTTTTCTTTTTGGCAGTTTCTTGAGGTAGTAAAAGGAGTGATTTGGGAAACTGAAAGTGTGGGATATTTCAAGGAGTTTTTATTTAAATTTTTGGTTTGGGTAAAAAGAAGGGTGAGGCTTGAGATGCTTCTTAATATGGCCAATAATTTTCAAGTATAATGATATGGTTTGATTTTTTGGTGGCCTAGATCAATCACTGCACATATTTTTTTTTTATCAGTCGAAATAGTTTTTTTTCTCAGCAAAACGAAATTTTATAACACTCGAAAGATTCAATTGGAATAATTAAAATTAAACATGGACTAAAACAGTCAGTTTACAGAGCACACAGCTCAAACTAGAAGAGAACAATGGCAAAACAATGCCCAAACTAGAATCTGAGATGCCCCACACCAAGGGGAAAGTTCCTTTTGACAATAAGGTCTTCTTCCTGCTGCTATCCGAGCCGTGCTAAGCAGTCCGCTCCGCATTTTTATTTTATGTTTGTTAGCGGAGAGAGGAAAAAGAGAGAATATATCACGGAATTTGTAACCTAGAATTTTTAACTTTGGAACTCTTAAGTCTTAATCAAGTGGGCTAGCTAGTGGAAAACAATGAGGACATTTGTATAGTCCGGCCTTCCATGAATTGGAAGTTGAGAAATCTGGGATTTGAGTCATTACAAGATGGAAATTAATTAAATGTATAGTGGCGCCAAATCTTCATCTTCGTCTGTCTTATTCTTTTGTTTGTTGTTTGCTTTCTTCGTGGCCCAATTTTTGAAATCCTGAAAGGGATATAAAAAATGGTTTAGGATGTTGGCCGGGAAAGAAAAGCCTAATCTGATTCTTCCTTGCCTTTTTCCTTTGGGGATTGTAGATGTTGGAGGAGTTTCTCCTGCGAGTGCGGAAGGAAGGTACATCAACACCAGTGCTGTTACTGCAAAGATAAAGCTAACAACGAAGATACAACTAAAAAGGAAAAGCACACGGCCGATATCAACAAAGAACAAGTCGTCCCACACCAGTGTTACTGCAAAGATAAAGCTAACAACGAAGATACAACAAAGAAGAAAAATCCATCTCTGTGTCCTCTTATATCTTTTTGTATAGTTTTTGTGGCTCTCTTTTATTTGTTTGCGGCTTTTATTAACCGCAAGCATTAACGTGACCAATGATGAGCTTATATTGCCGGACCTGACTTATTGGTAATTAGTAATTTTGAGCTTATTGTCGACATATCTTGTGACATGTTTCGACGATGCTATTAAGTGCTCCCTACCCTTTTCTGGAACTTTAGACCTCATGTTTTGGTTTTACAACAGATAATATATGAATTTTGAACCACGCTCTCGCTCTCTCTCTCTAGCATGTTTAATTGTACAGGGTTTCTTGAATTCGTGAGTTTTCTTTTTTTTCATATCTATTTTGCTCTTGAATATGAAACTTATGCAAGTATATGTGCTGACGTTGAAGTTTAAATCACATCTAAAAGAGTGGCACAGATGTATTCTGAAGTGTATTACTAGGCATAGGGATGTGCACTGGGCCATTTTCGCGGGTTAAGGGAAAAATTCTCGACCAACTCGTATTTGGCCGGTTCAATTTTTTTTTTTTTTGTGCGTAACGAACCTTCACAACTTTTAATGGGTCGGTTGAGTTATTTAACGGTGTTCAACCGCGAATTAAGGCAAGGTATAGGGGTAACAATTTCGAAATGAAATAAGAAATTTAGATAAGATAGCAAAAAATGAGATACAAGATTAACATTGGTCATTTATAAGGGCAAGTTTAACAAGAAGATTTTAAAGTTTGTAGCAAAGTGCATGGTATTTTTCAGCACAGTGTAGCGGGTTAGGTGTGTTTTTTTTATAACCAGCTGTCCGGGGCTGGGTGAACTTACACGTACGTACGCACCTCAACTAACTTTGGGTTTCTATTTTGAATCCTTGAACTTGGAACTGATGCAATTATATATGCTCATATTTTGAGTACTTTGAGTCTTTGACATAACTAAAGTTGTATTCCTCTGACTGCTAGGCGTTTTATTCTGGAGTGGGATTTCTGTTGGGGGAATTTCTCTTCCTGTCTCAACCCATTTTCAACCTTAGCTTGTGACAATTTTGATGTTTGTGATCCGGTACGTTTATGTGCGATTGAACGGAGTCGCAAACAATTTGCTCCCTAGGTTTTGGCCACGCGAAAATTTGTACATTGAATCAACTCGACTTTATTTGTTTTGACAATTGACAACTTAATTTAGTTTCTACTAGAATATCTACAACTTTAGTTATAATAAGAAGAAGAGAATGAATCTTCTGCAGTCCATTAATATACTAATAGCCCGTTTCAGTTTCTAAAAAAATGAAATTTTAAAAAAGGAAGGTAATTTCAAGCTCAAAAATCATGTATTTACGCAAATAATTTTCTTATCAATATGGATCTTATTTGATAGATCTCATTGAGATCTTTTAAACGGTGCAAAAAAATTAAAAAATTATTTTTCATTTTCATTATATTTGAGCTTGAAATTACTTTTTTTTTGAAAAAAAAAGATTTAAAAAGAAAGCGAAACGGCAACTAAATGGTCTAGTTATGCCTGTTTGTGGGCCCATTTTGGATGTACTTGACGATTAAAACTGTTCAATTTTTGAGAGCTTGTCGAGAATATTGACTTAACCAAAAATCTCGTTGATCACTTGACCTAATATCAGTTGATGGAAAAGTCTACAATACACACCCCTTAAAAGGGTGTACCATATGCACCTATTTTATGGTTCATTCATAATATTTTAGCGTGTTTCGTAACTTTTGTTCTAGAATTCATAACTTTTCAGCAGTACGATTCGTAACATTTTCTTTATGATTCATAACATTTTGATATATCTCGTAACCTTTATACGATTCGTAACTTTTTAGCAATACGATTCGTAACATTTTCTCTATAATCATAACATTTTGGAGGGTGCATATGATACACACCCAAATAAGGGGTGTATATTGTAGTCTTTCCCTCAGTTGATATGAATTTAAAACATGTTTACTTTGAGATAGATAAGTTAAATAGGCTCCAATGTAATTTACTGTAGCAACCGTTTTCCAAGATACGTGATTTTTTACGATATTCTCAACGAGCTCTACAAAAGTAATATGTTACCAATTATTAGAGTGATCGAGCTCGAAAAAATGCTCACAAACAACTAACAAGCATAGCTGAACAGGTCAATCCATTTAATGGACTGTAGAGATCCAATTCTCTAAACAAAAATCTATTTGCACAGGATTTACTCTTCTACCGCAAAACAATCCATGGCACATAATGTGACAGAGTACTAAAACAGGGAAGCTATCGCAAAAACAAACAACCCAATTACGCTCGTTGTGTGATATGCTCATAAGCTTAGAGAATGATCGAGCAATACGTGAGTCACATGCAAATTGTGGCCCATACAAGGTTGTGAGTTGCTTAGGAACGAATATGTACGGAATAAAAAGTTTCCAGCTGCCCAAGTAACGAAGTGTCACAAATAATGAAGAAACTAGTAGATTTAACTACGAAACGTGCATATACGCATATTTATTAAGGGACGATCCAAAATAGAATGCTGGACTTTAAAAAGGGGACGGAGGGAGTATATAAATATGTGTGTGTGTGTGTGTGTGTGGAGTTTTTTCTTCAAAATTAGTGTGTGAATTGTGTGTGTGATGTCCCTCCGGTCCTAACATGCATGGTTTGTTCGGTATAAATCTGCCCCATTTGAGGCCTCGTTTCCACTAATATTTTTGCACTAGAAATTATTAATGGCTTCGGTGAAATCGTTAATTCTAAATTCATTTTTTTTTACCCAAAAGTTAAGTTGTTTCTACTAAACCAAAACATCCAACACTTCTCTCACAAACACTATCTATCATTTTTACTTTAGTAGAAACAATTTAACTACAAAATTTCTAGCTCACCGAAAATGCCCCTTGGGACTTAAATCGACAATTAGCAGGCAACGGAACGACAACGAACAACGACGAACAAAGGGCAAAGACTTGACAAGGTGGGTTTGCCCTATAAATCTTCTTCAATCGACGTGATTCCCAACGGGGTTTTTTTGAACTGGAAAAGTTTCGAGGTTTGGGAGAGGTAATTTCCGTCTTCGTCGGTTAGAAGTATTCCCATGTGGCCATGTGTTTGTTCTTGATAAGAAAAAATTTATTTACGGAACTCCATAAACGGAGCTGGATTATGCGCGTTCAAAAGTATTTTGAACGATTCAAATTTTAAAAAACTATTCTTCGAAAGAGTTTAAAATTCAAATCATTAATTACTGAAACAGACGAATGAGATTGTGCTGGTTCCGCTTTTCAATTATTCACATAACTCCGTGAATAAGTATCTCTGGTTTGCTCTAACCATTTTTTTCTCTTTTGTCTTCCCGTTCCTTTTCATTGATTAAGTTAAGTTATAACCCCAGAAATCAGGTGGCATCGCTACATTGGATTCGTAATTTTTCCATTTGAGAGATTATTCCGTGTCCTTGGGGCACCGCCACGTGATGCCCCAGGTCCCTTTTCAACCACATATTGGATGTGGTCTCCACACTCACGCCAAATTGTGTGGTGGAAGGAGGCCCACAAGGGCATTGAATTTTTTCTTCCCGAAGGCCGTAGCATTTCAGGTGAGAAAAACTTGTCAAACCACGACTTCATCAACAAGCCCGGCCCAAAGACAAGATTCGAGAGGCCTGGGTCCCAAAGTTTTGGGCCCAAAGTAGGAACCCCCTCTGAAGTAAGTATATATATTATTAGTTCGTTTAATAGGATAAATATTTTTTGTAGTTCAATAAAATTAATTCAATTAAAACTATGGTTTGAACACGTATCAAAGAAAATAGAAGCCACGACCTAAACCAAAAAAATCAAAGTATTTACTACGTTCAATATTGACTAAAATGATTATACGTATAGACTTTTTATTATTCTTTTTAATTTCAAAAATAAATAAGGCCTCACCCCACGATTTTGCCTAGAGTCCCAAATACACTGGGCGGGCCCTTTCATCAAGATAGATTTGAATGAATTTGGGAGGATATTTTTGAAGAATAGAATAAGTAACATGAGGGGAGTTGCAAATGGTGGTTCTTGGGAGTTGCTGTTCAAAAGAAGGGTGTTTGGGCAGGCGAAGCAAGAATTGGACAATTTGATTCAGAGAATTCAAGAAGTGACTTTTATCCCGACCAAGTCTGATGCGTTACTATGGAGATGGTCAGCAGACAGGAAGTTCTCAGTCAAATCAGCATGTGGGCAGTGGGATCAATCTTCTCATTCTAGCGATGCTCTTTTGGGATCCCTATGGAAGAACTTGAGTCCTCCAAAAGTGGAAGTTTTTGTGTAGATGGCAGTTAAGGAGAAAGCGGCTACCAAGTCACTAATCTTGAGTAGAAACATGAAAAGTGAGATTCAATTAGCCTTATGTCCTCTCTATTCATTGCATCTTGAAATACATCAACACTTGTTTCTACACTGCCATTTCTCTTGGGCTGTATGGTCGGAAATTTTGGTTTGGTGGAATATCAAATGGGTGTGTCCATCCTCAGTTCCTGTCTTAGCTAGGTGGTGGTTTTCTCATGGGTTTCACAACCTAGAGGGAAATATTTGGGAGTCCTGCTTCTATGCTACTTTATGGTTTAATATGGTTGATAAGGAATGACCATGTTTTCAACAACTCATCAAAACAGCCATGGGAGGTGGGGGACTTAGTCAAAACTTGAGTCACGATGTGGATGAAGGCGAAATTCGACATCAAAGTCTTTACTGTGGAGGATTTTAAGGTTTTCTTAGATGGTATTAGAAAAGTGATATCGTAACTTAGTATTAAAGTGTTATCCAACTTTCAGTTGGATACGTTTTTATTTTTGTGCATCCTAGCTTCTTGAGCTAAGATGTTTTTCCCTCGATGTACCCCTTTCGAGTTCTATAAAATGTTTTGTTTACTGAGGAAAAAAAAATCTTTGAAAATCACCCATTTCCTCATTAGTATTATTCAATTAAATTTGTTCATCTATCAGGATCTGATCAGCTTGTTGAAAGAAATAAGAAAGGGGAAGGAAATTTTCCAAAATATTTTCATTCCTTTTTCTTTTTTTTGGTAAGTTATATTTTCGTTCCTTAAGCACAATGTAGCAGGTTGGGTGTGTTATATAAACCAGGTGTCCGGGTCTCGGCGCACACCTCAACTAACCCTATTGGATGTTGTCTCGGCGCACACCTCAACTAACCCTATTGGATGTTCACTAGCTAGAACCCTACTTGAAGTATGAGCAAATGCTTTATATGAGCTGGCTCCAAAGGAGCTAGTAACACCCGAGAGGTTTCGAATTGGATACCTTAATTAGGAGAATGCGATCCCTTAAGTCTGGCCTTGGCCACTGGGCCAACCCCATGGAATTAGCAACCTGGCGTGTGCTTCGTGGTGACTTAAGAGAATTTAACCTGCGGTTAATCAAACCTGCTACGACGCAGGTTATCACCCCGTCCAACTCGACTCATTGATCCGCTCCAAAATTGCGGGTGTCCGTGAGGGTTGGCTCGAGTTTATTCAATTTGGCGGGTCGTTTGTCTAGTACCCTACGCTCTGTCGGGGGATTTCCTCTTCCCGTCTCAACTCATTTTCTACCGTACGATGCGATAATTTTGGCCACGCCAGCATTTATTCCTTGATCGAATTGATTCAATGAACAACAGAAGGGAATGAATATTTACCAAAAACTGAAGGGAATGGATCTTCTAAATTTGAAATTTATATCTTGTGGACCTTGTGGTTATAATCAGGAGGGAATTGATCTTGTAGTTATGATTAAGGCAGCACAAAAAATCTGGTGAACTATGAAACCGGTCCGAACTAATCCAATCTGCACCTTTTGGATTTTGTCCGTGAATTAATAGTCCGGACACAAATTCAAAAATTTAAAAACCATGATATACAAATTAGGATTGGATTTTAATTTAAAAATCGTGGATTATCCGAACTGAACCGTGAAATATTTAAAATATATATATAAATATATAATATATGTGTAATACATAGTAAATTGTTATATAATACTCCCCCCGTCCCTTATTTAGTGTTCAGTATTCTATTTTGGACTGTTCATTAATAAGTGTCCATTTTGTAAAGTTAGAGGGTAAAAGTTGGTGTATTATTTATTTTGTCCCTAAAAGTATATTTTATTTTGAAAAGTTAGTGAATAAAAATATAATGATGATGGGTAAATAGGAAAAGTGAAGAAAAAAGTTGATGTGAAATGTGTAATGACGATGTCTTTTTAATAAATTAGAGTTACGAAACAGGACACTTAAAAAGGGACAGAGGGAGTAACAAATGGTAAATATATTTTTTGCTTTACTTGGCAACTAACTGAATATTGGACATTCTTTCTGCGTTGATGTTCTCCTAAGACAATTGGTAGACTTTCTGGAGATGGTCAAGAAGTTTCTTGACTTGTGACTTTGTAGATGTCCTTGATGTCCTTGTGAATTACACTAATTATAACTTTCTGGCTCTAACTAAAATACAGTAGTTTTTGAAAATGATGTCAATGGAATAAAAGTCATTTGTCCAGGATGAAGCATTTGGTCAATATAATCTGTGGACAAAATCGAGATCGAACCGTGACTCACAGTTTGGATTGGAACCGAACCGCAAGACATTTCATCCGGACACGGATTTCATTTTTAAAAAATCGCGACTCGTTGATTAAGATTGGTTTCATAGAAATCCGATCCGATCCGAATCATGTGCAGCCCTAGCTATGATGGACAAATTGGTACAGTTATGCCCATTTGTGGGCCCATCCGGATGCTCATTTCGAATACACTATGGTGCTCAAAATCGTTCTATATTCAAAGCTTGTCAAGACCATTAAGCATCTAAAAAGCAAGTTAATCGAATTTGAACTGACATGATTTTTTTAATAAATTGATAATTTTTTGCCGATTAAAAAAAATCAAACGTTAACCGACATGATTTTATATGTTGAAGATATATGTTTCGAAGTCAATGTGATTTTTGATTTGGAAATGAGATAAAAAAATATATATAATATATTCCGATTATCAAAATAAACTTGAGAAAGGCCCACAAACGAGCATAATTGAGCCACTCGGTTCGTTTAATGGACCGGAGAGAACCAATTCCCTATCTATTCTCACATGATTTCCACTCCTACAGCAGACAATATAAGCTGGTACACTGAGTGACGAGGAGTAAAACAGCAAAGCTATTGTAATCTGTACAAACTTTATATCCATCTCAAAATCAATTGGCAATGAGTGGAGAGATCACAAATGTTATTAAGTGATCACTTATTTCACTCCCAAGTAATGTGAGACTTTATATCTTAACACAAACAAACAACGTATGCACATTGTGTGATGAGGGGTACTGTTTATTTTTGGAGATAAAATAATCCTAAAAGTTCGAATACATAGAGAGGGAATGCAATTTACAAGTGATATGAATACATAGAGAGGGAATCGCTGAACATCATCTTCAGTTGATTCCTGTCATATATGTTGGACTAACTTCTCAGCTAGAGGGCTTTGTTTGGTGTTGATTTTGAGAGAAATATTTTGGGTAATAAGTAGAGAGATAGATAGAAAATTAGATTAATAATTGAAAAAAAAAACTTATTCGAGAATGTGTGCAGAGGGAGAGAATAGTTTTAGAGATCCAAAGTACAATGACAAGGCCCTGTAGCTTAATAGGAACAATCTCCAACAAATCGAAGTTGTATGCCCTTAGCGTGTGTATTCATACAATCGTTCTTCTTAACTCTTCCTCGGAAAATTTCACTAAAATCCAAAATACTTCCGTAAAACTTTATTCACATAGCTCCGTGAATAAGAAGCGGCATCTCTCCCTGCCCTAAAGGAACCTGCAGTTCTTGATCACGGCCCTGTATAGCATTGGGTACGTTTAACTTTACGTTACAGCGGGGGATGAAAAGGATGGGTGAAATTTGTAACACCTCATTCTGGTGAGGGAAAATGGAACTTTGAGAAAGTTACAGGGCGCAAAGTGTCAACTCCAGTTCTACTAAATAGACAATTTAGACTCCGTTCCAGTACTCAATATAAGTACTTATTTTTTAAAAAGTCAATTTCAAACTCAAAAATAATATATTTACGCAAATAATTTTTCTACCAATATAGATCTTATTTGATAGATCTCATCGAGATCTTTTATACGGTGCAAAAAACATCAAAAAATTATTTTTCATTTACATTATTTTTGAGTTTGAAAATATGAATGAAGTACTTATTTTTTAAGAAGGTGTTCTGGAACGGAGCCTTAGGCCCCATTCTCCGCTTTCTTTTACAGGGAAAATGACAGCTCATAACGTGTTTTGATAATTAATATCCGTTAACGATATGTTAAGAATATTTGTTAATGCTGAAAATGTCTTTAGCAGGTATTAATTATCAAAATACGTCTTTAGCCATCATTTTCCCTTCTTTCTAAACCTTCTTTTTCAAAAAGAATGTAATTTCAAATTTAAATATAACAAAAATGAAAAATAATTTTTTAATTTTTTTGCACCGTATAAAAGATCTCAATAAGATCTATCAAACAAGATTTATATTGATAGGAAAATTATTTGTATAAATACATGATTTTTGAATTTGAAATTACCTTCTTTTTCTAAGAAAGTGGAACACCATCTTAGCCTTTTTAACTGTAATGACGTGGCAGAATTTTGTTGGGGAGGGAAACATTTTAAAACCAAACACACCTCCCCATTAATAGAAATGCTAGGGATAAAGAAAATTTACCCCAAAAGTATCTCGAAAATAACAATCAATGGTTGAGATTCACTTTGATATGTGTGATCTAATCATCAAAGTGATTCTCAACCATTGATTGCTGTTAACCGTTCACTAATCTGTCTGTTAATCTTGCTTAAGGCTGAAGCGTATATGATGGCTCAGCCCACGACACGCTTCAATAGATCACCACCGTTCAATTCTAATCGAACGGACACCATTTACGCTGGCTCACCATATTACCGTAGTCACCATTTACATCAACCCCACGAAATTAACACTTCATCTCACACTCTCTCTCAAAAACTAAACGCAAGCACTCAACGACGCCAGATCTGCGAGAGAACAGACAGAAAACCCTCGTTCTCTCTCCTCTCTCTCTGGGATCCCGATCTACATCCTCGTGGATGATTCTCCCTCTCTAAAACTCTTCCCTCTCCCTCTCTCTACATGTACGTCCCTTGCTGCCGCTGCTGGCGATTGCTTATGCGGTAGTGCATCAGTTCGATTTCCCGTTTCACTTTACCAGATCTGAGGTAAATAGTTTTCCTTCATTTTCAAAATCCATTAATCGAATCTCAAGCTGTTATCTTTTCAGATCTGTGGTAATTCACTTCTTTAGGTGCAACTGTAGCGATTAGTATTTTATCGATTTATAGTTCGTTTATGTTGTGATCTGGATGGAGCGTTGTTGTTGTGCGGGGAGCTGTGTGGGCTGTAATTTCAAGTGATGATTGTTTAACAGAGGTTTGAGATTTTTGTTCTGATTGGCGAAAATGTGATTAATTCACCGCATTAGGTGTTCATGTGGTGATTAAATTGATCAATTCGTAGTTCGTTTATTTTGGGATCTGGATTGAGCGTTTTGAATGTTGTTGTTTTGCAGAGAATTGTGTGGACTGTGCTTTTTTAAGTGATTGTTGTGTAACTGAGGTTTGAGATTTGTTGTGATTCGGGAAAATGTTGACGAAATTTGAGACAAAGAGTAATAGAGTGAAAGGACTGAGTTTCCACAGTAAGAGACCGTGGATCCTCGCGAGTCTCCATAGTGGTGTGATCCAGCTATGGGATTATCGGATGGGGACTCTCATTGACAGGTTCGACGAGCACGATGGCCCCGTTCGTGGCGTCCACTTTCACAAATCTCAGCCACTTTTTGTGTCTGGAGGTATCAAACTCTCCCTCATTAATGTGCACAATCTTTAATTCACTTTCTAATTTGTTATTAATTGTGCCCACATTAAAGGAGGAGATTCAGGTGAATTCCTGCCTTAGTATTTGGAATCATCGGAATGCATTTCCTTAGATGAGTTGTTATTCATCTTGCATAGATCTACCCACATACTCTTTGGTCTGTTGTTTCCGTACTCAAATTTCACAATGGATACCTCGAACGTTCATACATAACGCTTGGATTTTAGTGGAGTATAAATGGAGCCTATGATCCGGACATTCTTAATCTGAGATATTATTAGGTTCCTGTTTTGGGGCATGAATCGTAATTGAATCTGTACAAGTAATCGGAGATTATATGTAAAGGCTTGCCGTAGTGTCAGTGAATTTAAAGATGTCTGGGACTCTGGCTCTGGCCCACGAAATATGCTATATTGGAGTTATTGGACCCTTTTTTGCATCATTTATGCAGTATAGACTGAACTATTCTTTCACCTTTTAGGTAGTTTGACTTTGCCCCCACCTTTTGGTAGCTGAAATGAGAATGTTGAAATGGATTTGTGGCAAGACTTTGCGAGATAGAATTAGAAACGAGAACATTTGCAGAATGGTAGGGGTAGTAGCACCAATAGAAGATAAGATGCAAGAAAATAGATCAAGGCGGTTTGGGGCCTTTGGGCGTGTCTACTGTAGATTGCGGTAGTTTGGAGGGTGATATGGTTGCGGTTGAGGGTAACACTGGGGTAAGGGTAGGCCAAAATTGATATTAGAGGCCATAATTCAAATGGGTCTAAGTTTTTCGAATATTTCGTAAAACACAATGCCGTTATAGAATTTGATGGAAAAATGGATTCATGTAGCATATCCCAATTGGGACTTGATTAAGGTCTCTGGTTTGGTTATGTGGAGCAATCTTTTTTCATGTGGTACTTTATCTTCTCGTGTTTTGGACCTTATGCTCTCTCTTCTTTTTCCTCTAAATTTCTTATCTCAGTTCAAAGTTCTTGGTCAGGTCCTGTAAAAATTTTGTGGGTTTTCATGGAAGGGTAAATCTTTTTAGAAGTTCTTTTATTTGATTGGAGAACGTTGAACTTTTACGAAGTCTTTAATTTGAAGTTTTGAACCTATATTACATGACTCTAGTAAGTTTCCAACACTGCATTTTCGGGCACTTGAGCTTGTGAGGTAGTAATATGGGTTTAGCATGTCTTGTTAGACATGCACCTCTAAGTTAGTATAAGGAGCCAGAGTTCACCTGTATACATGTGCATAAGATTGCCACTTTATGCATAACATGCTCTATATTAGCTTGTGGAAATTACTTAGTAATCCTTGTCGAACTTGGGTAAATCCAACACTTCAGACACAGACTTTCACTTCGACACATTTACCAGGTTGATGGTTACATATAATATACTTGTTGCTTATTTGGAAGATTTTCATGTCTTTTACTACAATGTTTCTTACAGGTGATGATTACAAGATTAAGGTTTGGAACTACAAGTTGCATAGGTGTCTTTTTACTCTTCTTGGACACCTGGATTACATCCGGACTGTGCAGTTTCACCACGAGCATCCTTGGATCGTGAGTGCAAGTGATGATCAGACTATCAGAATTTGGAATTGGCAATCACGTTCATGTATTTCTGTTTTGACCGGCCACAATCACTATGTGATGTGTGCTTCATTCCACCCTAAGGAAGACCTTGTCGTGTCAGCTTCACTAGATCAGACTGTCCGTGTTTGGGATATTGGTGCCCTGAAGAAGAAGTCTGCTGCCCCAGTTGATGACATTCTGCGGTTGAGTCAGATGAACACGGATCTGTTTGGCGGGGTGGATGCTGTAGTTAAGTATGTATTGGAAGGTCATGATCGTGGAGTTAACTGGGCTTCGTTTCACCCAACCTTGCCGTTAATAGTCTCTGGCGCAGATGATCGTCAAGTGAAACTGTGGCGCATGAATGGTATGTTGTCGAAGAACTATCTTTAGGCTCTGTTTTCTCTATTCCACAAGGTAGTTATGAGGTTCATTTCTTTGCGGATTTAATGCCTTAGCTGGTCTTCAAATGTGGTTGTAGTTAATGTGTCAAATTCTTTTGTAAATAGCAGTATTAGAAAGTGTAAAGATAATTCTTCAAACATTCGTCCATTTCAGAGCTTTTGTTGGGTTTGAATTCATCAGGCTAAGCTGGTTTACAATGAATTCCAATTTACATGGAATTTGAACACTGCCGTTTTTAAATCAATTTATAATTACATAAATTGATTACATTTGTTGAGATATGCTATTCTTTCTTTCTTTTTCCAGATACGAAGGCATGGGAAGTGGACACGTTGAGAGGGCATATGAATAATGTGTCATGTGTCATGTTTCATGCCAAACAGGACATAATTGTTTCCAACTCCGAGGACAAGAGCATTCGTGTTTGGGATGTGACAAAGCGGACTGGCGTTCAAACTTTCCGTCGGGAGCACGATCGGTTTTGGATTCTCTCATCTCACCCTGAGATGAATCTTCTGGCTGCCGGCCACGATAGCGGAATGATTGTGTTTAAATTGGAAAGAGAGAGGCCTGCCTTCTCTATAAGTGGTGACTCTATGTTCTATGCCAAAGATCGCTTTCTTCGTTTTTACGAGTTTTCAAGTCAGAAAGATACCCAAGTAATTCCAATTCGACGCCCTGGTTCTACAAGCCTAAACCAAGGTCCACGCACTCTGTCATACAGTCCTACAGAAAATGCTGTTCTCATTTGTTCTGATGCTGATGGTGGCTCTTATGAGCTCTACATTGTCCCTAAAGACAGTATTAGTCGGGGTGATACCATGCAAGAGGCGAAAAGAGGTATAGGAGGATCAGCTGTATTTGTTGCTCGAAATAGGTTCGCTGTGCTTGACAAAAGCAACAACCAAGTTCTAGTCAAGAACCTTAAGAATGAGATTGTTAAGAAAAGCAGTCTTCCTATGGCTGCTGATGCAATATTCTATGCGGGAACAGGGAATTTGCTTTGTAGAGCAGAGGATAGAGTTGTTATATTTGACCTTCAGCAGAGAATTGTTCTTGGTGATCTTCAAACTCCTTTTGTCAAGTACATTGTTTGGTCGAATGATATGGAGAGCGTGGCCTTGCTCAGCAAACATGCTATAGTCATTGCTAGTAAGACACTCGTGCACCAGTGCACCCTTCATGAGACCATTCGTGTGAAGAGCGGAGCCTGGGATGACAATGGGGTTTTCATTTATACAACCCTGAATCACATCAAGTATTGTCTTCCCAATGGCGATAGTGGAATAATAAGGACCCTTGATGTCCCAATTTACATCACAAAAGTATCAGGCAACAAAATTTTTTGCTTGGATCGGGATGGGAAAAACAAGGTTATAGTCATTGATGCAACAGAATATATCTTTAAGCTGTCTTTGATGAAGAAAAAATTTGACCATGTTATGAGCATGATAAGGAACTCTCAGCTCTGTGGGCAGGCAATGATTGCTTATTTACAGCAGAAGGGGTTCCCTGAAGTTGCTCTTCATTTTGTGAAAGATGAGAGAACCCGTTTTAATTTGGCTCTGGAGAGTGGGAACATCCAAATTGCAGTTGCTTCAGCTAAGGAAATCGATGAGAAGGATCACTGGTACAGATTGGGTGTGGAGGCTCTTCGTCAAGGTAATGCTGGAATTGTTGAGTATTCCTACCAGAGGACAAAGAATTTTGAGAGGTTATCTTTCCTTTATCTCATTACTGGGAATATGGAGAAACTATCCAAAATGCTCAAAATTGCTGAGGTCAAGAATGATGTCATGGGCCAGTTCCACAATGCCTTGTATCTTGGTGATGTTCGAGAACGTGTTAAGATTTTGGAGAATGCTGGGCATTTGCCTCTTGCTTATATCACTGCTTCGGTCCATGGACTACAAGATGTTGCTGAACGTCTAGCAACCGAGTTGGGAGATAATTTACCTATGTTGCCAGAGGGTAAAGTACCCTCCCTTCTGACGCCTCCATCCCCCATTTTGTGCAGTGGAGATTGGCCCCTTTTAAGAGTTATGCGAGGCATATTTGAGGGTGGCCTGGATAATATTGGAAGGGGTGCCACTGAAGAAGATGAAGAGGCTGCGGATGCTGATTGGGGCGAAGAATTGGACATGGTTGACGCGAATGGTATAGAAAATGGAGACATTGAAGCTGTTTTGGAAGACGGGGAAGTTCCTGAAGAAAATGAAGAAGAGGGTGGATGGGATCTTGAGGATTTGGAGCTTCCTCCTGAGGCTGATACTCCAAAGGCATCTATCAATGCCCGCTCTGCTGTTTTTGTGGCCCCGACTCCTGGCATGCCCGTAAGCCAAATTTGGATCCAGAGATCTTCTCTCGCTGCAGAACATGCTGCGGCTGGCAATTTCGATACTGCAATGCGGTTACTGAGTCGGCAATTGGGAATAAAGAACTTTACCCCTTTGAAACCCATGTTCCTCGATCTTCATACTGGAAGTCACACTTTTGTACGAGCATTTTCATCTGCCCCAGTGTTATCCTTAGCTGTTGAACGTGGATGGAGCGAGTCTTCTAGCCCTAATGTGAGGGGACCACCGGCGCTTGTGTTCAATTTCTCTCAATTGGAAGAGAAACTAAAATCTGCTTACAAAGCCACAACAGCCGGGAAGCTTGCTGAGGCTCTTAGGCTTTTCACTAGTATCCTCCATACCATTCCTTTGATTGTGGTCGAGTCAAGAAGGGAGGTTGATGAAGTTAAGGAGTTTATTATCATAGTGAAAGAATATGTTTTGGGTCTGCAAATGGAGCTCAAGAGGAGGGAAATGAAAGACAACCCAGTACGCCAGCAGGAGCTTGCGGCTTATTTCACTCACTGCAACCTTCAAACGCCTCACTTGAGGCTAGCTCTCCAAAACGCGATGACTGTTTGCTTCAAGGCTAAGAACCTCAGTACCGCTGCAAATTTCGCTAGACGGCTCCTAGAGACCAATCCTACCAATGACAACCAAGCAAAGACGGCTCGCCAAGTGCTTCAGGCAGCTGAGAAGAACATGAAAGATGTGTCTCAGCTGAATTATGATTTCAGAAACCCATTTGTGGTTTGTGGGGCCACATATGTGCCCATTTACCGAGGACAGAAGGATGTTTCCTGCCCGTATTGCAGTTCACGGTTCGTGCTAGGCCTGGAAGGGAAGCTTTGTACTGTTTGTGACCTTGCGGTGGTGGGGGCTGATGCTTCTGGCTTGCTGTGTTCTCCTACTCAGATAAGATGATCACATTAAGACAGAGGTACGAAATATTGAATCAAGAGTTTAAGGTTCCATCGTGCTGTTTTTGCTCTCCTGGCTCCCCCACTTTTGGCTTGCTCTTTTTGTTTACCCTCTTTTTTATAGTTGTTCTAATTTTCGTTGTAATAAAATGGAGATTTTTTGGCTGGGGTTATTCTTGTTAGTTGTTGTTCATAGACAAGAATGGAATGTGGTCATTGTTAAAGTAGACATTGATTATAGGTACGAGGGCTTATATGTTGGCATATGAAATTGTTGTTTGGTAAAATTTGCTTATTTCTGTGATGTTTCCGGGTTTCTGTTGTTGGGTAGTAGTCTAAGAACTTCACTTTAAAGGTTTTTTTGTGATATTTGAATATTTGTTCAAAGAGCAATGTGCTTCAATTGCCAGTTTCGTTGTATGTTTTGTCTCTTGGCTGTGTTTGGTGGTTTTGACGTGCTGAATTGAATCTTGCCTATTTGAAGTAATGTGATCCAACTAGTTGAGTCTGCTGTATAAAGAGAGAAACAATGCACCAATTCCTCGACTGAACGAACAAACCCACCTGAAGCCATTTGTATTCATTCTAAATTGTTCACCGTCAGGTTGAGCCTCAATGTGGGCTTTTTTTTGGGCTCATTTTGATGATCGGAAATGTTAGAACTTGTTGAGAATATGACACATGCCTAACATAAATGTATGTCAATGACAAGTAACGACAATGTACGTGGTACGTGGTGGTGTTGTCGGTTAACGAAACATTACACGGATGACACATCTACATCTCCTGCTAATCCTAGCATGTGGTAGTGGGTGCCAAAACCTTGTCATCGCATTGAGAGGGAAAATTGTGCTTACTATTATAGCAGCATTTTCATCAGGGGGCATGTCGTTCGGATTCTTCCAAAAGATCCAGACCAATTTTCCGGGGGAGTTGGGAAAGGAGAGGAGTACTGTACACTATTTTCCTTTCTATATTGTGCCACACGTTAACACACATTCGTTCAACAAAGCACTCGTCTATTTTTCTAACCTAACGAACACCAGGGGTTGCTATTTTTACCATTTATCCTGATTGGAGTACACTAATTAAAAACACATCTTTTGCTCTGCCACCACATGCTTAGTGCTAATAGCTCCTCGTGCAGTGCCATGTGACACTCCAGCCAGTTGTAGCCATTGAATCATCTTGAACTAAGAATTTGAAAGAGTTAGGGAAGAATCACTGTGTTTAATCAGAGTGTGAGATTTTTGCTCAAGATGTTTCGGATCAAATCCCAAATGGTGGAAGCAATAATTACTTGTAATTCATCAACTCTCTTTTAACATTGAAATCATATGGTTTGGGCTCTGGATAAGTTCCTATTATTTACGGACACTGATCTACAAAAATTTACTCCGTTAGAGCGAAGCTAGATCTCGCAAAAAAAATTTTTTTTTTTTATAATTGTTGGAACCTACACTAGCCTGCATCTACGGAAAAAGTGAACGAGTCTCAACCCGCAACAACTACTACTACAATAGAATGTGAGTCTATAACCTCCACAATCAACAAATGTGACCACCTTGCATAGAGAAGGATTCGAACCCAAGACCTCGAGAGAATTGTTGACGCCCTATTAGTAAAAGAAGTACTTCGTTTGGAGATCAAAGTGGAAACTTTTTGAACTCCAAGGGGAGACGTGTAATTTACAACTTACGCATCACGTTCAGTTCAATCTCATGTACTAGTACTAGATTCCATTGCCACGTACAGGAAGCCAATGACCACCAAACACGTGGAAGTTTGCATTTGCCACGTAACCTCCGTATAAATAACCGGACGAACTTCTGTTCGGTGATAACGTGAAGCCAACAACTTCATCAAAATCGAAAGCGAGAGAGAGAGAGAGGAGAGAGAGAGAGAGAGAGTTTGGGGATTCTGAAAAAATGGAGAAGATATTGGGGATTGTGATTAACAAGAAAGAGAGGACAATGGCGGATGCCTGGATCGTCGAAGACTTGTCGTCGTGGGAGCTCGTCGACCCGTCCGACGACGACAACGATGAAGACTACTCTTACGACGAACTCGACCTCTACGTGTTTGAATCTCCGTCCTCCTCCGATCTCTCCGCTCAATCTCCGCCGCCGCCGCACGATCTCGTCGATCACGCCAACGATCGTGAAGATCGTGTGGATTTGGCGAAATGTGTTTCGATTGACGAGAAGTGTGTGTATACAGTGACGGAGGTAAGACCAACGGTGGCATGCTTTTAATAAATTCATTTTGTCGCGAATATGTATTATTTTTCGTGAAACTCCGAAAAAATTGGTATCATTTGCACTTCGTAAATTTAAAGAACCCATCTTAAAGCTCTCTGTAAATTAGGGTTCACCTAGAAAGTTTGGGCTGTATGAACTTTTAATTGATGTATGGGAGGAGATTGACCTGTCTCAAAATCCGTTTTTCCGGGCTCTAAGTCGTTCAATTGGCTTAGACAATCGGGGAACCCAGCCTAAGTATGGTTAGTTTTGCAGTGGCGCACATATCATATTCTTGTTATCTAGTAATTCTACCTAATAGAATTGAGTATATAACCAGTGGAAATCTTGTGTATAACTAATCAGAATAGGCCTCCAATGAAAGATCACAAACTCACAAAATATGTAAAAGATCAGCATAGGTTGAGTTGAAATGTTCTTTCCATATTTCTTGAAATCGAACGAAATGTATTTAATTTTGCATTGGAATATATTTTCATATCCCATTGGACTGTATAAAAATAGGTTATTAGGATGAAAAATACCAAGTCTCCCAAGTAGGGTTTATCATATTGAGGCCGGCTTTCTGGTGCCTAGGTCCGAGGAAAGAAAGGAAGAACCCCTATTTGATTTATGCAAAACATGATCAAAATATGTTCTTTCTTCTATTCGAGCTTTTAAGTTTTGATATTTTTTTAAAATGGTTTGGATGTCACCATAAGATCAAATGATTCAGATCGCGTTTAGTGTTCTGGTATGAATTTTTCTCAATAAGTAATCGTAAGATACATATTGTGAATCGGGAACATCTTTACACTGCACATCCTTGTAGGTGCACTCCAAATTTTCTCATACTAGTATTTTTGTTATTATGCGTAATTTGAAGCACCAAAATCCAAAAGGGAGTTGTAAAAATATGGGGTGCATAAAATGTTCCCAGACTTTCAAATATCATCTTTGTATCACTAGTTAATTTTTGTTTGGGTCGAATTCAGGTACCTCCGGATGTAAAATCATGGATCCGTTCCCGTGTATACAAGGACTATGATGATGAAAATTATGATGGTGGTGATGGTGATGAGGAGGAGGAGAAGTTTGATTATGGAGGTGAGTATGATTTGGACGATGAATTGGTGCCGAAGAATGTGATCGATCGATTTGGGAGGCAGAGGATTCGGAAATTGGGGAAGAGGGCTTTTTCAAAGATGAACAAGGCCAAGAAGTTGCCTTACGCCTACAATCGCCCAGGTTGCGTCTATGGAAAGCACGGGCTGGGTTTGAAGCACAGCCTCATCAACTAGTGAGATATTGGGGTAAATTAAAGCTAACCTTGATCGAGTTTCGGTGATTTGATGGTGTGAATTAGTCTGATCTGGTTTAGGTCTGTATAGCCAAGGGGATTAGGGTAGTCGTAAAATGGGGTTTTATTTTTAATGTTGATTCTGGAGCTGTCTGAATTTGGATTTGGTTTGTTTATAAATTTTATGCTTTCGATTGGAATAGTTTATCTACTAAGGGTGATTTTTGGACTTTGGCCGAAGAAACCTGGCTATGCTTTGAGTTTGATTTGGGGATTCAGGGAGCGTGCTGCACATCTTCGTGCTGTGCAGCGTGCTGTGCGGCCTCCGGAGCCGCCTTGCCGGCATCGGCCCGACGATCGGAGACGTCCACTGCGTAGAGCTCGTCGAGTACTACAAGTGTACCAAAAATCAACCCGATCAAATATCGTTAAGTGCCTCATCGGAACACATATAATTCCAAAAGAATGGATTCAGTGATTTTGATCTAGTGTTTCGTATCCATTAGGATTCATTTTTTTTCAAATTATATGTATTCCGATGAAGTAGTTAACGATATTTGATCGGGTTGATTTTTGGTATACTTGTAGTACTCGACGAGCTCTACGCAGTGGACGTCTCCGATCGTCGGGCCGATGCCGGCAAGGCGGCTCCAGAGGCCGCACAGCACGCTGCACAGCACAAAGCTGTGCAGCACGCTCCCTGAATCCTTGATTTGGTACCCCTTCCTTCTTGTCTTGATATACAAAAATGGATGCACAAGAGAATTTCAAAAATTTAGCTTGCAACAAATCTATCTAGATTATGTTGATATTTTTGATACGAGATTATGTTGATATTAATGTCCGTAACTTGATTTTTAGTACACACGTAGTGTTCACCAACCTCTATGAACTGAATAATTCAAGGTGCCCTACAATGCACTACGGGAACTCCTTGTCCCTTGTAATGAGACTCGGTTCATATGAATAGAGTCTGTTATGATATAAAAAGAGTTGTGCATATTGAGGTGCCCTACAATGCACTACGGAAACTTTTTGTCCCTTGTAACGAGACTCTATTCGTATGAATAGAGTTCGTTATGGTATGAATAGAGTCCGTTATGAGAAACGATGATTGGAAATGCAACTTAGAAACAACGATGATTGGAAATGCACCTTAGACCACACCCTGATGATTCAGTCCCTCAAAATTGATGGTTATAATTAAGGTCTACTGCTCACAAGTTCCATTCATTCTTATTTATTTTCCTGTCACCCATAAAGAATACGAAGAATCGAGCTGAGTCGAGTATTGATTATGGGTTCACTGGGTTGGGACTTAAGTTGAAAATTTAATGAACTTTAAAATTGTGGAGTATCAAACTTGGTTTTTAGTAGCCGATTAGGTCTTGAACGATTTTTTAGATAACTAATCGCAACTTAAATTCGAACAGCTGAGTCCTGGGTGTATATCCAATGATAATGATGTAATGTTAACTTCACCCAAATAATTTTTTAAATTTGGTCCAAATATTTTTTAAAATTGATCTTGGCTTCAAGAATTTGAATAATTCCCCTTTGTTATCACTTTTTTAACCCATGGACCATTCGCCAGGAAGTTTATCATGCCAAGATTCCAATTTTTAGTGTAAACCAATCGGCTCCAAACAATTTTTATAAACTTGTATTTTAAAGAGAAATGATTATTTCCAAAATAGTTCTTGGATTATTTATGGAAAGAAACACATTTTTGGCCTATTTTTTTAAAAGTTGTTTTCGATCTTTTTCAATTGTTTTTGGACTTAAGAAGATAGATCAAGCCCAATCGAGTTCATGAGGCCCAAAAGGCCCAACTTGAAATCCCCAAGTCTGACCCAAACAGGAATGGCAATTCAACCTGTCCCGTTCCGCCCTGATTGGGGCGGGTTATTGTTGTATTTTTCGGGGGTCGGATCGGGGTTTGAGGAGAATTGGTAAACCCCGATCGGGTTTAGGTTGGCGTTATCCTGTTCGGGTACCCACCCTACCCCGAAATTATTTTATGCATAAAAAACTATTTTTATTCTTGTATTTTTACTCTTACAACTAAAATACCACATAAAATATTAACTATTTCTTCCATTTTTCTTTTAAATAATAGATTTTGTTTAAATTATAATAGTTATTTCATAAACTTTTTATTGTTTGTGCTCGCTTATTTCAAAATCTAAAACATATTTTCTCAATGAAAAAAAAATTGAGCGGGGGCAGGGCGGGTAAACCCGATACCTGATACTTGATACCTGATACCTAATAGAGGCGGGGCTGGAGTACCTATAAATTACCCGGTCCTGGTTCGGGCGGGGTCAGGGCGAGGTTAAATTTTCGGATCGGGATCGGGGTGGGGCAAAACCCGCCCCGCTTCGTTGCTATTCCTAGACCCAAATGACCAATGTTGCGGCCATAAGTTAAAAACATTGCGTTCATGACGTAAAACATTGCGTCCAACATGTAAATCCTTGCGTTGGTAAATTATGTTCAACTTCTGGCCGCATTGTCCGTCGTTCTGTAAAGACCCACTGCATCATCCGTCAAACGTACTCCTTAATCCTTATCCGTCGGAAACAGTGACAAACAGCAGAAAAAATGCTACTTTCAATCCCCCATCTCACTCCCCTTTCCCCGTTTCTCCGGCCAACATCCCCCAAACACGGTCTCTCTCTCTCTCCCTCTCTCTCTCTCTCTCTCTGGGAACACATGGTTGTGGGTATTTTTTTTATTTGCACACGAACACCCATATAATCATCCACTTTACACGACATACACATCAAAGTATGGTATGAATCCTCTTCACACTTGAAAGCATATTAAGCTGTCGTGCATTTGCATAAACTCCCATCACACATATGAACCAATGCAGTTAATTTTCACTAGGTTCACTCAATAATCAATATATCATTTTATCTCGATCTTTTAGGACATTATAGCTCGAAGAAGTTAATTTCAAGAACTGGGCAGCTCTTGGTTAACGAAGATAAACCAAGAGCAAAAATTATGACTTTTGGAAGCAGTAAAGATGAAGTGGATGTTCCTCTTGAGGCGGGGGAACGGCTTTTTCTTGGTATGGATTTTGGTACATCAGGAGCTAGGTATGCTGTTATTGACAAGGACGGGACTATACGGGCCGAAGGGAAGAGGGACTATCCGCTATATATGGTAAGACGATTATGGTCGAATCCATTTGCATCATTGATGTTTGCATTGATTAGGTTGAATAGCTGGTCCTGGTTTTTAATCTGATGAAATAGCTGTTTGACTACTTAGGACCTCCCGTGTCAGTTTTATTACCGCGTTTTCCTTTTCATATTCTTCTGATTACGTCTTGGTTGATTTTCTTTTCTTTCTTTTGCTGTTGTTTGGACCTAAACTTTGAGTAGCCTAACTTTTGGAATTGCTCTCGTCTACATTGACATGATGATATGTTCAATCAGTTGTTCAAACGCCTTTGTTCAACGCTGCGGTTACATAATCTATCCCTGTACTGATTTTTCTTGTTGTTTCCACTCTCTTGTGATTTTTTCTTTGGTAGCGTAAGGTTGGATATTAAGCATAGTACTTTCTTAATTTGGTAATTAGGACCGAGACAAAACTATAATTCCACTGAAAGCTTCTTTATGATGTCTAGAAAGAGCAAGGATACAGTGGATTGGTTGGGCTCATGGAAAACGACCCTTCATTCACTTCTTGATGATGTTCCCGTTAGTCTCCGACCATTAATTGCTTCTATTTCTATAGATGGCACGTCTGCAACAACTATCATTCTAGACAGGTGAATTACCTCATAGAAGTACTAGTAATATGCATTATTTGTGCCTTCTCATTATGAAACACCTGTAAATACTATCGCAGTGCAACTGGAGAACCATTATGTAGACCTTTGCTGTACAATGAAAGTTGTCCTGATGCTTTGCCAGAAGTTAAGTCCATTGCCCCAGTAAACCACACAGTCTGCTCTGGTTCTTCTACACTGTGCAAGCTTGTATCATGGTGGAACTCTTATGATTCGAATAAAGAATCTGCATTACTGTTGCATCAAGCAGACTGGCTCTTGTGGCTTCTTCATGGAAAGCTCGGAGTGTCTGACTATAACAACGCTCTAAAGGTAGATTATATTTAGAGCTTGTTACCTTTAGCTTCTCTTCACTTAAAGTATCCAATTGGCAATAATTTTTCAAAAAGTGTTGAATCAACTTTTATGGGTCACAGGTTGGCTATGATCCTGAACTGGATTCCTATCCAACTTGGCTGCTTTCTCAGCCATATTCATATGTTTTGCCTTCCATCCAGGCACCCGGAACTTCAATTGGTCCTATAAAGGAGGACATTAGGATGCACTTTGGTAAGTTTGTTTCCTATTTAGAAGTAATTCCGAAAGAAATATTCTTATTATGTGTATTGAGAAATTTGAATGGTCATCTTCCAGTTAATAATGCTTATGACACCATGTTTTTTATGCAATCATTCAATCCTTACTTGGATATCCCCTTTTAGCCTTATCCAGTTCACCTTCGGGATTTTTGGTTTTGAAGTTTTTCCTCAACAAGAAGCATATTGTTGTTCTGGCATTTGATACTTAACATTGAATACCAACCATATATACAGTTTTGGTATGTAAAGTCATCAGAGAGAGGTACATTGTTTTAAGTTGTCATAGTAGAACATTGTGCAATCTTGCTTACAATAGTCGAAGCAGTGCAGATTAAAAAAATAAAAAAAGTCTGAAGCAGTATCTTACGAAGTATTACACAAAAGAACCAGAGGTTAAGCCTATATTGTGGAAAATGCTGCTAGGTATCAAATGTGTACTTCCACATGACATGGCACTTGTCTCGAAAAGAAACTAGATTTGCTCTGTTGATTATTGGGAAGCCTTTTAGCTTACAGTAGAATTAAGAAGACTTTCCCATGTTTTCTATTTGTAGTAAGCTTCTCTGGTTCAATTTCCACCTGATATGCTTCCAACAAACATTCGGCAGGGTTTCCAAAAGACTGTGTTGTATGCACTGGAACCACTGATAGTATAGCTGCTTTTCTTGCTGCACGCGCTACACAACCTGGGAAAGCTGTGAGATATCTCCAGACTCAACTCTCTCTCTCTCTCTCTCTCTCTCTCTCTCTCTCTCATATTTCAAAAATTACAGGACATCACATTGGTTTGAGGTAGGCTTGTATCATCTAGTCTTTCATTATATCATGCGTCCAATGAGAATCTCGGTCGTCCATTTTATCTCAAAATTCAGGTCCAGACAAACATAAGGTCTGAGATTAATGTTGATGGACAAGATTTCGTGTCCTTTTATTTCTTCTGGGTAGTTAAGATATATTTACTGAAAAGCTGAAGAAGTTTTGGTTTCTAGTTTGATTGCATAGTTTATCTCAGCACTTTGAATGAATTCTGGACTTTGGCCTGTACCTTGGCCTTTGCAGACATGGAACTATTGTCCTTTAGTCTCTTATTGTTTGTAGGCGATAAACTTCTGTCTCTTACAAAGATATTAACAGAACTGGTTTCTGAGTTTTGACAAGCTGTGTTTCGAGTGTTCTGAATAGGTAACATCTCTTGGTTCAACCCTTGCCATAAAACTACTAAGCACTAATAGAATCGAGGATGCACGGTTTGGCGTATATAGCCATCGCCTTGATGATCAATGGCTTGTGGGAGGAGCTTCAAACACGGGTGGAGCTGTTCTTAGACAGATTTTTACAGACGAGGACCTGGCGAAATTGAGTGAGCAAATTAATCCCATTGAAGCCTCCCCTCTAGACTACTATCCTCTGCAAGCAGTTGGGGAGAGATTTCCAGTGGCTGATCCGAAGATGGAGCCTAGGTACTAATCCTCTTTGCATATTTTTGGACCTCGAGTAACCATAATCTCATAATTGTGGCAAGCCATAACATATCTTCATGTGTGATGACTGATAAGTTTATTATTAAATAACAGAAAAGAAACATCTCTTACAAGTCTCGAAATTAGTTGCACTACATCCGTAATGGAAATACCAAAACTGAAGTTCTAACATTAGCCATAGAAGCATGCACAATCGGAGTGTGTGGCTGTGTGATTATTAGGTGTTGTAACTGATGATTCTTGTACTTTGTCGTTGAAGTACGATACCTTTAGTTTTCTGTTATTAGGAAGACGTATAGTTCTGCTAGGTTCATATATGGTACTTTGTGAAAAATAGTAGTGGAGGTATGCAAACATTAGTATCTGGAGAGGTTTGGGGGACTAAACTTTCATAACGGGAGCTTCCATTACCTGCCTTTTCTGTGTATAGGTTACATCCACGCCCGGAAAGTGATGTTGAGTACTTGCATGGTATTCTAGAGTCGATTGCCCGTATAGAGGTACAATATTTCCCCTTCTACTATCACTTCACATAGCCAGAGGCATGTAAGTTGGTGACTAATATTCACTTTCTTGTGCTAATTTAGGCCAAGGCTTACAACTTACTGGAAGATCTCGGGGCGACCAAGGTTGAAGAAGTGTTCACAGCAGGTGGCGGTGCGAAAAACGAGAAATGGATAAAGATACGGGAGAGGGTACTGGGTCTGCCCGTGAGTCAGGCACTTCAAACAGAGGCTGCTTACGGAGCTGCATTATTGGCACTGAGGGGTACTGCACAATAGAAGAATGGAAGTAGGAAAAATGACAGTGGGATGAATAGTGGATCGCTAGTTTGAGCAGAAGATGATAAACGACTTGATTCTTTCATCTCACCAATTTAGTTTATATGTACAACTATAATCGTCTTATACGATCGTATCGATGCGGTATATTTGCGAATAACTTCTTAATCTGTTCTGGAGAATACCGGTGGACAATAAAGATTACATTCGCCTTATCGTCATGCCAAATATGCAAACAAATTATTGTTTTTTGCCACCAATACAAATAATAATGTGTGTGTTATTAGATTATTGTAGGGTCGTTCTGTTTGGAGAATGGTAATGATTTTTTTTGTTTAAATTTTTTTTGCCTGTTGCTTATGTAAAAAAAAAAAAAAACCACTGGAGTAGCTAGTAAATAAGCTAACCAAATGGGTCCTACTTAGCCTGCATTGGTTCAAATCTTCGTTACATAATTTTTCAAAATGACACACCCATTCTCAATCTTCGCAGTCATAAATTGTAGTAGATTGGGAGATATTTGAAAGAAGCTTTCATGCTCTCGCACCGAAAGCACTCTCATTATGTGACTTAGATTGACCGAAGCCTCAACTCAACAGCAGCCTAATCAAAAAAGAAATTTCTTTGATTGGATTTTCAATTTGGCCCGACTTCAGGCTGATGGACCGAGAAACGGAGTTTACTACAACCATATTTACTGGAGCATAAGATAGGGATGCATGCCAAGTGAAAAATTAAACTTTAAGAAAAATAAAAAGCTAGAAAAATACATTTTTACGACAAAATGCCACCTAGGATAGAGAATGAATTAGAGGTCTTCATTTATTTTAAGTAACCATATTGCTATAATATACTCCTATTTGATGTGTTCTCTTTTTTTTTTCTCAAGAATGTTGACAAGAAAAAACGTCAGCTTCAACATGGACCCTTTTAACATAACACATAAGGAATCACAGATACTGTATAGCTCCAAAAGGGTTTGGCCAAGTGGTCTTCGGTTAAAGATCGAGGAGTTTGTCTTTGTTTTTTCCTATGATTTCAAGTTTAATTTTTTTTGCTAATAATTTGTGGGATTATCTCATTCTCATGTGTAAGCAAGTGAAACGATTTTCAAAAAGGCCATAGAGATTAATTCGAGATGCGAACAAACTGCTCCGAACACATTGATTAAAAAAAGACTGATAAAAATAGGGAATGACAACCGAGGGAACCGGGGATGGTGTTGTGCGGCACCATTCTGTGCACATCTAAAGCGTTCGTTCGGCAATCAAATACTAGTTTAAAATCTCATCTCTACCACACGAGCATGAACAGCACGATACTGTACAACACCTCCTTGGTTTGACATCTGTACCGTTTGGATTCAAATAGGATGTATTAGTGATGATGATAATTGAACGGTGGTGATGAATAGCATTTTTGGTATATGTATGCGCATAGAGCAGTGTACTGTGGGGCCGGGGAAGAGAAAAACATCAGCCCAGCCGTCACAAGGTTACAGATATCAATGCACGCATTAAATTGGTGCCGCAGGCGCAGAAGGAATGATGAGGAAATAGTAAGAAATCCAATCTGGACACTGCTGTAATCTTTCCGAAAATCCTAGGGGAACGAAGTACCGACAATTTGCAACGGTTGGGCGAGATATACTTTTGGTTCCTTACAAATAATTCGAATCGTTCATTAATTTTAAAATAATCTTTTGAATATGTTTGCGAAAAATCAGCTTCATTTGATGTGTATGAGTGATTGATCTAATATTTCAAGTTTCATTGTGTGAGTGATTGATCTAATATTTCAAGTTTCATTTAAAATGGAAACTGATATTCGCGCTCTATTTTTTATTGATGGCACTTTAATTTTAACGTGAAGTTACTTGTTACTTCATGCAGATTATTCGTGCGGGACCTAAAAACAGTCTCCCGCAACCTACTGTACATTTTTAGTAGGTCTGGTACTTTCTTCAAAAAACTATGGGTACACCGAATATATACATACTCTGTCCGTTCATGTTTGTTAGTTCCTTTTGGAAATATGTATCATTTTCAAATATTCATATCTTTCAATAGTAATTTCAAAAAATATGCAATATGAATCTTGTTTAATAGATCTCATTTAGTTTTATTATTCTATATTTTTAAAATTATAAAAAACATTATAAATTGTAAGATAAAATGGTTTTAAAATGGCGCAAATTTCCAAAATGGACCAACAAAGATGAACGGAGGGAGTATTGAATTGTGTCGAACTCATGAACTTTAAATAAACTATCAGAGTTGTTTAATATATGTTTAAAACACCCAAAAAGGTTCTCGTAAAAAATCAATCATTTGGATATTATCGTTCTTCATCCCTCACAAAGACCAAAAAATGAATTAATCAAGCATTTACTGATATCCACCTGAGATGAACGGATAAAAAAACAATTACATTTTTTGTAAACAAATATAACAACTTCGATCATTGGTATGAATTGAGTGTTCTTTTCATTTACACCAAATGACGTCAAAGACCAAAAAATGAATTAATCAAGCATTTACTGATATCCACCTGAGATGAACGGATAAAAAAACAATTACATTTTTTGTAAACAAATATAACAACTTCGATCATTGATATGAATTGAGTGTTCTTTTAATTTACACCAAATGACGTACCCATAATCGGGTTGATCTTTCTTATATATTGGGACAGGATCTTCCCGTCATTTTCTCCATCTAGCTCATAGATCTTGATAAGGCCCATTGTGTTCAGCCCTTCCAAAAATATGCACGGCATAAGAACAAACAAGAGCATTCCATTAAGAATAGTTGCAACAATCATTATGTGTACCACCCTCCGCAACCTTAGGTGCTTCACTAGTATCATTTTTCGGCTCATACTCCTCTAATGCATGCTTTTTTGATGGTGCTTAAAGAACTAATGTTCTCAAACAATTCTCGTGTTTAGTTATTTTTATATTCCATTTGGGAAGATATGATGTTTCTCATTTTGTTGTTTGTTTTGGTCTCTGCTCTGATCATCTCCTTATTTGGTTTGTTTCTTCTATTTTTTCTTATTATTATTAATAATAAATTTCTTGCTCTTTCTCTTTCTAAAAAAAAAATTAATAATAACTTTTTGATAGGATAGCCGGATAGGAGTAAATTTTTTTTTTTTGTTCAAGCGGAATATCTATAGGAGTATTAACTTTGCCATGTCGATCCCCTCTTCATTTTCGACTTATTATTACCAGAAATGATTCGTGCACAGCGGCCTTTTCCTCCCGCCTCGGGTCGCACAAAGATGATTGGAGCCGTTCATTTTGTTCAAAATATGTCGTTTAAGGTCTCTGTAAAAAATGAACTTTGTTCGATATCGTTAGAGGCGTTAACAAAACACCCAAAATCACTTCAGAATTTAGGTTGCTGTGCACATAGCACAGCTCTATTATTACTGCCACACGTTCCGAGATGGGCCAAATCCCATCATCGACCTTCCTCAATTCCTTCGCATGAAGAAGCATACAAAATGTGATGGGTAAAGTCTTCAATACACATTCCGTCAATATGATGATGTCAATTTCGATTTGATCATATCAAAACTTTCCAACATTCGAGCTCCAACACACCCACCGTATAATTATTTACTATTATGTTATGCTTAAATTGGACAAATGTTTTTTTTGATGTGAATGCAGGTATCATGACTTGAACCCTTGACATGTCAAATGACACTACAATAGTGCCACCGTTAGGAAATCAAGCATTGGACAAATGTTATTGGTAAATGTTATGCTTCTCAATAGTTTTGGGTGAATACGGTTTGCACCGTTACGCTTTCCTTCTGATAAAATGTTATGCCAAATGTTAGCAATTGTATAGGTGAGAGCTCAAATGAAATTACCCTCTTCCCACTCTACCAAAAAAACAGTACCGTAGTGGTAAATATTACTGGCAAAAATGATATACGTACCGACCGTGTGTAGGGAAATCGTACCAACAGGCCGTGCCGGGCTGTCTCTGGCCACCGGACTGCCGATCCGATTCGAGTCGTCCAAAAATTCTATAAAAAAAAAACCGAGGAGCCCTTGCGGGAATCAACGGCATCTGATGTGTGTATGGTGTTTGATCTAAACACACTTTTTTCATGTGACCATATACACATCGGATACCGTTGATTCCTGCGAGAGCCCCTCGGTTTTTTTTTTTAAAATTTTTGGACGGCTCGGATCAGCTGTCTAGTGACCAGAGACGGCCAGACGCGGCCGGTTGGTACGATTTCCCTACAAATCTCATCGGTACACGTAGCATGACTCATATTACTGGACCCAGGGGCTCTGCTGCCCCTGTGGAGGCAGTATCCCCTACCCAGACTCTTAAACGACGCCGTTTGCTTTAAAAAAAAAATTCTAACCATCAATTTGCAATCCTATTGAGCAGAAACGTGATTATGAGAGCCCTAGAGACAAATTTTGATTATGTCTCTTTAAAATAATATGATCAGAATAATAAGATCTTCACACCCGTTCAAACGGAGTGAAAATTTGAGCACTTAATTTTTTAGACCATTTATATATTAAAATATATAGTTAAAAAATTAAGTGCTTTAATTTGTAATCCATTTGAACGGGTGTGAAGATCTTATTATTCTGATCATATTATTCTAAAGAGACAATCAAATTTTGTCTCTAGGACTCTCATAATCACGTTTCTGCTCAATATGATTGCAAATTGGTGGTTAGGATTTTTTTTTAAAGCAAACGGTGCCGTTTAAGAGTCTGGGTAGGGAATACTCTCCCCACAGGGCCAGCAGAGCCCCTGGGTCCCATATTACTGGTGCACATCGTACGCTAGTGTGCACAATAGACGCTCCCTATGTCAACCTTCAGAAATGGTCTATATTTTTCACTCTATTTTTTCCAAAATACGTGGGAAAAAATAAAAACAGCAATTTAGATCGAAGGAATTACAACAGTGTGGTTGGAGACGTTTTGAGTGGATCTCCAAAATCTTTATACTACAGTAATAATCTATCGTCGTTGAATGTCTAAAATGCGGTGCACCTCTCTCAAGCTACTACTTTTTTCTAGCAACTGTTCGAATAAGGCTCATTCTGATTTTGCATTTAGGAAGGAAAAACCCTTCATACGATTTCCATTCCTTCCAAATAAATACCTCTAATAAGTATTTATTTTTTAAATTAAATGTGATATTTTGTAAGAGAATTATCTGTTTCATAAAGCGGGCAAAAAAATAAGTACTTAAAAATAAGAATCTTGGAGAAACAGGATTTGGGTGCAAGTTATGAAAAGTTGATTAGTATTTTACAAGAGCGTTCTATTACGAATATACTGCAACCAATTTATTGAACTCTTCATTAAGATTGAAAAGATGAATTCGTTTATGTAAAAACTGTCTAAGAGAGTACTAGAAATATGTTACTAACAAAATTATTTTGAAAAAGTTTATCTTATTAACAACCTTAGAGCATCACTATGGTCTGTTTGGCCAACCTAGTAATACATTTTGTATAGAATGGACTCTGTCAAATTGCATTTATGAAAAAATGAACGGAAATATATATATATATATATATATATATAATACAAAAATCACCTTTGAATAAATTTTTGGAATTTTGATTATACTTTTACTCACAATTTTTCTTACAAAATATTTTCGGTATCTATCATCCAAAAGAGCAACACCACTATTATCATCATGTAGCCAAACATGGTAACTATTCAATACACTGGGATTATCACGTTACGTTATTCACAACTGTTACACAATAAATTATCTAACAATAAATTTAACTTGTAAGACATGATAATACATAAACTAAATTAAATGAAAGAGGGGCAAAGAGGTCCACCCTTGTGTGTTTTTTTGACTTTTCACTAAAAAAGCTAAGGCCGCACACACTTACACAAACGTGCTTGCATAGTCACTCACAGTACAGTGTGTGTGGGTTTCATGTGCATTACAAATAACTGCAAAGATGTCTGTATAAACGTGCAATATGTATGTGGGTTTCTTATGAGTTAAGTATGTAATTAAGCACTTAATTGAGTGGATTGGAATTTATTGTTGCCAATGTAGACACATCCACGTTTACTCATGCTGTGTTATTGCCTACGTGAAGTGGATTTTATAATATCACGACCATTATCCTCATGCAACCAAACGTGGCAATTATTAGTCAATACATTGGGAGCATCATGTTACGTTGTTCACAGCTGTTCACGACAAATTACGTAATGATAAATTTAGTAGGTAAGACATGATAATACATATATATACATACATACATCTATACTACTTCTTTTAAATGTACGAAAATGTTTCCTACTTTTTACTTTCCTAAAATGCCCCCAACACTTAAAACTAATACCTGTTCCATCCTCTACCTCTTACCAACCGACACAACACAACAGCTCCAGCGGAAACGACTGTTTGCAAAGACTCTTTCTCTTATTTATTCTTCCGAATTGTCGTCAAGCGTTTCCTCCCATTCTCTATGTCACTGTTGACCTGGAAAAAACCGCTTGGTGATTTCAATCTCGAACTCACGAGTAGTCCCTCAATCCCTCCCTCTATGGTTTCATCATCATCTCTCCTATGCAAATTCTCCGCCTCTTCGTCTCTTCGTCTCCAGTATCTTTCTTTGTGGCATTCTCTTCCTCGCCGCCTTCTTCTTCCCCGTCATGATGGACATCTTATCCATCTATGCAGTTGAGGCTTCGGCTGCCGAATGGGCTGAACACGGCTTCCAATGATTGCGTGGGTTCGACAGGAGCCAATGCTGTTGAAGAGAAACAGACCGGCGTGACTCGAATTCCGATTCCTCTATCACTTGGTCCAGCAACACGGCAGCCACAACAGGATTTGGTTCTTTGTATATCGTAAGAGAGGGACTGGAGTAACCGTGGATGGTTGAAACTTGGTTGTCTTCAATCTTCTATGAGATCCCAAACAGGTAGGAGTATTTCGTATTCTTGTTTTTGACTTCTAAATTGCGATCATTCTGGATTTCTTATCTTATATATAAAACAAATTGCAAATTTCCTTTCTCTTATACACCATCATGAAAGGAAATTTGTGCATTTTGTTGAACCGAGACAGTTGACCCAATGGTTGCATAGTTGCACTTAGTGTGGTAAGGTTAAGTTGTGGGTTCAACTTCTATGGAGAGGAGGTTGATACCATTCGTTATTGATTGGGTTCGAATTGAGGTAATGCAATGTAAGCTATTCTCACATGTGGCAAAATAAATAAAAAATGGGCATTGTGGTTAGCTTATAAATACTAGGTTTATTGTCATTGTTAGAAACTTTTTAATATTGAGAAGAAAGAGTTGACAATTCCTTAACTACTCACTAAACAAATTAATCAAGAAATTCCTACGTGATTAGAAAATAATGATATCCCAATACCTCAACATAGAACTCAGTACGAACAAAAACACGATTAAAACAACTTAGTAGTTACAAATTTGGCAGCACTAGCAAGAGATTACCGAAACGCTTGACCTTTGGGAGGATATATATAGCCTTTATCTGCTGAATTTAAATTCCACAGAGTGAAGTTTTTTGGTTACAACTACAAGTGAGATTAACATTGCTACTGATGTGTTAGCTACGTTGGAAAATCTCACCCAGGATGATATCTTTCTATTTGTTTAGTCCCCTTTTTGAATGTTACAACTGTTGGATATAGACATCAAGGGGCCTATGTTTTGGGCACTTTGTATTAAATTTGTGAAACGTGCCTTTTGGTTAATATAAGCCGCCTTTTGTTTGTTGATTCCCTCATCACTCGGATGCAAGAGGCCCTGGATTCCTCATCACTTGGATACAAGAGGCCCTGGAGTTCTATACCTCTCTCATTCGGTGCCTTTGTTCGTTGATTTCCCCTACAGTTTATTCACAGTGACTTAGAATAGCGTACAATATACTTCCTTTCTTTTCTTGGTTCCTTCTTTTTGTTTTCGTTACTGATTCTCAGCAGAGCTATTGATCACAGATCCACTCCAGAATTGGAGCTATTTATGGGAGCTCAAATATCCTCGAAAGCATAAGGGCTTGTTTAGACTTGTTTACGTGGTAAAATCCTTACTTAGCTTCAGCATACTGTTAGAAATATGTGTCATGAATCAGGATAGTTCGTGTTCTAGATGCCATATGCATGTAGACGATGGGCACCATTTATTTTTTGATTGGTGCTTTGAGTAGAGACATTTGGACTAACTTTTCTCCGTCTCTGGTGCATGGGATATTAAACCAGAATTGGAGGGATTTGTTTCTTTTCGATCACAAGAAGTTACACACACCTCCTAATTGGAGGGAAGCCTTGGAATGTTTTATGTGTTGATATTTTATGAAAGTTATGGTTGAGTAGAAAGCAAAAGTATTTGACAATCTAGATAGTGACTTGAGCTCTAAGCACAAAACTAAGACTTAAAAAAAGAAAATCCAGACAAAACCTCATCTATTTACATGTTGGTTGGAAATTTCTAGGCAGGGCAAGTTGAGATTAAACACTTGTAATAGTTTGCAAGGTAACCTGAGGATGCCTGGGCTTGGAGGTGTCTTTAGGGACGAGAGAGGCTATTGGACGTTCAATTATTTCCTCATCTGCAGATTGAAGCTTAATCAGAAGTAGCAGCTAACTTGATAAAGTGTAGAGCTCTTGCAAATTCCCCAAATAAGTAGCTGGAGGAAGTATGTAAAGAAACCATGCCAAAGACATGGAAGGATATTGTACACGTGGAAAAAAAATCCTACTCAATTTAGCAATTTTTTAAGAAATGTGAGCTTAAAGGTGGGAAAAGAAAAGGAAATTTCTTTTTGGCAAAACGTTTGGTTTGAAATGAAAGTCTCAAATCAAATGTCCCAAGATTATATACTTTGGTCCTAGCCGAAGATGAAAATCTATGTCACATATATAAAACGAGAGGTGATGATGGAATTTGGAACTTCCTTTTTAGAAGAGGTTTGTTTGCATGGGAAGAAGAAGAACTCCAAAGGCTGAACCATCTTTTGACTAATGGTAATGGGCCATGTACTCTTCCTGTAGCAGAGATGCAATGGTATGAGAGCAACCACAGATGATCTTTCCTCTATAACTATTGTCTAGAATGTGTATTATTGAAGACAATCAGGACTCATTATGCAGATTCTGTGGTAACAATCAGAAGATGACGGATTTTGGGGACAGATTGGTTGAAATGGTGGGGATGCTCTTGGGTTTCTCCTGGTTCAATTTCAGTTTTGTTTGGATGTTGGAGAGGAGGGGAACTCAATGGAAGGTCAAGCACACTTATAAAGGCAATTTGGGATGCTATTCCTCTTGCTATCATTTGGTTTGTTTGGAAAACTAGGAAGGAGCTCTTGTTTGAGGTGACTTAACTGATATGGAGTGATCTTAGAGTGGCAAACTGGGTCAAGAAAAATTCTACTCCAAATTCATACTCGATGGAAGACATGATTCACCGGTTGCACCGTTGCAGAGTATCGAGGGAAGAGATTTGCCTCTTTTTTCTTCTATTTGCTATTCTTGATAACTTGGTACATTTGTAGCTTTCTTTCCATCCTCTGTTAGTTTCTTGCCAACCTTTCTCTGTGATAGAAAGGCATATGATTGGCAGGAGAGTGGAAGCTAATTAATATAGTTTGGATGCACCTTTCTTAGCAATGCTTGAATGCTTCCATTGTTCTATCCTTTCAATCCCTCTGTAACACTTTCAAGATCAATAGATTAATCTTTCCCTATCCGAAAAAGAAAGAAAAAACAGAAAGAGGAATTGCACTGTTAGCTATATTCTGCGGGAGAGAAAGATGGGCTCAGTCTACTAAGATACACTTTTGGAAAGGGTTGTCATTCCTCTAAAGAAAGTTTAGAGAACTTCCTTGAGCTGATTTTGGCCGGACTTTGTTATCATTGAGTATAGTTTATCTTATTTCTTTCCAGTACACCCACAAAAAAAAAAGAAAAAAGAATGACGCATTGTTTTCTTTGTCATTCTAGATAATGAATACCAAGAAGAAGGTTTTGGCGTAGCGCAAGTCATTGTACACAAGTTGAATGAGAATGTTTGGAGTTAAAAATTACAAAAGAGTCCTTGCAAAAAATAATAATGGAAGAATGAAGCATATAAAGGAAAAACATACTTTGCATGTTCACTTCACCTTTACTATTCAAATTCTCAAAATCATCCACGTGCGTAGCACGTGCAACTTTACTAGTACTAAATAAAAGAGCGACAAAAAGATCCACCTAACGTGTTTTATGTAATTTAGCAATTAACTAAGAGGAGTGGAATTTATTGTTGCCAATGTAGACACATCAACGTTTATTCATTACACTAGGAGTATCATGCTGCGTTATTGCTTAAGTGAGGTGGATTTTCTGATACCACGACTATTATCATCATGCAACCGAACATGGTAATCATTCAATACACTAGAAGTATCATGTTACGTTGTTCACAACTGTTCACAATAAATTACGTAACAATAAATTTAACATGTAAGACATGATAATGCATATATATACTAAAAGAAAGAGAGACAAAGAGGTCCACCTTATGTGTTATGATTTTTCAACAAAAAAGCTAAGGCCGCACACACTTATACAATCGTACTAGCATAGTCACTCACAATACAACGTGTGTGGGTTTCACGTGCATTACGAATACGTGCAAAGATGTTTGTATGAGCATGCAATATACGTGGGCTTCACTTGCATTAATTATTAGTGTATGTATAACTTTCTTTTAATAAAGTGGGTCCCTCTGTCTCTTTTTGGAACACGTTAGAAATACATTAATAATAAGAAGAATCGAAGAGTACAATTGTGTTATCGCCGTTACAATAATTAAGACACGTTAATGATGAGCAAAGACCAAATTAGAATCCACGGAACAGAACACTGTATGTATAATTGTGTGATTTGGAATTATGGGTGTGTTTTTTTTAGCGCTTCTCTGTTTCACATACCAAAGACGTGGAGTTACCGAACACATTTGGCCAAAGGGAAAAAAAGACTACCAAAGAACGTAGCATGACACCATAACAGTGAGGTTTGAACCTTCCACCACGTTCCGAATGAACTGAAAATGGAAAAATTACAGTGTTCGGTTAAGCAGTTTTTACGCCTTGTAGTACCAAAACCCTCTTCGATCAAGGAGGACTCGGTACATGATGTATTGATGTTGATAGCTGATGGAGGGGATCGAGGAGGGGCGTGAAATAGGAGAATTATTCATTACAACACGTGATGTTCTAATGTTCACAACCCTCTTCGTCTCTTCCAGCGTGGGCACCGGCACGTGTTGTTTTAATATTTTTTTATTCATTACATATTTTGTGATTTTTTTTTTTTGACGTGGTTATTTTTGTGAAATTCAGTACTAAAATATTCCCTCAGTTTTAATTTGTTAATCTAATTTTGAAAATCTAATTTTTTGAAGGAACATAATGAGTACATCTAAAAATACATAATTTTTTTTATAACATTTATCCTTAACTTTTTTGAAAAAGCTACTTTCCACTAAAGAAATGGTAAGAAGAGAAAATCGATTAAATTAGAAGTCAAACAGATAAATATTTTGAGACATTTAAAAGTTAAAAAATGAACAAATAAATTGAAACGGAAAAAATATATAACTAATAATACAAAAATACGTGATGAGTAACAGTATTGGACAGCACGTGACAGACTCAAGAGAACTGAATAGTCTCTTGAAATATCCACCAGTAATCCCTCCATGGAAAGAAAGTTCTTATTTGTAAGGTATGTGGTACAAATCTAAAAGCTCTCACTGTCCAGTTGCTGCTCAACTCCAGCTCTCTCTCTCTCTCTCTCTCTCAATCGTTTTTCTTGAATATAATAATAAAAACCTTCAACCTGGACTTTTGTAGGAATAGCTTTCCAAAGTCTTTTTCATCACAAACCCTAGCTAGCTAGCTCGCTCGCTCTCTCTCTCTCTCTCTTCCATGGCTGCCTCCAGGGGTTTGAACCCACGAGCACCGGCGTACATACCGCTATCCTCCACTACTCAAAGCCCTTTCACAAACTGCCCGCCACTACCGCCACACATCCACCACTTCCCTTTCTCATCTCCACCACCACCACCGCTTTCTTTCTTTCCCACCGCCTCCCAATCTCCACAACTCCACCCCCAATCACCTCTTTACACCACCCCCTACCCCATCCATCCACCGCCTCCTCCGCCGCCACGGCTGGTTGAACCTCCACAGGTTGTACCGAGTACTGTGGGCGCTGAAACGGGGAGGATCGGAGGTCCAAGGAGGAGGCCTAGAGCAGTAACCTGTGGTAGTAGGGGTATTACCAGTGGGTTCAGATCATCACGACACCACCACCAAAAGGAGCCCAATTTTGGCGGGAGTTTTGACAGCAATAATAAGTTTGGAAATACTTCTAGGGCTGGTAGTAGTAGTAGAAACTGGGAAAGGAGGAGAGGGTCAACTTTAAAGAAGCATCAGGTGTTACCTCTCTCTCATTGTGAAGAGAAAACTACTGTGATGATCAAGAACATTCCCAAACTCTACAGGTATATTATGTTTTTCTTCCTTCTTTTAAGTACTAGTAAAATACTACTTCTAGCTGGTATTGTTTTTAAAAAACTTTTACTCTTTCAATAGATTTTTTTTTTTTTTGGGATTTTGTACGAGCTGGGGAAAAAAAAAAAAGTCGAGCTGGAATATTGGAAATTAATTAACCCGGTTGTTGGATATTAGTAGTATATGTCCCCATTTAGTTGTTTTTTTATTGGCATCCAATTTTTTTTGTTGGCCTGCAATAGAGGTTATTTTTCTGTATCCAGATTTTCCTTTTTTAGAAGAAAGTGAGCCGGAAAAAAGAAGAAGAAGAAGAAGAAGAAGAAGAAGAAAGCGAGCCAGGCCCAGGGTTTAGGATTTATCTGAGTTAATTAGTACTCCATCCGTCCCTTTTTGTGTCCCAGGCCAAGGGTCATGTGTTCCACCAGCTGAAATATTCAATCAAGTACTCCTTAAATACTCCTAAATGCCTATTTCTTGAATTAAATGTGATGTATTGCGAAAGGATGACTATCTCGTATAGTGAAATTAATTACTTAAAAAAAAAAAACCCAGCGAAACGAAACGGGGCTAAATTCTTGCCTTTTGCCGAGAAAAGGAAAATCTGTGTGAGAATTAAGTTGCGTGTAGTGTGTAAATTAAAAAACCAGTACAGTACTTTACGTGATACGGGGTTATGACCAGAATCAAATGGGTATGTAGAATTAAATTTTGAGGAACCTTTTCTTGGGTTATGATTACTTTCAATGGTAGCCTAGCTAATCCTAGGTGATTTCTTGTTGTAAAGTTTTCCATGTGGTGCCTATATTATTAGTGATTTCTTGGAACTAATTTTTTTATTTTTTTTTGGAATTTATATAATTTTGAAAGTGGGGAGTTGCTGTTGAAGTTTCTTGATGAGCACTGCTTGTTAGAGAATCGAAAGAGGGAGGAGAATCCGGAGGAAGGAGATGATCGTACGGTCTCGGCTTTTGATTTTATGTATTTGCCTATTGATTTCAGGTAATAAAAAGATTTGGGATTTATATTAGGTTTTAATTTTCCCAGTAGCATTGGGTGTTGAATTAATTAATTTGGTGCATGCAGTACTGGGTGTAGCAGGGGGTTTGCGTTTGTAAATTTCACAGAAGCACGAGCAGTGTGGAAGTTCTTGAGAGCGTGCAATAGAAAGACTTGGGACTTGTTCCAATCCCCCAAGATCTGCGAGATAGTCTGTGCTAAGATCCAGGTATGGTAGTAGGAGTATACGCTTCTCTCTCTCTCTATCTATATGTAATATGCATATGCATGGCTGCTACTCATGATTGTACAAATTAGGTCATCATAACCCTACCTTATACAGTATAAGCAAGTACTGCAAATTAAACAAATACAGTATATGTATAAGTAGTGGAGTATATAGGTAAGTAGAAATACATATATACTTTAGTCTTTATACGTTCGGGCCGGGGGATAGACAGAAATTAGAGTTGGATGTGCGAACGTAATTTTTTTTTGGTCAAGACAAGACTTACTTACTAGGGTAATGAAAAAATATAGTATATAAGTAGTATATAGGTAAGTAGAAATACATATATACTTTAGTCTTTATACGTTCGGGCCGGGGGATAGACAGAAATTAGAGTTGGATGTGCGAACGTATTTTTTTTGGTCAAGACAAGACTTACTTACAAGGGTAATGAAAAAATTGTTGAAATTTTTAGTCATCTTCTTGTATGGGAGTAGTAAATTCATAATCTGGAAAGAAAATTTAGAATTTGACAATATGACTGAAGGATCAGTGTGGTTTGTTCTCCTGGGGGCCCTAAAGCTTTTTTCCTCTCTTTGTGCATGATTTCAGTGGTGGAGTTATTGTGGGTGGCCGGGTGAGGCTCCCGTCTCACCTAGTTTTTAATATTTTTTAGAGTATAGTTTGCATATTCTTAGTTGTTATCTATAAAAAAAAAAAAAAATTACTACAAAATTTCAATTGTAATTCGAAAAACAATCTTCATTTGGAGCACAACACATTATGATAAATGATATTGTGTGATAATGTTACTGTGTGTCATTGGACGTTATTTTAGCAACAATATCTAGAGATTAATTCTTCAATTTGTCAAATTATTTCATTAAAACTCGAAAGTGTGGATTTAATCTTACTCCGCCACTGCACAATTTTAAATAAATTTCTCTCTAATTACAATTCATATCTTTTTTATCAATCTATCTACACTCATTACTTCAAAATAGGGTACAATTCGGTTTGGATTTTGAGGGAGGTTTTTAAGAGTAATGAGTGAAGAGAAATAGGTTTTCTCTGTTCCAAAAAATGACTGGTCTTTTTGGAAAAAGCGTGTCATTTTTAATTGTTTATATCTTTTAATATAAGCGTTAAAAAATATGAAAAATGAATTTTGTTTGATAGATTTTAATTAGTTCTATTAAACAAAATTTTCAAAATCACAAAATTTCATAAATCGAAAGATATAAGCATTTTAAAATGGCACGAAATCTCAAAAAAAACTACTCATTTTGGAACGGAGGGAATAGAAAATTTATTGGGGACCGTACGCAAAAGTTTTAAGTCCCCCAAATGAACAAGAGATTAATTCTCTTCATGCTCTTAACCTATACTAAAATAGAAAATTTATTAGGGGCTGTGTGCAAAAGTTTTAAGTCCCCCAAATGAACGAGATTAATTCTTTTCATGCTCTTAACCTGTACTAAAATATAAAATTTATTGGGGGCCATATGCAAAAGTTTTAAGTTCCCCAAACAAACAAGATTAATTCTCTTAATGCTTTCCGTTCCGCTTTCTCCCAAAATCTTCTTTTTAAAAAGGAAGATAATTTCAAGTTCAAATATAACAAAAATGAAAAATAATTTTTTAATTTTTTTGATACCGTTTAAAAGATTTCAATGAGATTCATTAAACAAAATTTATATTGGTAGAAAAATTATTTACGTCAACGTATGATTTTTGACCTTGAAATTACCTTCTTTTTTTCATAACTTACTTTTTCTAAAAGTGGAACACCTTAACCTGTACTAAAATACTAGAAAATTTATTTGTGGCTGTGCACAAAAATTTAAAGTCCTCCAAATGAACAAGAGATTAATTCTCTTCATGCTCTTAACCTGTACTTCTATTTTAGAAAATACCCATATATTCATATAACTACATTGAAACAAGTTGGCAAATGTGGTGTAATAAAATTTTTCAATACTAGTTATTTAGTACAGCTTTAATGCAGGACGTTTTTGCACAATTTGTTTTTCTTTTTGGTAGTAAATAAGAGAAGTAGTACAATATATGGCATAGAATTCATGAAAGTGTCCATGAATCCAAGCCGTTTATTATCTTTTATTTGAATCCGAGCGATCTATTATCTTTCATGGACATGTTTCATTTTTTATGTATCATAGCATTTCTCAGTAAATAATTAAACTTGGTTGTTCTTTGAAGGGAAAAGAGGCACTGGTGAACCATTTTGCGAAGTCCACGTTCCGATGCGAATCGGACGAGTTTCTACCCGTTTGTTTCAGCCCGCCAAGGGATGGGTCCGGCACTGAGTTGGTAGAAGAAACCCGGATTGGGAAACGTATAGCCTCCACCACACCAAATGTATAAGCAACGTCCAACAAGCTGCACTGCAATAATATTGGCAGAATCACCACCGTCTCTCTCTCTCTCTCATGATTTCATTTACTGACGAATGACTACTATTAAACTTTCAATCAAGCGGTGGTAGTGGTAGCAAAATGAGGGGTTTTCAGTAGGTAGAAGATAGCAGTCGGTGATGGGCTCTGCTTCCCATAGCAGTACTTGAGAGTTTTTAGGGTTTAGAGAAGACTTGAGAGACAATGTATCATGTTATAGACCAATAGGGGTATGGTTAAACTTGGATTTTATTTCCAAAGAGAGGAGAGAGGGTGGATATTGGCACCTGGGCTGGGATTTTATAATCATTAGGTAAGTTGATCAGGCAGGTGGTGGGGTCCACCCTTTCAATAGTTGCATGTGGGGCCATGTATACTTTATACAGTATATATGCATGTTGTATTGTGTGGAGTACGTGCTATATGTATCCGGAGACCTCGTTTGGTTGCAATAATTATGATTTGTTCAAATGATCAGGATTAGCAGGCGAAGTAAAAACTACGAGTCCCAAAGCCAAATGGAGGAAGACAATGCACCTGCAGGATCAAAATCCAGACAAATATTTTGTGTTGTTAGCAAGAGATTAAATTGTACATTGCCCTTCCGTGTACATTGGGTTGTGCGGCAAAACAATGTATTTGAGTCCTTCTACTATCACACCTATTAATTACACACTCATTTACACATTCACATTTACAATAAGAGTGGAGTCCGTACACATTACGCACCCAGTGTGTGGGCCCCACTTTTATTGTGAGTATGAGTGTGTGGATGGGTATGTAAATGGGTGTGGTGTTAGAATTATTGATGTAAAAATGACACGTGACCTATGGTTCATTTCAAACTAAAAATAACAGTTATTCCTTGTAACCCTATAGAGGAGAAATATAATTATGAGAGTTTTAAAAATAAAAATTAATTAAGATCCTTTAGAATAAAATGATTATAAAAATATAATCTTCGCATCGGTTCAAATGGATTGAAAGTTAAAAAATACGTTAAAAAATTTAAGTGTTTTAAATTTTAATCTGTTTGAATCGGTATAAGATTTTATATTTTTTATCATTCAATTATAAAGGGTTATAATTAATTTTTATCTTTAGGGCTCTTATAATTAGGTTTTTGCTTTATAGGGTCTGAGAAACAAAAATTATGAGAGCTGACCATCTAGAATACAATGATCAGAAAAATAAGATCTTTACAATGGTTCAAACGAAATCAAAATTGGAGTAATTAATCTTTTTATCATATTTTCAATATATATAAACGGTCTAAAAAAATTAAGTGCTCTAATTTTCAATCTGTTTGAACCGGTGTGAAGATCTTATTTTTTTGATTATTTTATCCTAAAGAGTCATAATTAGTTTTTATCTTCAGGGCTCTCGTAATTAAGTATCTGCTTTTTATTTGAGACTTGTAGAGCAGAAATTTAACTATGAGAATCCTGAAAAAAAAGTAATTATAACTCTTTAGGATAAAATGATCAGAAAAATAAGATATCTGTCACTGTTCAAACAAATTGAAAATTGTAACAATTTTTTCAAGTCTGTTTATATATTTAAAAATATGGTAAAAAAATTAATTGTTTCAATTTTGAATTCATTTGAATCGGTGCGAAGATCTTATTTTTTTTTATTTTATCATAAGGAGTCATAATTAATTTTTGTCTTTAAGCCTTTCATAATTAAATTTTTGTTCTATAAGGTCTCAAGTAACAACTACTGTTTTAAGTTTAAATCGACCATAGGTCACGTGTCATTTACACATTACTTTGCTGCAGAATCCAATGTAAAGGAGGGGCTGTGGACAATTTTTATGGGACATCTCAAATATAGCATACTAGACCATCTTTGTGGGATGAATGGAGTATTTGTTGATGCTGTTAACATAAGTTATGATTCAATAAAGTTCCAAGCAAATAAACATCTCTTGTTTAATTACTTATTTGAGCATCTCTTATTTTAATTACTTAATTATTTAAAATCTTGTTGAATCTGGACACAATTCGTAATTCAATAAAATTTTAAGCAGATAAGATGCAAAATCGAACAAGTCCTCAGTATATCAATAGAAACGTGGAGTGAGTGTGAGGATGGTACGGATTAGTCTTGCTAGTTGCAAGAATCAAACTTGAGATCTTCGTAACATTACGTTTGGAACTCGAGTAAAATGAGAGAAAATATGAACAAAATTTCAAATTTGCTATTTTGCCCATTCTGTCTTTCCAAACCAAATAATGAAAGTAATAATGAAAGAGATTTTTTTCGAAATATTCTTTCTTTATTTTTTTCTGCATAACTTTCAAATAAACCCTCACAATTCCCATTTATTTGTTTCTCTCCTAATAATACTAATCTGAATATACATTCAATGCGGATAATTCATTCTCGTCGTGTTAGGGTGTCGTGTCCTAAATTATCAGCTAGAGCATGTGAGGGTACCGGGTGGAGAGCATAACACAAGTGAAACCGGCTATGGCAAGACTCTTGCCACCGTCCTCTCACCCACTTCTCCACCACTTCCTCCGCCCTCCGCCGCCCTCTTCTCTCTCTCCTCTTCTCCCTCCTCCCTTCCTCTTCAAATCCATCTCCCCCCTTCCCCTCCGCACGCCACAGTTTCACCTCACCTCCTCCTCCTTCATTTCTCTCTCTTCCCGCCCCCTTCTCTTCCCCCCTATCCACTCTCTCTCTACCCTCAGACTCACAACCCAACCCAATTGCGATGATGAGGAGCTTGAATTAGAAAGTGAGGGTTTGGGTTTGGAAAAAGAAGAGACCTTTACCACAACCCAACTCAATTCCGATGACGAGGAGCTTGAAATTGGGAATGAGGATCTGGGTTTGGAAAAAGAAGAGGACTTTAGCCTCGTGGAAGAGAGGGATTTGGATTCTTGGCCTCCTCCTAGGGCTAAGGAGTTACTGGGTGTAAAGTTGCCGGTTCTTTCTGTGAAGGAAAAGAAAGACTTGTCTTCTTATGCTCACAGTCTGGGGAGAAAGCTCAAGTCTCAACAGGTGGGCAAGTCCGGCGTGACTGAGTCTGTTGCCACGGCCTTGATTGAAACCCTAGAGAAAAATGAGCTTCTCAAGGTATTATTATGATTAAACACATGGTGCACATTACGAATTGTTTGGGTGTTTTGTGATGTGGTTATTTGGGATGTGGTTTCTATGCCCTGGGTTAGGGTTTAGGGCTTTTTTTGTTGGTATGATGCAATATGGTTAATTAAGCTGCTTTCTTGGCGCCGTTGTTGTGGATGGTGGGAACGGTGGGTTGTGATTCCTAAGACTAGTCAAGGTGCGTGTAAGTTGGCCTGGATAGCTAGTTATCAAAAAAAGCGTTGCTTTCTTGGTATTTATTTTTAGGCGTTTAAGTTTAGTTCCTGTGGCTTGAAACATTAGGTTTGTATTCCAAGTATGGTGGTATTTGATTTTGTTATCATGAGTTGATTGGTTGAGAAATTGGATTTGAACTTTTGGAGTCAAAAGCAAGGTAAAGTTTTGGGAAGTAATTTGTTTTTGTTATTTAGGAATGTCTAGAATGGTGAGGCGAATCGTGATTTGGATTATGAGAATTAGGTCTGTTGAGTGGTGGGTACGAATTTTATGGTTGATGGTAAAGAAAGTGTATTAAGAATGTCAAAAAAAGGAAGTGACAATGAGATGAGCGGCTTGCCTAAATTGAACGTATCGATGTGAATTTCAAGGCGGCGATGCCAAGTTAGAATTAGAATGTGGAAAGATATGAGATGGATGCCTTATCCATGTAGCAAGAAAAATGCACTTTTTGTTTCTTCTTCTTCGTTTGAACTTCTAAGATGGAGTGATTCATTTTGCCATCAAGGTTGGTTGTAGCTACTTTGCGTTGTTGCGAGGGCACAAACACGTAATATTGCATTCCATGACTAGATGACTGAAGTTTTGTGCTTTGTTTGGAATTTGGAGAAAGATTAGAGAACAAAAAGTAATTGAGAAGGAAAATGTGAGAACGAGTGTGGGAAAAAGTATTGCTATTTTCTCTCATCTTTCTTCTCAAACCAAACAATGAAAGAGATTTTTTTCTTATTTCCCTGTCTCTTCCCTTCCTTTCTCTAAGTTCCAAACAATGTCGATTTCTTTTGTAGCTTTGTAGAACGTTTTACATCATGTTTGAATGATCCTTTATTTGCAGCTTTATGGTGTCTTATCTCATCTTTTTCATCGTAAGTTAGTTGAGGAGATTTGGATTCAAATCTCTTTATTGGAGGAATGCAACCTAACCAAGTCACTGTGGCTTCCCAGGGGACATTACAAATTTAAGACTAGCATAGTAGCATGTCTTTGAAATGGTGAAGAAAATGAACTCTTTCTCTCTCTCCATATGTATAATGTCTATATGCTTGTGTTGGTGGTGTTGGTGAAATAATTAGTTTCCATACTGTTGATAGTTTTAATTGTTAAAACCTGTAAACAGCTTAAAATACATAACAACTGTCCCGGGGAATTAGATGATGTGGTGAAGCACTTAGAGAAGGCAACTGGGTCTTTGGTAGTAGGTCAGATTGGTCGAACTGTGATTCTCTACAGGCCCAGCCTAACCAAGTTGAAGGCAGAGGAGAGGATGGAACAGGCACGAAAGGTTTTCAGGAGGAAACAACTAGCGCGTAAACTCCCATTTGAGGTCATTTATGTTTGTCCTTCTCATTTTTAGTTCTTCTATATCACGTCATCGTTCTGAACCTCTTGGAATAGCCTAATTTTGGGAAAATATCTTTTGAGTCTGTTATTGACCTGTTTATCTCTTTGGGAAAATATTTCAGGATAAAGTGCAACGACCAAAACTAACTGGGCGTGGTCGCCGAGGAAGTAGCAGATTTTCGAGCTCTCCTTCATAACTGCCAATACTAACGTGTCTTGTGTCAAGCATCCGCCCACTGCATGTAACAGAAAGATGGCTATCATTGGAAACATTGCGAATGAGGACGTATGTCCATTTGGTCTGTTACGCTGGCAAGATCAATTTCAAGGTTTAAAAATCTGAAAAGCTGAGGCAATCGCGAATAAGTAAGAATGTTGATGAAGCTAGAGAGTGTGCTTGTACCAAACGCAGGAAGTGGCATCCAATGATTCTGTATTTTGATGAAATTTTATTCTGGTGCCTCGTTATGTGAAGAAACAAAGGAATGAGTATGTTTTGTTTGCTTTAAAATTTGCAAATATCAATTTAACTGGCAATTGGGAAATGCTTGTTTCTTCAATTGCCTCGAATCCAAACGATTTCTCATTTTTCTTCTCTTAAGATGTTAATAGTTAGGACTTAATCAAGGGATCGATTGACTCCGAAAAAGCAAGACCGGAACCCCGTGTGGCAAAAAGAAGAATGCCCTTGAGCTCTTGTTCGAGTTATTCCTTGATGATTGGAAGGGGAAATATTTGTTTGTCACAACAGTAAGCATAGCATGTTGTTAGCAGAACCAACTGTTTTTGGCAAAAAAAATAAAAACAGTTTCAGTAACTCCTATTTCTACTTAGCAGAAAAAAAACCCGAATATTGTTGGGATACAGTGATTTACAGAGAGCCGTTTTTGAAATAATCGGTTTCCATATTGATTGGCCAAATACAGACAACTATTACAATTGCTGTGAATCTGTGGGGATATGTTACAGATTTGTTGGTGTTTAATTCTACCTAAGCTTCACCGAGGACTTGAAACAATGGCTAATCCTAATTGATTTATGGCATCCATGTGCCAATTTTGTGAGACTTAATAATATTCGTCTCAAGTGTAGCATCATCCGCGTTGCATTCTCAGCAGCTGAAGTTCGTTTCTCAATCTCCAGATGCTTGACTCCCGATCCCACAACTATACAGCTTTCAGCTTCCCCATTTGATGCCTTGTCAAATCTTCAGAGTATAGTATGCCGTCAGGTGAAAGTAGACGCCGTAGAGCCATAAAAAATCGAGACTGAAGAGAGAAAAGGAAAAAACTATGCATTCAGATGAGTTTACATATAAGAAACGGTGTCAAGATGTGTGGAGTGGACGTAATAGTTACCCATTGGAATCCGACAAGGGCACACCAGCAACCAGCCAAACCGAATCCTCTACCGCTCACTAGCTGGTGCAAAGAACCAAAGAATTGTTGGAGCACACAGAAACAACTTTGAGGATTCAGGAAAGGACTGTGGGTCGGAATATCATCAATTGTTTCATTCCTCGTTCTGTTTTGCATACAGTAATGCGGTAGACCCAGAAAATATCACACTGAAGTGTCCTCAATTTGGTGTGACAGCACTACATTCGTTCCGGTGGAATGTTGGCCTCATTAAAAATTGAAAGCCGTGCAAATCACACCAATCTGGACACTTTTTTGGCAAATTTTCTGGGTTTGTATTGTTTTTCCCAAGGCATATTGATGGCGAGAATTTAAGGACACAGAAGTAAATGGAGGAAGGGGATCCCCAATAATAATCTCATACCATTAGGAAAAGAGCACCTAATGAGAAGCACCCGCTCATTGATAAACTGAGAAATTTTAGATCTCGCCCAGCCTGCAGAAGCAAGCATATGCAATTAAGTACTATCATACACTAGAATAAAGGGAAAAGAAAACTCGCAGATTACATCAGAAGATCAAAAAAAATTACCATCTGTTAACAGAGTGATACTGTAATACCGTACTTAAAAACCTATTGCACAAGCTTGGGCACACTCGATGCCTAAGAATCGACAACTTTATTTGACAAAACTTAAGTACTAAAGCTTAAGCAAGCATACCAGCAATGTTCCCTCAAGGCTATGAACACTGGCTGTCACACACAATGACATGAAGTATGGAATCAACACTTGGCGCATCTGCATTGAGAAAGGACAAGATTAAAGTATCAAGAAAAAACAGATAACATCGCATCTTGTCATTACCAGAAAAAAGAAAAAGAAAAAGAAGAGAGAGGAGTACTGCACATCTACAGAGCATTTGCATCCTCCTAGTAAACTGCATTTTCTCCAATTGGAATCACATACACTGATGATAGAAATATTTGAGCAAACCATGAATAACGCAAAATACATGATCATCCGGCAAAGAAAAATTGTTTTATAGGCAGCAAATGGGGTATTGCCGCTTATTTTGAAATTCCTTGTTATTCAACAAAATCAAAATCAAACTACGAACTAAAATGCAAAATGCACCAAGAAACAGTGACATTGGCATATGGGATCAGTTTTATTAGAGCTAAAAATATACTACAAGGTTTTCATATGGAAAATCAGGGGGTCAGTTTTATTAGAGCTAAAAATATACAAGGTTTTCATATGGAAAATCAGGAAGTTACCAGCGTCTTAAGGCAGGCCAAAACCACAAGTACTAGAATCTGAATGATCCAAGAAATAGAAGTTGTCATTGGTGAAACATACAACAGAGAACTAACCTCCGCAATGACCACAGGATCAGGTGAAAATAATTTGGGGAACAGCAGGGGGATAGATGCTCCAATGGATCCCATTATCAACCCACTAAGCGCACCAAAGATCAGCAGCGACTTTAATAGTGATCGAGCCTATTTGATATGATAAACCTTTTCAGAACACCAGTTGCGTACAGAAATCATGCAGAGCCACAAGCTGTGACAAGGAACTTACTTACGCAACAAATATTCGTGAACGAAATGATTCCTAAAATCCATACATCCACCACACACTGTATATGGAAATAGAGGCAAGAGACAGAGCAAAAATATACTCCCTCCCTCAACTATTGGTTACTGAATATCAGGGAGTCTACCTTTTCAAGGACATATAATTATTACACTTCCCGAAAGCAACCTTCATCAGTTTTAATCAGTTAACGGGGTTTGGATTTGAAATTCAAAAGAGAGGGGCAAAAGAAGGCTGTCACCAAATTTTGCACATTGACTTTTCGAAGTCGCATTCTCATGGGACGGGATGGAGGGAGCAGTAACCACACTTGGAGAATGAAGAATAAACAACTAACCTTTGGCAGACTTCGATTGACTCCATACATTAACTCGGGCATGAATGATTGAGCAGTTTGAGAGAGAGGCTCACCAAACACTGCCCACATGCTGAACAGTTGAATCATGACCTAGAATTGACAGGAATTTGTAAAATAAATATCCATCAACTCCTTGCAGGAATAGGAAAGTAATGCACACAAATAAAGAAACTAATAAATAAAGAGATTATATTACGTGGCACAAACCTGATGAGCAGCAACAGTGTGTGTGCCCATTGACGTTGCAAAATATACAATGAGAGAGTAGAACGCAACCTAAACCTCACTGTGTCAGATAGTTGTACAATAATCACGCATGAGCTGAATTAGTAGATAATCAAGTAATATGTCACAAACCTTTGAAATCATTGTGATAAACACTGGAGCAGCAAGCATGAATACTTGCAAAAGTTCACTTGGAGATGGAACAGAGAGGGCAAATGCATTATATCCTTTCTTATTCAAAGTTTCAATCATCATATAACCTGCAATAACCTAAAAATACGATAAGAAGAGGAGACACAACAAAAAAGAAAGCTGAACCCACAAGAAAATGCGATAAGTGCAAATGAATTGAAAATTTCCTCACTTGTGATACCATTGTTGCCCAAGCCGCTCCAGCAATTCCGTAGCCCAAGAATGTGCATAAGACAATATCACCAATGCCATTTACAACACTGGCAACTGCCAAGGCCTTCAAAGGTCCCCACGAATCCTTCATGCCAAGACTGTGTACGAAAAAGGACACATGCATGAACCTCCACATCTATGGAGTAACAACTAAAGAGTAATAGGTGAAATTGATGTAATTTCACCAACAAACCAATAAAAGAAGAAACTTCCCACATGACAAAATATGGTAAAACAAGGATATCAGGAGAGAAAAAAATACCCAATCCTTTACTCTTCAGTGTTCGCATCAATGATTCATTTTAGTGACATAAACCATGAAGATTCACTTTTTTCTATTAAATATAGGTCTCTTGCTCTATTTACTCTATTACAGTTTGAAGTGATTGTTGATATGCGTTATTGCGAAGTATGCCATCAACCACAAAATCACTCGTGATTCTTATTTGTTTCAGGAAACTTTAGCACTACTTTCATGCAAAAGTCACCAAAAGAGTGTGGTATATTTGCACCTTGCACTTTGGGCAACCCACCCAACAAGCACTGCAGGCCATGCTAGGCTTCGAATCTACCAAAATAAAAGATCCCATCAATCGAACAGTCACCAGTATATAACATAATTGATGATACCATAACAATTAAGGAGAAAACATGGTCCATCTAAAAGAAAGGGAAAGAAAGCTGAAGAAGCATGTCACAATTTCTCAAAGCACAAAAATTGGAAGAACTTATTTACCCTCAAAACAAGTGACAATCCAATCTCGGGGAGAAAAAAGATACCAAACTTTCAGTTAGCAGGCACAAGACATTAACCTCACTGATCTTATTCTCAATCTCTGCTATATTGTGCAAGGAGAATAGCCAAGGTGGCTATGACAGGTTTTAGTGTCCCCATGCCGCTACAGAAGCTCAAACCTCTGACAATTCATCTCTACGAAACATGTTCACTTGTACTAAAGTGGTTACTGACTATTTTGGGTGAATAGACTGAAGGCCAGAAAATTTTGAGAAAGGATCAAGTATGACAGTTGTCCTTCGTCTTCCCCAAAAATAGTTTATAGCATCAGATAACAAGCAGAACGAAACGTAAACCTCGTGGATGATAAGAATAACAAGCATGAAGTAAGAGAAAACAGCATGGAAATTGTTTGCTCATGGGAAACTGAACCTGAACGTATGTGTTTGCTGCAGGTATGATGTGCACATTCTTCGGGCCAGTAAAAGCTGGAAAGGTAATAGAGCAAATTAATCAGTCATTCGATGGCATCTGTTAGTAATGAAGAGATGAAACATGGATGACTCTCCAATCTATCCAGGACTCCACCAATCTATCATTCATCCACTTGATTATTAAACCCAGACAGAGTCTTAAATCTTAATTACCAGTTAGTGCCCATGCACCTAGGAACCTTGTGCAGAACAGCATCCCCACACCACAAGTTAACCCAATAAAAAGCAAGATAGAAATCTGATGCTGCACTTCATCTTTATTCTGCAACAAGGTTGGTTAGTCGAATAATGGGGAAGGATGATTAATAATAGACAGTGAATAATAAGTTAAATCATGAATGGAGCAAATTTAAGTGATGTCACATGACTCATACTAACACACTGAACAACTGCGAAAATAGAAATTTTGACAATGTGCATACAAAAATTAAGTTTTGTCTAAACAAAAAAAGAAACATGCAGATGATAAATTATGCCCAAGATGACAACAGAATTTATCAAGGGGAAAAAGGCAGATAGCATGGTTAATATGCCAACAATTTTATTGTGAAACCTTTACTCGTCAAAAGAAAGGGCCAAGCTACGAAAAAATTGACGATGATAAATCCAGACCAACAACTCTTTCAACAATTCAACAAACTAACCTGTCTTGCAAGTGAAGTAGCAACCATATTTGATGTTGCAATTGAAAGGAACATAAAAATATAACTGGTATAATCACAAAGCACAGTCGCAGGGCCTGCCGAAACAACCAAAATTCAAGGCATTATTCCACTAGCCTAATGATAATTCCATTAGAACTAGTACTTGAGTCTTATAAATAGAGTTATAGACCAAGGCAAAGGTACCATTCACTCTTATCAATAATATTGGGGAAACTTCCTATTTTCTCGTGTGGGCTCTTATTTTCTCTTGTAGGTTTGAGGGTGTTCTGCTGCTAAAACAATATCTAGCCACCTCCTATCAACTAGAAACCATATAATATATATTATCATGTGGAAACTCATTGAAACCAATAATATATAACTAAAACTCAATAAAGTTTAGACCACAAGGATATGCCAATCAAATACTATAAACACAACATAACCCCAAGGGATTGGCATGGGTTTGTTCTCTCCCAAGGTCTTAGCTTCGAAACCTATAAGGTGCTATCAATTCCTTTGGGCCACTCCATACATACAGGGCTTTGCTCCGGCTTTCATGGGGCCAGAGACGCCAAAAGGGCCGGACTAGCACGGCACATTGAAAAATGTGGCACAACATGGTTTTAGATGGGCTGGGCATGGCATGGTTGAGGGTTCTAGACCGCACGAAAGGGCACGGCACAACAAATACTAAGCTGTTAGTTGTTACCCAATTATTATTTTCCGACGAAACTTGGTTGGAGATGGGCTAGCATGGGCACGGCACAACACAATTAGAAAACAGCATGACATGAGTCGTGTCACAATTAAAAAATGGCAAGGCAGTAAGGCACGAAACAGGATTGGCAAAAAGCAAATGGGCCGGCATGGCACAGCACGGCCCCGTTGGACACCTCTACATGGGGCCCTAGTGGACGTTTGGATTAGTCTCAGGATTAGTAGAGGTACACAACAGACGCAGTAGATATTACCTAAAGCAGCAAGCTCGAGAGAACTTCCCTGACCAATCACAGCAGTGTCGATGAGACTCATCAACGGTCCACATATCCACAACCCCGTCGCAGGCCCCGAAAACTTCATAATCTCAACAATTTGATTCCAAAGACTCTCTTTCCCCTCAGGTTCTTCTCTTTTCATCTCAACCACCCCTGTCTCCCCCTCCTCCTCCTCCTCTTCTTCTTCTCCGGTCGATAAAACCGAAGCGATACTGTGGCCATTTTCGCTCGCAATTTCAGATTCCCCCCCGACTAACTCTTGGCTTGGACTAATGCAACCAGCAACCAACCGATTGCTTCGATTAATAACTGGTGGAAGACAGATTCGAAGAATTGATCGAGCAATCCGAGGTTTGGGATGGAATCGGATGAAGGGAGTGGAATGGGAAGAGAAATGGTTGAAATTAGGGTTTCCGATTGGGGCATGGGAGAGGTGATTTAGGGTTTTAAGACCCATTGGAGAGAGAGAGAGAGAGAGAAGATGGAGGGAAGAGGGGGAGAGGAATTATGGTTTATATAGTGAGCCACCTGGAAGTTGCGGCTCTGGGTAACCAACAACGTCCGCGAACCGGACAAGAAACGGGAAAAACGAAAAACGAATATACTCGCGAGAAAATAAGAACCCCCACGTGCCCACCTACAAACACAACAAAAACTAAATTCTACGGTATACGATTTTTTTGTTAAAAAGTTTATTATTTGGTCTAATAAGCCAAATAACTTACGAGTACTTTTTTGTTCTTATTTAAAAATAATAATAATTGCATTTATTCGTTTTTCGTCATTTTTTGTGTAAATTATTGCTTTATCATGATGAGAGAAATCTAAAAAATAAAAATTACAATAAAAACTAATTTTTTTTGAATAATCTAAGAAAAAATGGATTTCAATCGTAATTTTTTACATTTTAGATTCCTCTCATCATGATGAAGCAATAATTCTTAAAAAAAATTGACTAAAAATTAACAAATGCAAATCTTTTAAAACAAGAAAAAAAAAATAAGTCATTTAACTTATTAGGCCAAACCTTACTCTATTTCGTTGACTAAAAGATCAGTTTTCTTGGCCTTCACCTCTTTTATAATCATAGTAAATTATATTGATGTACCGAGTGTAGTCAAAGATCATGTATTTAAATTAATTAGTATTTTATTGGTTCGTTCGGGCTCTTGAACTCGTTAAGTTTGAGCTCGAACTTGAACTTGTTAATAATGTGACGAACAAATTTGAACACACCATTACTTGGCTCCTTTGAAACCCTGTGAAAGACGTATCCTAAATCATAAGCAACCAAAGAAAGAATATTCGTGTTCTCCTATTCAAAGCAGGCAACAACAAAAAAACAAAAAGCTTTTTCCATTTTTTGGTTCACTTTTCGAGCTGTTTCTTGCACGAACGTCAATAGGGTTAAAGTCAAATTTGTCTTGTAAGCACAAGCAGACAATCTAAAGAGTTACTTGACAATTTGTCCCTCTGCTTTCTTACTTGGGTTGGGGGATGACCAGAGCAGACTTTGGGCTTTGGGAGAACTTTATGGGCTTTGTTGACCCAACTCGATTGATTGTATACACGACATCACCGTCGAAGCCCGTTGGCCTGGCTCTGATTTTGTGTCCGTCCTTGGTAATTTCCATGGCTACTTTAGAGGAGTTCGTTTTTTTTTTTTTTTTCCCTTTCTTTCGATTGGTATGCGGGAGTTGGCTTGGACATTCGGTTATAAAAAAACTTCTTCACCAAACTTTTGACACCGTCTTATTTATAATCTCTCTTAGCGTCCGACTCGATGAGAGGAATCGAAAAAATATGTAGATAGATCAAAGTTGAAAAAGTTCACTAATGGCGATAAAAAAGACACTAAAAGATTGTCTTTGAGATGGTGCAAAAAGAGTTGCGCAATATGGGTAATTCCTTGTCTCCCAACTATCCGACCAAACTGAATAATGTTCATATCGCAAAATTTGTCGTAACGTAAATGGTTGGGAGTATCGTTTCTGTGGGACCCGTAGTGGGCCCCACACCATGATCTGCGCACAAAATCTGTATAGGTGGACTTTTTGTTGGATTGTCCTCCCTACGCTGCCGAGGTAAGATTTAGTTGACCTCCTGTTAACCAAACATAGCACAACTTAATCCTGGGATATGAAATACAATCACTTCCTATTTAACTCATATGGAAGTTAGTCAATATTAGATGTAAACTCTTCGTCTGTGCAGCTTTAAATCGACTTTGCATACTCTCAAGATACGGATTTCCCTTGTCTGAACATTTCTTATTTCCAAGATGTTACCAGATCATCGCGATTTTAACCTTAGCTTTATGCTACAACAATGTTGAGGTCTTCAGAGGTGTAGTAAAAATGAGGCCTGGTAAGATACCTCGCCTTCAGCGCTCAACATGCTGCGCGTAATTGAGCCCGTCCAAGTTAATGGATAGCTTCTTGTTCTTTTTCATGTCTTCCAACATTGATTTCCTTTATCTGATAAGCTTGTTTTATTTTCTCGCTGATCGCCTTAGAACCTATCTATTACATTTGGTTTTAGTCAAAATGCATAGAGTAGAGTATATATGATTACCTATGGCATGAAGCAGCATCTCAGACACTGAAGAGATTCTTCGCCGAGAAAGGGTGCCTCCCTTTTAGTACAAATTTTAAGCATACATCTTTGAAGGATAAATATTTCCGATTGATCATATTCATTGCTGTTAGTATCAGATTGAAATCCTCAATTGTGCCCCACCTCATCTTCTGTTTCTGCAGTCATCTGAGCTAGCTAGATACCTTGCGCCATGTCGAGTATTTGCTAGTTCAACTGTTGGTTCTTCATATGGTTTAATTTGATAAAAAATCGAGAATGGGGCAAGTCATGCTCGGCCTTATTTTACATCAATCTCATCTAGCTTTTAGACTTTTAGCACGAATTTCTCTCTTGTGCCAAATGAAATCGGCTATATAAACACATACGCACAGTTCCTCCGTATCATGGTTGTTTGTTTCTTATATTCTCTTCTTGTCTTTTCTAGGTCTCGCTGCAAAAGTCGTTGACCGGACAAAAACAATGTCAGATGTCTATGGTGCTTTCTACGATTTTTCTTGCATGCTGAAGTCAAAGGTACAGGGTGCATAATTTTCTTAAGGTAGCTAGATTTACTGGCTAGGGGGAACAATCTTTCTGCTTTCTTGACGTATTACTCCTAGGCGCACAAACAAAATGAACCCTGGAGCCATATCTTATTCCACTTAGGGTGCCTGCTTGTATTTCTTCATGTTCAAGCTCACTTCGAGCATTCTTCCCATGTCCCACCCACTGTTCTGCATGTAGATTTTATCTTAGTTTTGTTCATAGGTCTATGGTATTTCCACCCAATGAAGACTTGCTACATTTGTAGGCTGACAAGAATGACCCGAATGCTACGATAACATTAAGCAGGATATATAGAAGCCGTTCTGAAAATTTGCTGGGAATCAGGAAACCTAAACCAAAGGTTTGCTGAGTTTTTTAGTTAGTCTTCCACTAACGAGGCTCATCACTGTCTTACCATTTACTTTGGTTCCACCAGGAAATCTTTACTTAATCAGAGCGAACCAAGATATAATCCAGCTCTGGTGAGCTTTTATGTCGATTTTCCCACATCATGTTTTAACCGAAGGAAGTTATCTGACTACACTCTAATCTCAATGCAGATTTTCGTACTATTCGTTGTACTCAGAGTCATGTTTGCATATCTTTCCCTATAGTCTAAGGAGATCTAACGCTTGAGCAATCATATACAGGTCTTTTGGATTCACTAGTGAATTTTACCCCGTAACAAAGTATACATCAAAATTTATCAGTCTTCTCGTATGTTTTGATCTGGAATGTGAGATTACCGCGGACAGGTATGGGATTGGCACATGATTTTGACTGGGTACGTAGTTAATCAAAAATCATTTCCATGTGTCTATTCACAACCCAATATTATAGAAGAAATAAATACAGCCTCTTATTTGTATCTGTCCTTCGTCGTGTTGTTCGGGGATCAGCAGCTGATTTGCGAGGTTAGCCTCCTCGTGGTTCTGCAGGCAGCCATTACCGCCGTCAGCTTCGCGCTCTACCATTCCTTCTTCTATTCTGTTTTGGCCGTGATTCCAGTTGCTATGTTTGTTGCTCTCTGGGTAATGTTCAATAATTTTTAATTTATGTTTTAGTTTAGGGAAATGATTTTGCCACTTCTTTTTTTGTTAACGCCACTCCACTGCAAATATATTTTTGCACCAAAAATACAATTGCCGGGGAATGACGTTAACAAAAAAGGAAATGGGCCTTAGTTTAATGTTCAATAATCTTTAATTTTTGTTTTCTGCAGGTCATCCCCGACGCCTTGCCTACCGTTTCGTCATGCTTTGAGATTTTTTTTTTATGTAATGGATAGTGAGAAATAGATAGACAAACCTTTTGAAAGCCGTGTAGAGAGTAAAAAAAATTCTCGAAAAAGTGTAAGTGAACAAAGTGAATTCTGGGATTTAGGATTTTGTAGTTATGATTTGGAAATCAGGATGTTGTTATCTGAGAATTTTTCTTAATAGTTTCGGAATCCAATGTTTTCTTCGTTCTCTCTGGGAAGTGGGAACATTTCTTAATGTCTTCTTAATGGTTTGCCCTCTGGAAATTGGGATGTTACTTAATGGTACCTCATGTTTGGGGTTGTTAAGCTGTCTGTGAACTATTCGAGGAGGTTCTATTCGGTAAAGGTTCGTTAGAGTTTGATTTGTCTACTAAATGAACTGAACTCAACCCTCAATTTTAGGCTTGTGTCATAATGAACCAAATATGAACCTCGCAATATTCGGTTCGATTGGGCTCGTGAACCTGGAATACATGTATATCATGGAATTTTTATGAGAATTTTGTATATGTACATAATAAAAAATTCATGTATTTATGTACATAATAATAATGGAGTAAAATTTTATTTGTATTTTTAGACCCATGTGAGGGCATAAATATATGGTATTATTGGTTTGTTAAGGCTCGTGAATAAGCTTGAGCTCGACTCAAAGCTAGGCAAGCTCGGCTCGTCGAATTTTCTTTGAGTTCGGCTCGAGTTCAAGTTCACTTAAAAACTTAATGAACGAAATTGAAAATTCTAATATTCAGCTCGATTTAGCTCTTTTACTGCCCTACTCAAAGTCTTGCAAGTGACATTGAATTGTTCAATAAATATATAATTCCTTGGTCCATTGTTACATTCAAACACAGGAAATACAATACAAACAGGAGGAAGGGCAACCAGAAAATTCAGCCCGAAAGAAAGAGCGAGTCTACTGACTATGAATAATAAGTCAAAAGCCACAGAACTCATCAAATAGTATTTTTCAATCCAATTCTACAGCAATGAAGTATAACTACAAAAAGAATGCACATACACCGATCGCAACCATATTGAACATGTAACACAAAGCAGGCAAGTCACATGCGGAGAGACCCAAAAATAGGTGGATACAAACATTTGTTGAAATTCATCAACACAATGCAGCCACCTTGCTAGCAAGAACACGTTCCCGTCTTTCAATATACCCAAATGGAAACCAACCGGCTTTCCCCTTGCATTCGCCTTCGGCCCAGCCATTGTTTGACACCTGTCAAAACCGTGGAACATGAATAGCTGGAGCACTACAATCAGTTACAAATTCATAAGCGCTCAGAAGGAAAATATTAGCAGCAATTTTTTGCTTCAAAAGCAGTAGCAAATCGAGAAGAAGACAATGTACTGCAAAAACATTGTGCAAATATTGAACCATCAAAAGACCTGGTTAAAGCTGAACAGAATAACAAAGGAAAGATGACTACGACCACAGCCACGGGAGAATAATACATTTCACACCCTCTGGCATTTATATACCCGTCACTCGAAGTTTAAAAGGGAGTGAACAGGTAACTTAGACGAGGAATTTTCCTACACTTGGAACATTGATAAAACTTTGCGAGAACTTGATAAGTACCCAGACCAACTGTCCCAGCTGCATAAATCTGGTTACACAAAACGATGTGATGAAATCACTGGCAACAAAGTAAATGAGTGGACAATTTTAAACTACTATAACCTGTTATGCATATTATAATCTATACGACAGTAGATAAATACAACTGGCTATTATGCTATTCCAGGATAAACTCCTCGCCACACATTTGTCTCAATTCCTCGAGCTACTGAATTAAAAAGACATGAGTAAGCTAAGCAAGAAGCAGAATAGCAGGAATTCAAATAGGTGCTGGAAAATAAGGATGCACTAATTTTAGAACTATGTGAAGAGAAATATATCACAGGGTCAATTCATGCACTGCAAACCTTTCGAACAACAATATAATCACCAATTGACAAATTAAGCTCCACATCGGATTCAGCTTGATATGAGTACATGACCTGCAACAAAGTGAAAGAATGGAATATACAATGAATGGAGCCCTTCAAACGGAAGCGACAAATACTGCAGCGCTTCCTCAGAATCTCAGACAATCATTAAGTCAAAACAATTCTGGTTTATCTACACTTACCTCTCCCAAAAAGTAACCCATGCTGTCAGTTGATCCATTTGGAGTTGGAGAAGGAAAAACACCATTAACTTCCTCGTATGATGGCGGTGGGGGCATGCTGTCCATACTTGGACTAGGAGGTGCTTCAATTCTTTGCCGCTCTGATATCATCTGCCAAATAACAACAATAGGGACTTCTCTCAGATTCTCAAGCGGAAAAAGATGTTCTAATAAAATGTGCACACTAGATGAGTGGTAAAACATAAAGTTCTAATAAAATGGGTGGACTAGATGAATGGTAAAGGATTTAAAAGGAAGGGGTCTAGTGAGTTTGAAAGATCATAGTAACTGCATACCTCGCCTTCAAGCTGATCAAGTATCTGAAGAACTCTCTGATGATAAGTTCGTTCTGATTCAACCTTGAAAACAATCGGGGGAGAATCCAACAAAGGTAAGTTTCCAAATCTGATTCCATACACATAGAGACTGCTACATGCACAAAAACTTTGGCTAAACAAGAGGGCAGATTGCATTACCATGGCTATAAGCCGCTGTAGAGTCAATCTCTGTTGTTGAGATTCAACAGCAGACATTGCTGCAGCAGCTTCTTTACCTAATATTCCCATGTTTGATTTCAGGTCTTGTAGTTTTGTTTCAGAAGCTTCAAGTTTCGAAGCCACGTCAGGGTTCCCTGTTTCTCTGAATTTTGCTTGACGTCTGGAAACTTCAATAGCCTATCTAGGTTCAGGAGAAACAAAATCACCAGATTGTAAGAGGAAACGTAGATGACATGTAGCAATTCCAATATAATCTAGACAACAAATTTGCATCTAAGAACCACCAAACCAATTGATGTTGAAGCACATCACCGTAAGGAACTGTATGAAGAAAATACAGTGTACCCCAACAACGTAGTAAAATGCCATAAATGAAATACCTGAGATTCAGCCTCTTGTCGAACCCTATCATAACGTTGAGCAAGATGACGAGCATCTTCTAGTGGTGCCCCCATTACCATTGCTCGCAATGGTTCTGCGACCTAATTAAAGAGGAATCAGAAGCATGAGAAGACTTAACTAATGGCCAATAAATGAAATTGTCCCAAAAGCCATTCTAATTTATAATACTTCTACTTGAGCTACTTCAAATAAGCTAGTAGACAACCAATGCCAAAACAGTAAGAAACGTTGGTTTTTTTTATGGAATCTCCCCCATGAAATTGGAAAATCATCCTTAAACTATCCTACACAAATCAAATGCTACTTGGCATTTTAGACAAGCCAAATAGGCAGCAACTCAAGCTTGACTTAATTGTTTTACATTGTGCCCAACTTATGCCCCATTAAAATTTCAATATTAAGCCATCCTTAAAATAGATAGATTGTGCGTTCCTTCCAAGTCGTTTGGTAAGGTGGAAGGAAGCAAGAAAGGAATAGGAGGAGGAATGGAAAAGTCTTCCATAGGAATAGTTTGTGGGTGCCTCTCACTTTGTTTGGGTGGAACCGCACAAGAATATAAGGAATACATTCAAAATTAATCTTGAAACATTACCCTATTTTGTATGATAGTACCATCAGAAAGCAAAAGGAAAATAGATAACTTCACTTTCAAAAGAGAAAGGTACATGGGTGTCACCCCTTGACACCTTTTCAATGAACTTATTACTTATCAAAAAAAATTCAAAAGGGAAAGGGAGCTGTGGAGGCTTCGGTTATGGCGTCGGTAACCATGCCAGACTACCGATAACCGAGGTCTCATATTGGTACGATCTATGGGACTCTACAAGCGAAGCCCCAGCGTTTACCCTTCTATCTACCCGCTCGGTATCAAGTCTCCTGTTAATGCTTCGGTTTATTACCGAAGCAAACATTCCGATAAGGACCCTTTAAAGAAAGTAGCATAGCAAGAGGTGACCAAGAGCGACGCGTGGCAGATAGGATCGTCTAGGCCAGGTCTGGCCATGTGCTTCGTAACCGCCTTATCCGGTGCGTCAACTACAATGTCACTCGAGGCGGTTACCTGAGCGTGACCTTCACGCGCTCGCTTGGAGGCCAAGTAAACCTAGGTCTATAAATACGAAGGGATACTCATCTTTGCGAGGTATACCATTCTTCCCTAACCCTAACCCTAGATCTAAGCCTCTCTCCTTACGTCTAACTTGATCGTCGGAGGGTCACCGGGCTTCCACAGCCCTAGTGACTTGTTGCAGGTCTAGAGGCAGGGGAACGGAGCAGCGGAAGAGGGATACCAATTCAGATCAAGGTCCCGTCAAATCGAACCCCTATAGGAGCTTATATACTTCCCTATCTTGGCTTGCAACATCAGAATCAGCCAAAGCAATGCTGTTGATAATACTGGATTATGGAAACCACTGGGGACATAGTTGATGAGGAAAAATGCCAATCTATCCATAAGGAATAATAAAGTGGACAGAACCTAAGTTTGTTCCAAAAATGTAAGATCTTTCTCAACTAAGTGCCATTTGGAATGGAGGCATATCAATTGTTTCGATGAGCCCACAAAATTAAAACAAGAGAAATATTGCAAAAATAAAGTCATATTTGCAAATTGGAGAAAGACATATTTTGCTGTACTATTCATGGTGCCTAATTTCTACAGTACCTTGAAATCTGGTGGAAATAAGGAAAAATCAACAAACCTGAGTGCCAAGGGATTTTAATAGATTTCCATGTTCTTTCTCCATTTGAGCACGAGCTCGTCCAAAACTTGATGCAGCTTTTGATAATGTACTACCACTGGTGCATGTATTCTCTGTGCCATATTTCCTGCTATCTTCTGACAACTTAGTTCCTGGAAACACGCAGTAAATCACAAGAATACAAACGTCAACTCCTTGGCTGGCATGAAACAATATACCAATACAATACATCAAAGCTTCACCAACACACCTATCTCAACTTGTTTGGACCCAGTAACAATGTAACCTTCCACTCCCCGAACAATATCTCTTTGAAAATGCTGAAAACATGAGAAAACATCTTCAGGAACAAACAAAAGATTTCCACTGTTAGGTGAGACTCTGAGAATCCATCCAAATGCAAGCACGCACAGACACCCACACACCCACCCACAGAGAGAGAGAGAGAGAGAGAGAGAGAGAGACACCCACACACCCACCCACAGAGAGAGAGAGAGAGAGAGAGAGAGAGAGAGAGAGAGAGAGAGAGAGAGAGTCTCAATAACCTTGGCAGCCCTTGTAGAGATGTAAAGTTTCTCTAGTTTCTGATGGTGCTGGAGCTCTGCCTCGTCAGGAACAACGTTATCTGAACCATATCCTCCAGCCCCAAACTGCTTAAAGACAGCCTAAATAACTCGAGGAAATCAACATTCATGCTATGAATTGGGTGGGATGGAACATGGGGAAGAACCCCAACGTCCATTGCATACTATTATTTCTTGGTTAACTATTCCTACGCACTAGATATCATCATACTCCTTGAGTCAAGTAATAACAACCAATTGCTTTAGGTTGCCATGGAGGATGTAAAAAGATGTTCCTCCCTTCTTACAAATGCTCTATCAGATGTCATTGGTAAGTATGAAGTACGAACCAGATATTATGATATGACACACAAATCTAAACATACAGGCAATGCAACCCCTACAACCATGACATATCGGATATTATCACGATAGAGTGATTTGTCGACAGCATTAAGCAACCTAAAACATCTCTGACTACTCATTAGTTTGATTACATTTGTCTATTCAATTTTTTTCCAGAGAGAGAGGTCAGTGTCTGAAAAAAATGATTTTGCACGCTGCAGCATCAAACTGAAATTTGTGACAGAAGTCACAGAACCAACTACAATGGCATTCATCATATATAGATATACGGAGTTTAAATTTATTTTCCAGTTTTCAAATCACCTAACTGATAACACTACCCCACCGGACTCCAACAATGTCAATCTAAGTAGTCCATATTTTCCCTTATACACCAGGTAAAACAAAAAACTTGGCTCAACAAAGATTTCATAACCACGCTAACTCTGTATTATCCATCTTTAGACTTGCTAGCATCATCTATAGGATTCATTAGACATTCTAGTTAGTTTGAATGGCCATACTCTATAGGATTCGAATTCAGAATCCATCGCTTAAGGTAAAAGTCATTGAGATAAATGGAAAACTTCGTCATAGTTCAAGCCATGTTTATCTCAGGATTTCTAAAATGACTTTGTAACCACCGACGATGTTCATATAATGCTTAAACAGTTATAATTTCTGTACATATTTCACGGATACCAATACACATTCACGGATGATCCATGCACTTTTTCACGGACAGCAATATACTTTCTAGACATTACGATGGTGATTATCATTTTCCTTCCCAAAATCTATCCAAATGGAAACTTTTACAGACCTTTTAGATACCTGTTGTTTTGTTAAATGACTACATTCAAGACAGTAGCTTCTAGATTGAAATGCCATAAAATTGAATGGGACCTCTGTGGTTATCTGGTCTCACTACAGATTTAAACCAGCCAAAGGATAGCAAAGTCTTCTTAATTGATCAAATAGCCTACAACATCCAAGACATGTACTAGGAGATTTCTCAAGCTAATAGACCATATTTAGGCTGAGGTATCACAAAGACTTTAATCAATAAGGTCTCAAATCTCATTAAATGCCTAATATGGAAACCTTGATCTCCACAAAGAGAAGCATAGATCCACTGCAAGTCACTCCATCAACTAACATGGGCCCGCTCTACAGTTTGCCCTCTGCCCAGCCTAGCAGTCCCGGATTATCTGGCAATATCTTTTGTCAAATCTCACCACCACAACATATATCTTACAAAGAAGCCATAACCAACGATAAAATGCCGAACCAGTTCTTAAACTTTATCAACAATAGTTGTCGATGTCTTTATTGTACAATGTATCCACTCCCAGCACATGAAATCCCCAACGGATAAGTACGACGAATTCTATTTTGATAAGTACTCAGAAGTTAAAATCATTAAATCTAATACTGTGGCAATCAAAATTCTATAGACTTGCCTGAAATTCCAAATTCAACTGAATTACATTGACCATTTGACACAATTCTGAATCTTGCAACTATTAGGGAATAGCATGAAATCTAACCCTATCAAACCGAAAAGAATCAACTCATCCGAGATCAAAACTATAAAAATGATTTCTTTGATTCAACTCATCCACCCCTAAGCAACGGATATAACACCATCAATCGACAGGGGAATTTTTTTTTCAGAATTCACGACTAAGACTTTCCAACGGATCTACAAAGACAAGAACTTACATGGATCAAATTAGGGTTTTATAGTGGATATAAAAGCTGTCATAAAATTTAGATAAATGTAGAGAGAGAAAGAGGGAGAGGACCTGCTGTTGGCGGGCGACCTGTTCCCTGAGCTTGGTGGCTTGTTTCCTGATTGCTTCCATTCACGAACAGAAGGTTCTTGAGAGAGAGAGAGAGAGAGAGATTTGTTGGGAAGGATTTGATTGATCAGGGGACTTCGGGGGGATCGTCGGAGATTTGTCCCGCCGTATAAACAAACTCTATGGAAATGCTCTGTCAGACAATTTCGAACTGGTTTTTTTATTCGTGTAATTAAACTTGAAAATACGCGTAGAACATTTGAGACAAATCAATAATTAGGAAAGTTCATTTTTGCACTACTCTTTTTGTCTTCCATATTTCTTTTAGTGCAATATTATTTATTTATTTATTTATTTATGTGCTTATGTAGGGTGATTTTTTTTATTACAAGCGGCAGGAGAACACAAATATAAAAACTACAGCCACATTGACAAATAAGGCCGCAATCGCTATCTGCTCGTCCCAACTAATATTCTCATTAAAAGAATAAATACTACCAACAAATACAATTAATAGTTTTTCAACGGCTAGAGTTCAAACTATTGATCTTTTGGTGAGACGTAGGAGATAGCCCCAAGTCACATAACTCGAGCGCAAGTATGGTGTGACCGTGTGAGAATTGAGTGCAGAAGTGTAAAGTGTTTTGAAGAATTACGTGACTAAGAGCTAGCCAATTGAGCTGATCCGTATGAACATTGAATGTAAAAAAACAAATTGCGTCAACAGGAAAATGCTATGTTACTCTCATTCTGGATAATTGTTAAGGGTAGTGATTTTCACACTCATTTTTTTTGTTATTATTCATGTGAATTTACTTTATTACCCTTTTATAAATTCACTTATCCACACATGAAGGGGTAATGTAGTAAATTCACACAAAAACAAAACAATTCACACTGCAATTCCACATACAATGTAACAGATAAAATGTCAATTTGTGAATCCACCAAACATCATTTGGTAAGGTATGTATGAATGTTGCACAGAGGTACCCTTTGTTTTTTTTTTTTTTTTTGTGTTTTTTTTATAATCGACGAACCTCTGTATTATTAAAATAGTAAAATTAGTACATTAAGAGAAAAGCTGAACTCCTTACCTTCGTTTTTCAAGTACCTGATGCCAGCCCAATGGCCAAAGGCCTCTCGGCGGTACTATTCATTTAACATGGAATATAACGCTAATGATTTGGATGAGTTATGATGATGTGTTTCAATCATAAGCAGCAAAATAAAGAGAGTCATTCTCATCTAACATTCCGATGATCCAAATATATCCGGACTAGTAATTGTCCGTGTCTTCAAGACTTTCTAAAAGTAGTCTAAATGAAGTATCAAATTTCATTTTTCCGAAATTTTGTGTGTTGATACAATGATTCTTTTTAGGAGAAAGCTATGGTACATAAGGTATACCGTATGTCTAAATTATGACAATTTATGATTTTTATTATACCAATTTTTGATTTTTTAATGCATATTTATGATACTAGTTACGATTTGTACTTTAAAATTTACCTGTTGAACAAGTCATTAGCATATTACCCATAATTTAAAAATATTGTTATTAACCATAAATATTCGTACCAAAATCTATAATACTTGTACCCCAACCAAATATATGCGTACAATATCAAAAATTAAATAATGATATCCAAAAATGTTATAACAATACCATAAATTGGCATTATCTTATCACAATCAATCGTATCAAAAATTCTTTGACTTGTATGATATTTCGTAACAAAATCAAAATATGTTGTACCAGAATCAATAGTTGTTATATCCAAGCCAAAAATATTTGTAAAATACCAATTTTTTTATAAAATAACCACAATTGTTATGACAACACCTAAAATTGTCATTTCCTTACCACAATATGTCGTATCAAAAGAAAACATATGTAAATACCACAAATTATATAACAAACCACAATTGTTATGACAATACCATAAATTTACGTTTTTTTACCACAACATGTCGTACCAAAGGAAATCGATTAAAATATTCGGTAATAAGATCAAAATTTGTCGTACCACAATCAATCATAATTATACCCAAGCAAAATGTATGTCTAAAAAATCACAAATTCAGTAACAATATAATACATTGCCGTTATCTTAGCACAATGTGTTGTATGAAATTTAAACTAAAATTATTTTTAATTTCCGCCATATTATTTTTTAAAATTTTAAAATTTCTGCCATATTATCTTAATTTTCAATTCCATGCTCAAAAATTTAAACTGAAAATGAAATTCTCCCTCAAAATTTTCATCCAAGAAATTCACCAAAAAGTAAGTACTATACCCAAAATTTTTAATACAATTGCAATTTCCTCTCAAAATATTTCTCGAAATCAAATTCTCTCTCTAAAAAATTTAATCCAAAAAATCAAAATCCCTCCAATTTTTGGTGGATAAATGAGAGTTCGCTAAAAAAATTAATTATCCAACTGTCTCAAGACTGTGTTCGAACTTTTAGGTGAAATGGGTTGAGTTTGACTGTCAAAAGTATGACCAATTTTAGCTTAAGTTTTATTTTTTAATTTTTTGTTAGAATGATCGATCTAAACCGTTAGGATATCAAGTCTTACGATATTCAACATTGTTACTAAAATAAAAAATTATCGAATATTGACAAGTACGTATCAGAAGACATTATTATTTAATAATGTCATGTTGATCAAATTGGACTAAAAAATTGATCATATCGAACAGTCTAATTTTATTGGTTTATTAAATTAGTTTTAAATTATTTTATTATTTTCATAATTTTAAATTTAATAGTTTAGAAAGTAAAAAAAATTATTCCTAAAACCCCCAAATTCTAGTCCACCCAAATTGATATTGGACTACATTTGAAAGCCTATTAAAAATAGAAGAGGGAGAAACTCAACAATAGAGTAAGTGATGATAGGTTGCCCTTTTTTTTAATTAAAAAATTGAACGGTTAAGATTAGATTATCTCAAATCCAAGAGAATATATAGAAGGTGCGTACGGTACACACTTATTAAGGGGTGCGTATCATAGGTCTACCTTTTTTTTTAACGCCATCTTACTGAGGTGAGTCCCGAATATACGTATGATCCCACCTCATGCGAGAGGAGCATTACAAATTACTTTTGGCCTCAACAAATTGCACTTAGCCGCGTCGAATTGCACTTGGCCGCATTGAATTGCATTATGGTCTCGCAATTCTTTGCGGCCAAGAGTAATTAGTAGAGGCCAAGTGCAATTCGATGCAGCCAAGAGTAATTCAATGCGGTTAAGTGCAATTCCGGCCAAGTGCAATTCGATGCGGCCAAGTGCAATTCGATGCGGCCAAAAACAATTTAATGCGGCCAAGTGCAATTCGATACGGCCAAGAGCAATTCGATGCGGCCAAGGCCAAGAGCAATTCGATGCGGCCAAGTGCAATCCGATGCGACCAAGAGTAATTCGATGCGGCCAAGTACAATTCGACGCGGCCAAGATTATGAAACATTAATTTTAGTTTTTCTTTCATCCTTCTTCCAAATATTCATTATTTCCAAATATATTGCTAGCTCTACTACCTGTAAATATCAGCTATAGAAAAAATATGTACAAATATGATGGTCTAAAATATAAAGAATTCAAAAACCACTGCTCCATATTATATATAGATTACCTTTGATTTTCCTTTTGAAATAAGGAAATATCAAAATAAGATTAGGAAACACCAGTTTTAGATTTTCTTTCACCTTCCTTCCAAATTTTCATTCTTTCCAAATTAAAAGGTAATAAATTGGAAAGGAAAGTGTGTATATTATCACAGCAGGTCAAAGTATAACTTAAGGAAACATTCTTTTAATCGAACGGCTACGATCTTAGTTTGAAGGCGATCAACGACTGCAGAGGTGCTCATATTTGTATTTGTAGACAAAAACAATTCTATTTTATATTTATTTCTTTAGTATATATGATCCTTATTATGGAGCTAGCTATTTGGCTGGTCATACACGTGTTGTGGTTTGAATTGTACGTTGGGCTTCATGCAATCCCTTGTTTTTTTCGAACAAGAAGGCAATTTCATTTCAAAGTTCGAAGGCTTACAAAAATTCCATTACAAGACACAAGAATGAACTAAAACTTAAAAAAAAAAAAGAAGAAGATTAAACAAATTTTCCTTGTGCTACTTTCAAATGAAAGCAACGGGACACTGAATTCATGTATTGACTGCACCTGTGGATCATGCTTTGTGATGAAACTTGCTCTCCCCCCCACCATTAACTCTCAAGGAATGCTATGTACTGTTATTCACTTATTCCATCATTTGTTTGGCTGGCAGTGGGATTGTGGTTGCCCTCCATTTTCCTAGGAATAGGAGGATTGTACAATTATTTGAATGACCATTAGGTCATTTCCAATCCAAGGTCCCCCAAACCACCACATGCAATTATTCCTTAGTGCATGCAATTGGATCGGTGGGTTTTGTGATTTTCTGCTGGTACCCGAGGAAAGGAAGGTTCCAGGAAACCCACCTAAATAATAACACTCCAGTATTTGACATGAATTTGATCTCTGGTTTAATTTCCAATAAAAGAGTGGGGAAAATTTCACCACCCTGAAGGTTTTTCCATCCACTGCACATATTGACCATCCACGGTGGTATAATCATAAATAGATAACCAAAAGTTGACATATCAGCTTTTAATTATCATTTAAGAGGTTGCTATGCTTAACAATGTCGAGATCCATAATGGTCACTTCCGGTCCATAACCAATATAAGGGATCTACTACAATTTCACACACACACACACACTCTCTCTCTCTCTCTCTCTCTCTCTCTGTTTTCCGCCATTCACTTCCCTCCATTAAGTTTTTTTTGGGCAAAAATATATCGAAATATGGTATTCTTCATAGTGTTCTCTATCAAAGCAACACCGAAACTTTGTTTTTCCTTCCTATTCCTATAGCCTATCTAACCAAATTAATATCACAAATCCACCACTCTCTTAATCTTTTAAAAAAATCAGATGTGTTCCTGAATTTGGAAAAGAATGTAAGGTTCTTCATGTATTCAGTCATAGGGGAGGAACGAAAAAGGAATAAAATAGAAACGGAAAAGAAGAATGAAATACTTTAATCCAGCAATGATGAGTTGAATTGTAGATGATCGAGAGATATAAGCTTTACTTTTGGAGGGAAAGAAAGAGAAACAATTTGTGGGTGAAAAATGAAGAAGATATAGAGCAGGCGAAGAAGAGAAGAAGAAAATACTAGTTGAAACACGTGTGTATACAAATTTTGGAACCAGTTAACTTATGTGGTGTGAGGTTCACAAATTTTGATTATTGAAAAATGTTATTAGTTTTGGTATCCAAAGCCCAAAATTTGATTATTTCTAATAATGTTGCTAAGTTTGATTATACCATTGTGAACCATCTCTTGCACCAACATTGTTAACTTTAACAACAATTGACTTTTGATTATACCATTGTAGATGACCTTAGAAATGACAATGAATTCCAATTGTGATTTCTATGTGTGCTTTGCCGATATCCCAAATCGACAATTATCTTTCCAAACACGTGATGGGATGACGAGAAGTGAGTTATATCTAGACATTCACTGGTTCTAATAATAAAAAAATAAAAAATTACTCCTTCAGTCCCATTTTAAATGTCCCCTATAGGAATTCGTGAATTTTCAAATCCCGAAAATATATATCTCAATTTTTTTTACACCAAATTAAAGTACTCAATTTAAAACGGGACGGAGTGAGTATCAACCATTATATATTTTGAAACAAAATACAATTTTGTTTTACCCATTGAAAGAGTCGTTTAGATAAAAAAGAAGAAGAAGAAGAAGAAGAAGATCAAATTTGGTAATTAGGTTCCTTTTTTTGGGTTTTTTGCTCTTTGAAAGAACCGTTTTGGTTAGCAATGACAAATTTATTGCTTGTTAGGTCTAAGAAATTAGGAATTGAGAGATTTTTATTATTAAAATGGATGAACTTGCCAATATAAATCACTATTACGTGTTTGGTCAAACAGAAGTTGGTTGGAGTGTCGGAGAAATAAATATTGAAACCCCAAAGAGTTTGTAGTCATTTCTTATATGTGAAAGGGTGTCTATCATTAAGAATAACTTCAGGGGGTGTTAGTGAAATTTACCCAAAAGAATATGGGAAGGGGAAATTGCCGAAATCAAATCACTAGTTGGTACATGTTTGGTTTGTGGCATGCATATTCGGTTTTGTGGATAACCACAAAATAAAAAAGAAAGGGAAATCTGTTTAATGCTTTTAATTCATTTTATTATCTTCTGCCCACTCAACTAAAGAAAATAATTGAATAGAATATCTTTGTATTTACTTCCTTTTTAATTTGTTTCTTTATCTTTTCCTCAGGTCCCTGCACAATTTCACCATCATGCTTGTGAAAAAATAAAATAAAATAATTCATCATGTTGCTTTGCCCATCTTTTTTTAGTGGAAGAGCAAGAAATTTATTGATGATTGGACAGGACAACATACGAGTGTAACTAATACAACTGAAAAAAAGACATATTGCACACATACACAAACAAATAAACAATCAAATCAAATGAATGATACATCCAGCAATAAATTGATCCGACTGTCAGATGTCTGTGGGCTACATGCAAGATGTCTGAGGGCTGCGGACACGGTAATTATTCCACTATTGACGATTGCTTTGGCCACTTGAATGGACTAGTAAAATTAATTTTGACAAAAGTCTGTTTAAGGGCTATCCACATACCATTGAAGTGGTCCTTCTGAAAAGCTGACTACATTTCTAAGTGGTGGTTAAGGAAAACAAACATTGTTATAGCCTATAGGAACTTGAACCTCTTGCGTTTTGTGAGGAAAACTTAAATTGAACAAATAAGTCATGCAAATTGCAATCCACTTTTGAATTGGGGTGTAAATTGCTAATCCCCCTGACACACACACCCCCTGGCCCCACCTCCGTTTTCCCGGACTATCCCCGCCTCTCTCTCTCCCTTTTCGTTCTTTCTTTCTTTACGGTTTGCTTCTTCTTCTTCTTCTTTTTTTTTCCTTTTCTTTGCAGTATGGTTTTTTTTTTTCATTTCATTTCCTTTTCTTTCTTTCCAGTTTGAATTTTTTTTCTCTTTAATAATAGGTTCAAGTCTAATTCTAGGCTTTGTAAAGTAATTGAGAGAAAAAAAAAAGTTTCAATTGATCATGTTTATCCGACTGTTTTATTTTTCTTTTTTTGTCCTTCATAGATTAAAAAATATAGTTACGAAAATAAGTGTTTCAATTTTCAATCCATTTGAATCAGTGCAAAAATATTATTTTTCTGATCATTTCATCCTAAATGGTCGTAATAAATTTTTGGCTCCAAGGCCTTTCAATGAACACCCTAAGAGAGTCCTGAAACTAAATAGTGAGTCTTAGGGTGCTCGTTGAAAGACCGTAAAGCAAAAAATTCATTAAGATTACAATTAGTGTTCGGGAACTAATTACGAAATATATTTTGCAAACGACATACTAATCCAGAATACAAATGTTATATTTAGGATTACTTTTTTTTAACTATAGTACAATTTAATAAATTTGTTAACCATTATTTAGCATAGATCTTCTTAATTGATTAAGTAGTATGTTTCTTCAAATCATGTTTCTACTCCATAGGATTGCAAATGGCTGGTTTCTATTTTTTTTTTATAACTAAAACGGAAACATTTTAGGGGCTACTATGCCAATAGAGGCAGCAGAGCCCTCGGGTCCCCCTGCTTTTTAATTTATTTTTTATTTAATTACTTATATCTTATTTATTTATTTTCTATAAATACACAATTTGTATATTTAAAAATATAATTCAAGAATTAAGTGTTTTAATTTTCAATTCAGTTAAATCAGAGCAAAGATCTTTTATTATTATTATTTTATTTTAAATGGTCATAATGAATTTTTTGGTTTAAGGCATTTCAACAAACACCCTAAGACTCATTATTTAGTTTCAAGACTCTCTTAGGGTATCCATTGAAAGGCCTTGGAGCCAAAAATTTATTATGACCATTTAGGATGAAAATGATCAAAAAAATAACATCTTTGCACTGGTTCAAACGAATTGAAAATTGAAACACTTATTTTCGTAACTATGTTTTTTAATCTATAAAGGACAAAAAAAGAAAATTAAAACAGTCGGATAAACATGATCAATTGAAACGCCGCAGTGAAAAATTAGGGGTGGAACAATGGATGACTACAACTTTTCAATTTCAGATAGTTGGTCATTTGAGAATGATGTTCGTAGTGGCGAGAGCATCTCCCATAAATAGTTGCGATTATACACCGGAATTTACCACCAACCAGAATTCATTGTTAAGACAAATTAATTAACTAATTAAAATAATATAAATTTATTAAGTATAAAGTCAATTTTAATTGAAAATAGAATTTTAGTTAACAAAAAAAAAAAAGGGAGGTAAATGGGAAAGGAAACAAAAAAAAAAGAAATAAAGAGAAAAATGAAAAGAAAAGAACCAAACTGGAAAGAAGGAAGGAAAGAAGGAAGAACGGGCGGTGGGGTGAGGGTGGGGGGGAATGTGGAAATCGGTTGTGGGGTCGGGGGTGGGTTGTCGGGGGTTGGGGGGGAGGAAGAATAGCAGGTCTCATTGGGGTTTGATATAGACTTTCCTAGTCATTCCGCTAATGGCTTCAAAAAAAAAAAAAAAAAAAAACCCAATGCCATTGAAAAATCATCATCAACAGAAACCAAGCCACGTTTTTCTTTTCAAGTGGATACATATTTTGGTAGTGTGTGCAAAAACAGTGAGCATTCGAATGCAAATATAAATGTTTGTGGTTCGCATATTGAATTCTAGGCAAGACCAAGCATTTCAAATCATAGGATCATCGGAAGTTGATTCGTTTATCCGATATCATCAACCTCGGAACCCAAAATTTATCAAATTACGCAAGAATATCCTGTCATAAAAATAATAATAATGAAGCATCATTTATTTATTTATTTTTTGGTAAGTTGATGAAGCATCATTGTTCAGCAGAAAAGTGTAAATGGGCATGGGAAGTGACTTCACTACCTGTTGTTTATTCCAATTCTGGAAATTCAAGTCAACCACTCTCTCCGACGTTGTCGTCAACCATTAAGCCCAACAAACCGTCCAAAATCCTTTTTCATCCCCTCTCTCTCTATCCTGAACTAGAGATCCCACGCGGCCAACTACCACACACCACAAAAAACAGTGAACAGCCCCACTCTGTCCCAATATCCAATGGGGGAATCTAATTCCCAATAGTAGGAAAACACTGCCAGCAGCTGTTAATACACGCCTTAGTGCTGGGCCCAACTCTCACTTCATGGAAAAAACACTCCCCACTTACATTACTGCTACCATTTATCTGTACTTTCCCTGTCTCCTCCTAATTCACTTCTCTCATGGCTTCTTCATGGAATTTCAGAGCCATAGTTCCCTTTCTTCTTCTCCTTGTTATTCAACGACTGGGCATTGTTCTATCTGCTTTCTCAAGCAATGTGGGTTCTGGGTTTTAGAGATTTTGATCACTTCAATGAGTTGGGTATTTTCTTGGTTATCTCATGAAGCTGTTATTTAAGACTTGAATTCACTTTCAGGTTCATATTGTGTACATGGGAGAGAGGCGACACGATGAACCCGAGCTGGTTACAGATTCACACCATGGGATTCTTTCAGATATTCTTGGAAGGTAATCCATTAACATTTACTGATAACCATAGCAGGATATGATTGTTTGCACACTTTTCTACTTGTGCATATTGTCTGTGGATTTATCTTTTCTTCACGAACTGTTTGGATATATGTTGCTCTCAGGACAAAATGGCTTATTATTAATACGGTTTTTCTGAACTCAACCCATTAGGCTGCGGATAATACACACTTAATGTCAACAAAGTTTGAATTTCAATGTAATTTCCGTAGATATCAGTGCACTTTTCCGGATATCTATACGGCTTTCACCGATATCAATGCACTTTTTGCATATTAATCATTGTCCATTGGACTGAGGTTAGCATTTTCATACTTCAAAAGCTGTTCTTTCATTAGTTTGCCACCAACTCTGGTGTTGGGTAAACAAAAGTTAAAAGGACAAATAGAATATTTAACAAAAATATATTAGATTTCTGAATGCTGTAAGAAAATTGAAACTCATCTCAACGAATTCTAACATGTTGCTGGGTTATTTGATTAGTAGAAATGTGTTATCACAGAAAAATTATGTTACTTCAACTGTGTTATTTTGATTAGTTCACTTACTTAGCGGCAGAATTGAAAGTAAGAGCTTGGGTTTTCTGATTGGCAGCCGAGAAGCTGCCGTGGAATCAATGTTGTACAGCTACAAGCATGGGTTTTCAGGGTTTGCTGCAGTATTAAAACCCCATCAAGCTGCACTAATTGCAGGTGTTCTAGTACTGGAAAACTGAGAAATCTGTTTACCTTACTGTTCTTAGGCCTATTTAATTTTTATTTCAATTGCTATTTCACCAATGCAGATTTACCAGGGATTGTTCACGTAGTTCCTAACCGAATTCTTAGTTTGCAAACCACAAGAAGTTGGGATTTTCTGCAAGTAAAGCCTCAGGTGGTAAATGGAATCCTCGAAAAGGGTCAGTCGGGTGGTGGGTCGATTATTGGCATCTTGGACACTGGTTGGTATGGCAATGTAGTTGATGTTTGTTGGTTTCAGCTATTTGGCTCTATTATGGTGCTTGATTCTGTTGTACAGGAATATGGCCTGAATCGGAAAGCTTTAGAGATGTGGGGATGGGAAAGGTTCCTTCTCACTGGAAAGGGATATGCCAAGGAGGAGAAGAATTCAGTAGTTCCAATTGTAACAAGTTCGATTCCTTCATTCTTTATTTTCTTGCAATAAGCACTCCTCTGAAAGAAGTGATTTTATCTGATACTTACGTCTGTTTCAAGTTGTGTTCAAGAATTCCCCAATTTACATAGTTCGAAACACACAAAGACACAAATTTGTTTTACACCAACTTTGAAAATCACATGTTTTAACTGTCATGCGATTTTGGACAATAACTACGTCTTAATAATAAATGCTTTTGATAATTAGACAGACCGGCAGAAAAAGTAGTTCTTTGCAACTTGAGGAAAGAGCCGACTTGTTCCTTCTGTGCAAAAGAACTCAAATGTTGGAAAGGTCCTTAACTTTTTGTTATGCACCATTTTTTTGAGTTTGAGTGAAGCAAATTGGAGAAGGATAAGGAGATTGCCCATTCCCTGAGAAAAAAACTGCATGGCCCTCTCTTTCCCTTTCATTCCATTGTCTTTTTTTTTTTTTTTTAATCTCATTAGTGCTTTCGTCAGTTGCAACTTGCAAGTTTGCAACGGAAGTAGCTGTTTACTGGTCAATTGCCATTTCTCTGATGATCACCTCCCATTTAGCAAGTTTGTTTTGATCGGAGTAATTAATTTTACCTTTTTTTAGTTTTTAATAGCCGGTACATTTATCCGACTGATGACAAAACCATGAGAAATGAGCAACACAGCATGTAGTTTGAAAGCTAGATTCTGAGAAAAAAGATAACTTACATGTTTTTTATTCTTGTTTCTCAATATTGTCCTTACCGTTCCTTATTGGAAACCAATGCTACCAAAATTGAGAATGGCTGCAATTTGAATGTAGTCCTTAACCCAGTGCCATAACACACTTGGCAGGAAAATTATTGGTGCACGTTGGTATGTGAAAGGATATGAGGCTGAATTTGGAAAAATAAATACAAGCGATGCAGTTGAATATTTATCTCCCCGTGATGCATCAGGCCATGGCACTCACACAGCTTCTACTGCAGCTGGGGCTTTAGTAGATAATGTGAGCTTCATGGGACTAGCTAAAGGAACAGCAAGAGGAGGTGCTCCATCAGCTTGGCTCTCTATCTACAAAGTCTGTTGGTCTACTGGCGGCTGCAGCTCTGCTGACCTTCTTGCTGCGTTTGACGATGCAATATTCGATGGGGTGAATGTGATTTCAGCATCTCTGGGTTCGTCTCCTCCCCTCGCCAGTTATGTTGATGATGTTTTGTCTATCGGTTCCTTTCATGCCATGGCCAAAGGAATTTCTGTGGTTTGCTCTGCTGGGAATTCTGGGCCATATCCTCAAACAGTGATAAATACTGCTCCTTGGGTGATCACTGTTGCAGCAAACACAATTGATAGAGCTTTTCCTACTGCGATTATGATGGGGAACAATCAAACAGTTGTGGTACTTAACAAACAACCCTGTCTATTAATGCTTCTAGGTCTTATTAACATTTGCATTTTTTGTAAACCAAATACCCCAAGTTAATTCATTATGGGGAGGATATGGTAACGAGTAATAATAAAAAGAATAGGCATTAGTTTGCACTTTGCAGTGTGGCATTGAGAAGTGCAACCTGCCCAATCTGATATGTCTTTTCTCACATTTTAGTTTGATTTTGAGCACTCTTTTTCCTTTGATAAGTGAGACACCAACCAGTTGTTTATGAATATTCTACTTCCAAATTTAGTTTGTTTCTATTGCACAGGGTCAAGCATTGTATACGGGGAACGACATGAACAAGTTCTACCCCATTGTGTATGGGGAAGACATAGCATATGCTGATTCAGACGAAGATAGTGCAAGGTGAAAAACAATTTTGACTTATGTAAACTGGAATCTTTATGATCTCTCTCTTTTCGTTTGCTAAATAAAATGCAGATAAAAATCCAATTTTAAGAGTCCGCTATTATGTGAACAGAAGTTGTGATGCTGGATCCCTAAATGAAACTTTAGTGAGAGGAAAGGTGGTTCTTTGTTTCCAATCTCGGTCACAAAAGACTGCAGCCAATGCAGCAAGAACTATACTAGAAATGCAAGGTGTGGGAGTCATCTATGCTCAGTATCCGGCAAAGGATGTCACGTTGGCCCATGGCATCCCCCTTGTCCAAGTGGATTTTATAGTAGGCACTTATCTGTTGAACTACATGGAAGCAACAAGGTACTATTCGTGGATTTTTAATGTGTTTCCACTTACCATATCAAATGAAATTGTGATTTCTCTAAATCACCTCCCTTCAATATTCTATGGGCATGTTAGCTTTATTTCCTTTGTGGGTTTTGCTTGTGTCACTGGATTTATGGATTCCAATCGCTCCCACATTTAAACAGCTCATACTGCATTCTGTAGGGATCCTGTTGTGAAGTTTAGCCTTACAAAGACAGTCGTGGGTCGACAAGTTTCCCCTGAAGTTGCTTTCTTCTCTTCGCGAGGACCCAGTTCCCTCTCTCCAACTGTCTTGAAGGTAGTTTAGTAATTTCCCTGGGGATGATATTGTGTTTCTTGTTTCTAGAAGATGGAATTTTAATTCATATAACAGATATATGTTTTGTGCAGCCCGACGTTGCTGCTCCTGGAGTTAACATTTTGGCCGCCTGGACCCCTATTGCATCCTCCCAATCATTTGATACCACTATAAATCAACTCCCACTTGGTTTTAAATTTGAATCAGGGACTTCTATGTCCTGTCCTCATATATCAGGCATTGTGGCTCTTCTCAAAGCTATCCATCCCACATGGAGCCCTGCTGCTATCAAGTCTGCACTCATCACAACAGGTGAAAGCTTCATATCCAAATTCTGTGTCTCCTGTCTCCATCACACGACATGGCAGAAACCTAGAAACACCACTGCTGTGTTTGGTTTGGTATTTGAAAAGTTTTTTGAAACATAGTAGGGGTAATAAGTGAAGAGATATAGAAAGAGAAATGTTGAAAGTAGGGGGAATTTTTTGAAAAATGCTTTTTGAAAAGGGAAGAGAACAAGGCAACGAATCTCGAGATATGATTATACGTCTAGGAGAACCATAAGGACAAAAATTGAAGGCAGAGGATCCTGACATCCTGTGCCGTTTAAATGGCATTTTGCTTGTTCGCATACGAGTTACAACTCTCTTGGTCTCTCACTAATCCTCTGACCCCGAAAGTCTAAAATCTCCTCCCTGTCACACAAAATATCAAGACATGACTGTATGGCGGGGAGTGCATTGCGACAAGAACTTTTGGGATAGAACGTCGGTTACCCTAAACCGGCATTTTATGTGTTTGTAGAGCTTCTGCTTACATAACTGACTCCCTATCCCTCTCTCTTCCTTGCAGCCTCTTCGAAGGATGAGTACAGTCTAAGTGCGGTGGCTGAGGGAGCTCCAGACAAGAAAGCCGACCCATTTGACTACGGTGGTGGACACGTTGATCCTAACCGAGCCATTGCTCCTGGTCTCATATATGACATGAAAGTCCCAGACTATGTCCAGTTCCTTTGCTCTATGGGGTATAACGACACAGCCATCAGCAATATAGCTAAGGCTCCCAACAAATGCAGGAGCAAAACCAAGAACTTGCTTCTAAACCTAAATCTGCCATCTATCACTATTCCGGAGATGAAAAATAGTGTGACAGTATCAAGGACAGTCACCAATGTCGGTCCAGCAATATCTGTCTATGTTGCTCGCGTTGAAGCTCCTCCTGGCGTAAATGTGATTGTGGAGCCCTCAGTCTTGTCTTTCAATTTCACAAGTAACAAGCTGAAGTTCAAGGTAACATTTTGTTCACTAGTAAAAATTCAAGGAAGATATACATTTGGGAATCTATTTTGGGAAGATGGTTCCCATGTAGTGAGAATACCATTGATAGTTCGACCTATCATCGAATATTACTATCCTGAAATATGAAACATGTATCATTTTTATTCGACTTTGCTTTTCTTTCCCTTAGCCTGTTGTTTGTTATGAAAACCGTAGATTTTAGTTCATACTGGAAAGCAATAAGATGCTATGATTTCAAAGTGCACGACTGAATAACAGGCGACAAACCGAAATACCCATGACAAGGAATTTTGACTTAAATGTAGAGGACTCCCTGCAGAAGTTGGTTCTTACTGGAAAGCAATAAAATGCTGTGATTTCACATCGTACGACTGAATAACAGGTGATAAACCGCAATACCTGTGACAAGGAATTTTGACTTAAATGTAGATGACTCCCTGCAGAAGTTCTTCGAGTACGAACATCTGCAGAATGAACCAATCATGTCTAAATTAGGACACCAAATGGCAGTGCCCAAAAGCACTCAATAACTTCTCGCATATGGCTGATTCATTCTTGGGTCAATAAATTACACTTTTGAATTTGTCTACTTTAAGTTAAAAGAAAGCTCCGGAATGACTTGAAGTGAAAGCAATCAAATGATCTCATTGTCTTTAATCAAAGTTACTTTAATGTTTATTTTACTGGTAAAATTAGTAAAAACCCTTTCAGATTAAGTAACAGTTGACCCTACAAATGATTTTCTTTAGACTAATTTTACTTGTTCTATGGTCACGGGAGTTAGTATTACTGTCTCATAGTGTTACATGATCTGAGAATGACATTCTACCAAATTAGACATGGGTAGTTCAAAGAAATTGATTCTGCAACTTATTTCAGCCTTACTAGCTGGTTTTAGTGGAACATGATTTTAGCGTCGCGTGCTAAATCCGTCCGTTTTTAGTAGAAGATCCGATACTTTTGAAGAAAGTTGGGGTGGAGTTCATTGAAGAAGGCCAAGAGTCCCAAGACATTGAAAACATTCTCGTTTGAAAGAGAAATATAGGTGACACAACTTGCTTTGTCGCTCAAACTAGGTCTCTCACAAAGTCGTCGTATAGTCGCTTTGTAAGAGATGTCTCTGTGTATCAGCTTGTATCATTGACCGAACACCAAATTTAAAAAGAATGATCCAACAAAAAAGCAGATACGACACTTTTTTACGGCGTAAATATTAATGCGGAACTCAATATCTAATGAAAAAGGGTGTTTAAGAACGTGAAAACTATGTTTTGATTAGGTGAATCAAACCATATGATGGACAACACACCGAACTAGAAGAGATAAGACACCAGTTTTTTTGTTTGGCGAATATGCCACTTGGCCAGCTGGTAACTTAATTGTCACTAATTCCTGAAATCAAGAAAGGTTGGGTGAGTGGCTGGTTCATATCACTATCAGAATTCTATCCCGAAATCAATGCGCAACTTCGGATGAGTTCCTCCTATTAACTCGGGCTCGTTCCGCTAAGAAAAATAAGTATTTTTTGAATTAAATGTGATGTATTATGAGAGAATGATCTGTTTCGTAAAATAGAAAATAAATATTTAAAAAATAAGAATCTTAGCGGAACGGTAGATAAAATGGACTAAAGCCCATGTTTTCATAGATTTTTGGGCAAGTCACTGTACTTGCATATACCGGCTAAAATACCAGTTAGTTAAAACGATTTGACTTAGGCCCCGTTCCAAAAGTCTTCTTAAAAAATAAGCAGCTTATTTTACATTTTCAAATTAAAAAATAAAGTAAATGAAAAATATTTTTTCAATTTTTTTTGCATCGTATAAAAGATCTCATCGAGATCTTCCAAACAAGATCCATATTGCATATTTTTAGATTTAAATAATCTTATAATTTTTGAGCTTGAAATTGCCTTCTTAAAAAATAAGAATTTTTTTTAGTTTTGGAACGGAGCCTTTAGTGTCATTAGTCTGAGACCAAAAAAAAAAAAATTGCAGAAACAGTAATTACGGACCAATTTTGTTTGGTTACAATCACAATCACGTCGCTATTTTTTGAGTTATATGGCAGCTTGGGGGGGAGCAGTTCCTGTCCAGTTTTATTAGGGTCCAGTCCGGTCCAGTTTTGGGCCCATTCCGGGCCCACAACAATGATCGGAATCGTTCATTTTGTAGAGCTCGTCGAATATGTTATCCATGCCAAAAATTAGCTTGATCAAACATCAATAGGTATATGGATGAAATAGATTTGTACAAGAAAAAAATGGGCAATTATTAATTTCAACATAATTTTTGTCATTGCTTTTTTCTTGTGCAAATCTGTTTCATCTATGTACCTATTGATGTTTGATCAAGCTAATTTTTGGCATGGATGACATATTCGATGAGCTCTACAAAATGAACGATTCCGATCATTGTTGTGGGCCCGGAATGGGCCCACAACGGCCCAAAACTGGACCGGACTGGACCCTAATAAAACTGGACAGGAACTGCTCCCCAGCTTGGGTTGCTTTGAGAAAAATTTGCCAAAAGTTCGTTCCAAAATAGTTTACTTTAAACAGGAATTGGAAAACAAAAATAATTCCACACAGTATGCTATTTTCCGCTGGAATTGAGGATGGTGTTGTGCAGTGATATGCGTAGTATCATACTGACATTGCACACCTCCAAGCCGTCGATCGTAAGTTACCGAGATGAGATTCGAGCCGTCAGATAAACGGTCTGATGACTAAAAAATGCGCAGTATGAATCTCATTGTACAATACCAACCTGAAGTCCATTGCTCTGCTAGTATTTGTGATTTGTCTGGTAAAACGCCAATGGTTCATGTGTCCATTTTGACCTCGGATAAGGCAAGGCACGTGGCCTCATAAATAATCTCCCCGGCCTAAATAGTACTGTAGTACTATTATCTACCATTCTCTTCTCTGTTTTGGGTAACGGAGTACCAGTCCTATAATTAGGTCACTAAATGAATCTAACTGCACAACCCAAACTTCAGGAGAGTTAGCGCGGCCACATCAGTCACGGTCCCCATCACTTATTTTTCAAGGTACTTATTTTGTGGAGAATTGAACTTTAGACCTTAAGGCGCGTATTTGCCCGAACTATTGGGGCAATCCCTGGATGTGTTACAATCTGCCTCTCTCTTCTTTCTTTTTTCGATCATTCGAAAATGCAATAGTATCTGCCTATCCGGTAGTCAAATTTGAGTTAACGAATTGTTTGGGTTTTGGAGCATGGATCTCCCAGAGTAATTCAGTAGTGTTGGGATTCACATATATGTATACGGAGGCGGGGGGCTGCTGCCCCAAGGGGCAGCAGCGTGCTGCTGTCCCGGGTTTCTGGACCCATTCCGGTCTTGCTCCGATGATCGAAAACGTTCATTTTGTAGAGCTCGTCGAGTAGAATAATTATGCAAAAAATCAGGTTAATTGGATATCATTAAGTGCCTGATCAGAGCCCATATAACTCTCGGTCTATGGGTTACAGTGGATTTAATCCAGTGTTTCGGATCCATTCTTTTTAAAATAAAAAGGTCCCGATCAGGTACTTAATGATATCTAATTAAGCTGATTTTTTGCAAAGTTATTCTACTCTACGAGCTCTACAAAGTGAACGTTTCCGATCATCGGAGCAAGACCGGAGTGGGTCTGAAAACCCGGGACAGTAGCACGCCTCCCCCCCCCATGGGGGTCGGGTCCGTATCCTCGACAAGAATCTTCCCCAAATGTAAAACTACATCGTTTTGGTTCTTAAAAATAAGATGACAATTGAAGGGAACCCAATCTCCATCCCAACAACGAATTCAACATAAATTTTGCACTCATTAGACCGGTTTTGTATTTTTCTCTCAATTTGACAACATTGTGGCATTCATTATATTTAGCTGATCATTCATATGGTATAATTTTCAGTTCTTCTTGAACCATTTCTATTTTCTTTATGTTTTGGATTTACTTGTATGTACTTTTGATTGAACTAGTTTAATTGCGTGAAAGTGTTTTGTTGATGAAACAGAGTGTACTATTGATCGACGCAAGTGATATGAATGAATAATTAGTGAAAACATGTATTCCTCTGTCCTTTGATTTTTCATTATATATATATATATATATATATATATATATAATTATTGATCTACATTAAATGTGGGAAGAAAAAAATTCAGCAGGAGAAGAGAGTTGCACAGTATTTTGAATATTGTTTGTTGGGAGACATGCTACAAAAATAGGAGATTATTGAAGTACTTTGAAAATTGAAATATTTCGTACATTATGAAGCAAACTAATGATGAAATCAAACTTGTACTGTACTTGAAAACGACGTAGTTTTGCATTTAGGTAGGATTCTTGCATGGAAAATTCTTGTAGGGAATCCAAACTCGGTAGAGTCCTTCAGAACATCGTGCAACGCAGATGAGATACTCCAAGAATACACCCAATAATCTTTCCTAAAACTCTGCGGATATATACAACTCCGATAGAATTGAAACACAATGGTGTGCTATTGGAAACCTTGCATTGCATGATGCACCCTTTTTTTTCCCCCTTTTTCACGATTTGTGAATCAAATAATATGTTATTGCTCCAAATAATACAAGGTTGTAATATGCTTTGTGAAACCCGGTATAGCTAACCTGATGTTTATAACCGCACCATTGAGATGGATTTTTGTTTATATGTTAGAACTTATGAATACACTTTTGTAAAACGCAGTATTTTCTGATTATGTTATTATCAATATCCGATCAATTTGTTTGTCTTTCTATAAATGAAGTGTCCGATGAACTATATAAAAGAAAGGATTAGATTATTAACTGTTTTGGTATAAATAAAGTGTCCGAAAAACTATATATATATATATAAAAACATTTGCAAAAGGACCCAGGAACATTATTCAATGCCAAGACACGATAGATGGATGGCACAAACTCCCTCCTCACCACGCATTCGTGTAGAATCCATCACGAAATATGTGGAACTCATACAAATGTGTGATGGGAAGAGAATTGGGACACCCAATCCACGTATCATGCCTCAGGGACACCGAATAATCACTATGGTCCCTCTTTTGATGCAATTTAAGTATGTTAGATTCAGTCATTTAACAAGTCTTTTCTTAACGTATTAAAAAAAAAACCAAGTCTTTTCTTTTTCTTTACCATCAACCCCATGCTCATGCATTTTTGAGAGAGAGAGAGAGAGAGAGAGAGAGAGAGAGAGAGGAAAGTAGGGTGGCGCAATTGACGCGGCAAAGCCATCTACGTCTGTAAAACAAGTCAAAAACTTTGAGGGCGAAGTTTCAAAAAGGCTTTTCGAGGGCTGAAAATACAAATCAAACCTGGCGGTTTTGCTGTGGCTAAATTTTTGTTACGTATCGATTTGCACCCTAGGTTTTTTGTTTTTTTTTGGGCTCTAGGTACTAGGAGAACCGTAACTCCATCTACTAAAACCTGAGACCTCTCACTTGTGTACATAAGCCCCCTCCCATGCCGCTAGTTCAAAATCTAGTCAATTAAAGTGATTGAGTTGACGCAGATAAAAAAAACGAAAAAGTGCCTGAGTTGACCAGGTTGACTCAAATTAGTTCGGGAATCAAGTACTCCATTACGGTTATCAAATAGGATAATATTTTTTGTTTGGGGGGTGGCAAATAGCTTGGGTTAACTCAATCAAAAGGTATAGAAACACAATTTAAGACTCAAACGTGTATCGAATGGTTCAATCTTCCGACACAGTTATGGAGATTTTATTTGGAAATTGTGTTACAAATTAACACTGCTCTAACTTGATATGAGATTTGAATTCAAAATTTAAAAGTCTGAGTGGTAGCCCCACTGATTAACGCTTGCGTTTGAAATAAACTTATGATCTAACAGTACAAAATCTCACTGATTAACGCTTGTGTTTGAAATAAACTTATGATCTAACAAGACAAAATCTCTCTCTCTCTCTCTCTCTCTCTCTCTCTCTCTCTCTCTCTCTCTCTCTCTCTCTCTCCTATTCTTTTAACCCGTTTGGAAGTTACCATCCAATATTCCAAGAAGGTCCATTAGTCTAATCATAATTCGTAAGCCAAAACTTGAAAATTCTTTGGAGGGAACCATTGGAACCGCGGTCAGAATAATTCCAATTTCATTCGCCCGCCAACGAAATGGGGGGTGGGCGGCCATTACTATTTTACCTCCTAATGTTACCATCAAAGAAAGATTCAAACACTTTGGAATTTGATGTTTAAATTCAACTCACTTAACAGTTTTCCCTAATCTCACGTATAAAAGTAACGTTTAACCAAAGCTCGCGAATTTAACTTGCTCAATGTGAATTTTTTGCATAGTTGTTTTAATCGACAACTCTACAGTATAAAATGAGTTCGAGCATTGAAATAGATCCAAAATGAAGTTGGAAATGACTGAACCGAGACAAGCGACCTCCTTTTGTAATAACATCACGTATGTGCTATGTCTGCGTACTAATAATGATAGGTTTCTATTCTACTATTACATTGCACTCTCTTTAAAAGACCCAAATCCAATTTGAATTTTTAGTAATTTAATTTAGACTAAACTAACACTGGCTTTTGTTTAGGTGCGTTTCTTTCTAACGCATTAAGGTGAGCTTCTAGTTAGGTTCCAACCCAATTAGTTAAACTTTCTACTATACTAATCTCGTATATTACGAAGGAAGTTGTCTTCAAAATTTAACTTAGACTCAATCATGTAGATGACTTTTTTCGTGACATAAAATAACATCGTGCTTGAATTACGCGTATTATAAATTCTTACTTTGCCGTTTATACGCATATACATAAACTGTAAAACTTAGAATCAAAATTGTCTTTTTTTTATTCTTTGCCAATTGATACTCACCTTATCCTTTTTATTCGTTGCACCATTTTTCTTAATCCTCTTATCTGTTAATTAACAATGATATCGATTCAACGGAACCATGCATAAATCTACAAATAAACAACCACTCAGAAACTTTACATTAAAAGAAGAAAAAACATAAGTATATTCGCCAAGGAAAGAAGATGTCGTCGAGACGCGGATAAATTGGTCCGGACAATTAAATTAGTTTAAAAAAAAAAAAAGGTGTACCGACTGGGTCCGAATTGGCGGAACCCAGCTCATCGTGGCTTGGACCGAAGAATAGTCTCTCCCTCTCTCTCTCTCTCTCTCTCTCCCCTTTCAACACCCGTGTTAAATTAACACGTAAACTTGAAATCCCGAAAAAAAAAGTCACGTAACGGCCCACCGTAACGCACTAAAAACAACGGACAATTGATGACAGAGATAAAAATACACAAAAACAAAAACAAAAAACTCCTTCACCATTCAACCCAGCACCAATTTCGCCCACTTACCAGGCTCTCTCTCTCCTCCCTCTCTCTCTACTTTTTTTTTCCTATCCTCTTCAACGCCTCTCACCTTCCTCTTCATCCCTTCTCCCAGGTGCATAAATATTTTCTTACACAGAGATACAGCTAGTAAATTTTTGTGGGTTCTGACCGACGAATTTGCTGAATTTATTATAGACATGGAGTACTGCATTGAGGCAAAAGCGCTGAAGCCCAGTTTCTTCTCGGAATACGCCGTGAAGTCGACCCAGCCGGCCACTTTCTTCGACGAATATATGTGTGCCAACGGAATTAGCGGTGTCTCGTGCGACGATTTTTCCGTTGACGTTTTCCTTGACCTCTCTAACGAGGAATTGTTGAAGGAGGAATTTGTTGAGGAAGAGTCTGAGGAAGAAGAGAAGGATTCCCTCTCTGATTCTTCTCAGGACAGAGCGGTGGAAGATGATGGCTTCAATTGCTCGACGTTTTCCGGCAGTTTTGACTGTGGGTCCATCTCCGCCGGCGAATTATCCGTTCCGGTAACCGTTTGAATTTTTTTTTAAAAATATTTTCTTGATTTCCTTGGGAGATATGCTGGCTCGGACGACTTGTGATATCAATAAAATATGTAAAAACTGTTTTTTTATCGCCGTTTTATACGTTGTTTTTTGAGGGTCGTAAATGATTTTATATAAAAAGAATTTATGTAAATAATTAATTAATTTGAATTATACACTGTCTAGCACAAAACATAACGGACCTAGAAATTTACAAAACATAGACATGACCAAGCTGCCATACCCATACACGTGTTTTTTAATAAAATTTGTGGTTTGAAAAATATTTGCTCCCCCTGTCCTAAATTATTAGTTTTTATTTTTTAGTTTTGAAATTTTTTTTCATATTTTGTTGTTTAACAAAGAAATATTTTTGCTTATAATTCTCAATTTCTTATACCAATTCAAAGATATTGGACTACAAAAAATTAATTTCAAAATTTTATGCATGAAAGTATTTTATTTACAATATGAAATATTTGTGAAAAAAAGAATTATTTTGAGGCCGGAAAAATATCCTGTTCGGTTTGGATTTTGAAAGAGATTTTTTAGAATTATGAGTGGTAAGAAATAAATAGAGAAAATATATCGGGGACCGTGTGCAGAAGTTTTTAAATCCAAAACGAACAAGTGATAAATAATTATGATATTAACAGATAAAATACCCATTTCCACAGGTTGATGATTTAGAGCACCTTGAATGGTTGTCTCTAATTGTGGACGATTCCGCCTCAGAATTATCCCTTTTATGTCCAACCGGAACTTTCAAGGAGAATACCAAGAACCGGTTGGAACCGGTTAGCAGACCGCCGATTCAGAAAACTCCGATCCTTTGTTTTCCGTCACCGGTTCCGGCTAAGGCAAGGAGCAAACGATTGAGGTCAAGCGGCCGTGCTTGGTCGCGTGCCTCGTCGTCGCTCAGTGAGTCATCGTCGTCAACGCCTTCGTCTTCATGTGGGTCTTCTCCAACATCCGTAATGTTTTCCTCGAACCCGGTTCGGGCTGCGCACTTGGTTTTTGAACCGGTTGTGAAGAAGCAGAAGAAGAGACCGGCGGCGGAAGAAACCGGTGGGGAGACCGGAGGTGGGTCCCAGACGCAGAGGCGGTGTAGCCATTGCCAGGTTCAGAAGACCCCACAGTGGCGAACCGGTCCACTTGGTGCTAAAACCCTATGTAACGCTTGTGGGGTTCGCTACAAGTCCGGTCGGCTTTTCCCAGAGTATAGGCCGGCTTGTAGCCCAACTTTCTCCGGTGATGTCCACTCCAACAGCCACCGGAAGGTGTTAGAAATGCGGCGGCAGAAGGACGTTCCTGGAACCGAGTCCGGGTTGACTTTCGGGGTTCCGAGTTTTTGAGACTAACGTAGACCGTTAGAACCCGGTTCGCTAGTTGCTGTAGTCCTTTTCCAATATATTTTTTATTTACGGTAGTGATAGTGTTAACATATTAGTGGTTACTATAAGCTACGATAGTCTAATATTGTTCCATCAACTCAAACTTTAGATCTTTTTCACGGAGACAAAAGGTCCTCTCCACGATGAGCCGGGCTAGAGCATGTGTCATTCTGGTAGTATGATTTTGGTGGGATGTAGCGAATGTGGTATTTGTAACGTAATTTAGTGAGGTTTTTTTGGGACAATTTAGTCCTTTTTCTAGGGTTAGAGTATCAATTTATTGTAATAGTCCTTGAGTTTAATTGGATGAAGAATGGAAATTAAATAGGGTCAATTCAATTTATTTGTTGTGTGGTTATAATTCTTTTTCCTTTTGAATCCATAAAAGGTTGAAATTTTCAAAATGGTTAAGCGATTTAATCCAACCACTTGAATTTCTAGTCTCTAGTCCCTACCCAACCCAACAACTCCCTTTTGCCCATAACGCTAGCACACCTTTAAACACAACTCTGCACAGTTGTGTTCGGAGTTGTTCGATGCTTGTAGATTTATGTGCATCGAGCTGTCCGAACAAAGCATTGTCCGGAGTTGTTTGTAAAGTTTTTTCCCCTTAATTGCTGATATTTAGGGCAACAATGGTGGTGGACCCCAACACTTATATGCTCCACTGAACTGATATGTGGTGTCAACAAATTTGAAATTTCAGAATCATCGTGCCATGAGCGCAATTATGGTGGCTGCTGACTCAAAAGTCTTTTGTGGATATCTGGAAAGGGAAAAATTAATTGACAAAAACAAAAAGAGAGATCAAAATGAAGTACGAAATAAAGTGTCCAAAAACAAAAATATTTCATTTGTTTAAAGTGAAAAATAAAGTGTCCAAAATATTTCATTTTTAGAATTAGTAAAATCAATCGCATCAAAATCATTTGTTTAAAGTTGTCTTTGAAACCGAAAACGGGGAATATTTTCCTTTTAATTTGTTAAGTTTTAAAAAAAAAAAAAAGTTGACCTTGAGAATCAAAGTTTTCAAATCTAACCTAAAAAAACCCATTGATCCTGCTTTACACCGCTACTTGCTACAGTTGTGAAAGCAGAAGATATTTGGAATGTTTCTCTTCGCGTGCTAACTTTTGGACTTATCTGATTAAGGGAACCAAAACATAAAATAAAGCCGTCCATATTTAGTCAAAGGATCTAGGGGCTATACAGATCAATCTCAGTCGTTCATCTCGATAACTAATTGTTCAAATTGCATAAAATATCTTATATGATACTTACGGCAAATTTGGACCATCAAAAGTACTTTTGAACGTCTGAAACTATGCGAACTGTTCTCTCCGGACAAACTGAATTCTTTAGTCAAATACCAGTAAAGGAATCAAATACCAGTAAAGGAAAAATCAGTTACCAAACGTTTTTCGATTACGATGAATCAAAAAAGTGAACAAGCCGAACAAATCGAGTCAAGAATTGTTTGTTTGGTTGGAAATCTTATCCATCTTTCAAAACATCTTCAGATTTTTATGTGGACTATAAACTCAACAAAGCAAACAAAATGAACGATTCAGATCAAATAACAAGACCCGGGCTGGGCCCCATAATGTGTGCATAGCATGTGCTGTGCACCACACACACTGCCTCCGGCTTGGCTTGCTCGACTGGCCGGTCAATTTCGAATGAGTTTTAATAAAGCCACTCCCGCGTCAATCACGAGAAGTTGAAAACTTTTACATATCACAAGTTAAACGACTTGAGTAATACCGTAAGTTTTTTGAAATTTGGGTTAAAAACAAATCGAACACGAGCTCAAATTTAAATAGCTTAGTCCTAAGTGTAAGCTAAGTTCACCAATGATAACAAAGATTCCGTTAAAGGAAAAAAGAAAGACTCAGAGGAAAATTACTCCCTATCAGAGTGGAGGAGAAGAGGGGCCCTGGGGAGTTGAGTGTTTGTTCACCTAACTGAGAGTCCAACCCAACAAGCAATATACCACCAGAGAGAGACTTCAGCTGGCAATCCATGTGTTTGCCCCCATCTTTTCCCTTCATTAAAAAAACTGCACAAAAATCCACACATCAATACTTTGACAATGAACACATGACACGTACCATTTATTTAATCCCATACCAGACCCCAGCTCAGCTCCTACAGGATGAGGTTTGCATAAGCACATGGTTCTCAGTATATATAACTCAATTCAACTACCTACTGCTGATGTCTTGAGTTTAAAAAACTGCAAGATAACACATGGTATAGCATGGGTAGTCACACTCACTCACTCGTGCTCTCTTTAGTCGTACCCTATCCTACATATATTCGGATGGACCCGGCTTCTCTGCGATCCATAGCCTCTGTTGTTCAATCAAGGCTATTCATCTCGACAAATAATGGTCCAAATTTGTGAAGCTCCTATAGGAAAGTGAGTGAGTGTGTGTGTGAGAGAGATAGAGTGAGTGAGAGTATCTTACCTGTAGGATACTTGCAATAAATCAAGACCATTGAAAACACTTTTAGACGGTTGAGATTAAGCAGATGACACTCTCCAGTCGAAAAGTGGACCAAAGACAAGCCAATTCCTATTCAAATACCTTATATTACACAAACTTGAGTACCAGTGTCGAATGCACATCATTATCCTTGTTTTGACTAAACTAAGCTGCAATAGATGTAACCGTATATTGAATGTCTCTAAAAGTCAAGTATGGAACACATCTGAATACGTGTTTCTACTGTATGCTGTATAATATACTTGCATAATGTTGCAAGTTATTTAGAAATATACTTAAAATCAAATAGGACTAAAAAGAAATATAGAATTCTGATTCCCATAAGAGATGGACATTTTCTAGCTAATATGAGCTTTTCCACAAAATTTAGGTCAAATTATAAAGTTTGGTATGAGTTGGGGATGCATATTCCACACACTCCGTGCAAAGCAAGTGAAACTAAGACTAACATTGCATACAGAAGAGTCCCACGAGTGGGCGGTGGGTTTTGTCCCCCATGATTAGTCGAGGTGCGTGTAAGCCGGCCGGACACCTGAGTTATCAAAATACATTGCATACAGAAGATGCCTGTACATTGAACTTAAAACTCAAAGTTATGTTAGGTGAGCGAATCTTGTACACAATGGTCAGGCCAGGGATGAGCTGCTGGGACGGAGTCGAGGGTTCAAACCTCGACACCCCCTGCCCTTCCTTTGTGTGTCAAGAGACATATTTTAAGTGATATATTCTATTTGGAGGCAGCGACTTCTAAAATGACACCCAGTGAAATTATATCAATGGATTTAAGTCTTAACTACATTGAACAAAGAAAAAATTTGAAGCTGAGCCTGAAGAGTACTCAGACTTGCTGCATTGTTTCTCACTAGCTGACTGGAAGTAACATATCAGGAGAAAATGCAACACTCCCCCATAAGCATATTCCCAAGATAATATATCAGACCCCAGAATTGTTAAGAGAAACCAAACAAGTTAAGCATATGATACATTAACATTTAAGGACATACCTGGAATAAAACCTAACCATGTCTCAAGCTTCTTTCCTTGTTATCCTGACATCAATGATTTAAATTGAAAATTAGACCATTTTGTAAGTTTTTGAATAGTATGCTAGGAAAACTCGAAACGCTTGAATAACGATAATACACTTTCTTAGCTATATGACTAGCTTATCAATTGATTCCTCCATCCATTTTTTAATTACTTCATCTGCTTTTGAACAAAAAAATGAGTCACATTGAGAACTGAGAAGCCATGAACAGAACGTGATTGCAGTATTTTAACGGGTGATGAGTACCAACTTCTTCTACTTGAATTCCGAAAGAGTCAAAACACTCACCTGAAACAGCATATGCCCAGGGCTGTTGTTATTTCATGGATCACAGATGTGGCAAAATGCAGATACAGTGTCACTGAGAAGCAGAAGAATTTTATCAGCCACAAAACATGACAAAAGGGGGGGAAAAACAAACAAAACAAAAGTCACATTAACAGAACAAGAGAACAATCAACTCATTGGAAAAAAGGTAGCATTAGGTACCTATTAAGGTTCCATACAAGTCAGCTTTTAGCTGGAAAATAATTCTCGCAAGATCTACTTCAGAGAGAAAGATGATCAATACATGATGATCGAAGTTGGTGATATTCCATACCTGTGTATATGCAGTAAGCAAGAAGAACCCATTGCTCATCAACTAATGGAATTCTGCCACAAAGATAAGCTTTCATAAGTAGAGGCTTGGAATAGCTAGGACAGGCCAAGAGGCCTTTGGCCCAACGGCTTTAGGGGTTGCACTAGGGTGCTAGGAGAAAGGAGGTTAGGAGTTCAACTCCTCCTCCAAGGTGCTAATCTAACCATTCTAACAATACTGACTTTTGCCGGAAAAGAAAAAAAGGACAGGCCAAAGGTACTGTCCTCCTTATGCTATCAATTCTCTGTTGGGACAAGTGTAGCCCTATGGAATTCACTAACGTGAGTTGGATAATAAAGTTACCACATACCCATCATTCAGTCTGGCTGTAAGAGCATTTGCAATACCTAAGGGAAGAAACATAAGAGACTGCAAAGTAACACAGAAACAAGGTTATCCTTAAGCTGTCTACATCAATTGAAGATAGATTTATGAGGCCCTCTATAGAAGCAGTAAAAGCTAAAAAGTTGCAACCTACCATGCACATATTAGTTTTTAAGCCCTTTGGTTCATCGCACAAGTGAGCCAGAATCATCCTTCCCTGCCAAAACAAGCTTTAGGTTGAGAAACAACACGATAACTAGGTAATCATCTACATATAGTAAAGGTAATGTGAATACCTAACTTTGTAATAATAATAATAATCTTGATACAAACAAAATTAACATCAACAACTCGGCTTGTATGAAAATACATGTGAGAAGTTTAATCATCACCATGGTTGGGACTATATATACAGGTACGTCGAGAGAGATGATTGAATACATGGCTAAGTGGTATGTCAATGTCTCAAAGATGCAAGTATTGGGACGCAAGAAGACATATCCTAGACCTGATACTACACAAATTAACCAGCGGCATTTCTAGGAAATGAATGAAAGCCAGAATGCTACAATGCCAGTGTTAATGCCACCAAAGGTCTCACATATAGTACCCCCTTGAAAGAGGAAACCATGAAGCTGGATCACATGCAAACAAGGCAATGTTAGAAAGGCCAACAAAGAAGGAGGCACATTAATTGGTAGAGCTATATAGACAGTCCCCTCAAAGACTGCAACAGAAATTCGTTTACCCTAAAATTGCCAAACCGTGGACAGCTTAGTTTGAAACTTTTTGTCCTGTATTGACAAAACTACAGTGCAATGGTTGCATAGTGTATGAATGCTTCGTACTAACTCGTATATATAATGTGTTTTACGAGACAACATCAATTCATTGTCTTCCTAAACAAAATCACCAAGCACAACTTAACATGATTTTTTTTCACCATTATGCAGCTTCCACTTGGTGCATTGAAAGACCTTGACTGCTAAGGCTTACACTGACACCAGATCCCGCGTTGTCCAGAACTACCAAGCGCAACTACATGGCCGTTAGCAAGAACGATTGTGTTCACTGCTATTACCCTATGTGTCTATGACCAAATTATAAATAACCTGGATAACTTACCCCAAAGAAGGCAAGATCTAACGTTGAAAACCATGATAAAAGTTGCCAACAACCTTGCTCTATGAGTCGAAGTTTGATTTCTTTTTAGAAGTTTGATCCAAGATACATAGAAACAGTAGTAAAATTCTTGAGTGTTTGGTTTGTGAAGGTATTGAGATCATCTAGGATTATCATATGGAAAAGGAATCTAGCTTACCACGAGGAACCCAAACGCAAGTCCAGTTCCCAGTATGACCAAATGTGGATAGGTCCCCATTAGATCATTTGGAGACAAATAATCCCTGCAGAAGAGGTAAGAACCAGTTTGAAAAGACACCTCAAAAGCTAAGAAAGAGAAGAAGCCAAGAGCGTAACAATCACGTACCACAGCAGGACTCCTCCCAAGAGCACAACAAATGGGTAAAGCTGACAGGAAACAGTAAAGACATCTATTGAGCACCTTTATTGGTAAGAGAGAGAATTAAGATAGGGAATGGGTTTACCATTGCCAAAGCCAACAGCATGCTTCCTTTCCTTCCCTGAACTACCTTATAAACATTGTACACGCTGCAATAGAGCATAACACCATGTAAAGGAAATTCATCCTGATCGTCATGGCATTGGAAAAGTCAAGAATCTGATCTTAGTATGAGCAGAAAATCTTCTCAATTCAGACAAAAAATAATCATCAAAATACAAAGCCAGTATGTTTGTAAGAATATTCCCAGTTGCGGTGCTCTTATTCATCCCATCATGCAGAATACAAGCGCATAAACAAGAGATGCGGAATTTTTTTTAGTCCATCTCCAATAAGCAGAAGAACATCACTGTTCGTGGTCCTAAAGATGATTGCAGTGGTGTGATTATAGTACTATAACGTAAGCCAACACATGGGATAGGGAATTCAGAAACTCAAACTCGTTTTGCAGCAACAGTCTAGCTCAAACAATATGGATATCATGTTCACGAGTAATAAGCAACATCCCTACTAATATGCAGGAATAGAAGACTCACTCATCTTCTGACAACATAAATCACTACGTAAAAACAAATAGAGAAGCAAGCTATGAAGAGCTACTTACTTAAATGAGATTGTTGGTATCACAGCAGAACTTATCATTAGAAACAATGCAGCTCCATATGTTGGGATTTCTGAAGTTAAAGGAACAAAATAGAAAGTGGGAACAACACAAAAAGAATAATGTGAGTCACATTTCATCATATGCTGTAAAAAATAAGCCAATTTTAGAACAAAAAATTCTTGTAAAGCACTGACCAAGGTAAGCAAAAAGATGCTAATGGATGAAGTGTAAATACAAAAAAAATTGTCTGCTTCTTTTACCGAAAAGGGACAAAACACATGCATGACCAACCAAAACCTTTGTCTTAGAAAAAAACAGTCAAACCTTACAAGTGAAGCACAGATAACAATAGCTGGTACAGAATACCTGACAGCCCAGAAGTAGACTACCTTAAACTATGAATAGTACATCTACGAAACTGTAACTTACTATCCCATTATAACTAACAGTGGATACATTAGGGAAGTGCCTAAATCCTGATTGTAACAAATAGCACCAAGATAAACTGTCGTTCCATCAATGCTGTCCTAAGATAGTACTATACTGTAGTAGTTACTCGGTAACGTGTTGTATCTATGTAGGCTTACCATTGAAGAATGGAATCCAACTCAAAAAGGGAAAAGACTTTCCAAAATGTTGAGCCCACCATTCTGCACCTGAAAATAAATTAAACAGCATAGTAATGACATACACTGAAAAAGGCGAAAGATACAATAGAATGGTTTATAAACGGGGGAGTGAACTCATTCAATAGCTATGTTTGTGCCTGTGTGCGGTCATAAGGATCTAAGCATGTCAAAGGGCCATACCAACTATAGCTGTAAAGAAATGACACAAGTATATCAGCATGAGACCTTCCGTAGGTCCATTTACTGCTGGTAGAATAAGGGTATTGGTAAAATAGCTGCACAAAAACAAACACCATAAGTAAAAATGGTAATCGACCATTTGTTAAGAACTACAAAAGAACTACAAGTCTGACCAATAATCTCTAACATAACTTAACGTAGGCAAAATATGCAAAGACAAAAACTCCAAATATTGATGACAATACTGAAGCTTTCCACTATGCAGAGTCTAAAGTGACATCAAGTTAACAGCATAAAAATTGACGTGAAGAACCCTCAAAGACCTTTACATGCTTATGCGGATGAATTGACAGGGTTGCGGGCTTTGTCCTTATAGGGTAATTACTATCTTCAGGTATTGAACAACAAACAAAAATCTTTCTTCTAAGTTTTAAGCTTATCTAGAAATGGAAGAAGGATCACAACACATCAGTTGATTGGGCCCAGTGATACTGAAAGAAGAAGGATCATGAGAACTACAAACTTTACCCCCTCACCCGAAAAAGAAAAAGAAGAAAAAGTGTCAATCTGTTCCTGTTAGATGCAAAAAAAAAATGCAATCAACCAGTTTGTTATGGACCACTTACTGTTCCCAAGTAGCACCATAAAATGGGACAGCTGAAATCACCCAGAACCAAAAAGTACTTCTTCCACACATAGCAGTGCTCCCAAAGGCCATAGACTCAAACTGTTAACAAACAAAATGTGAAGGAAATACACTTGGCATGGGTAGGGAATGACAACTTCAATAGAAGTACATACCGCACAAGCAAGTGCATCACAGCCTGCAATATTTGGGAATGTCAAGAAATACATTTGTTAATATTAGCAACCTGAATAAATAGAAAAGTTATACGGCATCCAAAATGAAAATTCACCATGATCAAAAAGCTCCCCCAACGGACTAGAAGAAAACGTTCGTCTTGCCTGCTTCCCATCAACAGCATCAAAAGTCTGACATACACTTGAAGGTTAGAAGTTAGAACAAAAAATTACTTCTACCAATCTAAACACCAAGTAAGAAAGGAATTCTCGAAAACAATTGGCCCAATAAAGAGTACCATTACACCCTATAACATGGACCGTTTTGTTTTTTCAGCTAGATAAAAAAAGAAAGAGAGAATCATTTGTGGCTGACAAGTTATAAACGATGAACAAATAATAATAACAATAAAAAAGACATCTATTGTCGAGGCTTTTGTGCATTCATGAGCAACTGCAGGTTTACAGCAATTTCTACTCCAAGGAGTCCAAGCAACTCCTTATTGTACTATTTCTAGCAATACTTAAGTGGATCAACCTTATTACAACTAGATTGGTACAATAGACAACATAAAGAGCCCTCTTATACTACTAGTGCTAGTTTGGCGATAAGTAGACAGTCTGTAGACCTATTGAAAATCAGCATAAAAAGCTATATGCCACAACATGTTCATGTTTAGGAATGGCTATGTAGGAACTCCTCCCTAAAAACTGTCCCAGAAACGCAACAGGCAGAGAAGCAGGCAACTATCCACACTATTACTAACAAATCAATGCTGCAACAAAATAAGAGAAGCTCATTATAGCACTTGGTTGCTCAGCCTTGCAGGAAATTAACACTGACCTGATATAAGAAGAGAAGTAATCCATGCATAAAATGTACCCATCTTGGCGGAGCTGAATCCAGGCGAGGTGAATATATCTGAAACATGTCCAGCATGTCAAACTAAAGAGATAAACACGTTTTGCACAAAAATCACTTGAAATGAGTGGAATTAAGGAAATAACACCACTCACATAGCCAAGTAGTGCAGATGTAACCAAGAACATGAACCCTGTAAGTGTAATCTGACAAAAAAAAAAAAAAAAACCAATTTGCACAACCTATTACATAAAGGAACAAGCAATAATTGTCCATACTTGAAAAATGTGGCCGGGGCAAGATTTATTAGTGGATGAAATTTACCATGTTGGGTCTAGAAAAGCATCCAGTGCATGCAGAGACAAAAGGAGCAGTTAGTGTCTTTCAATAAAAGATTATGAGACCTGCCTCATAAAACTCACAACAGAGTCAACAGACTATGAGCAAGGAATAAGAGTCAAAACAAAAGAATTTCATTGGCTTTTGCTCCAACTTCCCATAGCATCTACTTTTGAATAAGATTGCAATTAAAAGCTCCCTAACTTGGGATAAAAAAAAATGTTGAAAGTTCATAGAAACAACTTTTGTGATAGTTACAACTTACAAGGATTCAAGAGAGAATTTCACCAGCTACAAATCCTGAGCTGCTTGTTCTAAGTGGCATGTGCATGTGCAGGCTCACATACAAAATGAAAAATGCCCACTTGCTCGGTAATAAAATTTGTTCAGTAACTTAATCAGACCTAGATCTTTGGAAAATCTTACGAGAAATTATCTTAACACAAGATTCATTAAGATGGCATGCCACACGATTACAGGTTTAGGAGTTCACAAAAGTCCAGCTGATATAGAGAAATGAAAGTTTCTGAAATGTAAACAATTCCACCTCTCAAACAGACTTATGCTACTGACCTCGGGAAAAATCTTTGCACAACTTAAGCTTGATGATCATTAACCCTAGCCAATATGATTTATGCCCTTCAACCCATTAGTCGGTGTGATTCAACACTGAGGTCCTAGGTTGTTATGTAAACAAGCGAGCAAGTAATAAATTGCAGATTTCAGATGTGGCACAGTAAGATCAAGAAGCTCGTGGGAGCATTTTTTTCCTGTAGAAATGGACGATTTTAATCAGTAAGGGCTCTCCATTATAAGGGCTTTGGTGGAAGCACTCCATCCAATACATGTGCTTGAGTTTATTGGCATACATCCGAATTAGTCAATAAACCTTATGTTTTGTTCCCCAAAAAACAACTAAAGCAACATAATTAAGAAAACCATTTGTTAAACAAAAGCCTAGATTAGTTTGTTTTACAATTACCCATTTGAGTACTAAACTAGGATTCTAGAGGATCAAGCCTATTGATCCACATTTTACTTGTGTTTCTTCAGATCAGGAAGCATTGAAGTGTCTGTATAATACTTCCAAAGGGGCATGCTATTTCATAAGCTAGCATTCAACGCACCACAACATATACACATACAACGCACACATATATCAAGCAAAAAAAATAAAAGCAAATCTTCAAACAAATTGAGAAATAATAAACTTACGGCATCCAGAGTGGAAAGAAATTGACAAAGCGACTCCAGAAGGGCTGTAGAACATATTTAGCGACATACGAATGGTCCACTCCACTGTACTTGTATCTATGCAGTGCAGCAACACCATGAGACCCTATATACCCCATTCTTCTCTATGATCGTACAAAACTCTGCACAAACACTGAGCCACTGAAATCCAAAACAAAAATACTCAGCAGCAGACACAAGGGGGTGCCGCCCGGCCCCTGCACGCTTCAAATATGCCCACTCATTATACTAGTTTTTCCAAGTTTAATAAGAAAATTCTAGGAAATTGGCCCCTGCAACTACTACCTTGGGTGGAAAAAAAAATTCTTGAAGTTCCTATGTGTGGAAAAAAATCCTTTCAAGTCATCAATCATTTTAAATTGCGTGTATAAAATCAAATTGCGGCTACACACTAACACACAATCTCGTCTATTCTTCAGACCTCGCAATATACACTTACGAAATGGTGTATATCTTTTGCTATCATTATGAAATACACACGTGGTTCGGCCTCTGCTAGACTCAAATCATACGTCCGCTACCGCAGATAATTCAAAAGCTGTTCTACATACCGACATTGTATTAATACACATAGATTTGAGGATATGTAAGTGAGTCTGAAACTTACAGAAATGAGTAATGCGGGTGGATGAGGAGAAGGAGACGAAACCCTATAATTTGAGAGTGGAGAGAGAAAGAGACCGACGAATAAACAGATCCGGCGGTGGTTTTAAGTGATCTTTGGCATTGGCGCCGGCGCTGATTTTGCTTCAGCGAATGAACGGATTGCGTTTCGGGTATTTGAAATGAATTTCCAGTTTTGGCCCGTGATTTTTAAAGTTTACGGTTAGGCCCTTTTACGGCTTGTTTGTTTCATCGGACAGGAATAAGGTGGTTGAGAGGATATGTAATGTCATGGGCAGCTTTGACTCTGAACCTGGTGGGTTTGTTTGTCCTAACAATAAATAGTGGGATTTATATGTTATGGACCGAAATATCCCGTGCTTGTTTAGGGTGGGATATAAAATAGGATGAACAAATATATGGATTATTAACTTATAGATGTTGTTTTAACTTACGGAACGCGTTTGTAATCCCACGGGATTGGCAATGCATATTCCTCCATGTTGTAATATAATAGTCCAACGGGATGCTAGATTGTGTCCACCAAACACGACATGTAACATTCTAAGGGACACGTGAAGCCCTCACCTCCATTCTTCCATGTAACAAACAAGCTATAAGTTATGTGTGTCATTTATATCAAGATCGTCCGTATATGGACCATTATGTAATATTTCAAAGGACATGTGAAGCCCTCACCCCATTCTTCCTATTGCAAAGTGCATGTCATGATATCGCGCAGAGTGCAATTTTGTAAGAACGTTACTCTCTCTCTTATTGGTTGAACTTAAAAGAGGGTCAACGTTACTCTCTCTCTCTTTCTCTCTTTCTCTCTCTCTCTTTTTCTGGTTGAAATGGTATATATCTCACCTCTGTAATATACTTTTTAAAAAATATGATATCACTTTATAGTGAGAATCATACTATTTCAATCAATAGGAATAGGGCTGTAAACGAACGAAGCAGCTCGCAAGCTTGACTTGGCTCGGCTCATTTAGTGAACGAGCCGAGCTCAAACTCGAGTTTTTGGCTCGTTTACTAAACGAGCCGAGTGGAGTTCGGCTCGTTTGACAAAAGCTCGGCTCATTAAGGGAGACTCGACTCAATTAAAGAGGCTCGTTTAGTAAATGGTTAAGCTCGGTTCGTTAAGTGCTTGAGCTCATTTAGTAAACAAGCCGAGCTCGAGCTCACCAAAGCTCGGTTTGGCTCAGCTCGTTTTACACCCCTAAATAGGAAGGAGGGTAACGTTCACTCTCTTTTAATAAGGGTGAACAAAATTAAATTCTATTGCGCAACTTTTGTTGTACTCTCTTTATCAAATTCTTGCGTCCACCACTATATTCGTTGTCATTATGATAATGGTTATGCATTATATAACGACCCGCTACAGCTGACTTACTAACCATTCGCCTAATCACATAGCTCAAAAGGTTAACCTCAAGTTATACGGTAGCGGTATCTTAAGGGAATATTCTAAAATTTATGTACACATATAAACAAGAGCATATTTTTAGCCATTAGATTGAATTTTCAATACGTTACAGCCGTTGGATTTTACAACATGATATTTTGGTAAATACATTATATTTGAGTGGCATTTTAGTGAGGGAGGGAGAAATCTTAAATAAAATTCTCTCAAAACCACATTCCGCCGCCGCCGCCGCCGCTCTCTCTCCATGTAGGCAATAGAAATGGGTTGGGTGTGGTCTGACGAAGTAGATGACGGCCATGACGTCGCTGCAAAATCATTGATATTGCTCTGTTTAAACCAGTGGTTCCCATCTCTAGCTTCCTTCCTTATCATGTACTCGCTACATTTTTTATGTAGCCAATAAGGTGTTTGATAGAACGCCCAACACATGTTCGATAATCCATAGCAATGAATTGATTTTTATAGTAAGTAGACTACTTTTTATTCAATTGTATGTGTTTTGGAAAATCTTTGGAAGCAGGTAATGGCTATTGGCCATCCATTTAAGAGCATCAACATCAGAATAGGTATATGCATAAGTTTAGGTAAAGTAGAGAAGTAGAGCCCAAAAAAAATAGTGCAGCAGATTAGTTAAATCCAAAGCTAAAATACTTTTTTTTTTTTACAATTGACGCACTCTCTCTCCTCTCCTATTCCTCCTTTTTTTTTTTTTTGATCCGCTCTCCTATTCCTCCTTGCTGCTGGATTTTTCTTCTTTCTGTAATGGGTTAGTATTTTATAATACCATAAATGTCATACAATATAATATTTTAATAGATAGAGAGGATGATTCTGAGGATTGGTGTGGTGTGAAAGTCAAAAGAAGGTAGCAAAAATCCATTTTTCCACTGTTCACTTGTCATTTGGACTAACCCTTGGTGTACATGCTCTAAGTTGAAAAATGTGTAAGCGCATGCAATATGTGAACAATAGTTCATGCCTGAGTGTTTCATTTTTTTTTTCCCCTCAGGTATAAGGCTGCATAAATCAAAAATATCAAATTAGAAGGATGATAATTTTCGTCCCCTACTCTTATTGCTCTCTTACTTTTATAAATTAAACCAAAAGGCCAAAATCAATACCAAAAAGAGTTTCCATTATTATTTTTCATCTCCTACTGATTTAGTTGATGTAGAGCATTGGTTGGTATGTTTAAATTTTAAAATGTTGGTTCTTATAATCTTACTCTTGGACAGGGGTTGATATATTGGTTTCAATATCCAGTATTTATTTGCAGTGTGCTAATCGTGGAGTTGTGCCTTTGAACATGCACTAGCAACGTGCCTTTAGATATGTTACGTTGTACCTTCAGCCATGGGCATTCACTATGTCTTATATATTACTTTTACTTTCTAAATTTCCCAAATGTGGGATTGTCTCCTGCCCTTATGGGCTCTCACACATTATGTGGTTGTGTGAATATCCAAGATCATTGTCCTTGTATGGAACCAGAAATCATGGAGTAACCGTATCTTTCAGGTTTTAGTCCTTTTTTTGTGAACGGACTTTCAGGTTTTGGTCTGCGGAGGGAATGAAAACCACAGTCACCTAAACGGCAAAACTTTGCCAACCTTTTTGGCACCAAAAATGCCAAGGACACATATATTTGTACACATATCTTGCACATATATTTTTATGGGATCCACCTCGGGTCCTCCCAATATAATCTGAATCGCTCATTATTTTTAAAATAATGTTTTAAGAGTTTCTGTAAAAAATCAACTCGATAGGATATCGGTAAGAACTTTTTCAGAAATCGCAGTGCGAATCAGACTGTTTCACCCTATGAATTCTGAAAAAGCTCTTACCGATATCATATCGAATTGATTTTTTACGGGAACTCTTAAAAAATTATTTTTAAAATAATGAGCGGTTCGGATCATATTGGTGGGACCCGAGGTGGGCCCCATAAAAATGTATGTGCAAGATATGTGTAAAAGTATAAGTGCAAGTATTTTGGACACGAACATCCCCTAACTTTCAAAAAAGCCCAAACGCACCGATTACCGAGAGCTTCTTTTTTATTTATGATTTTTCATACCATACCAAACCATAGGGTCCATACCTATTATGGGCCAAGCTTTGAATGCACAATGAATTACATATGAACTGCATGTCTATGTTGGCCAATGAATATAGGATTCCTTCAACATTTACAATAAAAGCATTTATGGATTCATCAAAATTCGTAAGAAAATTACTAAAATATTTATGGTGTCATGATGATACAATAATTAAGAAATTACTTAAATATAGGAACGTTCAAATGGTCAAACCAAGTTAATACGAGAGATTTTGTCAATTTTTGAAACCCCCATAAAATCGAGAAAATTTTCAAAAATCCATCACTCTCTATATATAATACACAGACCATCAACCTCCAATATTCAGAAAAGCCCCTCTCTTTCTAAACTCTCACCACTTTTTCTTTTTTCTTTTTCCTCAAAATTTCCATTGCCATGGACTCTTCACTTCACCAACTCCTAACCACCATCTTCCTCTCCGCCCTCCCTCTCCTCCTCTTCATTCTTTTCGTCTCCCGGTCGCGTCGAAAGCTCCCATACCCGCCGGGCCCGACGGGCTTTCCCGTGATCGGAAACATGCTGATGATGAACGAGTTGACTCACCGTGGCCTAGCCCGGCTCGCAAACAAGTACGGCGGGCTCTTCCACATGAAAATGGGTGGGCTACATATGGTGGCCGTCTCGACGCCGGATATGGCCCGTGAAGTGCTCCAAGCCCAGGACGGGGTTTTCTCAAACCGGCCGGCGACGGACGCCATCAGTTACCTGACCTACGATCGAGCTGATATGGCGTTTGCCCATTATGGACCGTTTTGGCGTCAAATGCGAAAGATTTGTGTTATGAAGGTTTTGTTCGAATTAATATAGTAGTAATTTTATTTTATGTTTAAAAAGGGTCTTGGCCTTGCTAGCCTACTCTCTCTCTCTCTCTTTTTTTTTTTTTTTTATCAAAAACACCGCATAGAAAACGGTGAATAATATGCAAATAATGTGAAATAAATTACTATAGAACTTCAATATATACACAATTCACAGTTATCAACACACTAGATATCAAAACTTTTTTTTTTCCGGGTATCGATGCACGTTCTACAAATATCCACCATCAGTGGTTATCATTTTCCCTATTGTTTTATGCAATTTTTATCGAAATGAATGCTGACATCCTAGTTATTACTAATTGAATTCGGTGGAGCCGCTAGGCGGTAGACAATATTCATTCTCATATATTCATATACCAAATAAAATTAGAATTTCAATACACAGTTCACAGATATCAATACACTTATAAAATATTTTATGAGATATCGATGCACTGTTTACAAATTATCCACCATCCTAAGACGTGTGGTTTTCATTTTCCTTAATGTTTTCGGCAATTTTTATCGAAATGAACACTGAGATCCTAGTTATTACTAATTGAATTTGATGGAGCTATGGGATAGTATGGACCATATCTTAAAGTTATGGGGAATATCTTACAAAATAATATGATTAGTTTTTTTTGATCCGCATATTGTTAGTTATTACAAAATACTCCCTCCGTCCCATTTTTATTGTCTATTTTTTTTTTTCGTGTCGTTCTTTCAACGTTTATATTTCTCAATCTACAATGTTTTTCATAATTTTGAAAACTTTATATTATAGATCTAATCGAGAATTATCAAACATGATCCATATTGCATATTTTTGAAGATTCATATTGGAAGATATAAGCGTTGAAAGAACGGCACGAAAAACGAAAATGGACAATAAAAATGGGACGGAGGGAGTAATATAATAGTGGCCGGCTTCAACGTGTATCAGAGATCGTGTTTTTTAAAATGACCACTTTGGTAATACTAGGTACAAAGAAAATTTACTCCAAAAGTGTCCCAAAAACAGCAATTAATAGTTGAGATTCACTTTGATGATTGAATTCCACATATCAAAGTGAATCTCAATCACTAGTTGTTCTTTTCGGAAAGCTTTCGGATAAGTTTTCTTTGTCCCTAGTTAGCATTTTTCTCTTCTATATCATTCATTGATTTTATTTCCTTGTGTGAAATGATCTTCATGATTCATTCACTTCAATAGATATATTGTTTGACCAAGATACACTTTAATCGATTATCCATTGCTTTAAATCTTAATTTCGCAATTTTCCAAAATATAAAACAGGTATTCAGCCGAAAACGAGCCGAGTCATGGGCTTCCGTGCGCGAAGAAGTCGACTCACTGATCCAAAACATGGCCACCAAAGCGGGATCGCCGGTTAACATCGGCGAGTCGGTCTTTGCCTTGACGAGAAACATAACATACAGAGCCGCGTTTGGATCCATATCGCACCAAGGCCAAGACGAGTTTGTCAAAATCCTGCAAGAGTTTTCGAAGCTCTTCGGAGCTTTCAACATCGCCGATTTCTTCCCGTCTCTCGGTTGGATTTACGGGAGGGAATTCAGCAAGCGGCTAGAAAAGGCTCGCCTTTCGCTGGATGAGTTTATCGATCGGGTTATCGATGATCATATGGAGAAGAAGATGAGAGACCGGGAGGGGTGTGATGAGGGTGAAGCAGTGGATACGGATATGGTGGACGAGTTGATGGCGTTTTATAGTGATGATGGAAGCAAAGGGAATGGGGATGAGTTGAAGATCACTAGAGATAACATCAAAGCTCTCATTATGGTAAGAAACTGAATATCATTTGATCACATGACACGTTAACACCAATAAAATTTTATCAGTACTTATCATTCATTACATTTGAATATCGTTTGACATGACATGTTAGTACCAATAAAATGTACCGAGTGATGCTTGTTATCATTGCTTGTGTCTAGTAAAACGTAGGAGATGTCTTCCCTGCAGTTGGGAAGCAAAGTGCACGCCCTAACATGATTTTTTCATGGACAAAGTTCTCGTCGAGCTCTATCATGCGAACGATTTAGATCATTAAACAAAATCCAAAAAGAGCACCGAAAATGGGGAAAGCCATCTCCAAAACGTATGCCACGCAATCGCATTATGGAGGACACATATGATCGTGTTAGGACAACTTATTGTGGTACTCAATTTCAGCAAAATTAACATTTCGCTATGAGATTTTTGATGGTTTTGCACGCGATTCTTACAGGACGTGATGTTTGGCGGCACTGAAACCGTTGCGTCGGCTATCGAGTGGGCAATGGCGGAGCTACTAAAGAGCCAAGACGACTTAAAAAGGGTCCAAGAAGAACTCACTGCGGTCATTGGTTTAGACCGAAAAGTCAACGATTCCGACCTCGAAAACCTCCCCTTCTTCAAATGCGTCGTCAAAGAAATCCTCCGCCTCCACCCTCCCATCCCCCTCCTCCTCCACGAGGCCGCCGCGGACACCACCATAGCCGGTTTCCAAATCCCAGCTAAGTCACGTGTCATGATCAACGCGTGGGCCATAGGCCGCGACGCAGGCCCGTGGGAAGACCCGGACTCGTTCAAGCCATCCAGGTTCTTGGAGGATGGGGCACCGGATTTTAAAGGGAGTCATTTCGAGCTTATACCATTCGGGTCGGGTCGGAGGTCGTGCCCGGGTATGCAACTCGGACTCTATGCAATGGAGCTAGCTGTGGCTCATATGTGTCATTGCTTTACGTGGGAGTTACCTGATGGAATGAAGCCGAGTGAGCTTGACATGAGCGACATGTTCGGACTCACGGCACCGAAGGCGACTCGACTCGTTGCTGTGCCGAGTCCTCGCTTGTTGGGCTCACTCGATTAATTGAAAAAACGAGCAAGGAAGATACCAACGGTTCACAAAAAGTGTGTGTGGCCTAGACTTATGTGAGAGGGTTCAAGATTGAACACTATTTTAGTATATAGATGGAAAAAATCAATTGGATTGATCATTTATGTCTTTGCTTCAGTTCATGTAAATGATTATGGAGATTGGTGCCTAATTTACTTAACTGCTTATGTTGTGTCTGAATCAAAGCGCAAAATGGGTAAAGATTCAGCGATAAAATCATACTACTAGATAATCTAACTAATAAGCAAGGTTACCAGATGGGCCTCAAAACCGTCGTGCGTCATTCTTTCTTTCTCATCCGGCGATGTTCTTTTGTCAAAATTCAGAACCGAAACCTTAAAGTCGTGTGGCCGCACATAAACCGAAGGCTCCTTGCCACAGGAATTTCGGGATATGCCAACTGTGTCATTCATTTGAGCCATCATGAGATTCAAGATTACGTTGTGGTTAAGGATAGGCAATGGGACAGTGATAGAATCAAGTAATTGCGGCTAGGGCTGCAAAAGAGCCGAGCTGAGCTTTACAATGTTCAAGCTTGTTTATTAAGTTTTTAACGAACACGAGCTCGAGCTCAGTGAAAACTTAATGAGTCGAGCTCGAGCCGAGCGGGCCTTGGCTTGACTCGAGCTTGTTCACGAGCCTCAACGGACCAACAAAAAATGTATATATATCATCAGATAGGCCTAATACAACCAAAAATATTTTGATTGTGAAGGTATATACCTTTCATTTTCGTATGGAGCGGGGATGTATTGATATGCATATGCTCTCGCCTCCCTTGGTTGATTGGAAAGTGAAAACGGAAAGAACAAATTATAAAATAACAATAAAAATCTTAAACTTAAGTATATATACCATGGCTCGCAAGCAGAGCTTATCCTAGCTCGAGCTCGGCTCGTTTACAAAACGAGCTAAAAAAATCGGCTCGAGCTCGTTTGTCTAACTTCCAAGCCGAGCTTGAACAAGCCACTACTGAGCCGAGCTGCGAGCGGCTCGGTTCGTTTGCAGCCCTAATTGCGGCCTAGTTCTTACCTTAGCAATTTGTAATATAGCTGATCTCACAGAAATGGCATCAAAGTTGGTCTGAGATTGTGGACCTTATTTCTTCCAACTCTTCACAATACCATCCAACAAAGCTATAAAACCTCGCTTTTTCGTGAGGAGACTGGATTATGGGGACTCGAATTCACCCCACAACAGGCAAAAAAATCAACAAAGTGACTACATCTAAAGGTAGAATACATGAGGATTATTCAAACTTACGCATACATACACAAAACATACTCTAGTACATTGTGACTTTCATTGACGACTTCTCAAGAAAGCTTTGGGTCTACTTCGTGAAAGGTGAAATCCGAAGTGTCTTAGGGTATTCTTCGTCTTGCCTTCGCCAAATTCATGGAATGGAAAGCGGAAGTAAACTCCGCCCTATCAGCTCAAATATTAAGTTACAAAAGCCAGTGCTAGAGTAGTACCCAATTCATTATAAAAGCGTTGGGGCAAATGCCAGAAAAATTAGAAAAGAAAAGCAGTAGACCGAGTTGCCTATAATTCGGTTTACAATAAACCAGAGTGTAACATACACACATATATATGTGTATAAAAACAATAGCCACCAGAGTCAAGATTCATACAGAAAAGTTAACACGATAAGAGAAGCGAAACATCTCATACAATTGCGAAAACTTTCATGGAAATACAGTTTCAGGAACACAAATCTTACTTGCAGATGTGAGAAAACAATAGAATCGTTAGATCCTTGACATATATTGCTAAGGAAACTGAATCACACATCTTTCACATTGGCACCTTCAATCTAAAAGTTTTGAAGGTACCTACAGTACAAAAAAAGGGGAAAAAAAGAGTTGCGCCAAGTAAATGGTGTTTATCAAATGGAGTGAAGAGAACAGAGCCACTCAATTAGAATTTGCTTCTGAAAGCAAAAAAATGAATATTTGACGATGCCACCAGTATTTCCTAGGTTTTGAGCAGATTGCCTGTGACTGTCAAAGCTCATACCCTATAAAAAGATACGGACTATGGCAAGACCCACGGCGGAGATCGAGGCAAGTGTACCTATACAGACCTTGATCACGTCATACTTCGCTGCTTCCAGCTGGGCTCGTAATGCATGAATTTCCTGCAGATGGAACAAAAGTGAAATAAATGCTTCAAGTCGACAAGGAGAAAACACATTCAATTTCCACAAAATGCATATCATAAAGCTCACTCGATCGAGCTTATTGGTGAGGTTGGTGGTTTCTGCATTTTGATTGGTGAGTTCGTCCCGTATGCGCCTGCACTTAGTTGCAGTTAACAATCAAATGGTGGTGAAAATAAAGAAAAATTAGATGAAAAGGCAGGGGAGGCCTTTTCTCACCCTCTTTCAAGATTCAAATCCAAACGCTGCCCAGCTGTGACCTTGTCGATCTCATACCTGTTTTAGAGCACATTTGTGTTGCCCTGATAAGTTTATGGTAGACAATATGATGGAAAAAACAAAAAATAAATAAATACATACTGCTTTAAAAACAAACCTTAGTTCACTGCGCATTTTCTCTATGTCATTCCGAAGCTTTTCAGTCTCACGTTGCAACAGAGAAAAATGATGCTCCTGCATCAAAGATTATTCTCTATAACCATCGGGTAAAGGTGTAACACAACACATGCTATGAACTGGGATTGCTAATTAGCGCTAGTTGAAACATAATGTAATCAGATACATGTTCAGTATATAACAAAATCATAATGACTGGTTTAGGGAAATTCAGTTAGGATAAAACCACAATATAATTAAAAATGAGTAAACTTAAGCATACATGGAATCCATATTGGCCTTGCCTTTATCCTAACTTTAGAAAAAGCCAAAAATAACCAAAATAAGCCAACCGTATTGATGGGGCTGCATGTCATTACATTGACGATGGGACCACCAAAAGTTTGACTAGTGTTGCCACGTAAGCAGAGAGTAAACGGGAGAGAGAGAAGCGACAGAAGCAGACTGAGAGAGATTTAATGCATGCATGTGCATGTGTATTGGTTGTGCAGTAAATCACGATAAAATTGTAAAATTACACCCCACAAGACCTACAGTATTGCACTTATAGGGCAAGGATTCCCCAATCCATGACCTAAAAAATTGGGATCGGCTAGGCATTATCTCATTTTTTTGCCAAAACATAAAAAAGTCCAGAAAAGACAACAAAAAAAACCACTTTTGGTTAGCCCAAAATGTTGAACATGTATTTTCTATTGTTGATATTTGGTGAACATATATCATCAACATGTGTTTCAGTATATGTTGATTGTTGAGGTAGATAAATTAAGTAGTATTTGGGTATGTATTTATTGCATTTTTAGGAATGAAAAAGAGGGTATAAAAGGCTAAAGACAAGAGATGAAGGCAAAATGGGGAATGAATCTCCCCTTTTGCCTGACCTTGCCAATTTCAGTCACCTTTAGTGACAGCTGACTAACGGCTGGGGGTATGTGCCGCCGACATCTAAACCAGAAAGAAGGATAGTGCAACGGCTGGGGGTATGTGCAACCGACATCTAAACCAGAAGGGAGGACAGTGCAATTTCTGAAACCTGACGGGAGGTTTGTGTTGTCAGAAACCTCAGGAGAGGTAAGTGAAATTTACCCTACAAGAAGAGGAATAAGTTATCGAAGATTTTGAGCCATCAGAATTTTCATTCATAGTAAAGTTTCGAAGGCATGGATAAAATCTACATGTTTGTGAGATTTAAGGCAATCATATGCAATATATGCATATCGATGCTCTGGACTATAAATGAAGGAAGCATGGTAATATACATAAAAATTGAATTGGGTCTATAAGCCTGCCCTCTTTGATGCCATTTGGCTTTGATTTGAGGGCATGGTTCGGCAGTAAAACATGTACAGGGGGACCACTGTTTCAGTGGTATTCTAAGCGCAACCACTCTGTGTATATTGCCAAAGGTTAGGTCTATTTTCAATCCTCCCCGCTCATACCCCAATGATTGGGGACTATATGGGTTCTGTTGTTATTGTTGTTGCAACATATGCAGTCTTGTCCTCCTTAAGTCCATGTTCCATTTTGTGTGCTCAAAGAATCATTTATATCATCCATTACAAATTATCTCATTCATCTTTGTTAAACTTCCTCTCAAACCTACTTGTACCATCTCATGTATCTATTCATTCTTATCCTCCTTTTGAGCACACAAAACACTTGAAGCACTTCTTCCGGTACTCAGCTTTGTCTAGGAAGCATCACCACCTCAGTTTAGTTTCATCAACTAAACCAAGCACCATCATACCTATACATGGATATTCACCTCATCCATATCTATAGTCATACAGGCTTGATGCATATCCTTAAAGTGAACAAATGATTGCAGAAATCATTAATACTTCCAATGGTATGCTCATTACCACCATAGTTTCACTACATATGTCCATCATTTCATTGAACCTACTTCTACTGTCATTTTTCTTTTCCAAAACCATCAATATCATATCTCAAGAGACCCTATCATATTCTTTCTCCAACATTACATCAATCATAGATGAACATCTCTCTTCTTTACTCCACATCCATTTTCATTAGCTCATTAACAAACAAATTGCTTTCATTATCTCTCAGGCATAGGTCCAAATTTATTATATCAAATAACTGTTTCCAGTCTCAATCTATGCTCTATACACTCAGACAATTGTACAGTACGGCAATTAAACTTAACATTGCTCCAGTTTCTACAAACCTTGAATAGCTCCTAAATTTTTAATTAGCTAGTCATCTGGTGTTCATTTTCTCTACCACAGTATACTGAAAAGTTAATGTGAAGTTGTGAACCAAAATAAGCACACATCGCTTATCCACTTGCAAACCTTATTAGTGGTGTCATCTGACCTTAGAACTCAATACGCTAACAAACTTTTCAAAGCATTCTCCATATTAGAGATCCTAATGCAATTAACGAATTTTTTTTTCGCCGTTCATAAAAAAGAGACCCTAATGCAACATTGAAGTCTACCCCTGCAGAGTCTTGCCAATCACCCCACTACCTATCATTTCCTTCTTGAGCTAAATGCCTGTTTGATTTTCATCAATAACCTCGCCCCTCCTCTACGATTTCCTCGTTTTGCATCAAAACTTAAGAATCCTCATTCTCGATACACCTAACGTGACTAAAGCTCTAGCCTTCATCTCTCTTAGCTATCTCCCCCTCTTTAGTGATTAAATTATTAATACATGTGATCCTATTTGTAAAAGGGGTAAAAAGAAAGAAAAAAGGTATCAAAACACCCATGTTTGATGTTGCAGAAAGATTACAACCATGTGATCTTATTTGAATTCGACGTTTAGTTCTTCTCTATGCAAGAATAGATGACAATTTGGCATTTGGTAGACTATTTTATGGATTTTTTACAAGTTACACTTTCTAAACTTCCTTGTCGTAATGTTTATTACTTGAGAAATTGGTGTATGATATTTTTTCTTCGTAATACACATAATGGCTTTGTTCGTTTTGGGGTCTCAAAACTCATGGGCACGGTCTTCAATAATTTTTTTTTTATCCCTCTCCACTCATTACTCCCAAAAACCTCCCTCAAAATCCAAACCGAACAGGGCCAACATGACTAAAACTCTGGTCTTCATCTCTCTCAGTTTTCTCCCCGTCCTTAGTGATTAACTTATGAATAAGGGTGATCCTACTCGTAAAAGGGTAAAAAGAAAGAAAAAAAGTATGGAAATAATCATGTTGCATAAAGATTATAAATCAGAAAGACTACGAACCTTTGGAAAACAGAAATGCAGAAACCAATAAGTACCTGGGAACTTTCTACTTCAGATTTGAACTTGGACAGGTTCGCATCTTGAACCATCGAAACCTTCAAAAACACAAACACACACAAAAAGAAGAACATTACCTTGATCGGGCCCAAAGTAATGCAATTGTTTTCTTACTATGAATATATCACAGGGTGTTTAATCCAAAAGACAAAAACAATATTTGCCAAATAACCACACACTGCCAGACTTAAAAAAAAAAGAACGATATACCAAACTTCTCATAAACCTTACTTTCTCCATTTGTCCTTTAGAAACAAAAGTGTGAGCCACATTCTCCAAGCTATCATTCAAAACCTCAGTAATCGCAGATGTTATTGCCTCTGCCTGCTTGGAAGGCACACCTTGTGCTTCTAAACTCCTCACCTGTCGTAACAACCAAGTACCTTGTCATTCTATCAACAACAACTTATTTCCAACAGCAAAATACTGGCTACTAAGCACCTCATTGTTATCTCACACACAAATATGAGATAAATGGAGGTTCAATATCCCAAATCAACTAACAAATAGGCAGTTTTTGGCTGTTTAGAACAAAAGCAAACAAAACAAGAAAAGCACAACTGTTTCTTGGACTGACTATTTCAGATTGTCATTTCCAGGGCTGATAAAGGAACCAGCTCGAGTTGAACTTGTATTCGCTCGTTAAAAGCTCGTTCCAGATCGGATTATTATGTAAACAAACAAAACTTGAGCATTTTTTTAAGCTCGTTAAGCTTTCCAACCGCCAAGCTCGAACAAGCTAATACTCGGCTCAGCTCGGCTCGCTCAACTCACGATGTATAAGATTCAAGCTACTCATGTTCGGCTCGGTTAAAGCTTCCTCGAGATCAGCTCGTCATAAACAAAATAAAGCTTGAACACAATTTAAAACTCTTTAAGTTTCCAAATTCAAACAAAGCTCGAACAACCAAATGCTCGGCATTTATTCTGTTTCCTCCTTTCCTTAACATTAAAAAATAACATCAGAAAGATAAGAAGGTAGTAAATTTTACCAGCGCTAACGTGTCAACGAGGAAAACACGTTTTCCGTTAGGTTTAGAAAGCTGAGAGATGTGCCTAGAGTCAAATCGGTTGACACTCGAATTCGACGACGAAGAACTACTAACATTCGTCCAATATCCCTCCAATTGCAGCTTCTCAGCAGCGGGACCGGACGCCTTCGACGTATTAAACCGTCGTGGTTTGGTCAACGATAGTCCAGAATACGCACCTAATTGAACCGCTCGCTTGCACGCCGCCATTCCTCGAAACCGAGTACGAAATCTTCGAAGCAAATGAAAGAGGTATCGACGACCGGATGTATTGCTACGAAAAGAGGAAGGGCAGTTTGGTCATTGTTGACCAAGGTGGAAATTCTTCGAATTGGTTTCCTGATGATCAACCGGATAGAACAAGGCGTTCAATCCCAGAAGATCAACTAACAACTAACAATTTCTCTCTCTCCAAGGAAACCAATTAGAAGAGAGAGATTTCAAAAATAGGTCTTCGATTGGAGGTGATCGCTATGAAACAGTTTCTTTCTCCTAACGAGAGAGAGAGAGGGGTAATTGATGAGAGGCGGTAGAGGTGGCAAATGGAGGGGTTCGTCGATGGATTGGTAAGGGTGAAGGAGAGAAAGCGCTTTCGCTTGCTTTATCTCGGGTTAAATACGCTTCGGAGATATACGCGGAAGGACGATTTGGTTCTTTGGTTTTTTGCCCAAGTAGCTTTCTCAATGTCCGCGTGATAATCTTTCCTTCTCTTTCTTCGGGGGACTTTCTATTTTAGGCCGCGTTTGGACGAGTGATTTTCAGCAACAGAAATCAGATTATTTTTCCTCCCTCCCCCTTCATTTTCATTTCTCCCGGTAATACCTCCACGAGTCCAAGAGACATTCGATTATAAAAAAAAAAAAAAGAAAGTCTAAGAGACAACCAAACAGATCAAGGTTCTGAATGCCGTACCGGCTAAAGTACCGATTTTCTTACTAGTACGGTACATATTGGTACTTGTGAGATATTAGATACCGTTTCGGATTTATCACTATTAGTGTTATTTTCTTATCTAAAAGAATTTTATAGTATAATATACACTTTTTAAAACAAACAAATAAAAAATATTTCGGCATTTGTTCGGTACGGTCTGGAATTTTTCCTGTACCGTCTGGTATTTGCCAGGTATTGTCCGGTCCTTGAAGAAAAAAATAATTTTAAAAATAGTTCGGTACTATCCGGTATTGGCCGGTATCTCCAGTACCGTTCGGTATTCGAGCCGGAACGAAATTAAAAGTATAGGATACCGGATATGAACAATACCGATACGTACTGGTCCGTATGATAAGGGATTCATAACCTTGAAACAGATTCTCAATTATTGGAAAATGACATCAATAGAATATGGGGGGTGGTTTGTGCTCTAGTTAAAATTGGTCAAACCATAGACTTATTACGTATTAAGAGCTCGTTTCCATGACAGGTATAAGCATCGAATTAGACTATATGCCTAACGGGTGATCTCATAGCTGAAGTTCGGTTAAAATTTTCTTTATGTCAACTAAACATGTTTGTTATTTTAATTAAACATGCATCGTATATGTGAATCCATAAAATGGAGTATAAAATACAATACAATGAGAAGAGTGGTATTATTGATATAATTATTGTTGTGGCAAATATATCTCACGGGACGATGCATCCATTCACTACTAAATATTGTAAAGCAAACCTATCCTAAGTATATACTGGAGTTAGAGATAATCAAGTTTAAGAAATACCAAGATATATATGCATGTAAATAGTAGGAGTGCTATCTTTCCACGAATTCTACCAACCCAAAAGAAAAACTTGTTGGAAGCCTTGTTGTAATGACCTGTATCTGAATTGTCCCATTTTTTTTAGTTTTATATACGTCCAACAACAACAATCACTAAAATAATACCATAAAAAGCTCAAAGCCAAAATGCCAAAAAAAGAAAAAGAAAAAGAAGAAAGAAAGAGAGAAAGAAACTGTAGTTTTTGGTAGAGTATTATTGCCAAAAAGGTAAATTAACGGTGCTGCTAAACTGCCGAAGTTCTACAATTATAATAAACCACCAAAAGGCTGAAGAAACTCGAAAAACTGCCTAATTAGCAAAATCTGTACAATATCCTGCGTCGCTATTTGCCCACTGCTACGAGATTCGAGAGTTTCACGTGTGTAGCATATCGCAATAAGTTCCCTTCTTGCAATGCCCGTGCTTATGGTAAGGGCAAACTGTATTCGGACCTTTCTGTAAGCCACCACTGCCACTGCCAAATGACGACTGCCTGGTGTTGTTCCACCGCTCGCTGCCGCCAAAACCAACCCTATCCCTTTGGCCCGAGAAACTATTATTCCGATTGTGTTGTTTATCGTCTCCCCGCATCCCGGAATTCCCAGGAGCCGATGAGCCCCACCCTGGATTTGAATTTCCAGGTGCTGCTGGCCCTTGAACAGTAGTGGTTCCTGGATTTCCATTTGGGGTGCCCCAAACAGGATTCACATTTCCCGGTGCCTGTCCTTGAACATTGTATCCTGTATTCCCAGTCGGTGCAACCCAGCCAGGATTTCCATTTGCTGGTTGAATACCAGATCCCGGATTACCTACTTGTGGGATACCAGATCCTGGATTACCTGTTTGCGGAGCCCAGCCTGGGTTTACATTACCTGGCGGAATACCTTGAACCATAGCTCCAGGATTTCCAGGGGTTGCAACCCATCCTGGATTAATAGTCCCTTGAACAGGGGCCCCCCAATTCATATTTGTAGCTCCAGGTGCGGGTCCTACCCAACCCATGTTTGGATTTCCAGGCATCGGAACCCAGACAGTATTCATATTATTTTGCACAGGGGGAAAAGCATTATTTTGGGCCACACCCATGCCCCAAGGTACATTGGGTGGAGCTGCAGGCTGGATGTTAGGTTGATTATTCGCAACTACTGGAGGCCTCCAAGGATCAGGTTGAGGAAAAGCTGGGAAAACTTGAGTGGAGAAGTTTCCGGTAGGATTCTGGATAGTAGATGGAACACCACCCCATTGACCATAAGCTGGAAGTGAAGGATTAGGTTCGGAATTCTGAGCTGCAGCGCCACCCCAGGTTTGAGTAGTTTCAGTCCCTGCATTTTGATGAGGTGCGGCACCCATTTCTTGTGTTTGGACTGAACCAGCTCCCCATTGTTGAGTTTCAACAGAAGGTTGTATCCCATGAGATTCACTGGTCAAAATTGTTTGAGAAGCAGGTAGAGCAGTTGTGGTGCCTACATAAATACCCTGCTGCTCAGATCTAGGAACCAGAAGAGAACTCGAAGAATCATTTTCAGAACCCCTAATAGACTCCCTACCAGAACTCAATACTGAAAGAGGGGTTGAAACACCTAATGATTCCATTGCAGCGTGCTCTTTGCTTCCACTTTGAGCGAACTGACCACTACTGACTGATGTAGCTACAGAAGGGGAGTGTGTGGGTCCTCCAGTCCATCGTGGAGTACTTGACATTGGAGTGGGAGACGGAAGGTTTGTTGAGTCATTTCTGCGGTAATCAGAACCCAACCTGTCAGCAGAACCTTTAGGGACCTCAACCGAAGGAGTGGCCCAGCCACTTGAAGAACTTGGCTCCAGTTGAGACCGAACACCAACTTCCTTTCTATGGTGTAAAGATGCTCCATAAGGCATCCCAGCAGGTGTGGATGAGAGACGTGGACTATGCACAGTTTGAGGAGGCACTATAGAATTGTTGTCCATCGGTGGCAACTCTTTCTTCTGAAAAAACCTCCCAGCTAATGCATCTTTCAAAAGCAAAGAATCGTCTTGCTTCTCAGTGGTTCTCCAAATTCTCAGATCGACGGGAAAGTATCCATTACTATTCCACTTACGCAGCTGAACTAATGAAAATGGTCCTTGAATTTTTCCAGCTGGATCCTGATAATGCCATATTTTCTCGCTTTCGTTGATTTTAGTAGCAGTTTCTGCTACCCCGGCGGCAGCTACAGATGGCTGCGAAGTTTCTGTTGCAGCAGCACCAGAAAATGATTCTGATCTTGCAAAAGAACGGCTATCCCGTCCAATGGTTTCAGAATTGGTACCTAAGCGCACCTTGTCCATGTTCGCTTCTCTGTCTCTCCCCTGATTCCATACATTTTCATTCTTTATCTCACCCACAGCGGTAGCCTCTTCACTTTTGATAGGGAAATCCTTATTAGAGACGTTTCTGTTTGTTTCCCAATTCTTGCCAGAACTTGTCCTTGTACTGCTCCCAGAATCCACTGGAGAAAAATTTCCTCTGCGGGGAGAGATTGGTTCCCTTCCTATCCTGTTAAAGCCAGACCCTTGTGGCCTCGAGAAATTTTCTGCACGCACAAGAGTAAGGTGGAAAATTAATATTATAGCCAAAACGGCTTAATTAAAATCAAAACTAGTCTGGAAACAACATGATAACACAGATTGGACCTTGTTTGTTATCCTCCATTTCAGAATCCTCTTCTTCAGACTCATAACTTGGATCCATTTTTGGGTCTGCATGTATTTTTGGAACTTCCTCGAGCCTACGCATACGCTCTTCAGGTGTTTTCAGAAGCTGCAGTTTCTCTACGCACTCCCTTAGCGTAAAACTCAGTCAAGGATTACTTCCCAACAATCAGAGCAAACTAAGGCCAATAACTCAAATCCAAACAAGCATACTAGTTCACTAGACCCAGCTCATAAACAAAAAGACCACCAACGTCAAATCAGACCTCATATAAGTTTAAATATAGTAAGCAATGAAGTGATGCAACCCTCTAGACAACTAACCTTCGGATATCAGCCATTGATAAAGATGATGATTCTCATGGAATTCTCAAAAAAAAAAAAACAAGGACGTTTGGTATGCACAACAGGTGACAAAAGGTAAGAAAAATCAAACTACACAAATTATTCATAACCAGTTACAGCAACACTACAACTTAAGAGTGATACCTACTAGAGACTTTTTCAGCCTCATCCCTGGGAGCATCCAATATTGTAACTAAGCTTTTGACCAACATGAAAGCTTTAGTCCTCAAAGACTAAATGAACGTAACAAGATTTTAGTTGGCGATTCTGTCAGCACCAACAGCAGAGCCCATGGAGGATCCCTTTGAAGTAAAGCATAAGGATACATATCACCAGAAGAAGACAGTAAAGTTTCCAGACACGTAAAAGGCGGCCAACAGAATCAGCTCCATCCTAAAAAGGGCCGTTTTACAACAAACACAGGTTCCTTAACAACCATAGAGTATAAAAGTTGCTTTTGTGGGTATTGAACATAAACCACTTGGATGGACTTGAGAGATTTCAACCGCTAATCTGGTCGAGTTGGTGGGAGATCAATACTTAGAGCATACTCGCATTCTTTTGAAAAACGGAGACACAAACACATTTGTTTGTCAGAATTTATAAAAACAATACACATAACTCTACATAGACGCTCTCCAGGCACACCCAATCCTACACACATGACTATCAAGAAGAATTATAATCTCAAAAGCTAAAAGCAACATTCTCCTTGGTGAAGCGGGCATAGACACGAATATGTGTGTGTGCATGCTGATATAAGCATACAAGAACAAAATGAATGTGATTCTCTGAGATAGCGCCAATGGATCAATGTATGCACAAGCATGATGACAATATTTACATCACTATCCGAGATTGAACTCAATTGAGATTGGCTGGTGATTCCAAGACCCAAACCATTTGGAAGCCACACTCTCCCTCATTTTTTTTGGAAGAAAGGAAAGTGGCGACATCGTGTAACTCATCAAGCCACAAACACTACAAAGTACAAAGCGCATACATATTTAGGCACATCTTTCCACATGAGAGAGAGAGAGAGAGAGAGAGAGAGAGAGAGAGAGAGAGAGAGAGAGAGAGAGAGTATTTGATAGTTTATCACAGAACAAACAACAAAGTGAAACTGATATAATCAATGTACAACCAAGCAGCATGGATAAGAATAAATCTAATCCTAACAATCACCCAATTGCAAATAAAGTGCATAAGAGCCTCATAAACTAACAGAAAAGGATATTCCTTTTTACGCCCCATATCACTTGCTCGATCACGGAGATGACTAAGCCTCACCGATTCTGTTTCCAGCCACTGCATTTTCACAAAGAGAATCATGCATCTAACTTTATAACAAAATCCAGACAAAAAAACTCTACATTAAAACCATGGAGACAACTTATGGGACATATCCACAAAAATAATAGATACAAGGGATAAGTGATCATTACGAGCTTTGTAATAAGAAGTAATTAAATCTAAAAAATCATTTGTCTAGCCAATCTGAATCTCTAGAATGATCCCCAAAAAAAGGAGAACATGGCCTAAACTCAACTCAATGCTTCCTTTTTCTCTGGTTTGGATGAAATACAAATCCATGCTCCACGATATTAGAAATGCAGATCCATGCTCCACAATATTAGCAAGAAGACAATTAATTGACTCTTGGAGAAAAGTGAAACATAACGTTACAAAACACCTTTCCTCCATAGTCTCCATCTCCTAGGCACTGCACAAATTTGGATTCTAGAATCTTTATGCAATAGATTTTTCCTCTTTTTTTTCTTTTTTTTTTGTGGGGGGGGTCAAAACTACCAAATATGACATACCTGGTGCAGCCAATCCCAACGATAAAATGAAATCATGACTCTAACAACCTTCAAAAGCCTAAGCAAATTTATTGTCCAAGCTTGATTCCAAGTTAAAGAGAAGGGAAGTTCTTTTAAAGAGTTCATGATTAGTTGTGAGGGAAGAGAAGGGAGTCGCAAAGGTAGACTTTTAGCAATGGTGCAAGCAATTTAAAAACATTTGAAAAAGAGGCCCAATGGGTGGTATGGAGTGTTTATACTTTAGCATCCAAATGAAGTTGTAAATAACTTGGTACCTTAACCAACCAAAATTCTAAGTATTCATGGTCAGATGGGCTTCTCAGTTCATTTCAGCAATTACCTTTATTCAAGTCTAACACCACAATACGAAATAAAATGGGCAGTGATAATGCCAAAACCGTTTTTGTTGGTGCCAAAACTCCAATGCATAAAAGTCTTGTACATTGCACATGGTACAAGCTTTTTGTGCACTAGAGTTTTGGCACCAACAAAAACAGTTTTGGCATGATCATTTCCCAATAAAATAAAGAATTTCAACCTGAACATGATAAACCTGTGCAATTACATCCATGAAACTTACATCATTAACCCTCGCTGCCTGGATTTCCATGGACTTGTCCAGAATGTCACCCTAGAAAATTAAGATACATTTTTAGAAATGTTTTGCACTCCATATACGGGAAGTAATACAACAGAACGAACATATAATTACCACAGTCAGCCTTTCTATAAGACCACATTTTATACTCTGCCGTAACCGCTTGCATTCATCCTAACATATAAAAACAAGAAACATGTGAACAACATATGAAAGGGCACAAATACATCATTCTAAGAAGAAACATATATTACCAGATGCTACTGTGCAACACAATACATATGCTGTCTACCATCATTGCACTCTTTTCAATAAAGGGCGAGGATCGTGGGTTGCTTAAAAGATAACTTAGTGCTTATTAACAGTACCCTTTCTGGCATCCCTAATAATATTGTTCTTACCAAAAAGATCTAAAAAAAGTAAAGTTATTCAAAGAACAACAGAAATGAAACTTCCAATACTCTTACCTCGGTAAACTCCTGGTTTGAAATTGTGTCAATTGATACAACCTCTGTTTTGTTTAAATTTAATATTTCTAGCACAAGATCCGTTGTCTTTTTACCAACTTTATATGGCTCAGCTGCTTTCCTTGTTCCTGAATACAAATCATTCAAACATCAAGAAATCTTACCAAATGATGGCTCATGCACAAATAAAGAGAGCTCACAAGATTGGAATATAAATACGTACCTACAACTTGGACTAGCCTATACATGTCTTGATTTTGATTGCTACCAGAAATCCTTATTCTCACAAAAGTACCAAAAACCTTATCATTGAATTTCTCAATATCTTCAAGTAAATCCTCCACCAACTTCCGCCTTAAGTAAATTAAACTAATGTTGTGGATATCAATGGCTGCATAATCACCAAGGTTCGATTGGGGTCCTCTTAAATCACCCTTCCTACGCATTTTACGCCTCCTATCTTTACTTCCTTTTGTGGGGGCATCAGTGGTCCCATCAGCCTCCATGTGGTTAACTACATTGTCCACAACACTCCCTTGGACGTCATCTGGTTGAGAATCTTCTTTTACAAGAAAATGAGATTCTAGCAGTTTTAACATTTCAAAATGCCCCACACGAGCTTTTCCAAATAGATTTTCAAGCCTTGAGTCGCAAATGATTTGACTTTTCTTACGAGGATCACGAAGTTTGTTTCTTTTTATATACTCAAGCAGCAGGGCCTGTACATCAAACTGAGATAAAACAGAGTTGTCACCATTTTTCATGTGCATAACAAACTCAAGAAGCTCTTTCGATGCCCATTCAGTGTTGCTGGGTATAGAAGCCCCTACAGCATTGATGACTACCCTTGAACTTGGCGAATCCTCTTCCTTGGTAAGGGATTTCGACTTTTTCTTGGCCTTCCTTCTTTTAGCTCTTCTCGTCACCATGTTCTCTGAACTTTCTGAGCCAGAACCTTGATCCTTGGTAGCATCAAATACCTCCTCAGGAGATTCCTGCTTACCAGCCAATACATCAGACCCCTTCGATGGATTTTTAGCCTCAGCAAGTTCATCTGCAGATAGAGATAATTTTGCTTTTAAATCTTCCCAGTAATCCTTGAAAAGATACTCCCAGCTGCTCTTATCATCAAAATTTACACGATCCTGAACAGGCAGAATACAAAAGACAAATCAGAATGCTAATAAGAAATTAACGGTATTTACTACGTAAGCATTACATATTCATAACTTACATATTTTCATCTTTGGGGAAAAAATTGAAAGCAACTTTTTACACAAAAATTCCCATGGTAGGATGGATAACCACTAACGAAACTATTCGTGTGACAGTAGGAGTTGCACCCATACAGAATAAGTTGAGAGAAAATGGATTAAGATAGTTTGGACATATTTACCATAGAGTCATAGACCTGCAGACACATTAGTCAAGAAGAGTGATATGATAGTAGTGGATAGTTGGGCTAAAGAACGAGGAAAACCTACTGACTTTGGATACCGTGATAGGAAGGTCTTGGGCTTACTGAATCTACATAAAGAGGTAGATCTAGACAGAGCTCAATGTAAAAACATGATTCATGTAGCCGACTGCAATTGATTGGGACACAAGGCTTGGTTTGGTTTAGTAGGATCACAATAAAGGATTTGAAATAGGTAGAATACAACTACAGGTTACAGACTCTATAGACCATCCATCCGTCCAATCTGTAAGGTAAATGTCCAAGTACGCATGCCATATAATTAGATAATACTTGGACACTATTGATATACGACACATGTAAATTTATTAACCTGTACAATTTAACATGGACAAAATCAATGGTCATTCATATCATATCGTGCTCTACTTATATATTAACATGTACAAAATCATAATTATAACACCCCGTCCCACATCGGAAGTCTACATGGCTGATCCTAGATATATAAGGAACCTGGGCGTAAGCATTTTGAGCCACATGGTTAGGCTCCAATAAGTTATTGGGCCAGTGGTCTACAGGGGGATGTTACAGGTGGCATTAGAGCAATCCGTGTACACGACCATATGGGCTCGAGAAAGTTTAGTTGCCTGGTCGCGGCGAGTTCGAGGAAAGTCCAGAAAAATTCTGCCTCTGCATGTAGGTAACTCTGACCATAGCAAAAAGACCAGGTAAAGCCATGGTGACTCTATTGCTCAACCTCGCGAGGGTATAAAGTTGGGGAGTTGTAACACCTCGTCTCATATCGGAAGTCAACATGGATGATCCTGGTTACACAAGGAACCATGTAATTTTGAAGTGGTGACTAGTACTCAACCTCGCGAAGGTATAAAGTTGGGAAGTTTGTAACACCTTGTCCCACATCGGAAGTCAACATGGATGATCCTGGCTAAATAAGAAACCATGTTATCCATGTAAGCTATTACTAGTAACTTGGGCTTGACATTTTGAGCCACATGGTTAGGCTCGAATAAGTTATCGGGCCGGTGGTCTACATGGGATGTTACAATAGCCAATAATAAGAATCATACTCTACTACTATATTATCACCATGAGAACTAGAATAGCCCATTCCACCAATTACATCCCCCCCCCCCCCCCCCCCCCCCCCCCCCCCCCGGCCCAAAGGACCAACCAAAAATAAGGAACAAAAAGACCATGAGAGTTGTGCACTTACCTCCTCGCCTGCCCGCTCATTATTCTCAATCAACATCACGGTTTTCATGCAAGTCTCGCAAAAGCCCTTGTTGGCTCTGACACAAAAGAAAACAGATTCCTTGATGCACGCCTTGCACAAGGAAAATGTACATGTATAACACATGTAGTGCGCATTCTTCCCACAGTGGCTGCAAAGATGCCAACCTGACATCCACAAATATGACAACTTGTATTAAAAATCAAGACAGAACCCTTCAAAGTCAAAATTATCCACATACACATACATCAAATAGCAGATTCCAGGAAATTGGAATAGCAAATGCAACATTGTCTGACAAGGAACCTAGAAATGTGTCCTTCACACAACAATAAAGGACATACAAAAAGTAATATTGAGCCACAAATGGAAGGAGCCATCAGAATGAAGTTTTCACCCTGCACATACATGATAGACATTGTAATGATAAAAATTGACACAAGTGCTTGAAGAAACTAAAAAGGTGCCATTGATGCATTGACCAACCTTTATATATCAAGCCTTGACCTTGGAGAGAGAGGACAGGAGGGGGGAGGTTTCCCCAGGTCAGTTCTATATACCAACCTGTTACATCTAAGTTCAGGTAGATACGAGGCATATTCAGTAGCCATTTGGGAGTTGGTAATTTCAAGAGGATATGTACGGATGTAAGGGATATGTGTCCAAATATTGGGTGTGCTACACGTGGGAGTGGTGTGGTCTGGAGTGGACAGACTAGTATTGTGTCCATGGCATACGTACATAATCTATAACTATGTTAGCATATTAGATAAATGAAGAAAAACGGGGACACAAAAAGTAGCAAGGATATGAGAGAGAGAGAGAGAGAGAGAGAGAGTATAAAAAAAGTTACAGAAGAAAGGGTAGGATGGTTTGGGGATGTGGAGAAAAGATGCATAAATATGGGTAGTAAAATTATTTGTAAGAATTTGGGTGGATTAATGGTCTGGACTATTGGTGTGTTTCAAAAGGTTTTTGACAAAATTAAATAGTAGCCTAAACCACCAGGTTTGGGTCTAGTTTTGAGTGTAGAGGGTTTTTTCCCATAAGAATGGAATTAGGTGTGAGTTCATGCCTGGTTATGGGGTTTTATATCAGTTTTGTAAACATAAAATTGGGATCTGGAGTGCTGGACGTGGTATTTCCTTTATTTTAGTTATTTTATTTATTCCTTAGCAGAGATTTAAATTTTGGGTTGTTTCAAAAAAAATTATAAAGGCCTCAGTTTCTCAATTGTTTTAGTTCAGCCAACATCCAACACAACAAAAAATGGGTGGTGTAGAGGTCCCCAGGGATTGCTCTAATCCTCGTATACAATAGCTTGACTAGCCTGTGACAGATAGTACATTACATAACAATGTAAACTGAGATATCTAAGAGGGAACTTCATTACAGTGAACCGACAGAACCTTCTATATTTCTTTAATACTCCCTCCATCCCTATTTAATTGTCCACTACGGTTTTGCGGACATTTTCAACGGTTTATATCTCTCAACGTATATTGCTAAAAATATGCAATATGGATCTTGTTTGATAAATCTCAATTTTTTCTATAAGACATGATTTCAAAAACATAAAACATAATATATGTCAAGAGATATAAGCTGTTGAAAATGCACGCAAAATCGTAGTGGACAATTAAATAGGGACGGAGGGAGTAACACCTACGAGGTTCTCATTCAGAGCTACGTGGAAATAGAGATTAATATGATCAAAGGACAACATTAACAATTTTCTCCATGACTGAATGTAATTTTTTTCTATAAGTAAGAGATTATATTTCAAAAAGGCATTAAGGGAATGCCGCACATATACAATAAAAGGCCACAAGACAAAAAGGCCCTATGCACTTGCACTCCTATGCGACTGAAAAAGCTCAAACCAATCTAAAACCTGTATGTAATGTATCGCCTATCATAGAAAAGTAATACGCCCCCCCAAAGTTCAGTGTCATCCAGAGGAATAATTATGAAATTTTGGCCCCATTACTCAAGCCTGAACAATATGCTATTTTCATCGTGGTAAATCAGTTGCCTCCATTCCTTCACGTTAGCCATATCCCATGATGATAGCATGTGGATGTATATTTTTCTCTACGCGTAAAACAACAATAAAAAAAAATCATAAACAACATAATTCAAAAGGAAGATGAGAAGAAGGCAAACAGTACAAATCGAAAGTGGAGGTCCTAAGTCTGCATCCCATTGGAACCAACACCAGAATTTATCCCGAGGACTTGCCACATGCATGTGGTATGGGCACAAAACATGTCTGAGAACTAGCTGGACGCTAGTCATACACATAGTAATTCAATATGGACATATTTTTCCCATAACATAATTTACATGGGAGGAAAAATAAAAGCAGTTTAAAAAATCATTAAAAAGAAAAAGAAAAATCACAAAGTACAAGGGAGGGACAACAATAGTACTCAAAAGTAGAGGTCGTTCACATCCCCTTAGGCCCCGTTTGTTAATCAGATTCAGCCTTGGGATTGGACTAACAGTCCCTCCGGACTATGAATCTCTTGTTTGGTAACACAAAATCCCTCCGGATTGTGAATCCCATGGGACGAGCAAGCCTCCTAAATGGGGGGAATATGGGGGATTGGTAATACCCCCATGGACTTGGTATTCATAATCCAATCCTAGGTCTTATGAAGGAGAAAGACAAAACTGCCACCGGAGAAACAGATCGATCACGACCACCACCGGAGCAAAAGATCACCACCACCACCACAAAAACACACACACACAAAATATGTATGTATATGTGCCGATCTCGAGAGAGAGACCTTGATTATGAGCTTGGTTGGGTCATCATCTTCGTTGTCTTCGTAATCTCCGCTTGATTGGGTTTTTCTATGGGTGTGGTGTGGGTGGACAGAAAGAGAGAGACCAATCCCTTCTCATTAACAATCTCAACCCTAATCTCATCTCCTTACGAATCCCACCCATCTATCACCATTATCAAACGAGGCCTTAACCAACACCAGGCATTTATTCGAGTAGTTGCCCCAAACTTTTTCCCTCTCCAGCATACCTCTCAAACATCAAATATTTATAATAATAAATAAAAAATGACAGTTTTAGTATCTTTGACATGCTCCACCAGATATCTAAAATGCTATCTCTTCAAGTTTTACTTCTCACCCTTCAAATTTGAAACTAATGTTCACTTATTGCTTAACCTTTTACTTTTCTTAAGTTTTAAGCTCTAAGTATGTCTTTTGCAAGGATTGTCATTTTCTATTGAGAAAATAGTATTTGAAGGGTCTAGTATAGTGCCCCATAAAAAAGAAATCCTTCAAACTGTTCAATTGTTACATGAGGTAGCAAAAGTAAACATTTGGCGTTAAAACTAGAAAGATCTGCTAAAGATGTTACTAGGAGAGCACAAGGAAAAATATAGTAACAAACTAAAATATGAACATAGTGGGTGGAGTTTTGTAATAAATAGATGTGCTTTTACATGATTAATTTCCGGTAAATAATTGTTTTATATTTGATATCTAATTATTTAACAAAACTACTCTTCAGGTCTAGAAGCACGTTAGATTCTAATAGTGTAATATCTACACGCTTACCCCTATGAACCAACATTCTAAAGCTCGTGGCGCAACACGCATTTGGATCCCAAATTCCCAATCCTATTTCTCATAACATAATAATCAGCTTTCCAAGGAACGTAGGTAACAAACTTTATCAAGCCAAACATTGACCGAAAACTATACATGCTTCAACAGCTATAGAAGTAAAAGGCCTCGGAAAACACACTCATCAAAATTCTTTCTTTATTTCTATGAAAAAAGGTCCAAAGTCTTAATTTTCAATACCCACAAAAGGTCCACCCAAATATTAGCTAAAACTACAGAGGCCAATCTAACAAACCCAAACCGCAAAGAGCATAGAAGACACGTCACACAAGAACCAACATCCAAACAAACAAAAATGCAACCTATCACTGTTTAAGGGAGAATGTGCTAGAACAATTTCAAGAGAAGCTAGAGATCAAACAAAACAACTTACCACAATTCCAACGACCCTTAGCTCGAAAGAAGGCCTCGTCCCGATTAACACAAGAAGGGTGATATGCCTTGGGGCATCCCCTAAAACCCAAGACCAAACTCGATTAACAACAAACGAAAAACACAATACAAAAAGATTCAACACAAACACAAAACATATAAACATATAGCACAACATAATAAGCAAACTACTTTCCAGCAATCACCTGCGGTCGCATAGCACCAAGTCTCCACCATCGAAGCAAATGAAACAAACATCTTCTCCGATGACCTTCTTCCTAGGTGGAGGTTTAGCTGGAACTTTAGTAACCTTCCCTCTCTTCCGCTTCCCACCACCACTAGCTCCTTTATCTGCCTCTGGCGTCTCTCCTACTTCTGTCTCAGTCTCCATCTCCGTATCCACCATTGGAGCCTCATCCTCTGCCTCCGCCCCTTCATTGTCCTCCGCATCAACACTATGAGAATTGTCCAATAGTGGAACAGAGGTACTTCTGCCCTCATTGGTCACCTCAGCCTCCAATTCCTTCTCCATTTCCGTGTCTTCCAACCCACTCTCTCCCTTCATAACGGCTTCCTTATCTTCATCCTCTTTGGCAGCAACAGCCAACCCTACACCCAGCACCTGTGAATCATCTAATTCGGAAACAAACTCCCCCACTCGACCTCCTAATTCCTTCATCTCAACCTCGTTTTCCAACTCTATTTCATTGCCCCCCTGCAAACTCCCATCCACCACCACTTCACCTGAGATGGGTGACTTAACATCAGCTAGCTCCGACTCATCCAACCCGGGTTCACACTTCGATACACCACCTTCTACCCCAAGAAGCTGCGAATCTTCGAATTCAGAAACAAAGTCCCCCACTCCACCTCCTAATCCCTTCGTCTCAACCTCATTTCCCAACTCCATTTCACTACCACCATGCAGACTCTTGCCTCCCCCAACCTCCACACCATCCACATTCGTCGACTTAACATCATCCAACCCCGGCTCCGACTTTGACACCCCGCCCTCCACCCCAACCACCTGCGAATCATCTAACTCAGACACAAGTGCCCCCACACTGCTTTCTACTTCACCTACAAACTCGGTCTCAACCAGGTTTTCATTTTCCCAGTCCATTCCACTGCCCACCGGTGGAATCTCACCTGCCGCCACTTCGTTCTCATTCGGACAATTAACACCACCTAGCTGCAATTCATCTACGCCCTCCACCTCACACTTACTCTCCCTTTCGCCGCGCTCTGTCGAAACCTCTACCTCCGCCTCCACTGCTTCGCTGTCGAGTCGCGAATAACAATCAATAGGAATCTCCGTCTCCTCAACCCCCACTTCAACCTCTTTATCATCATCCAACCCAGAATCAGAAACAACCACGTCAGAGGTCTCCGTTTCCTTAAGCGGCGACGTGGAAACAACAACTAAGGGCAAATCGTGCTTCTCCGCTGCCGCGTCGTCGTTTTGGGCCTCAACCGACGTGCTGGAGACGAGCAGTTGGGAATCGCCCGACGCGGCAACGGACTCGCATTGTTCGGTGTTGGTAACGGCGTCGCCGTCGTCTACTTCTACGGTGTGTAACGGTTTGTCTTGGATAGTTAAACCAATGTCTCGTTGAGGAGACGATGATGAGTCGGGAACGTTCTTAGGTTCCTCCTCGTCTTCCATTCGATCGAATTCAAAACCCTAACCCTAGGTTGTGTGGATTACATATAATAAATACTATTTCGATATGTGTTTGTGTACGAGTGAGTGAGTTGATTGTCGTTATCGTAAAGCGTAACACGTACAAGGAGAGAGAGAGAGAGAGAGAGAGCGCGAGAGAGAGAGAGAGAGAGAGAGAGAGAAGGAGGAGAGGGCTTTGGTGTTAATAGGGCTCAAGGCTTTTTAGGTTTGCGGATTAGGTGAAGCGGAAATTGGACGGCGGGGGAAGAAAATGTCGTCGGGAAAGGTCCAGGTTTGTGGCAGCAATATCCAATGTGCCCCTGGGCCTAATGGGCTGGTAGTTCATTTTGGGAGGTTACATTGAGGATCCAATGGAAACTTGGACCTACAATTTATTTACCACGTACATTGGGCTTGAAAGCCCAATGAACTACCATCGTAAGGGCCGGTTTGGCTAATAAAAAGCCGAATTTCCTTTCTTTTTTGTCCATTCAATTTTTTTTTTTAAATTCGTTAATTTTGAGTCAATTTTTGTTTTTATTCAAGTTTTTTTCGCGTCCATAGTTTTGCTTAGCAACTGCTTTGTTGAACCGGCTTTTATAAGCAATTGAATATTCTTTATCACGATCACAAAAGTTGTTATTCAATCATGTACTTATGAATTATGCTTGATGCGTTATCTTGCAAATAATAAAAAGTCTTTCGGGTGGAGAACTCAAGAAATTTTCTACAGAATTCCTTTCTGATAACCGTTCTAGAGAAGAGAAAAAAACCACACTCAGAGGCAATAACCAAAGACAAGAGAATATTTGGAAGACATTTTTGTGAATATACATTAATTCATCAACAAACTTGAATCAGGAGAATAGGGGAGATTTATTTCCAAACAAGATCCCAGATTCTCATATTGAAAACACCAAAATTTACAACCAGTCATAAACCACTATACTAGTGGTTATTTAGAAATTTTGATATTTCTTCTCCGAGTAATACTACGTACACTCCTACCGACCTCTCCTCTCTCATATATGTGTCGGCGCCACACATTTAATTGTGAGATGTGCTCCACAGATATGTGAGAGAAAAATGATCAAATATACCTAGACTTCTTGTTCTTCTCCCCCACCCCCGCGTGGGTGATAGATCACAGCAGCTATATTCGGAAGTTTGTACTCATGCTAATAGCCTTATATTCAACACTTATTACACGCACTAAAAATATCTCTAGTGCTTGAGTTTTGATAAATCTTCCAACAAACTGAGCTCGCGAACGACGGGAAAATAAAAGTATCAAGAGCTGAGGATAGGCAGCGTAGCTCTTAAAAGTCTGCATCTGATTGGTTGCGATTTCCCGTTTAGAACATGTCGACCTTTTCCATTGCGAAATCCTTGAGCGAGCAAAAGTTCGCAACATGAAGCATCATCTACCTAATAAAACACAAGGGTGTGAGGATCACATATACACAAGTTGAAAAAAAGGCTGAAATTCATTTGATCGAAGGGCTGATATGTGCTCTCCAACTTTCTTAAGAAAACACCCACACTTTTACAAATATATTACCAAAATGCCATCAAATGGTGGGTAGTATCGTAGGCACGGACAATCTATCTAATAAAACATAAGGGTGTAAACCCCACACAAATACAAGTTGTTAAAGGGCTGAGATTCATTTGATCTAATGGTGGAGGTGTAGTTTATCCCTCTTGAGTACACTATCCACCTTCTTTAACTTAATTACACTACTACCATCATCAATGTGAAATTACTGAATTCAATTCAAATTTGAAACCTAACCGTTTACAGCTCTCTCATCCCGTCTAGGGTTGCAAACGAACCGAGCGAGCGAGCGGCTCACAGCTCGGCTTGTTAGTGGTTCGTTCAAGCTCGGCTCGAAAGTTAAACGAACAAACTCGAGCCGATTTTTGGTTGATATATACCTTCACAATCAAAATATTTTTGGTTGTATTAGGCCTATGCGAGGATATATATACATTTTTCGTTGGTCCGTTGAGGCTCGTGAATAAGCTCGAGTCAAGCCAAGGCCCGCTCGGCTCGAGCTCGACTCGTTAAGTTTTCACTGAGCTCGAGCTCGTGTTCGTTAAAAACTTAATAAACAAGTTTGAACATAGTAAAGCTCGGTTCGGCTCGTTTGCAGCCCTGATCCCGTCACCGCCCACAATCATCACCACCATCATTACTCCCACCGCCGTCCACCACCACCTCAATCAGCCTTCCTCAAACCTTTCCTTCAGACCACTGTTCCTTTCAGATCTCCCACTCGCCGATTGACGCCAAGCACCGTTGTCCTTCAATCTCAGGTTAGTGCCCAATTGGGGTGGTGATTATTTGATCAAACTCAACCCCCTCTGTCCTCCACGTACACATACATAGGCAGATACGAAATGGTTGAATGCCAAAATCATTTCCTCCTATTTCAATTGGGTTCTGTTGGTTTTTTAATTGGACTTTGTCTGTTGGTAGTTTTTTTTGGTGCTTTTATGGCTCTATTTCAATTGGGTTCTCTTCGGTTCGAAATTTATGCCCTAAAGTTATTTTATTGGGTTCTTCAGTTCGAAATTTATGCCCTAAAGTTGTCGTTTTTTGTTTTTTGTTTTTTGTGCTTTCCATTTCACCTTTCAAGTGTTCTCCTCTATAGTTTTATCAAAATTGATCAGAACCAGAAGGGGTTCCCGATACCACATAGACCCATGCGGTGAATGGTGGTCTTTGTTGATTGCTGTATTTCAAGACCAAATATGTAAGATTGGGTCTCTTTTGGTCACCAGTTTTTATATGTGCTATGGGGATTGTTCTTTTCTATTTTTTGACAGGACACACAAGTGGGTTCCTTCGATACTCGAAAGACATCAAGGTAACGAAAAAAATCCTTTAATCGGTTGTTCAAATTATGTTTTAATCACATCCCTTGCTGTTAATTTCGTTCTTATTATGCGAGTAACATGCTATTTTTTTGGTCTATTTAATATTTCATACTCATTCAAGACTTTGATGTGACTAGATTTTTATGCTATTACAGTTAGGCTTAGATGGTGGATGTGAAGATCATGTAACTTCTCACTTTTTATGCACTAACTAGGGTATATTTAGTTTTTACACTTATAAATGATTGATTCCATTCTGCAAGTGCAAAATGAAAGTGCAATTGCGAGCTATGCGGGCTATATATTGGACGCAGATGCGTGTAAAATAATGTATATTTTTTGGATTGATAATTTGTTGAGATGTTGGATGAATTTATGTATTGTTGGCAGAAGCTTTAAGCCATTCTATGCCATGATTGACTCTATGTTACTATTTATGCATTGTAACTTGATCCTTATCATAGATTAAGCTTGGATTGACCGTAGTGCCGTAGGCACAGACAATGCTATTGACTTTCCAACATAATTTGATTTCATGTTTATCTGCATACCCTTGCTTCAACATGTCATAAAGAATCTAGGTGAAATCCATTTTCTTCTCAAACTAATGCCCTTAAAGAAATCAAATTGCACCTGTTCAATCACCCTCCGTTTGAAAAGAAACCAACGTAGGCCCTTGAGGGATTCACTTTAGTGATTATGGCGGTAGAGAAATCAACTTAAGCCCTTTGAGTTCTATTTGAAACTATTTCAAGAGAACCAATGTTAGTACCATACCAGGTGGACTTAACAAATGATGATTGTGCTATTAAATTTCTTTATTGCCCGGCGTCAACCTTCGTTCATGCAATCTGATAAGTTCTTACAAAGTTCTGATTTTGTTTTTGTTTCTTATTCTTCAGGTGTGATTGATTTTCAAGGCCATAAGAGCCTCGATGGAATTGTTGGGTCCTAAGTCCAAATTATTGGTTTAGGTTGAAGGGGTAAGCTTATGCACAAAGCTCTCTCCCCAAAAATCACCCTCATTCGTGAGCAAAGCTCTCCCCAAATGCTCTCACCTTAGAGCATCTCCAGCCTTGACCCATTTTAAGACTCAAATTTAAAAATGGGGCAAAAATTACAAAAATCTCTCTCCAATCTTTGACCCAAACCCTTCCCCATTTTGGGTTTTACCCATTTTTTTGCTCAAATCTGAGACAACTTTTGCCTTGACCCATTTCTCCAACGGCTAGTTAGAGAGAGAGGGAAAGAGGGAGATGCGTAAAATTTGGGTTTGATGGTTGGAGATGTGTCTACCCAAAATAGATTTTTACCCAAAATTTGACTCAAATTTAAGAAAAAATATGGGTGAAGGCTGGAGATGCTCTTATGTATTCAGCAATCAAAGTTCACTCGCCAATGGGTTAGGGGCCTTTGTTAAGGACTGGATTTCATTCACTCTGATACTATCATGGTCAACAATATGTCATCTTTGGTTTTTTGAATGTTCTTAGGTGGTTGTGCATGTTCTTAATGGCGCACTTCAGATGAAGTACATATGTATTGATACAAAGACTTTTTGGAACGTGATAAAAGAGAAAATTTCAAAATAGATGAAAGGTGACGGGGACAAGGATTCTTTTGAAAAACCCAACCAATTGGATTATATTTTCAAGTGTTAGTGTGGTTTGGATCATCGTTGGTAGTGCCGTGGGCACGAGCAATGCTCTTTGGACTATATTTTCAAGTGTTAGTGTGGTTTGGATCATCGTTGATAATGCTGTAGGCACGGGCAATACTCTATGTGACACCCAAGGTGTTTCATTATGCTAATCATGCTTGTTTAAATATAAGTTAATCATAGATATTAAATTACGTGGTTTTAAGTGCTTACGTGTCATTTATTTGCTATGAGACACAAACGAATTATGTTTAAATTATATGTCATATACATGATTTATGTGTTATGAGTTAAGTTTCCTAAGAAAAAAAAAATAGAGATTCATAAAACAAGGTTATGGGTCAATGTGAAAATATTATTGGGTCCTTATTTGAAGAGAGTGTTATGTGAGGGTTCAATTGGTAATTAAACCACCATTTTTCTAGACAATTTCTGACGTTGGAGGAGGAAAATAATATCAACTCCCACCCCCTCATTCTTCCAATGTCTTCTTCTTCTCTCAATCCTCTCAAGAAAAAAATCAAGAAGTTCCCCCATCTTCTACTTCTAGGGTTTTGATTCTAGGGTTCAATCAAGTTCTTGGAGCAAGATTCAATCTCAAATTCATCTCTCACACAAGTATTTGAAACTCTCTCAATCCATGGTTTAAACCTAAAAGAGGTAAATTTTCTTGTAGTTAGTTTGAAAAGAAATCTGTCCAGAAATTACTGAAATCTGTGCCTTAAGCCACGAATTTTTAGACCTAGTAAATCATCTTCAAAAATTACAAAATTTTTATGGGATGTTCCTCTATGAGTATAAAATGTTGTGTAAAAATTTGGGATTAATATTCCGTAAAACGAAGTCTACAAAAATCTCGCACTAGACTGCACTCTGTTTTTCTGCTACTGCTGAATCTCTGTTTTAGCCTTCGATTTTTGGTGTATTTGACCTAGTTTCTCATCACGTTATTTTCTGAAATTTTTATGTGAGGTACCCATATGTGTCTAGTGTATTGTGTCCAAAAATTAGAGTAAAACTCAAAGAGAATAATTTTAAACAATTCGTTTACTAAGCTGCGTTCTGTTTTTGACTGTGCTGAATTTTACAGTTTTGTTCCTTGTTCTTCTAATTTGTAAAGGAAGTTATTGGCCACGTAAATTCTCAAGAAAATTTGACACCATGTGCATATAAGTTCCCTTTTATGCATTAAAATTTTTGAGACCTAGTTCATTGTGGTTTATCCTCAAGAATTATTGGAGCGGATCATGGTTAATTAGTCATTTTTTTAGGAAATCATGCATGTGCATCATCTTACGAGTTCTTTGTGTAAATGACGTGTGTTCATATACAATATGTAGGATTCGGTGAACAAGAGAAGTATATAAGGGACACAAGTTGATGTTTACTTGAAGTGCTAAGGAATGTGAGTAACCTCATACTTTGAAATGGGAAATTTTACGAACTTCTTTTTCTATGAAGTGTGGTTGGTTTTCCAATGCTATGAAGTAATATGTCTACGTGATTTGAGCGTTATGTTATAATGTGGAATGATTTTCAATGTGCTTTCTAAGATGTTACAAGTCCATGTATGTTATAAGTTTTAGTCTATGAAGTGTGTAAGCCATGCCTTTGCTTTATACCGTATATGCCCGCTAGTGGGTTCCATAATAGCTAGCATTATGTGCCCTTCTGGAGGGTTCTATAATATCCAGTATGTGCCTTCCTGGAGGGTTCCATAATATCCAGGTATGTGCCCTTGCCGATGGGTACCAGTAATCGGCCGGGATCCCGATATGTGTCAAGTATGTATATGTGTGTGATAAACTTGGTGGTATTGGCTATGTAATTTGTGTTCGAGTACTTTATGCTTTCATGTAAAATATCTTTTGGATTTCTTTTAAATGTTCGTAACTAGTGTGCTGTATGTTTGCTGAATAATCAAAACCCAAATTAGAGCATGAGCTTTACTCACTGAGCTTTCAGCTGACGGTTTAATTACCAATTTCAGGTGATGAAGTATGATAGCTTATAGGTGCAATGTTTTGTACAAGTTTGGGCTTCATGGAATCGTTTTGCATATAGAAAGGAAATAGAAAGAAGACTTGTATTTTGGCCATGTTTGGTACTTGTTCCCTTATGATCAAGGATGTATATATTTTTGCAAAGTGTGTACGTAAGTTATGTATTTTAGGAAAAGGTTATGGATGTCCATACTAATGTAATTATGGTGTCTTAAAATTTATCAATGTATAGAATGCTCTAGACCAAATGGGTTGTGCTTATTTTGCCAAAACTTGTTTATGGTTACTTTTACTAATAGACCCCATAAATTTAAGTGAAGTTTTTTTTTAATCACTTCCGCAAATGTTTAGTTACTTTACTTTGAGCGCTTTCTTGAACCCCTTTGGTTACGTTTGAAAGCCTTGTTGGCCGGTCACGTGCCGTAATTCCTTATTAAGGGGTCTAAGGATAGCGGGACGTGACACTCTAGTAGTAATATATTTAAGGATAGTTGTACCGCTTCTTCTTTTTATACTCTGTATACTCAAAGTTTGTTAAAACTTCATTTAATTTATTGCTTGTGTTATTTGCGTAGTTTCTTATACCTCCACATGCCAAAATTAGTGGGTTCTTATCACTGGATTTTTAAATGATACTGTTTGAAAAGTTGGCCCTCGCCTTGATCAAAAAAGATATAACACATATGTTTGGACATAGATGCACTCGTAGTTGTCAAAGAGCGCGGAGCTCACTTGCATGTGTTTGGGATCCACATGCACATCAATCGATTTTGAACACATTTGTGTTTCAATTTTGTTCAATCCGATCGAACAACTATGTAACGTAACACTGCCGACTACTCTGATAAACACATGCAGATGTGTTAAGTTGTTCAAAAAAGAATTGGACAGATGGTCTAAATTCGTAAAAATCTTCGTTATAGCTTGTAATTGTAGATCTGTAGACTTGGAAATTTATCACAAGTAAAAACCATTGACGTAACAGCAGATATCATACTTAGGCTTGATATATTAGGCATATATGCATGTGATCAGTGATTTTATTTTCCATTCCTTACTGAGTTATTGGTCAATCTCTGTTCTTGTTGTACTTATCAAGTTCGGCTAAATAAGTCAACTGACTTGTTTTTTTGTCCTTATTCATTTTTTTTTTGTATTTGTTAGTTTTTCTTCAATTTTTGGGGATTATTGCATCGTCATGACAAGAGAAATCTAAAAAATAAAAAATTATGATCGAAATCTAATTTTTTTGAATAAAGATAAAAATAAGCCAATTTTTTCGTCTTTATTTCAAAAAAATTGGATTTCGATCATAAGTTTTAATTTCTTAGATTCCTCTCGTCATGACGATGCAATAATTTTCTAAAAATTGACAAAAAACTAATAAATACGAAAAAAATTTGAATAAAAATAAAAAAATAAGTCAGTTGGCTTATTTTTGAACGGGGCCTTAGGCTTGATATATTAGGCATATATGCATGTAAAAATCAATCCTTTCTCTTATTACAGCGGCCGGGTTTGAAAAAGGAAGAGAAAAGTGAGATCGAGAATACAAACTAGTCAGAGTTGGTGCGCGCGGGACAGTGGAAGCATAATTCGTTTTAAAAACACACCCACTACGGCCATCAGCTTAATTTCTTCTTCCAAAAAACTACTGTACTCCAGTAGGAAAAGAGAAGGCCAGAAGAACAAAAGCTGTCTCCGTCCCCCGCGCGTACGCCATGGTTGATCAAATCAATGTATGGGATTTGATTCTTAACCTTAAGGCTCCGTTCAGTTATCAGGAAAGTACAGGAAATGATGGGAAAATCAATTTTTCCATAACTTTTGTAGTGTTTAGTTGCCAGGAAAGTAGTGGGAAATATTTTCTTAAGTTTTCCTGCAAGATTTACTTTCTTGCAAAAGTGATCCGGCCAAAAGCATAGGATTTTGCGGGAAAGTTTTCTCCCTTGTGGGGCCAAAATAATTGGTGGGTAAGAAAAAAAGCAAATGACGCCAATACCAAAAAAATACGAATTAGATTTTTAGAAAGACAATTTGAGATTTACGTGAGTAATAACAATTTCGACTACTGTGGTGCTTTATGAGATAATTGTTGTGGAAAAAATTAGTAATTGATTTTTTTTTGAAAGTATTTATTTATCTTGTCATTAGTCTTCAATTTTGTTTTGTAATTACTAATCATCAGTTTATCAACGAGTTTTTTATCGGCAACTAATCAAGCATAGTTGTTTAAGCTTCATATTAAGACTTTGCATTAGATAAAATATATTTTCCGATACGTGTTAGCTCTTAAAGTTATTTTTAGCCATGAAAAATAAAGAAATTTCTCATAAGTGTCTTTTCCTGACAAATAAACCACTAAACTTGAGTTTTCCTGTAAAAAAATTTTGTCAAATGAACACTCACAGGAAAATAAATTTCTTTTTCCTTTACTTTACTTTACTTGACTTTTCCTGAGAATAACTTTCCCGTACAACATTTCTGACAACTGAACGGAGCCTAAAAGAACAAGTCCGCCAGATTATTATTATTATTATTTTATAATTCAAGCAATTCATTTCAAAATACCTGAAGGTAAAGCCCTAAACTTACAAAGATTTCACCAGAAAATACAAGAATGAACCAAAATGACCATAACCTATGCACAAGATGAAATCAACTACAAACCAGTAACAAAGAAAACAAAAATAAAATTGACTTATTCACCCACCAATCACACCCACCGAATTTAGGGAGTCTAGACTGGTACAGTCACCGGACTCAATTAAAGTTGAATGTTTACTAGCAATGACTCAATTAAAGTCATCCGCCATGAGCTGAATCTAGCAGAGTTAATTGAACCTGCGAGAGTTTCAAATCTCAAACCGTGAAAAAAGAAGTTAAACTTCCCAATCACATGCCTTGAACGCTTGCCGACCCCTTGGCTGACTCACAAAAGCGAGAAATTTTTGGGTGTCAATCGGGTTCCACGTGATAGTATCTATCAAAGATTTCAACCATCCAAACGTGTTTTGAACAGCCTAGATGTATTCCCTCTCTCTCCTCTTTTTTTTTTAAGAATTTAGACCGTCAAAAATACGTTTGAACGGCTGAAATTATTGACAAATTCCTAACATGTGGAACCCGTTCGGCACCCAAAAACTTCTCCGCAAAAGCACGTGCAACTGTCAGAGCGTCAACAACTAGCCCGATCAAATTAAACAACTCCATCGACTTTCACTAGTCCACCCCACGATGAATGAATAAAACATAACCTTAAAATTCAATTCTGAAAACACACAACTCCTACTTTTATATATACTAGTAGTTTATAGTTATAATCTAATCAGTTAAAAAATAAATTATATTTTTTAATTCGTAATAAATTTCATACGGAATATAAATTTTGTTTGATAAATCTCGATTAGTTTTATAATACAATATTTTTAAAATTATATAAAAATATTATAAATTAAAAAATATAATCGAGTGAAAAATTATACAAACTCCAAAAAAGAAACTATTAAATCCGAACGAAGAAGTATAAGTTAAAGTACCCCAAGTCACCCACCCCACAGCACAACAGATAACGATTCAGAGACTATCTTTTCTTTCTTCCTCTTCACCTTCGATCTCTGAACAAATGCCGACATGCCACGTGGTAGCCATGCCTTCCCCAGGTAGGGGCCACATCAACCCCATGATGAACCTCTGCAAGTTGCTCTCTTCCCGGCGTAACGACGACATACTCGTTACGTTTGTCGTCACGGAGGAGTGGCTCGGCCTAATCGGCTCCGAAACCAAGCCAGATTGCATCCGCTTCGTCACCATCCCCAACGTCCTGCCGTCGGAGCTGGTCCGAGCCAACTACATGGTCAGCTTCATGGAAGCCGTCCTGACTAAAATCGAGGAGCCGTTCGAGGGGATACTCGACCGGCTGGAGGCGCCGGTGGATGTTATTGTGGCTGATACTTTCTTGCCTTGGGCCGTTGATGTCGGGAGGAGAAGGAATATTCCGGTGGCTTCGTTCTGGCCGATGCCGGTGACTGTGTTTTCGATGTTTTACCATTTTGATCTTATCGCTCAAAACCCGCACTTCCCTGCTGAGTTTCCCGGTAAGCATACTGGTTAGATCACACTTTTCGTTTTTCCCTCTCTTTTGCCACAAAATTACCTTTACAAATTACGAAAACACTTGTGGCCTGTTTTTTTCATAAATTTGTTCCAAATTATATACTTAAAACGATATTCAATCAACATATATTTTGGTGTAATGTTTCTTACGAATGTTTTCGACGAGATCTGTAAGTTAATTAAACGGTTCTGATTATCAAAATGAACCCGAAAAGTGCCCAGAAAATGATCCGAATGAACAGCCAAGTCCAAAGAGGATCTTCCCCCTCGGAAGAAGTTCAAAGTAGTCAAATCAATAAGGATGCAACCGAGGCTTCAGTTCTTTAGACGGCTATAGAAAGAATCATGATCCTTTTGCGGTTCATCATATGCAAAATATGATCCATTATGGTCTTACTTGTTGAACTGATGTGTTCTTAATTTTGATTGGACGTTTTAAACTTTACACACAGTATATTTCTTGCAAGAAAATTAGACAGCAAGACTCCAACTATACATGCCTTTTGTGCCAAATATAATTTGATCAAGTATACGGATACGATCGTTTTTTCTAAGGACCACCGCATTTTATGGACTTGGCTGCTGGCCATTGGATCGTGTTTTGAATCGTCCAGATTCGCGGATGGTTTATGATTGGTCATAAATGGTCTAAGAATCCGGACGATTCAAAACACAATCCAACGGGCAGCAGTCTAGTACGCATTTTAAGCTAAAAAGCGGGGATCCTTAGGGGAAATGCTCTGTTTACGGATATTCGGTCAATTTTTTTTTTCTTTCCATAGTGTAAAATAGGCATATCGAGACCTACAAAATTGAGGATTCAAAATCGTCAAATAGACCCAGCGTGGATTCCATTTTATGTGCCCACATAGAGGATCTGTTCTCATGGGGCTATGTGCCATTTGATCACAACCAAAACAAGAAAAACCAACAATGCACATATGAAATTGCCACAAACGAACTCTTTTATATATTAAATTTTAGGAAAATGATGCGATTCATTGAATTCTTTATCAAGTAATTTTTTGTCTTAAAAATCACATTGATGAATAATATTGGTTAATGCGTCTTTCTTGCCTGTGCTTGCACAACAGAAAGAGCAGAAGTGACGGTGGACAACATCCCAGGCCTATCTCCATTCCGTTTATCCGACCTTCCTAGCATCTTTCACACTCTGAACCAACAACTCTTGCAAAGACTCTTTGACGTGATCTCCAAAGTACCCCAAGCACAATATCTCTTGTTCAACTCCGTTTTTGAGCTCGAGCCTTCAGTCATCGACGCTTTGCAAGCCACATTCCTGTTCCCCGTCTACTCTCTTGGCCCCCTCATACCTTACTTCAATCTGCATTACCATAATTCCTCTTGCCCCACCGCCCCAAACGGTGTTGACTACCTCGAATGGCTAGACTCTCAGCCTCAGAGTTCCGTTTTGTACGTTTCGCAGGGAAGTTTCCTTTCTGTATCAAGTGCCCAGATGGATGAAATTATAGCCGGCTTGCACAGCAGCGGTGTGAAGTACTTGTTGGTGGCGCGTGACAAGGCGTCGAGTGTGAAAGAGTCCTTTTGTGGTGGTTTGGGAATGGTGGTGCCTTGGTGTGACCAATTGAAGGTGCTATGCCATCCGTCGGTTGGAGGATTTTTTACTCACTGCGGGTGGAATTCGATTGTGGAAAGTTTTTTCGCGGGGTTACCGTTACTTGCTTTTCCTATTGGAATGGATCAAGTCCCAATAAGTAAATTGGTTGCGGAAGATTGGAAGATCGGGTGGAAGGCAAAGAGCGCGAATGGTGATTTGGTGAGGAGGGAGGAAATCGCTGAGCTTGTGCGGAGGTTTATGGATTCAGAAAATGTTGGGAGGAAAGAACTGGTGGAAAGAGCAAGAGAAATCCGAGAGACGTGTCGACGAGCTATTGGAAAAGGAGGATCATCTGAGAAGAACTTCGAAGCTTTCATGAAAGATATCTCCAAATGAATAGACAATGTATTAGTAACAATTATTTTGTCGAAGGAGAAGAATTAATTAGGTTTATGTCATAGACGTTAACTCCCCGTTCTGCTAAGAAAAATAATTACTTGTTTTTGTATTTTTTTGAAATAAAGGTAATGTATTATGAAAAAATAACCTATCTCGTAAAGCGAAAAATAAGCACTTAAAAAATAAAAAAAACTTGGCGAAACGGGGGCTCATTCTATTTCATTATGATCCTACATGTAAGGGTGACCTTGAATGTTGATTTTGCGATTATCTTACAGTCTTGGGAACTTTTTAATCATTGTAATAGATGTCATTGCCTAAAGCAGTGTGCAATATCCAAAAATACAACCAAAAAAAGTTGAGATTTTTTAAAGTGGAAAACCCAAGAACTGGAAATATTTTTTTCCTAAACAGCTCAATGAAGACAACAGATTGGCGTTGGTTGAAGATATCTAAACTACCAAAAATTACCATCTCATGCTGCAATGCCTCAACGAAAATATTACCAACAAAAATAGAAGTTCAAAAAACAAATGTCTTTAGAAGTGTCTGTTGTGTGTGAATTCCAGCACGTTCCCTAATGAAACAAACAGAGCCTTAGCAAAAATAAAAAGATAACCATGATACAATCATTTGTGAAAGGTTACACGTATCGGAGAAGAGTAAATATTTCTATAATTCACAAGCTAATTTTGGATAATGATCACAAGAAATAGTTTCGGAGGTTCATTTGGGAAATAGGAAAAATAGCATTCTCCCTGAGGGATTACAAGTCATTTTGAGTAAATATTTCTGTAATTCACAAGCTAATTTTGTCATAAGCAACTATATTCTGGGGTTCACAATCGGAACTAAAAAGGCGAACTTGCAAAGCCGTTGTTGAACTTGCAAAGCCGTTGCTGTGTGAGTCAAGAAATAGTTTCTTGATTTTTTAGATGGGGCAACAATTTTTGGGGATCAAATAGAGAAATAAGGACAGAATAAAAAAAAAATGGACTCTTTTGTTCAGGACCTCAGGTCTCTCTTTTCTCTCTCTAAATTCACTTTCTCCACTCTTTCTTCAATTTCACGTCGTTTAAACGTGTATATATTCATCGATAATCGGATTCATTCGTGCCTCTCTTTGTGTGCAGCCAAGGAGAGGGAGGTCATCGGTGTTAAAGCTCTTGACTCACACAGCAAAGAACTTCCCCGGCGTTTTCTTCCACGGGAGGCCTGCAGCAGTTCTACCTCTTACCGGTCGCATATTGCCTCTTTTTGCCGGCCTGCAGTAGTTCTACATTTCCTACATTCGTCTTAACTTTTTTTTTTTTTTTGGGTAAATAATTTGTCTTAACTTCTGCCTCGATTATGAGGACTACATTTCCTAAAGAAGCTTGCATTTTTCTTTCGCATATGAAATCCCTCTTATGTGATACTCCCACCTCTACCAGTAAGATTACTTTATCGTTCGTGCGTGTGTGTATCCCATCAATGTTAGTCCAAGCAAACTAACAGGCCTTCAGGTTGGGGATATCCATTATTCCGTTGATGATTGTTGAATCTCTAGTTCACGATTCGACAATCTGATGAATTCAAAGTTTCACCAATGATCTGGTACGGTATATGGGTGCTAAAAATCCTCGTGGATGAAGAGGTGGGGGTAGGAAAATGAGGACTGGAATTAGCATAAACTTGTAATTCGAGCGATGGCACAAGTTCATGGGGGTGGGTTGTAATTAATTGATTTTTTTCGAGTAGCGATTGGTGATGGAGTAGAGGAGAGCTTTGAGCCACGTGGTGCCGGTTTTAGGGAAAGAAGCTAGGATGACATCATTGGGAAGTGGTTTAAAGTGCTCAAGGACTTGTTTGGTTCCTTTGGATAAAATTGGGGAGGAACCAAAAGCCTTGAAATTGGTAGATGACATCATTTTTGCCGGATATTGCTTTATGTAAGGATGGATCCATGTTAGGATTTTGAATCTCCATTAGGGTAAAAACAGGGTTTTATAGGAGGGAGAAAAATGGACAGCATGGGCAGAATTTTTTGGTCATGCACAAGTAAGGTGGCATTGAAATAGGAGGGAGAAAGATGGCACAAGGACACCATCACCATGGGCAGAAAAAGTTCTGCTCTGCCGCAGAATTTTTTGGTCATGAACAAATAAGGTGGCATTGAAATAGGAGGGAGAAAGATGGCATGAGGACACCATCACCATGGGCAGAAAAAAATTCTGTTATGCACAAATAAGGTGGCATTAAAAATAGACCGTTTCTAAGGTGATAGAGTTTTAGGTGCCGAGGACTAGCTGATTGCTTTTTTGTTACAAGTTTTCTATCATGGACACGAACACGAATAATTATCATGACACGTGTAAATAGACATATTATTCTTTCCAGCCCAAATTAAATAAGCGAGCCGAAAGGCTTTTGAAAGGGGTAATGACAATATTGCTCGTCAGTAACCGCTTGGAAACCACAACGCATGGTCATTTTTAAAAGACTTGGCCAAAAAGTGGACGATGTATGGTGTCTAGATACACCTATATATTGGGCGCCCAATAGCAAAGAGGAAGAGATGTGAAAATAAATGAAAGAGGAAGAGATGTGAAAATATAAACGTAGAGTTGCATGGGAATCAAACCATACACTCCCAGTAGCATGACAGCATTACATGATCATTAAATCAAGTACCTAGTTTGTGTTTTTATTTAGAAATATTCTAATAGTAATATATAATATATATAAGTTATATTACAATGGTACCTCAATTTTGGATCAAAATTTAGGGGCTGAAGGCAATTGTTTCTCTCACGTCCCCTATGAGTCGGCCGTGCCCCCAGGTTCGAGATAAAGCCTATAAACACAATCAACGTGAGGACAAATTATTATATGTCTCTAGACTCTTGCGGTGCTTCAAATTCTCTCTACCACATATTTTTGTGGTTTCTATTACCAATTGTATGAAACCTACATAAATGTGTGGTAAAAAGAATTTGGAGCACTGTCATGTAATGCCCCCGATGCACTGAAAAATTGCTCCAACGTGAGACTACAAATCCTACTAGGAAAAGTACGTTATCGGCCTTGTTCCCCTTGATTTTTTTTAAAAGTTATTGTTTTGTCCTTATTTATACAAATTTTGCGCTTTTACGTCAAATTCTTTGAAATTATTGATTCGTCTTAACGAAACGAATCAGAAAAGTCAAAGAAAAAATAGTATCCAAGATTTTTTTTTCTTAAAAATTGTCATTTTTAAAAATATTTGGATATTTTTTATGTTTTGAATTCAACGCAAAACTAACCAAGACGAATTTCTTTTGGACAAGTACAAAACTGTAACTTAGAAAAAGTTGAGGGAAACAAGGCGCGTGTAAAGTACTCCAAGGTACGGAAGAACCTAGGCAAAATCAAACAATCTTTCTTTTGGATAAGTACAAAACTGTAACTTAGAAAAAGTTGAGGGAAACAAGGCGCGTGTGAAGTACTCCAAGGTACGGAAGAACCTAGGCAAAATCAAACAATCTCCAAATTGACAGTTTTTTTCTGAAAATTCTGTACGTGCTTCATAGATTCTAAACCCCAGTTGTCAAAGAGGGAGTATGAATGCGGCGTGGTGGCTATGTTTGTGGCAAGTTATATCGCATTTTTTCGTTATTGCGTTGTTCGCATCTCTGTTCTGTGGTCTCGATGATGTAGCCTCACGGTCTCCCGCAGCTTGGAAAAGGATGGAGTTTCTGGCCGCAATCTTTGGTACCCATCCTCTCGTTATTGCTCGGGTGTTTCGCCGGAGTATTTATTTCGTTTCTGCTTTCCTTTGTGCTATGACTATAGATATTACGACACCATCTCCTCCCGAGATAGGAAAATTCATCTCCAAAGCTTTAGGTCAACAATACAGAACTCATGTTACGTTTTGTATTTGTGCTTGAATTCATGTGTCGGCCCGCCTAATAGCCGAAGGAAATTGGTTCCTTGTTGGTACTACTGTATCATCGTTATCTATGGCCTCCGTATTTGAATTCATGGTGGTAGCATCTAGCATGGATTCTTTGGTTTTGGCAAGGTTGGTTATGGCTCAATCTACTGTGGTTGCCGTTATTCTCCTTTTTCAAGGCTATTTCCTTCAGGCTGGCGTCTCATTCATTCCTTTCCTCCCAGCAATCTATGCCATGGTGAGTTAGTGTATATATCTTCTTGTAATCCCTTGCAGCGACTTTTGTGCTTGAAATTTGTTTACCTCTCTTAAAGGTGTATAAATCTATGTTCACCTTTTTCCCTTGCGATAGTCTTGTCCCTACTCCCTACCCAACCGGATACTCATTGATGGTTACTAAAGTTGGCGCACTTTTAGTCTTTACATCACTAGATATTTGACGCCATGAATTGTGGATTTTCATGGCCAAGTAAAACTCTAAAACTACCGCATTTTTGTATTTCACTTTTGATTCTGCTTCCTTTTTCTTTGATCTTTTCCTTTCTCCCTTGGACCGTTGTCTTTCAACTACTAAAATTTCGTTTTGACTGATTAGGGATTCCATTTCCACCAAAGATTCATTCATCTATGTGCAGATGTTGGTTTACATGCAATGTGTTAGTTTATGATGTTCCAAGTGTAGTGTCTGAGTGTCACGACAAACCAATGTTGTTTATTTAATTGCGATTCCTACCGACAGAAAGAAGTGGGATATTAGGTGTTGTTTGGCTAAGCGGTTGTTTCTTGTTTTGTAAGATCTTACTAGGTTTTGTCCGTGCCCGAAGGCAAAGCTCGAACGATCAGCAAACAATTCAGTGTCCTCCTCCTAACCTCTTAGGTCCAACCTTTCAAGGCTATTTTTAATTCCCTTCCCTTGAACACTAAATGGTATAAGGGTATTGTTTGATGATCAGCAAAATTGGCTACATATGATGTGAGCTCAGGTAGAAGCTATTATGTTGGACCTAAATTCCCTTTCAATTAGATTTAAGATCTTATATGTTGGACCAAAATTGACGATCAGCAAAGCGGTTGTTTCTTGTTTTGTAAGATCTTATAAACAGGCCAAGAAAACATTTTTGGTTTGTTGTTTTGGTTAAAAAATGTAAAATTTCCTAAAAAATTCTGGAATTTGATAAATTTAAATCATAGAAAGGACATTTACCGAAGCTAAAAACATGCAGTACAACCACAACAACAAGCATTTACAGTAATAAGTACTTTAACCCACTGAAGGGCAGTACACAATTACCCTACCTGCATTTTGCCTAACATTACCTTCTCATAACTGTTTACAAATATCACTAAATTCTATCTTGCACATAGAATGATTTGGTTTTTTACTCCGCGGTAATATGTTGTCTCCTTTTCAACTACTGGCTCAGGTGAGACTCAGTGGTCCGTCAGACAATGTAAGTAAGTTAAGCTCGGAAATTTTCAGTCTCAGACTAAATGGGGAAAAATGACTGATGCTGTGGCATATGAGAGTTTAGTAATGGGATACTAAATCTCAAGAGTATATGACTTTGTGGTGTTATAATGAGGTTTTGGTCCTTGCAGTATATGCATGATGAGGATAAAATAACACATGCTACAGCTTTTTTTGGTCGTGAGTCGTGACCTTCCTCACCCAACAAGAGTGTATGACTTTTGTTGGCATAGTCTGAAAGAGTTTTCAGATAGCTTTCTCACCCAACTGTCCCCACCTTGTCAATCATGCCTTGTCGATCACATTTGTTTTTTTCATCCTAGATCCTCTCAATCAGGTAATCCTCCACCGGTTCTTATGCATAAGGTGATAATACAGAGAATTCCTGTCCACACCACAACTCCATGAGATGCGCATGCCCTAACTGAGACCAAAGCCCCACATGATATGGAGTTTTTCTTGAGTTTTATGTATGCACACTAGTTTAAAATCATTCGTCAGGTTGGAGTGCTGTGGTGATGATATAAGCAAATAGTTGGATTATACCTCATTGATGCAAATATGTGCTCCAATTGTAAGGTAATGTTAGTAGCCTATGAATTCTATCTAAGACAATGTAGCTATCGCCAGTGTTACTTTGTATGTTAATGCTCTGTATGACCTGGTATAGTCCAAAATACATAACACTACACTGGTAATAAACTTGTTTTAATCCCATTTTTGTTTTCTTTCCTTCCAGCATAATTCGGTGAACAAACTCTATCACTACATGCCGTTAGCCTCTGTTTCTTCATTTGAGGTTGGAACGGAAAAGAGATCAAAAACTGGTGGGCAAAATCAGAGTGTTGGTAACACCACGTAAATGGCGATCAAGGTCACAAATACCGTTGACGTGTCTGCTACTGTGGCTGAAAAAGGATTAGCTTCAGTGGAAGATAAGTGTGTGGTCGATTTGAAATACATTGAGGAAGGTGAAGGATTCTGCGGCAGCAAAAGCAATGCTGGATGTGGAGACTAAATGCTCCCAATTCTGTTGTTTCATCTGCAGCTTACTTTGAAGTTGACTAATTTAAGTGTGGCTTTTGCTTTAAACCATCGGCACCTCTCATACTGCATAATGCAGGTTGTTGAGAAAGATTACAAGTGTGATCTTTGTAAAAGGTCTCTGTTGTTATGCCCGTTGTGAATAGGCTTTCCAGAAAGGAGTTCGATAATTGCTGCTTCTGGACAAGGTTTTCAGAAATTTGCATCTCGTCTGCCATATTCACCTCGGAGGTACTTTTCCTCTATCTCTGTTCCCTCTTTCTTTCATTTTACGTTTGGATTTCTGTTATTGTGTGAACATGAAAGTTAAATTGGGATATATCTTTTTGGCTGTATGTGTTGAAGTATTTCATTATTACTGGAATGCTTGTAGGATTAGCTTTGAGTAATTGTTGTTGTTCTGGAAGCCTGTGAAAAATTCACAGTTTAGGCTGACAAAAGAGAGTATCCAAGAAATTTTAAAAAAGAGAAGGGAGATCTAAAAGACAAAATTCTATACTGATCAAGGCGTAATGTAAAAGACAAGACTCTCTAAAAGTGAGACTCAGATTACTCATGAGAAGAAACAATGAGCAAGGTTCAAGGTTCAAGGTTCAAGGAAAGAGAGTCGGAATGAATAAGAGACAATGATTTTAATGTCTTCTCAATAGACAAACAAAAGTAAAACTCCTTGAGCATTACTCTTCTTTACTGTGAGCTAAGAAAAACAGGTTATTCAATACATTTCTTTGCCTCTTTATGTGATATACCAATTGCCTTTATAAACATATCAAATTTGTGGCCTTGGAGCTGCAAATGAAGTGATTCATAACTGATTTTGTTCGAAAAAGTAAGGCTAAATCTTTCTTATTGGAGGAGCAAGAGAATTGTTGAAGTGTGTTTATTGAAGCCGAGTGATTTATAGAAGCTGAGTTATTTGTATGTTCAAAATTTGGAATAACTAAGGTCTTAAATTGCTGAAATTGATTTTTGATTGTTGAATGATTAGAAGCTCAAGTATCTTCCCCAAGAGCTGCTTTTGATGTTAAGTTGCTGAAACCAACACTTTAAAGCCGGAATCATATCTTCCATGGTTGATGATGTGAACCAGAAGCAGGAAACTTTATTTTTGTTAGTTTTCTTTTTTATCCTCTTATTTTTGTTAGTTGGAAAAGATGTTTAAAACCATAAACATGTATATTTCACAGTTCATAGCATACTTTGCTCGTCTTGATATAAATAAGGCCCTTTTGGTTTGACCTAAACTGCAAATTGGGCAAACGTAACATATGTTTAAAACCGAGAAAGTTATCTTTACCTTTCACGATGTGTCTTATGGTAGGAGTAGAGCAAATTGTCCTTTCAAGGTCCATTTTAACAGCTACATTATTCTTGATGTTTTATCTTGATTTCTGCTTTATCCGCATCACAGAAGGTAATGTGTTCCTTTCTATACCATGGCAGGTTATAATATGTCTGCAGGCCAACTAGATCAAACGGAGGATGCTGTCTCATAATTCATGGGATCTTTCATCCACCAAAGACCCTAAACAATATAGATCGGTTCCACATTGATCCAATCTATTTAGGTGTCTTGCCTGCTTTTTCTTTGTTTATTGACTTTTTAGCGGCAGGATTGCTGCTAGCCTACATCTGTTCTTCAATAGAGTTGTTTTGCAAAAAACTCACGCTTTGTGAGGACATCATTACTTCTTTTTTTTCTGAAGAGGAAAACATCATTATTTAGTTCATAGAAAATGCTACATCTGTGCGTAACCAAGGGAATTGACTTCTATTTCTAATTTTTTAAGAGGCTTCTTATGATAAACGAATTTGATTTATGTCCCCTTAAAGTTTCATTTTGAGATGTGAACCAGGAGATTAAAATTTAACGTAAACACCTCGCCCCAACCTCCAATGAATTGATTGATCTCAGGTTCCTTGATGTCATCTTCTTGAAATCACCGAGGAAGCCCCAATACTCTTGAACTGTACCCAAATAAACTAGAGATCAGGATGTTCATCAGTCATTAACCCCTTCTGTTGTCTTCGACAAGAACTTTTCCTCATAATTCATGGTGCATTTGGTTAGATGGAAATTGGAATGGAATTAAGAAATCTAAGATTTCGCCGCAGCGAGCAAAACCCTGGTGCGGTTGGTTAGATGGAAATTGGATTGGAACTAAGAAGTGGAATAATGATTATCATTCCAATGTTTGAAATTTAAACTCATCCCGATCTTGATGTTCTTGCTACAGGTGAAGTACAACTGAATCAAGGTTCCCAGGATAAGTAGTCCACAAACCTAATCCTCCCCTACTATCTTTCAAACTGCTATTCTTGCCCTTAAACTCATCCAAGGATTTCACCCATTCTCAACTTTGGAAGAATGCTTGCGAGTGTGTGGGTGGGTGGGTGCAACACAAAGAGCGAGTTGTACTCGCGGTTTGGGAACATAAATAATTTAAACAGACCCCCTAATTAATTGGTAAACAACATAGCCAAAGCTTAACTGGTCTCTCGGTGTAAAGCGGTTGACCTCGTTGAACCATGAGCAGCTAAACAAGTTATTCAGTGCCGCGTATGCTCGCATATAATGATGGCTCCCTCTTGAACATCTGCATTTCACAAAAATCCGTCAATACAGCAAGAAATAAGCAGGATATGTGTGATAGGCTGGACGATTAATCAATGACGAAAATGGGAGAGATAGTGCAGGAAGCAGGACTCCGTGATCCAACAATCTATTACTTCTAGGCCATTTGTGGTGGGCTGGATTGCTGATCAATGAGTGGACACAGGCAGACATTGTGAAATCACTAACAAGTTGGTTTCAACGAGAACCCCAAGGGGTTGGCCTAGGGGTCCAGGCTTGGGACTTAAGGGTTTGCTCTCTACTAAGGTCTCATGATCGAAACCTCTTAGAGTCTCAGGTGTTATCAACTCCTTTGGGGCCGGTCCATATGGAGCTTTGCTCCGGTTTTCATTGGGCTCCTTGCAAGTGTGCAATGGGATTGAGCCCCAAGGATTAGTCGAGGTGTGTATAAGCTGGTCCGGACACCTGAGTTATCAAAAAAGTTGGTTTCAACAAGATGAGTGATCCTACATTCTTCAATAAAACAAGGTGAGATTCTAATTTTGAAACCGAACCACATCCGCTAACATGAAACAGAGTTACTGTGTTAGGTTCATGAGATTGAAAAGATTATCCGTCCGAGTTCTCAACATACAACTATTCTTCTTCTTTTTTTTTCCCTTTCCTGTAGCTATTTTAAGATAATGCGATAGCTAAACACTTTTTAAATGGGGATATGTCTAGTGCAAAAGAAAATCAAGGCATGTTAGGTTCGTCAAAAGAGAGATGATTTTTTGTTTTTCATAGCAAAGTCGCGTGTAGGAATTGTGCACCCATTGGTATAAATTTCTTAGCAAAGTCGAAAGTTTGTACTCATGATAAATTGGTAATAGCCTTTTATTCAACAATTATTACACAAACTCAAAATATCTAGTGCTTGAGTTTTGATAAATCTTCCAACAAACTGAGCTCGGGAACGACAGGAAAATAAAAGTATCAAGAGCTGGGAATAGGCAGGTTAGCTCTTAAAAATCTGCATCTGATTCTTTGTGATTTCTCGTTTAGAACATATCGACCTTTTCCATTGCGAAATCCTTGAGCGAGCAAAAGCTTGCGACATGAAGCATCATCTCATAAATGATGAAACGGTCAACAATATGGGCACTCTCCCGCGGAACAACTACTTGTTCCAAGGAATTCCTTTCTGGATTGTACGAGCACAAAAAGTCATCGCGCCATAACATCAATATATCCCCATTTCTCCAAACCTTTATTGGGGTAACCTGTGCATATAACAAGCATGTTAGATCAGATTCTAACCTGATGACAATCTCTTTCGTCCACGACTCTGACACTCCATACTCCTTCATTACCCAGATGACAAGATCAGAATTTGAGCTATTATCACACACACACAAACGACCTTCTAATAATCCCAAGCTTTTATAAAGGGTTCCCCTGCTAAGGCCAGGGACATAAGAGAATCCTCGAAATGATTCATTCTCAATGTCGAAAGCACATATCGAATAAGGACACTCCATATCACAAATTAGCCAGTGGATGTTTCCATTCAATGTCACACTGTACAAGCGCAAATCATATCCAAACGGGACAGTTCCAATGCTTCTCCATTTGCCAGTTCCGAGCGTGTACACCTCCCCTAGATTCTCGTAAGAACAATTCCCTAGAGCCGGATCAGAAATCGCCTTTTGGTAAATCTGTACCAGCTTGTATTGGCCAGAAATGGAGCTAAATCCAAACCCATAAACGATCATTGAGGGATACCTTGTTTTGTGCTTAGGCTCTGGAACTGTGACATATTGTCTGACCGTTGGGTTGCATATGAAAAGGCACTCGTTTGTGTAATCACAGAAACACAACAACCCGTTGGCGGACCCAACCAAGAGGATTTGGCCATCTGGGTAGCAGATTCTGAGATCGAATTTCCTGACTGGATCGTAGCGAAGATTCTGGCCGTCGGATTCATCCTGAAATTCGAGTAAGTTGAAAATGTCGGAGTCGGACTCAGGAAGGTACGAACCCTTTTGGTGAATGATAAGGGAGGTGGGTGATCTTGAGAGGTGTAAGTTAGCGAAATACGGTTCGAGGAGTAGGTTGCGCCAGGATTTGCAAACGGATTTGCAATGGATGATTGTTTTTGTGGGAAGTCTGGAGAGAATGTCGGAGATGATGAACGCGGGTAAATCATTTATGGAGCTACAAAAATCCATTTTTTCTTCAATCCACTTCGAGGACACAGGTGTTGCTTGTCTGTGCTTCTGGGTTATCAGTGGATTGGAATTCATGTGATTTGTGAATCAATTATTTATATAACATTAAGGAAGGAGAGGATTGGTGGCCACGGCAAGTGTTTTGGAATTGGTCAAATATTCACTGCCTGATCTTTCAACTCCATTATGAAAAATGTGGGGACCAAGAAAAAATAAATAATCAAAAAACGATCTGAAACGTTGTCATCTTTTTGGAGACGACATGACATGTTCACTATTTAATTCTTTCTCTACGTAATAATTCTGGAATCTGTTTTGTTACACTTGAATGTATCGTCCCCAATTGTCTCGTACGTGGCGTTGACAGCATAATAAAATAAAAAGTTAGATCGACAATTGGGAACGATGGGCACAAGTTTAACAAAACAGATTCTAAAGCTATTCAGAAGATAGAGCAAAATAGGAACCGACAATGCCGTGTCCAGAAACTAAGATGGCGATATTTGAAAGTTCTTTTCGGGTTATTTATCTTTTCTGGATCCCTTAATCCTCGGAATCGAAAGTTCAAAGAATTTGACCGGAGACCGATTACTCAACGTCCCATTTCAGAACACTCTGCCGTGGCCACCAATCCTCCTAGCTTCCTGAATGTTATGAAGAGTCAAAGACTTGCTTCACATATTCAACTGAGAAGAAGAGCCAATGAGAAAATTCTCTAACACTACAAACGTGTGCCTGGGTATCAAACTTGAGTCTTCATCATCACGTATCACGATTACCACACCCCCTTCAACTGCAGAAAACAAACCAAGATGTTCCAAGCCAAAAATCCTAGTCTACGAGGTTTCAACCTTTAATTATTCCAGTTGTTCAGAAAATAAGATAAGCAAACATCCTTAAACCGTGCTTGGATCATGGATATGTAGGGAATTACAGAGGATAAAGAAAATGATACGACAGCAAAGCCATAAAACAAGCTTTTTCACTGCTTCTGTACCATTCCTTTTTCGCAAAATCCCTCTCTACCTATCCCGGACTTAAACACAAACTAGCCGAAAATACTTTTGTCCATCAGTATCTCCTGGGAAATCGGTCCAAAAAATCTTCCGGAGGGGCACCCGTACGCCAGGTGTCCTCTACCCCCACAGTTGTGGCAGATCGTCAAACCCCCATGCAATCCCGGCTCATATGGCCCGGCTGCTGGCAGTTCCGACATATAATATCTCTACAACCATAACCACCGCTGCCCCTCTTCAATAGCGTTGCCTTCTGGGCATTCCCTGGCCACGTGCCCAGAAATGTTGCACAAGTTGCAAACAGGTTCATTCCGGCAATCGCGAGCAAGGTGACCAGTCTTCCTACAATTTTTGCACGCCTTGTCATTTGTACAGTCAGCAGCAATATGGCCTTGCTTGAAGCAATTGTTGCACAGCCTCAGGTCACCAGGTGGCATTGGGGGAGTGGTGCAGTCTCTGGCGCAGTGGCCCGCCTTGCCGCAAGTGTGGCAGATGCCCTCATTTCGGACAACTCCCGGCCTATGACCAGGCTCTCGGCAGTTCCAGCATAGAGATTTCATGGTGCATTTTGACGCAAGGTGCCGGGTTTATTTTTTCGAAGCGGTTATCCCAACAGAATTGATGGGATGGAAAAAAATGACGATGACTCTATAGTATTAAAACTGAGGTACTACTGGCATTTCTTTGCTCCTCTATGATTCGGTTACTTGTAACTAGGGGTGGCAAACGGGCGGGTTTGGGTCAAATTGGGTAAGTTATTAGTGGGTTGGGTCTTTAATGGGTCATTGACCCATTTAGACCCATTAACTATAAGTCTAATTACCCATACCCAACCCGACCCATTTATTTTAAAGCAAACCCGACCCGCCCATTAACCCAATTACATATATACTAAAAATTATGATCGAAAAATTAGAAAAGTAAAAAAAAATTATGATCGAAACTCATAAATTTTTTCAAAAAGACGAGAATAAGTAATTTTTTTTGTCTTATTAATTTTTTTTTGTTTTTATTCAAAAAAATTATAAGTTTCGATCAAATTTTTTTACTTTTCCGATTCCTCTCATCAAAACAAATTAATAAGTCACAAAAATATGACACAAAACAAAAAAAATGCAAAAAAAATTTGAATAAGGACAAAAAAAAAGTCAATTTTTTAATCCAAACCCTTTGCGGGACTACTATGAAAGAAATTTATTCACGGCGGAACACAATTTCACGGGTCCATTCGCGTAATTAATGGATGAGATGTGTTTTCAATTTTGACTAGCCAAAATAATTGTTACCGGTCACAACTGATTTTTAATTCGGACCATTCAAAATATTTTTGGACGCGTGTGATTTAGGATAAAACAATTGAATAAAAGAGAGAGAGAAGGCCATGCTCGTGGGGGTTGGGGGGCGGGGGGGACGGGGAACACAGAGAGAGAGAGAGAGAGATTGGGGGGGGGGGAGGGGGGGGGAATGGGAACAGAGAGAGAGAGAGAGAGATTGGGGGGTGCGTGGGGGGTGGGGTTGGGGACGGGGAACAGAGAGAGAGAGAGAGAGAGAGAGAGATTGGGGGGTGCGTGGGGGGTGGGGTTGGGGACGGGGAACAGAGAGAGAGAGAGAGAGAGAGATTGGGGGTGGGGGGAGGAAGGACCAGAGAGAGAGCGGGGAGGGGGAAAGAGAGGAAAAAGAGATTAATTAAGAGATGGAATTTGGTGGGTTACTTTCATTGCCCATTGGGTCATTTAAGTTGACCCAATTGATGTCCAATTATGACCCAACTAATAATGGGTTAGCTGGGTTTGAACCCATTCTTACCCAACTAATAAATGGGTTGGGTTGGGTCTATTTTCTAGTTGATGGGTCTGGGTTTGTTAATGGGTCTGGGTTCAATTTGCCACCCCTACTTGTAACCGAGACTCCCTCTGACCTAATCCCTGTCTCACCAACAATTCGGGAAAATGACGTGTTTTGATAATTAATACCCGCCAAGGACATGCTGTGAACATTTGTTAATACTGAAAATGTCTTTGACAGGTATTAATTATCAAAATATCCTTGACGGATATTAATTATCAAAACATGTCGTTGGTCGTCATTTTTCCCACCAATTCAGATGTACACTCAAGTATTTAGTGTCGAAGGGTTGTCCCATACTACTAGGAATAAACCAAATACTTGCGTACAAAAGTATGCCCCCCAATGAAGGATGCGGTGATGACCAATTTCAGGGCTCAGTTTGGTTGGATGCAAAAAAATTACTGCACAGAATAGTTTCCACATACAGATTCCAGATGAAAAAAAAACTCGATTTTCATTCCCTTTTCATTATTTTGGCAAGAGTTCAGACACACACAAACGGCCTTCTAACAATCCCAAGTTTTTATAAAAGGTTCCCCTGCTAAGACCAAGGACAGAAGAGAATCCTTGAAATGATTCATTCTCAATGTCAAAAGCACATATCGAATAAGGAGTCTCCATATCACAAATTCGCCAATGGATGTTTCCGTTCAATGTCACACTATACAAGCGCAAATCATATCCAAACGGGAGAGTCCAATGCTTCTCCATTTGCCAATTTCCAACGTGTACACCTCACCTAGATTCTTGTAAGAACAATTCCCTAGAGCCGGATCAGAAAGCTCTTTTTGGTAAATCTATACCAGGAGAATTATCATTAATGTGGAAAACTACAAATTAACACTTTTCCTTCTCCAAAATAACCAAAGCGAAATAACCGTCATCACTGCAGTCATGTGAGCTAGTCCAGTAGTCATCTCAGGCGAGCCAAACAGAGCATAGTGTGAGATGACGGCCACTAAGATGCACGTCGACGCAATGACGACATATATTCCCCGGACGGCGATGTTGTGAGCGGACATAGTGAACAAAACCGTCAACACCTCAAGTCTCAGTCCTTGCACAGCGTGCGCGTTAAGCACGAAGTGGTGGATTATATCCCCGTAGTTCACCAGAGTTCCAATCGTGATGTAATAAATGCCCATGTAGGTGATAATTCTGGTAGCCGCGTATACGAGCGAGTAATGCTCCAATTTCATTGATACATAAATCCAGCCGATGGTGTGGGGGGAGGCGCGTTGGTGGTGAGGGTGGTGGTGGTGGTGGTGGTGGTGGGGAAGAAGGTGGCGGGGTGGTGAGCGGATAAATCCACAGATTTCAACTGCATTTAAATTCTAGCTAATTACACATTCCACATGGGAACCTCGCTGCCACGCTCCCAAGTTAGGAACCTCGCTCCCATTGAGAAGGAACCCGCTCCCAACTAGGATAGAACCTCTTAGGCATATATAAATTTTAAAAGAACCACTTCTATGATCATCCGCTCCCCATTCCCAACACACCCCCCGCTTCGTGCAACTAAGATTTGAACTCAATTTTTTTTTTATTTTGGCTTGGTACAAAATGGCTAGAACTCATCCCCATTTTTACTACCCCATGGAAGACTCTACTACAAAGATATTTTTATGCAAGATAAACTTTGAGGTAATTCTAGAATTACATATGTGACTAATTCTCACAAAAAAAAAAACTCTGGATATTTCACAAGGATATTCTAGAGCTTCCAAAGCTAAATATTTTGGAGTTTCTAAAAACTAGATAATTATATTTTCTTTAATGATATCTTCTATCTTTGAGCTTTGTCAATTGAACTTGTTTGTCAATCCTCCGACTACTATTGCGAATAACATGCATCCAGTGTGACAGAGAACTCCATTTAAGCAAGTAATAATAGTCAAAAGAAGCCATGCCAATTCTGCTAAAGTAAGGTAGCAAAAGATACCAACAAGTCAACAATACCAGGATACATGAAGGTTGGATAGTCAAAAATCGCATGACAATAATTCTTACTCTGGAAAACCACAATTGTGACAGATTGCCACATTAGGACATTCTCTAGCATAATGACCAGGCCGCTTCCAGTTTTTGCACAAATCGCTCTGGCTGAAATAGATAAACAACAGTTATTCCTCTCAATCCTATGAATGGCACTGTATAACCTTTGTTCAAGGAACAAAATTCTGAAAAGCTGGTCGCCTGATTATTCAGGTGCGGCCCAGCAAAGATTTAGAAATAGCATGACAGCAGCAAAATATCAAACTTGATTTCTACCTTTGTGGCAACTAAGGAAGTGGAAACAAGTTTATTGCCAAGGACACGACACCGAATTCAGCATATTAAAGAAGTATATGAGACATAGATTAGTAAAGTTTGCGATGAATTTCTCATTGAAAATTGTACTGGGTAAATATTTTCAAGGCAAAGACCCTTATGCAAGTTGTGAGCTCATGCAAATATGCGATATTCAGACTGGAATCCACTCTAAGAAATGCAGTGCGGGCATATGAAAATAACCAATTAGTTATTGAAATCCAACATATTCACCTAATATTTTGTTTTACCAGAATCCGAAAGCAATACTAGGAGACATCAGTTTCAATGGTTCTCCGAGACATCCATTCAGAAGCCATTATTCACCACACACATACCACATCATTATCCATGTCTCTGTCTACTAGACCTCAAAGCAAACAAGTTATTTCACTTCCAGCTAGCCTTTACACAAAAATAATCAACCACACAAAAGGAACAACTAAAAATAATGCAAACCCAAACAACCTGAAACCCCAGTGGTCCCTTCTGTAAGGTGCATCACGATAGGACAGCCGTTCAGTACGGATCTTGCGACCCACTGGGCTCCTGCTGTCTGAGCTCATCCTCAACACCATCACCACTGCCACAAGCAACACAAATCTGCAAAAACACTACCACCACCACCACAGCCGATGCCTCCTCCCTGTCCACATCGCAACCATATCCAAGACCACATTCATGAGTCCAAATAAAACCCCAACTTTTCCCTTCATATAAAAAACACCAACACCTCTACATTAAAGGGGACAGTTTCATCATGCAAGCCACCTCACGTCACTTTATTATCTCTCCTCTTAGCTCATCCAGTTTCTCCACCATTTGAAGGATCTCGCTACATGCGAGATGCGTTGCAACAATGAATTGGGGCTGCTGTCATAATGTTGCCTACGTGGGGATCATATCATAATTCATGCATTGTTGTGAAAACAAGTATTGTAACATTGGAGGGGGACTTTGTCCCCCTAAATGCCCCTCCAAGTTAAAGGGAGAATTTTGTGACCCGCTAAAGCTTAATAATTTGACATCTTCTCAAAGTTTCTGGATTTTAAAAGTTTTTGATGTCATCTAAATATTTTTCCCCGTTGAGGGATTCTTTTGTGGTAGTTTTGGACTTTGTGTATACCTGTAGAAGTCTTAAAAACGTGCAATAAAAATGTTCATGGCTTTCAGTTTTCAGATGCTATGATCTAATTTATGACGCTCTTCATTGTTAAGAGTAACACGATGATTTACGCCTGATATTAGTGTTATAGATTTCCAGCTCAAGTATGTTTTCCCCTTCTCTTTATTTATGGCCAAACAAAGGAACTTTCTAAATTTTCTCCGTCTTTCCACCGGTTCCAAACGGAGCCTCAAGGGTGTGCCACCAAACTAAGCGCATCTCCAATAAAGATAGGTAACGTGTTGCTATCTAGATATTGAAAATTGTAATCTCTTTTTTCGCATTTGCTAGTGCTCTTATGGGAGCCACTCATATGTGCAGAGAGACATAGAGAGAGTGGCCACAGAGTTAGCACAACGTTAATGGATTGTTAAGTGATGCATTATGGATCATTGAACCGTAATTTTTGAGAAATGAGGATAGTGAACTTATTTTTGGATTACAGGTAAAGCTCTTGGGCCTGTGATATGGGTTGGCTCTCACATCGGGAGTTTGGATTAAGTGTGTATGTGTTTAAGAGGGTCTCAAACCCCACTCTAGTTAGCAATTGCCTAGTAGAGGTGTTAAGTAGAATTACTCTCTTACACTTCCATGTTTAAAAAAAAAAAAAACTTAGCATGTTGTAGCAAATAGGTTAAAAAGACCATTTTGCCCTTGTAGTTCCGTTTGTTCCAAATTAACCATTTTAGCCATCGTTGAAAATCGAGTTGCATGCTTGGGTTTTTGAGTAAATTATGGTTTTAGACCAGATTTGACAAGATAACACCTTTCATTGGGCTTGGGTTGGACCAAGTTTAGTGTTGTCTTGGGCCCAACTAAGCCCTCCAACGGTCCGACGAACCAATTTCTGTTACGGGCCAAAAAGTGAAAAAGGAAAAAACAAGGATCAAATTTGCTTGCTGCTATGGCAAAGTTGCTCTCAATCCAAAAAGAAGACCATTCTGATATATCTGACAAAATACAAGTACTGTTCTGTTCTGTTGGTTACTTCACACTTTACGCCCCATTCCCAGCTAGGATGGAAGTAAGAAATGATGCGTTATTCTTGAGGTTTTCATCAGAGAATCCACTGATCGATACGATACCCGCTAACTGCTAACTAAAACAGTTGGGAGGGACCAGAAAAGCAAGCAAGCAAGCAAAGCTAATTCACACCAATGAGCAAGCAACCAACCTGCATTCACGTGATCTCCTCCTTTATCACATTGCTCAAATTCGAGACTATTTTTAATTTGTCTATTTCTTGCAAATTACTAATGAACTTTCTCCTTATTTATACAGGTACGTAGTTGGCATGGAGAATAGGGAAAAATAGGAACGGTAATGGAAAGCCGTAATACTGAAAATCAAATACTCCTATCACATTTAGCGGGGAAGGGCCGTCTCAAACATACGCGTATGTTCAACTTGTGAAGAAAGAAAAAACAGTAAAAATAGTTGTTTTGTCGTTTTACACATATAGGTATGAAAGGAAAGTGATATGCTGAGCATCTTTAAGTGAGCTCTCTAAAGGGTGTATTTGTGTAAGTAAATATGATCTTTGTGCGGTTAATTGAAGGGGAGTTAAAAAAATCACTTTCAATGGCATTACTACAGTTTTTCTAAGTGAACAAATCGGATGGCTTTGTTGCCACAAGCTTTCCCAGTGCAGGCACATCTCTAGTAATGGAGAGAGAGAGAGAGAGAGCAGTACGTGATGGGATGTCATCATCATCATTTTGCGTATCTACAAATATATATATATATATATATATATGAAAATACGTACATATGTGTATTTCTTATACTTTATTTGGTACTATAACATATTTCTCAATTACATCGATCACTAAAATACTCATTCACTCTAAATTAAAACATTCGCAACATAGAAAATTGAGAGCCACTTTATATATTTTCTGTGATACAATCAACATTAACACAAAAATAACTAGCACGTTACAGATACCTTAAGAACCATTATGATTTTCTGAATAAGTCGCCAACTATAGAGAGCCGAAACCTAGGTAAGAAATTCAGGCTTCCCAATAAGTATTTTCATGGAGAGATTTTTCAGTGCCGAACGGGTGTGTCCCAAGTGGTATTTGTTCGGCGCATTTGAGCCGTTCGATATATTTTAAGACTGCTCGGATTGAAATTTTCTATCTCCTCTCATCTCCATATTTTTTTTTTCTTTTTTCTCTTCAAATCTAAACCGTTTAAAAACGAAATGAATGACTTGAATACACGAGCAAACACATTGTGATATCTGCTAGATACTGAAATTTTTTCCATAAAGGTCAAACATTACGACACTGACACACTGCAAAAAGATTCCACAAGTGGCTACTACTTCAAGCATAGGAGTTTACTTGTACTATATGCCTTCGATGAAAAGACAAGAATACCGGCCTTTCCCTCCTTTTCATCTGGGCCGGAAACCAATATGCCTTTGAGCCTATCAGAGCATCTCTAATCCACCTCTATTTCTTCAAAATAAATAATAAATATGACATATTGAGGGGAGATTTCATAATTTATTCTCTTTTTTCTTTACTTTTTGTATTTTTTGGTAGAATTTTTGAGGGACCCACCGTCTTTTTTAGAGTTTAGTCCTCTAAAAGTAAATTTGGTCCTCTAAAAATGGAGAACCAAAAGTAAATTTGGAATACAAAATTCCTCCAAACTCTAAAAAGGACGATGGGTCCCTCAAAAATTCTTCCAAAAAGTACAAAAAGTGAAAAAAAAAAGAATAAATTACAAAATCTCCCCTCAATGTGTTACATCCATCCTCTATTTGAGGAAATGGAGATGGATTGGAGATGCTCTCAAAACCAACCTCATTAAAACTATTTCCGCCAAGTGATACTATAAATTATTTTAGACTTATATATTTAGGAGGGATCCATACATTTGATTGTGAATCCCGAGAAAATGAGTAGTAATTGTATATATAGTGATCCAGAGTACTAAATATTTTCACTCAAAAGTATTAGTGTAGTACTTGAAAAGAAAACATGAAAGGGTTCATGAAATTGAAATGAACAATTATGTGAATCTGAGTTCATTCCAATTTTATGAAGTCTTTCGGGCTTGTTCGTTTGGAATACTCAAAACTCTTGCACACACAGTTTTCAATAAATTTTTTTCTATTTATCTCTCTACTCAATACACTTTAAAATCTCTCTTAAAACTCAAACCGAACATACACGAAATACTGTACTCATATTCTCTTTTCTTTTTTTTGCTAATATTATAAATATCAACAAGGGTTAGAGAAAGGTGTTAATATATTAGTTAATAAGGGATTCGGAGAATGTCCATACCCGTACACCCCAAATTCATCTCCCCTGGAACCCAAAACTCTGCCTCCACTGTGGAGTGAGGAGGGTGAACTCATGTTCTCTTTTCAATTTCTGTACTCTATCCCTCAATTTCACCTACAGCAGTTACAAGCACAAATTTGGACCCCACCACCGAAAAAAAGCCAAACGACTCCATGAATACTTGAACAGGGTAATGGAGTCGTCACATTTGCATTTGCATGTGAATTTTAACAGACACTCTCTCAGTCGTGTCGGCTCCCATCCCCATCCCCCTCCCCTTCCCAAAATCCCTCTCTCACTCCTTCCTCTCTCTCTCTCTCTCTCCCTCCTCCCGTGATACCTCAAGTGCGGCAAATGCAACCAAAAGCCCCACCACGTCCGTGAAACCTCTGTGCTCATATAAAACCAAACCGAAACCTCACTATCGTCGCAAACAAATCCAAACCATGATGGCTCTTCTTCACCTTATCATCAAGTCCGTACTCGTCCTAATTCTTCTGAAACTTCCTCTGCACCATTCAAGTTACCTAGAGTACTCAGAAGCATTAGCGAAATCCATTCAGTTTTTCGAGGGCCAGAGGTCCGGGTTCTTACCGAATGACCAGAGGACGAACTGGCGGGCGAATTCGGGCCTCGGCGACGGGTCGGAGGTGAACTTGGACTTGACGGGCGGGTACTACGACGCCGGCGACAACGTCAAGTTCGGGTTTCCGATGGCGTTCACGACGACAATGCTGGCGTGGAGTGTGATCGAGTTCGGTGATTCAATGCCGGCCGGGGAGATGAGGAACGCGCTGGTGGCGGTTCGGTGGGCCACGGATTATCTTCTCAAGACGGTTTCTCAGCTTCCCGACCGGATTTTTGTGCAGGTAACGGTATATTTAATTTGGAAGTGTTTTTTTCCCCTTCTCATTGGGGAGATTTAATACATTAATTACTTGGTAACTATCAATAACTAGGTAATTAATGGTAATTTGTCAACAACACTTGTACTATTAATATGTAAGTTTTCACCAATGAGTTCATGACAACATGATCATCAAAGTGGTCACTATAGCATTGTTGATTTGCGAATTATTTAGTCTGTAAATGATTTGTAGTTCTGATTAGAGAATTTCTTTTGTGCCATGCAACGTTACGATAATATTGTTTGTAATTTGTCGAAAATAGGACTAGGTGCTTATTGGCTAGCTAGAATAATCCCAAGAGGTTGGTCGTTACTCGGGCTCAGGATTTGCTCGTCGTTAGGTTTGAGATTCGAAACCTCTCTGTCAACTCTCTTGCATTGGTCTAACAAACGATGTAATTGATACCTCAGAAATTAAATTGGTTCAGAAGCTCTGTATTACAAACAAACAAAAAAGTACGAATTGCTTATTGGTTAAAAGTTATTGGTGGTTACAAATTATTGAGGTAGGGATGAGGGCAACCTGGGATGTGGATTACCCGAACGAACCCGTGAGTGAGTGAGTGAGAAGTGGAGTGTGGTTCTGTGGTGTGGAGTCGTTTGAGTCCACCGGTTTTGCTACTTAATTTGACGCTTTTGGATTTTTGGTCCCGCGAGTTATCTGCAGATTTTTTAATTTTTTTTTTATCATGTTATCTGCAGATTCCTCACATATCTTGTTGGAAAAGTCCTTGCTGGTGCTTACGCACCTCAAAAGTGAGTGCAACCCAATTTCGTACGTAATGATATTGAGAGTTCATTAATTTGTCTATGTCCGACTACCCAAACGAATCCGTCAAACAAATACTCAAACTTTCCGACTCCGTCCGTCAACATGTCAAATGCATTGATCTTAGTACTTACTTTGTTAATGTGCGTGTAATCTGATTTGAATACTTGAGTTATTAACAAAGAAAGATATTTCATTGTTCTCAAACGTGGTAATCCACAATGTTGAATAAATACTAACCAATGAAGCATCAAGTCCATCTTGAACTTGCAAAATTTCAGATTTATTGCCCTCCCATGGGATGCGAGTGTTAAGGAAAGAAACCAACTGGCCTACTGGCTATTAGCCAGAAATCTACATTATAAATTTATAATGTGACTAAAATGTTAGTTATTGTTAGTTGGTGGAGGATTTCAAAATTAGCTGCAACGAACAGCAGGGAAGGACAAAAGGTTGACAGGACGTGCTTGTTTTGGGAGCATGCTACTCTATTATTACTCACAAGACTTCCACAGTCCACAATGGTTTTGCTCTATCAGTTCATGTGATGTGATGACATTTGCTTTATTCTTTATAGTCCCACAGTACTGCAACCTAGAAGCCCCGTGAGTGAGTCCAATTGACTGATAGGTTTGTTTCTTACACAATTATTAAGAGTTCAATTCTTGAGATCAGACCATAAAAAAATAATTTTTTATGAATTTTCTAGTTTTAACGTTGATGATTTGTCTTTGACTAATCCAGGGAAGGAATCAATCTAGATCTGCGCAAGGTGACTTGGACACTCGTAACCGTAAAAAATAAAAACAAAAAACAGCACATCTATAGCTAGTACAACCCTACATGACCACTTTATTGGCCCGTGGTCCTTCGTCAACATTAGTAGTACGTCCCGTGGTCCTTCATCAACATGTTCCTGCCACAAATTTCATTTATCATTTGACTCAATAATCACAAACTATTTTGAGCACCAACTCTCTTTAAAAATGTTAATCTATGGGCAGATAATTTGGGAACTGGTTGAGCTTTTTTAATTAATGCATCACTTTCACAGGTTGGGGACCCACACTCGGACCATAATTGCTGGGAAAGACCCGAAGATATGGACACAGCAAGAACTGTCTACACCGTGAATGCCCCAAACCCCGCCTCGGATGTGGCCGGAGAAACTGCAGCAGCTTTGGCAGCTTCGTCCATGGCCTTTCGTTCATCGGATCCCGGTTACTCACAAACACTACTGAGAACTGCCGTTAAAGCATTCGAATTCGCAGACAGCAACAGAGGGGCTTACAGCGACAATTCGGATATTAGAGAAGGCGCTTGCCCATATTATTGTGATTTTGATGGATATCAGGCAAGCCTTCATTGAATTTCCCTTTCCGTAGCTTCTACTTGATTTTCATAGTGAATTTGAATTCTTTTTTTCCTTTTAAAAAATTGATTCGCCTCGTGAGTCAAATGATTAGTTGAGACAAAATTCAAACGGGACATTGGTCCATCTTGTGATTCTATTTTCTGGATTGTTTATTTGTTTGTACTTCAATAATTTAATGGGGTTTCTGTTTTGGCAGGACGAGTTGCTATGGGGTGCTGCGTGGCTGAGGAGGGCGACTCAGGATGATTCTTACCTCAATTACATCCAAAACAATGCCAAAACACTTGGTGCAGATGACAATATCAATGAATTCGGGTGGGATAATAAACATGCTGGCCTCAATGTGCTTGTTTCAAAGGTTAGTGAAATGTCCTACTATATTCTCTCCTCTATTGTCTCGAAACAGTTTTCCCTGTAACGGTGATACCCAGTGTATCATCACACTAAATGATACTCCAGTATATATGTGGTACATAACTGTAACGGAGGTGTTTAAAGATAATTAGATCATAAAAGCATCTTGAAACCCATGTTCTTGAATTCGGCCACGGTCGATCGAGATATGGGTTGATAAGGACACATGTTTTCTTGTGAGATTTGAATTGTTACACATAATCCTTAACATTACGGGAACTTAATATGCACTCCTTGGATTTTTTTAATCCACTGATTTTTTAGAATAGTGTGGAATTGTTTATTGTACTGGATATGATTGAATTACAAAATGAATGAATTTCTGTTTGACAAAAAAAAAAAAAATCAATGCTCCAATCATTTTCAGATTTAAAAATTGACGGACAAAAACTTTTGTACTATTATGTATAGAATAACTATTGTTGGTGATGAGTCTCTCTCACAATTCATGCAAAATAGGAGTAGATGTCCATTCCACATGTAGAATAGGGAAGCTATTCGATCCTACTCTAGTTAGTAGATTCAAAAAAACAATTTTCAGAACACATAGGTTAGGTACAACGTAATTGAATGTCCATTTCTCCTACATTAATTAATTAACTTGAAAAGGAAAATCAATGCAGGAAGTCCTTGAAAGCAAAACATACTCTCTCCAGTCATACAAATCCTCGGCGGATAGCTTCTTGTGCACACTCGTACCCGAATCCGACTCCTCCCACATCGAATACACACCCGGTGGCCTCATCTACAGACCCGGGGGCAGCAATCTCCAACACGCGACCACAATCTCATTCCTCCTACTCGCCTACGCTAATTATCTTGACCGTTCATCACAACTCCTGAACTGTGGCGGCGTCACTGTGGGCCCATCCCGGCTCCACCAATTGGCCAAAAGGCAGGTCGACTACATTTTAGGTGAAAATCCCAAGGGAATTTCCTACATGGTTGGATACAGCAATTATTACCCACAACGCATCCACCACCGCGGGTCATCGATACCGTCCATTAAGGATCATCCGCAGTTCATTGCGTGTAAGGAGGGTTCCATTTATTTTAACTCCTCGGATCCTAACCCGAACGTTTTGGTCGGGGCAGTCGTGGGCGGGCCGGGGGAGGATGATGCTTATGGTGATGATAGGGATGATTTTCGCAAGTCCGAGCCCACGACTTATATCAATGCACCTTTTGTTGGTGTCCTTGCTTATTTTGCTGCAAATCCTAACCCTAGTTAGGACTTTTGCATTTATATTTGAGTTGTAGATAATTCTTCATTTGAAAGATTGGTGAAGGGTTTAAAAAGGGTCTCTCATCTTGTACTAAAGAAGTCAAGAGGGAAGAGGCTAAATATATTGTAGTCGCAATGGCTAGTTGTGACCTTATAGAAAGTTAAAGGTGAAAGAGGTGAAATGGAGAGGGAACGGATCCTTTTCTTTTTTCAAACACAAGTGTAGTCCTCAATTTGCAATTTAATTTGAGAAAAGTAATGAAATTCCTATTCTTCTAGTATCTTTCTACTTCAATCATCTACCTTCTAGTAAACAAAAGCCTAAATGAACATAATGCAATGGCATGTCTTGGCTTTGCTCATCCAGCGAATAAGTTGACGGATTCGGTGCGGCGGTTTCCGGTGACAGAGTCCTCTGCCGGTTTTTTTTTTTCTTTTCCGTCTCGTTTGGGTTTTGTTTGTTTTGGATTTTGTTGGTTTGGTTCTCTCCCTTTAATGGGAGTTTTTCCTCTCGGTGTGGGGTTCTGGTGCTGTTTTGGTTGTCTTTGCCGCAGTTGAGGTTTGTGTTGCTCTCTCTGTTTGGAGGTCGATCATGGCCAATTAGTTGACAAAGCTCGGTTGCGACGCTCTAGTGGGTGATCTTACTAGCTAGTCCTCTTGTTTGATTATTTACTCCCCTTGGGATGATTTTCAACTTCAATGTATTCAGTTGTTTACTGATATAACACAACTCCTATTATTTTGACAAAAGAAAAGAACATAATGCGATGGATTTGTTTTTTTAATGTGAAATAGATATACAGATAGATTAGTTCACATATCCACTAGAAAAGCACCACGTAGTCATGAGTAAAGATCTCCCCAAACCTATATCGCATTTAAAGTTTTTTTTTTTTTCCCACCAAGCTAAAGAAAACTTGAACTCAAGTATTATGCGAGGAAACGAAGTACTTTACGTATTGAAAGAATTCTTCTCTTTTTTCTTTTGGTCATTACAAAGATTAAAACATATAGAAAAACCGTGCGTGATATTATTATACTCTTTATCTTTTGATGATATGGATTTCTTGCTCTTTCTCCAAAAAAAGAGAGGTCGGGACTCGTTTTGTTAAGGGAAATAAATACTTATTCTTTGAATTAAAAGTAATGTATTATAAAAGAATGGTATGTCTCGTAAAACAATAAATAAATACTTAAAAAATAATAACCTTAGCAGAACGATAGCTCAGTAGCATTGGATTTTTTGATAGCGAATCAATGCCCCCATCCTTCTTCCTTTTATGTTATCAACCCTCAACCCTCCATGGCTCCATCCATCAAAATGTCAAACAAAGAAATTGGGCGAGGGTAGTTGTGCGATTGGTGGGCGCCCACTTGAAATCTAATTTGACATCTTCTTGATCTTGTAGACAAACCGTAATGTCAAAAGTTTGTCAACATGGGGGTTGGGCTGGTAAAAAGGAAGGAAACTTTTTACCGAATTTCATAATGCATATATTGTATTACATTTACCCGCTTCGCTCTGTACCTTGTTACTAGTACTTTGAAAATGTCCTCGTGAAATTCTACATATATATAGTATAATCTAGTGTTTGGTTCGCGCGGTCAGACCGGCTTCCGTTTAATGGCATGGAACAATGAAAATTAGTACAAGAAATGCAAAGCAATAACCAAAAAGTAGTACTATCAGTTACATGCCACACTTCTTGTGTTTTAGTGTAAATTTAATAATTAAGTTTTTATAATCATGCTCATCCATATATTGGGCCCTTCATCAAACTAAACACATTTTATTTGGATGTCTTTCTGTATTTTGACACAAAAACTTAGAGGTCATCCACTATCGGTTTAATAACTAGCGTTCTAATTGTGTGTATTAAGACTAACAAACAAAAACGTATTTTTTGTGTCACAATGGTTGTATTAGTTTGTGTGTTAGAGTGTGGTAACTGATAAATCTAGTAGTGTGCATGTGTGCCAAGTCAGACAAAGAAGATAACAAACAATAAGTGGGTCCCATCTCTACAAATACGAACATCAACTATAAGTTAACATAAATGTCTATTACTATACTCCTAATACACACTTATGAGATCCATTTTTATCCTAATACACACTTATGAGATCTATTTTTATCCTAATACACATTTTAACACACAAATATATTAATCCCATTGTTGATGCTTTTTAAGTTAGCAATGTCTAATATACACTTGTGGAACCTATTTTTATCCTAATACATACTTTAACAAACATTTTGACACACTAATATACCAAACCCATTGCTGATGCTCATTGTCTTACAAACTTTAGCCTTGGCCCTGCATTGAATTGAAACATGGACGGATTAGCGCTTAAAACCCCGTTAAACAAGTGGTCCTATTGAGTATTGATTGAGTTATACCGTGCTTAATGCCGTTAAAATCCCGTTAACCTTTGCTTAATGCCAATTATAACGGCAACAAGCCAAAGCATACTACAGGATCCCAAAAATGGGTCACGGATCCAGCCATAATTAAGATTGAAAAAAAAAACGACAACTACAACGCAAGGCGTTGGTTGGTGGTGTATGACACTAGGGATTTGGTCATTCGTAAGTTCTCAGGTGTTATCTATTCACTTGAGATCAGTTCATATCGAGTTTTACTTCGGCTTTAATTAGACTCTCCACAAGTGAGCGGTGAAATTGACCCCAAAATTAATTAAGCTGTGCGCGTAACCCGACCCAGACATCTGAATAAAAACAACAGCTACTTGGGCGGAAGCAAATTATGGAACCTCAAATGAACCGACATATCCTAACAAAAAAGTGTATACATTGAATGCACATAATTTTCTTTTCTTTGATCCTACTCAATAGCACTTATGACCAACCACAACCACTATTTATGTGGGTGGCTTTTCGGGTAAGTATTTATGTGCGTGGTTAGAGAAGCGTCCCAGACATGAATATTGAGTCTAGTCGTGACCTACCATATTTATTGGTCTCATGTGCTGGGACACCGTCACTCCCTATTTGGGTGCTTAATCTTTTGTTTTGGCATCTAAGTCGTCTCATTGCACACTGGAAAAACTTTGTAGCAATGGTAGGTGGACATTCATGAAAACAAGAACACCGATAAATATATATCTCGATCGAAAACATGACCAATGATGAGAAGTCAGGTAGATGCACGTAGGGCTGCTAAACGAACCAAGCTATTCGAATTTGAGTTCGTGTTCATTCTTTAAAAGCTTGTTTTAAGATTGATTTTTTACATAACACAAACAAAACTTGAACATATTTTTGATGCTCGTTAAGATTCAAGTCAAACTTGAACAAGCTTAGTACTACTCGGCTTGTTCAGCTTATTATGGATAAAAAAAATACAAGCTACTTGCAGAGGCGACACCAGCCTATTAGCCGTGGGGTCGCCTGACACCATGGGACAAAAAACTAGAACTACAGCTGATGTATATAAGTTTTGTCCATTAGTAGTTTGTATGACCCCATATCCAACACTGCAACCCACTAGATAATTGTTCGCCATGTCATTGTGTGATACTTTAAGTCTCTTCCAATGAATATTTGGTGGATGTGGTTTTTCGTAGCTATCGATCCTTTATGTAATTTACGAGCTTAGATTTTCATTGCTTGCCATATGTAGAGACTTCAGACTTCTCTCTCTCTCTCTCTCTCTCTCTCTCTCTCTCTCTCTCTCTCTCTCTCTCTCTCTCTCTCTCTCTCTCTTTCTATTTCTTTTTCAAAATCACTTTTTCCACAACATTTTGCCAACAGCCAATCATTCTGGCATTGTACTCACTGCTCATTGCCTTTGTGCAAAATTGTTTAAGTAACCATTCCATGGTGTTTCAAAAATTCCCTGCTAGCAAGTCTCGGAAAACACCATTAACCAAACAACTCTTCTGTGCCTTTCAATTGGAATTAGAAATAAATTTTTGGACGCCAACTTATCAAATGATGTGTGTTGTTTCAAAAAACAGTGACAATCGTTGGACTTGGATCTTTGATAGATCAAGGATGTCTTGAGCTTAGATTAATAAGAATGTTTCGAAAAAGAATTGCTCTAGAGTCTAGACCAATGGAAAGCCCAATTCATCCAGAATTTCCGACAATGCAAAGCCCAATTTTTTTTTCTCAAACAGAAGTATTGTTTCACGGACAAGATTGGGCTTTATTGCACATTTGCTTTGCCAACAAACTTTCGGTTGGATCAAGAGGGTTTGGTTAGGTGGAAAACTCAAAACATAGTTGGACAAGGCCCATGTTCAAATTCTAGTTTTTTATTGGGATTAAATATGCTTCTAGCATCGTCTACATGTGGTCGGACTTTAGCTTCGGTCACGATATAGGTTCACCTGAATTCTCTATAAATAGTGATGTGGTATGATGAAGCATGGACCATGGTAGTAGTTTCATTTTCGTAAAAAAAAAAAAAGAAGGGAGGATAATTTACGCCAACCTTTCCTGAGAATTTTTGACAAATACATTGTGCCCCAAACCTTTCAACTAATTATGCCATCTTTCCTTGAATGAGAATAATTAGACCCACCTTATTAGTCTTCCGATAGATTTGTGGATTCCTAACTTTAAAAAAACCTTTTTTAGCTCCCATTTTTTCTCTTAAGTTTCTTCTTAAATTACTGCGCCCCATTCTACCTTTGAGCAAATGATTTCTCTGGTCCCCAAGAGTCAAAGTACAACCAAATTAATTTACTCTCCAATCAATTTAATCCAGAAAAACTTTAATTCCTTTCATATGGATTCTCCGAGGGATACTTAAAAGAATGGGAGCTACGCAGAGTTTATATAAACTCATTTAACTTGGAATCCTTAGATCTAACTGAAGACTACGGGATCATTCACATTCAAGGGAGGCAGGTGTAATTAGTTAAAGGTAGGGGGCCAATGTATTTGTAAGAAACCTCAAGGGAGATCGGAGTAAATATTAAAAAACTTTCGGCTGGGATTATGAATCCAGAGTCCCCTGCCCTTTCAAGTAGAGAAGAAAACCGTTCTTGCAAACAGACCCTGCAAAATCTGGGTTTTCCATTTGCTCAAAATCAAGGGCTTAATTGCGGAGCTCTACTACGCTGAAGGTGGGCCTTCTATTCTTCTTCCCTTCTTCAATGTCTATCATTAGTTTTCGTGGTTAGGCTTTGTCGCGAGGGCTTGCTTCAGTGTATTTCAGTTTTTTAATTCCTTATTCAAGTGTTTATTTTTATTTTTTTTTTGGCACATGAGTTTGCTTTTCCTCTGTTGTTTGTTTAAACTTAGTATAAAGGAAAACGGAGTACGTGAACTTAAGTTTTTGCTATATCAATTAGTGGTTTAAATTCCTTAGCCCCTAAAGAAGTTTTTTTTTTTTTTTCCCCATTATGTATAATTCTCTTAATTTCATGTTTTTTTGCCTCTTTTTTTTTTCTTTAAGGCTCCGTTTGTTTCAATTATTTTACATGTAAAATTGTTTTGGCAAAAAAGAAACTTTCCATTTTTGTTTTCCGATGTCTGGTTGATTGATAATAAGTATTCGTAGAAATAAAACTTAATAGTCGAAAAGAGAAACTGTAGGAGAGATTTGTATTCATTGCTGTAGGTCGCTACGGTCATGCGGCCAATTAATTGTGTGTGTATTTGCGTGTGTATAAATTGGTGAATTTGAGCTATATAAACTGAATGGAGGTGAGGAGAATGAATGAGAGTGATAGAGGTGCTTGGGTAGTGGGACGGGAGATGCACTGGAAAATGTTTAACGGTATTCTCCGGGGTAAGTCATTTTCCCTCCATAGGCGGAAAAGATTTGACGAGGAAAATATTTTACTTATAATTTGTACAACCAAACACAGGAAAATAGGTAAAATATCTTACAAGAAAAAATATTACGGTGTAAAAAACGGAGCCTAAATTTCATGTTTACCTAGTGAACAAGCATGCAATTGATACCAGAGGTTTATGTGAGAAACTATCTTTTAACGATTGAACTTTGGAATCTGTAACATAGCTAAAGTCCCTAAGCCATATAATTTGCAGAAGGGACACCATATCTGGGTTGAGTTATTAGAAGCACGTATAGTGATCATGTGGTTTCCAAGTTTAAAACGACTAATATAACTGTAATGTTGGAGAACCTTATCTGCATTTCTTGGATTTTCTCCGTTTTTTCATGGCTAGAACTATGTTCCAAGATTGTGCAAGAATGTGAAGTGATGCTCAATCAACTCTTTGTTAATACATGATGGTCCAAAGAACGAGAGTCGGCTTCCTTGAGTCCGTTCTTCCTCAGTAGCTCAGTGGTAGAGCGGTTGGCTGTTAACTGACTAGTAGGTTCAAAACATAGGGAATGGTTGGCCTATTTATAAAAGAACAACACCATGCCTTGCAACTAAAAGAAGAAGAAGAAGATGGAAACATGTTTTTGGAGCTCTTGAATGAATAGCAAGTGTTTTTATTTTTTGATCGAGCACGGCTTTTCTTTGATGTAAGTTATGACTCTAGGATAGTGATCAAGGCCAAAGTCTCTCGCAATGAAAGTGTTCATAAGTTAATTTTCTGCTAAGGAATTTAGCGAGGTCCTGTACTAATGGCATATAGCTAATCGGAGCACTCATAACGAAGAAGCTAAAGTATAAGATCATGACATTGAAGATGTCATTCTTGAAACCTTAATTCAGCTAAAGCTGCCAAATGGACAGTTGTTAGCATGACTATATGTACATCTCTGTGTGTGTGTGTTAGAAAATGTTTATGTGTGGGAGATAATCATGTTAACTCAAGATTTAGTTGTGAAATTAGTGAAAGAAAATCTCTCTCTCTCTCTCTCTCTCTCTCTCTCCACTTGTCTTTCTTCCATCACAATCACGTGATCTCTTTTACTGTTTTACATTCTGTTCAGAGTCCTGAAAGTTCTTAAATCAGATCTCGCCACAAGAGGTTTAGGTTCTTAATAGTTCATGTAGAATTTTCATGCACTCGCTAGGGTTGCCCAAAATTTGCGTTCTAATTGTATGTTCTTTGTATTTTTTGAATAGCTGATTGTATGTTCTTTTGATAAGGATGAGTCGATCCCAGGACGCTATGGCCCTTAAGCGGAAACGACAAGAACCAAATGCACAACAAACTAAGACACCTGAGAGTGTACTATTAAGTCTTATCAAAAGTAAAGGAGATATGGGAATCTGGAAAGCAGACATGAAACGAGAGACGAATCTTCCTGAACCCGTGGTCAACAAAGCCCTCAAGATACTCCAAGGCAGAAATTTGATAAAAGAGGTCGTTAATGTCAAAAGCAAGGGGAGAAAACATTACATGGCTACTGAGTTCCAGCCCTCAAAGGAAGTCACCGGCGGTTCATGGTATGCGGATGGTGTTCTTGATGTAGAATACATTCGTGTTCTGAGAGAGTCATGCTTAAGAATCGTAAAGAAGTTGAAGGTTGCTACCACAGAAGGAATATCCGAGTTTATCACTAGGAATAAAATCACCAAGGCTGATTGCACAAGACAGCAAATTGAAGAGATACTGAGTTCTATGGTTTTAGACAATGAGATTATTGAGGTTAAGAGCACTGGATTAGGGGAATATCATAAAATTCCTATTGGAACTGACTGTTATAGAGCTGCAAGCGGGATAGGGCTGGCAAAAATTGGCGCTATGGCTTCAATTCCGTGTGGCGTTTGTCCCCGGATAAATCAGTGCACACCCGATGGCATTATCTCTCCGAAGACTTGTATCTACTATGAAAATTGGTTGGATAAGTTGGATTTTTGAGTGTTTTTACTTTGTTTTGTTCGAATGATGAGCTTTAGTTCAGATTTCCAACACATATGAGAATTTTTCTTTTAAAATTGTTTATTTATGGTTTTTGTTATTTACGGGAGATTATAATCTCGTCATTTGTTTTTTATTTGTTATTTGTTATTTTTTGTTTTTTGGGTGATAGAAACGTGATCTGCCCTGTTTGGTTGCTGGTCACCCTGTCCAGTTTGCAGATTGCTTTCTTGAAACTTGTTTGTTTGATGGTGTTCAAAAGTTGCTCTTTTGGAATTATTAGATATATCAACGATGAGGGATTTAATTTTCAAAGCAGTTTCTTAGAAGTGTTTATAACGATAACTAAACAGGGTCTAAGCGTTTTTAACATTTTACTCGAGATTAAGAGGGAGAAGGTGGCGGCAGGGATTGGAATCGCGGTGATTTTGTTGCACACGGATTTTGTTAAAGACTACTCCCTCCGTCCCTATTTTAGAGTTCAGTATTCTATTATTTTGGGTTGTCCCTTAATAAGTGTCAATTTTGTAAAATTAGTGGGTAAAAGTTGGTGAATTTTCCATTTTGCCTCTAAAAGTATATTCCATTTTAAAAAGTTAGTGAGTAAAAGTGTAATGATGATGAATAAGTAGAGAAAATTGAGGAAAAAATTGATGTGAAAGGTATAATGATGATGTCTTTTTAATAAGTTGGAGTTACGAAGCAGGACACTTAAAAAAAGACGGAAGGAGTAGTATTTTTTGTACAAACTATAAATGCTGTTGTGTACATGATTTTTTTTTTTTGAAAAATTGAGTGAAATGTGTGCATATTTTATTCTGTCCAATGCTCACTATATTGCACGAGAAACCCTCTATTTACTCCCATAGCCCGTTAAAAATTTCTAATTATACTCGACAGTTAGTTACCGAAATTGAGATATATTTTCAATATACAATTACCGAAATATAATATTTTTTTCAACAGATGTTTACCGAAAATGCATGTTCGGCAGTTGTTTACCGAAAATTGAATATATTTTTGACATGTAGTTATCGAAATATAATCTTGTTTTCAACAGTAATTTACCGAAATGTTATTTATGATTTTCAACGACCATTTACCGAAATGTTGTGGGCTACGGGAGAAAATAAAGGGCTGCGAATAGCGGCGCCCAAATAAAAGGGGTAATTTATACCAACCTCGCCTGAGGTTTGTGACCAATACACTATGCCCCAAATCTTTCAACTAATTACATTAACCTCCACTGGATGGACATAATGAGATTGGTTAGATCCACTGTGTAAGTCTTCCCTTAGATTTATGGATTCTGAGTTAATGACCTTAAAACACTTCTTGTAGCTCTCATTACGCTCTCAAGTTTGCCCTCATAACTGCACCCCATTTTGTCCTTAAGAAAAATAAATTTCTTTGGTCCCCCAAAGTCAAAGTTCCTGTCAAATCAATTTACTCTTCAACAATTTAGTTCCCAAAAGAATTCTTTTGGTATGGATTTTCCCAAAGGGAACTTACACAAAGTTCTTTATGCTCATTAACCAGGAATACTCAAATCTAACCGAAGACCAAGGGAGTGGATCTCACTGATCCACCTTATTCACATCCAAGGGAGGCCGATGTAATTAGTTACTAAAAGGTTGGGAGCCGGTGTATTTGTAAGAAACCTCAAGGGAGGTTGGTGTAAATTACCCAAAAGAAAACTTTCGGCTGGGATTATGATCCACTCCAGATTCCCCTGCCCTTGTCCAGTTGAGAAGAAAATCGTTCATGTAAACACACCCAGCAAATCTAGGGTTCTTCATTTCCTCATAGTCTAGGGTTTAATTGCGGAGCTCTGAGACGCCAAAGGTGGGCCTTTTCTTCTTCTTTCCTTCTTCTACGTCTAGCATTTTTTTTTTTGTGGTTAGGCTTTGTCGCGAGGGCTTGCTTCGATGTGTTTCAGTTTTTCATTCCTTATTCAAGAGGTTTTTTAGCTCATGAGCTTGACTTGCTTTGTTTGTAAAGGAAAACGGAGACTTCATCTCAAAATTAGAGAAGACGTGAACCTAAGTTTTAGCTAATCAATTAGTGGTTTAAATTCTTTAGCCCCTACAGAAGTTGTGTTTTTTTTTTTTTCCTTATATACAATTACTGCCTCGTGTATTTTTGCCTGTTTTTGCTTTAACTTTCATGTTTACCATGTGAATAAGGGACGGTGGGTTTATGGTTCCTAGGATTAGTCGAGGTGGGCGTAAGCTGACCCAAACAACTAGTGATAAAATAAAAGAAAAAAATTGATAAACTAGAGGTTTAGGTGAGAAACTATCGTTAACCATGGAACTTTGGAATCTGTGAAATGGCTAAAGTCCCTAAGCAATATAATTTGCAGAAGGGACGCGTAACTGGGTTGGGCTATGAGAAGCACATACTGATCACGTGGTTTCCGAGTTTAAAACGAACTAGTAGAACTGTGCTACTGGAGAACCTTATCTGCATTGCGTGGATTTTGCCCCCTTATTAGGGCTAGAAGCCTTGAACTGGTAGTTTGTTTTGTAACACATGATAAATACTGGTGATAATTCTTTTTAGGGATTAATTGTCTTTTTTTGGTTTTGGTAACGTTCCTATTGGTCATTGGCTCATTGCTTATTAAAGTTGGGGTTATGACCTTTGCCACATGCATAATCTTCTGTTTTTGTTGAACACTACATGGCTAAAAACATAACATTTAGCAGACTTAGGGTTACTAAGTTTCTGAAATCTGATTGATACCACTGTTGGGATTTAAACTTTCTGAAGCCAGAATCTTTGTACTAACATTCCAAGTAAGCCACACTACTTGGTTTTTGACTTTTGACAGAAAGCCCTGGGAATAGTAAAACTAGTTGGTCAAAATTGATAGAATGTTGTGGCAGTGTATATGCTTCAAAAATGTCAAGTGATAATCAGCTCCAAGATTTAATACTTGGTATAACATGATAGTGGAGGTGAGTCAGCTTGAGTATTTAACATGTGCAAACAAAAATCTTGAGCTTTTTCAAATCTGAATTGGAATCTGCTGAAAGTTAAACTAATATGCGGCTCTTAGTAGTTCAATATTAATTAATTTTGTTGTTTCTCGTTGAGGTACTCTCTTCATCTGCTGTTACTGTTTTCCTTTTTCTTTTCTTTTTTCATTTTTAATGGTGAGCTTGCTTCTTCTAGTTAAAGTTTGTTCCACCTTTTCTCTAATGAATCGGGATCCCAGTTATCCTGGATTTTTCCTTTACAGTCTCAAAAGAGAGTGTTGCTAATTGCCCTTGGGAAAGAATTCTTGGGACACCATATAATTATCAGTTTCCATCCATTTGATTGAATCTCTTTGTCTATGGGTTGCTTCTCTTCAACCATTAACGATGTGATCTGTTGTAGCCATATATCATCCATAGAGTCAAGACGTGAAAAAACCTTTCATACTAAGGTGTGTTTGTTATCACTTCTGGGAATATCAATTCTGTTATGGTTTAGGGACACTTTCTTTTCAAATGTAAGGCAGGAAAAACCCAGACGTTATTGTGCAGAACTAACCTATCAAGAAAATGTATTCATTTAACTGTTATTAAATGGGAAGTGTGGAATTGACTTATTCAAACAAATAGCTTGAGCTCTGTCAAAATTGAATAGAAATTGGCCAAAAAAAATACATTAACATGCATTGGCACCAAAAAAAAGGGGGTATTGTTTTTGTAGATCTTCTACTGACATTTGCTATGATACATCACTGGCAGGGAGACTACTTCGTTCATGGCTACAGGAGATGAGGCGGTGGAAGGTTCCTTCTATTCCTATATTCTTGATTCTGTGGGGTCCCATCAGAGTGGGGATGTGCTTTCTCCTGAAGATCTAGCCTGGGCGGATTCCTGCCTTATCAAAGATTCTGAAATATCAGATAGTGACTGGGATTCTCTGAAAAATGCCTTACTGCAGATCTTAACTTCGCAGCATGATTCCCCTGAATTATCTGCTGCCGGAAGAGATGGTTTCAAAGAAGGAACTGACTTTGAAAATTTCCGTTTTGGTGAAGAGGCACAAACTCCACCCGATCTGGAGAGGACTGGTGATGATTTTGCTCCCTTTGATGAAGAAGTGGATCAGAACAGTGATGAGGAGAGGGAGATTATCAAGTTAAGAACTAAGTCTCGGTATCCTTTTCTCCCCAACTACACTGAGTACCCGAGAGAAATTGAGGATACTGATCCTTGGTTGGAATTAAGGAACATACCAGATCCATCAAATGTGGATATCTTCAAAGTCTGGGAGTTGGACAGTGCTGCCGAGGAAGATGAACTCATTAATCAGCTGAACAAGGCACTTGTGGAAGGTTCCCTACAACCTTCCGGAAAACTGAAAGATTTGAAGGATGACGCACTTGACGATCTCATTTCTGGCATTTCTGACCTGTCCCTGAATCAAATTTCTGGATGAATCATTTTTGAACATTAGGCTTTTTTAGTTTTCGTACAAACTAACTTGTCTTGTAAACTAGTTCAGTTGTTCAGGTATCGCGGTTATTAACTTTTCTATCACCTGCTGTGCGTAAAGAGTGGTGTATCTACATTCCAGATGGTAACTTTGTCGTTGTACTATTGGCTGTCACAAGAATTTCGCTACCCAAGTTTAAGTTGTGGGGTTAGTTGAGCTAGTTAGATGAATTTCAACATGCCCCAGTTGAGGTAGTTAGTTGTGGGGTTAGTTGAGCTAGTTCTGGTGATTCCTCAACAGAATTTCAACATGCCCCAGTTATATGAATGTTCAAGTCAAAATTTGTGAGAGTGATGCACTTGCCTATTTGGGAGACCATGATTGCGTGGAGCTGCTGATGTGTCGAGCCATGTTAGCTGCGGATGTGTCGCACTGTCTACCGTTCACGAAACAGTCGTGCCCTCACCTTAAGTACCGAAATATAACCACAACCGTTAAGTAGTAGGAACTAGCAAACAAATGAGAGCGATCACAGCCTCAAATGGTACATTTTGTTCATATGAGAAAAATATCCCTCGTTTTTTTCTTCTTCCATGTCTTAATTTAACAATTTTTTATAAGGTTGGCATATACCCATCAATTTCCACCACTTCTACACTGTGCCAAGTAGACAAATTATCATCCACACGGCAACAAAGGATTGGTTAAGTCACGACAGCCTCAAATGAGACATCTTTTTGATGATACACAAACAGACACCCGGACAAGTATAAGTAACTGAGGGAGTGATAGAGTGAAAGAGCATGTGTGGTAAAGAGGCACAGAGAGGTTGCTGATAAGATTTGTATAGCCCTCTGCTTGCTTCTTGATTCCTATCTGTTGTAAGTGAGGAACCAGAGCCCCAAAAGCCAAAAAAACACTGAAACAAATGGCCTCAGCTTCTCTCCTCAAGTCATCCCTTGTTCTTAACAAGTCCGAATGGGTGAAGGGCCCGAGCTTCCGCCAGCCCTCTGTCTCCCACGTCCGCTGCCAACCGGCGCCCTTCACCGTGAAAGCTGTTTCCTCCTACGCCGAGGAGCTTATCAAGACTGCGGTACGTCACACTTCAAAACTATATAACTAAACAAGAGTTTCATTCTTATATCACAAATCTGCAATCTATGATGATTGATGCATGGACTTGGATAGGAGGTACGGCTATTATATAGTCTGTATGATTGAAGTTTCGTGTCTGAGGATACGGAGACAGAACAAGACACTCGTAATTACCCGAGAGTCTATGCCGAGATTTCCATGCATCACAGCAAAAGTAGTACTAAGAAAATAGCCATAACGCTGTTCAAAAAAAGACGAAAAGCAATAAAAGCACAGACAGATAAATGTATGGTGTAGCTTTTCTGAGCTGAATAGATAGCCCTCGGGCAAGTGAATTGTGACTAAGTAGGTCTGGGTTCGAGCCCTGGAAACGTCTTCCCCCTCGGGTGGCCACAAAAAGAAAAGGTGTAGCTTCGGCTTTATTACGGTGTCTCTCACATCCAAATAAGTCTGATTTGTCCCTAGGTACTTTCTTTATGGATTACTATTGGTACTGCAAACTTAAATTCTTAAAATAAAATTGGTTAGACAGCTATTTACTTCCATCATCATGTAAGCCATACAATAATGCAATTCTTGCAAACATGGTGTTAACAACTCCCCCAAGAACAAGCTCTAAAGCCTACTCAAAATTCCTAAAGCTGTGTCCTTCTTGTGGAAATAGAAAACCGTTGCATCGCCTGGGCGTGGAATTTTGGCAATGGACGAATCAAATGCAACCTGTGGGAAGAGACTTGCCTCAATTGGGCTAGAGAACACCGAGGCTAACCGCCAGGCATACCGTACCCTCCTGGTGTCTGCTCCAGGTCTGGGTCAGTACATCTCTGGTGCTATCCTCTTTGAGGAGACACTCTACCAATCCACTGTTGATGGCAAGAAGATGGTTGATGTGCTTATCGAGCAGGGCATTGTCCCCGGTATCAAAGTCGACAAGGTAATTAATCAAAACCACTGGATGTTTACTTGGTTTGTTCTGGTTTACAACTGCTTCAGTTAGCCTTTATCCTCTCAACTGTTCGTGGTTTTTAGTGATGTAACTCGAGGCTTGATTGTCTAGGATTTTTAGAAATATGCCTTTTTTTCACACGCTAATCTTTTAGGCATGTCTTTTAGTTTATAAGTATGTGGGTACTAACATGTGAGTTGGACTTGAAATGAGCAATACAGGGTTTGGTGCCCTTGGTTGGTTCAAACGATGAGTCATGGTGCCAAGGTCTCGATGGCCTTGCCTCCCGCACAGCAGCATACTACCAACAGGGAGCTCGTTTCGCCAAATGGTATGTATATACACGTCTATAGAACTCTATAATATTTGATATTGTCTCTGTTGTCTTCATTTTTGTTCTCATTCTTTGTGTGCCCAAAAACAAAAGGTACTTGATCTATGAGAAGTTTAAAAACACGCTTGTCTTGGCGTGAATACAAGTCTTTGAAAAGATAAAACACCTTCATGGGGTTTCTTGAAAAGTGAGTTGTTTCCACGACAAATTTGTGAAAAACTCTTCGACATAAACAAGTTTTCCATGTTTGTTGCAAACGAGTATGAAAATTGAGAAACGAGAAATGATTCAAAACAAGCAATCATCTCAAGTTGGCCATCGATTGAACAAGATATAACATACCAATTCTTGCCAGGCGTACTGTTGTGAGCATTCCCAACGGCCCATCTGCCTTGGCCGTGAAGGAAGCTGCCTGGGGTCTTGCCCGCTACGCTGCCATTTCTCAGGTAAGCAAAACACTGATATAGACACATTTAAATACCCATGTGTGACTGTTTAGTGCCAATTTGATGCTCATGAGTTTTTGGTGATTGAAATTGCAGGAAAGTGGATTGTCCCCAATTGTGGAACCAGAGATCTTGCTTGATGGTGAGCATGGAATTGAGAGGACTTTTGAAGTGGCTCTGAAGGTTTGGGCTGAAGTGTTCTTCTACCTTGCTGAAAACAATGTCTTGTTCGAAGGGATCCTCCTCAAGCCAAGCATGGTTACCCCTGGAGCTGAGTGCAAGGAAAGGGCCACCCCCCAACAAGTTGCTGACTACACCCTCAAGCTCCTCAAGAGGAGAATCCCCCCGGCTGTCCCCGGAATCATGGCAAGTGTCTTTTACAATCACCTGAATACAATACTTCATGCTATACAAATTACAAACAGAAGTTTTTACCAGAATTCTAACATATATATTTATGGCATTGGATCCCTTTCCCAACACACGATCAATCGTATAGTCGTGCAACGGGATTTGTGTGTGTCGAGACTCTCACCACATCATGTGGTTTGGTGTGAATTGGGATACGCACACGCAAACTTTTTGGGGACAATGGATCCGTGACCCAGAATGATGCTGCCCTGACGTTGAGAGTCGAAATAATGGATCCTTATCCCAACACACTCTCAGTAGTCAGTAGTGGGATCGTGTATTCGTACAATGATCTCAGAATGACTATTTGGGTATATTGTGAGTCCAAATAGTAGGTGTTTACAATCGACATAATGGATCACTGGAGACCACCACGCTATTCGTTGCGAGTATTCTGCATGAAATTTTACTAGATAACATGAAGGATATTGCCATACAAAGAATACTTTCATGCTACATGACATGACATCTGTGGTCCTTTCAATCCAAGTTAATGCTCCGGATAATTATGCCTCATTGTTCCACTGCCATGGAACTAGATAGTTGTCTGTATAAAAATGTTGTTTTTGAATCATTTTTCTCTATGGATTATGCACTAACATATTCAAATGGCCTACTTTTTGAGCAGTTCTTGTCTGGTGGGCAATCTGAGGTTGAGGCAACCCTGAACTTGAATGCGATGAACCAAGCTCCCAACCCATGGCACGTTTCCTTCTCATATGCCAGAGCCCTCCAAAACACCTGCCTCAAGACATGGGGTGGGCGCCCCGAGAACGTAAAGGCGGCTCAGGACATGTTGCTGACTCGGGCCAAGGCCAACTCTACTGCTCAGCTCGGAAAGTACACCGGCGAGGGAGAGTCAGCTGAAGCAAAAGAAGGAATGTTTGTCAAGGGATATGTGTACTAAACTATAAGCTGGTTTGGATCCTAAGAATGAACGAGAAGGAAGAAAAAGAAGAAGAAGGACGAAGTTTGATAGAAGACTCAGTTTCTCTCTTGATGTGTAATGTTAAATTATAAGCATGGAAACTATTTTTGTTCATTGCGCGCATGTACTCTTTTAGCCTTTCTAATAAATTCGCTGCTGATGACACTAGTTTTTTTTTTTTTGGATGAAAATCTTCTACACATGAGACGTTAGCTGGTGGTGTCGAGGCTTCGTTTGGTGCTCATCCTGCATATAACTTATGCACCTAATACATTGTTTTCGGCGTTCTGTATTACTAGAGTCTCTCAGTGTATGGGTATATCTCAACAATCCACCCATACATAACCCTCTTTGGTGCTATTTGTTGTTCGACAACTTTACAGCCCTTTCAGTTGGGATGGTTGTTGGTCGCATGTCGTGTTCTCATGTATATATCAGGCGGACGACAGCCTCCATCGTTCTTGTTTGGCACATTGTGTGCGTGCCACCCTCTCGTTAATGTGGACGAATTCTAAACAATACTGGATATCATTCATCTGTCCACACTCAAAAGAGTTTCTACCATGTCTACTTATATATTTAGCAACTGATGGTTGATCTTGCAGTGTGAACTATCAAAATGGTTTGAAAGAACAATTTCGTTTCTAGGTTTTTCTCATCATGTCTTGCCATGTTCTTCTATACATGATGTCTTAGCCTCTCAGCATTGAAACATTACACAGTTTTGAAACATAACATCATCATTACGTGAGAGAGAGAGAGAGAGAGAGAGAGAGAGAGAGAGAGAGAGAGAGAGAGAGAGTCTCTCTTTTTCAGTAAAAATCAATAATAAGTTGATTGAATGCTTTCAGTCATGCTTGAAATCACAGGCTTACAATCTCTTCTTCGATATTTGGCTGATCAATAATAAGTTGATCGAGTGATAAGCACCAAACACTATCTATTTCTCAGGGACATCATCAAGAAACAACGGGTAATACTACAAACTAGAACTAAAACTAGAGAGCGTCTTGTCCAACAAGCGAGCCATCCAACACCAGAGACGGATTCCTGATCTCCCGATCATACAAGTACTCCGCATCAACTGCCATTACCGTTACAGAGGCCGACCTCTTGAGCTCTTCCTCTGCCAACTTAATCTTACGCAGGATGCCCAGTTTCTTCCTCTCCACAGCGACAAGTTGCCGCTCGAGGTCTTTCACTTTGTCGGTTTCAGTTTTTTGCACCATGGCCAGTCCGTTGGGCACCGACCCGAGGATGAACATCTCTTCAGCATGGATCTCTTCATACCAAAGCTCCTTCTCAGCAGTTGTCACCTTCTTTGCCTCGGATAAGACCTTCTTTGCCTCCTTAAGGTCATTTCTTGAGCTTTGTTAATGTTTCTTCGGATTTAGACTGCATTCTCACACCTATGTTTACGAGAGAGAGAGAGAGAGAGAGAGCATATCTTCTAAAATTCGTAGTTGTTTCTAATTCTAATTTAATTGTTCCCATGATTGGTGGGAATTCAAGATTTTGGAAAGAAAAAATAAAGAGGAATGCTACATACACTACACACTTTCACTACATCATCCACTACATTTTTTATGGGACTCATTTCGGGTCCAACAAAAAATACAGAGAAATATCTATAAATTTTAAAATAATATTTTAGGGGGCCCTGCAAAAAATCAGCTTTAACCGGTATCGGTAAGTATTATTTCTAAATTTATAGGAGTGAAAATGCTCAACTGTACAATTTCGAACATACAAACCCAGAAATAATACTTACCGATACCTGTTAGAGCTGATTTTTTACGGGGCCTCCTAAAATATTATTTTAAAATTTATGGATATTTTTCTGTATTTTTTGTTGGACCCGAAATGGGTCCCATAAAAAATGTAGTGGATGGTGTAGTGAAAGTGTGTAGCGTATGTAGCATTTCTGAACCTGAATAAAATCCAAATACAATCCTCCAATCATTATGGCAACTTTCTTTCTAACAAAATACTGTACTTCTTCAACTAGTGTTTATACCGATTCCATTTCCTTATCCCATGATTTGTGGGGCTGTTTAGCTTTCAAAAGAATATCACTTCTCTTCTAAAAAAAGAAACTTGATAATCAATTAAATTCCTTTTTAGCTAATCCTGTCAAGGAGCTAGATAATTACTGGAAATTTAAACTGGATTGGCCAACACACCAACATTTATTTCCCATGAGTTTCGGGATTTGATTTCCTAAGAAAACAAACTTGTGATATACTATTATGAACGAATTTGAAAATTCGCGATCTTTCGATTTAGAAATTTTCAATCTTTCGATTAAGAAAATCACGTAACAAACAAACAAACGTATTGGGGATAGTGTTGTGCAGTGGTGTGCGCAACATCATGCTACACACCTCCGAACCGTCAGATCGTGCATCCGACGGCTCGGATCTCGTCTAGGCAATGAACGGTTCTCGATCGTTGATTGCCGAGATGAGATCCGAGCCGTCAGGTGCACGATCCAACACCTCTCCGATGGCTCAGAGGTACGCAGTACAATACTGTGCATCTCACTGCACAACACCAACCCGAAGTCCCAAACAAACAGCTATCCTAGCGTAACAGGGCATGGATCAATTGAACCATATATACTGTCATCACTCATCACGTAAGCAAGTAGTAAAATGATAGTACAAAGCAGTCTCCCAATTAAGCAGTGCCGTAACTTCAAAATGCAACCGAGAAGAATAAGAAGTGAATCGTAATGCAGATAAATTGAGGAGACTTGATCAGTTCCAGCCAACCGTAGACAAAGATCCACAAATTTCCCAGCTAGCACAACGGCCGGCTGTTCGAATAAAACACAAACAGAAGACAGGAATTCCACATCCTCAAACCTCCATACGAGTTTGAAATGTTCCGCGGAAGAATACTTAATCGAAAGAGAGAAGGAGAGAGAAAGAACGCCTTGAAAGATTATTTAGGCCCCAAAGAAAACAACTGGTATTGCCATAATTGATTTGAAAATGATTACAATAAATGGATACATTCTGTCACGTACCCATCAATTACAATAAATGTTTATACTGTTTGGACGGGAAAGCTTGTTGTGGTTGTCATTTTTGGACTGTAGCGATACATGCGTGCTGATACTGTAGAAACCTGGTATCAACCAGAGCAAGTCTGGAAGTAAAAGGCAAACCTTTTCGCCAATGGAAAGTGACAGCCAAGCGGATTGCTCCAAAGTGAAGATGGGTAAATCCTTGTTGTTGCCAAAGGCGAGGCAAATCAACCGGGATTTCCAAAGGTAAAAGTTGTTCAGCTTCTGTAGCTGCTATGAAGCACTAATCAAATTTAGAGGCTTGAACATACTCTTTTACGGACGTTGGACGTTTTGTGGAGAAAAGTTGGGTGACAATCTTTTTTACAGAAGTTTGTGGTCTGACAAAAACATTATAGGAATTTAGGAAAGGGAGATCAGTAAGAGGAACCTTACTATCATCAAGAAGGTATTCAAACTCATACAAATATTCAAGATTAGAAGAAAAGGTGGAGGAATTTCTACTGGTGGAGGAGGATGAAGGAACTAAAGATGACGTAGCAGAGGAATGGGTGGAAAAAAGATGATTCATTTCTTAGGAAAAATTTTGGGTTCCTCTTTCCCTTAGTACAACAATTCTTTTTTTTTTTCAACGTAAGACCTTCAACCAATTTTGATTAATAAAATTCTGTATATTAGGGTAGATAAACCGAGACACACCGCTCAATAGCCAAAAGTCTCAAGGTACTTTAACCCACTGATACAAAATTCTTTTAACCAAAATAGTTGGTGAAGTTTCTGATGTGGAGGATCCTGTGAAGGCAACCACAGAGCATACGCTTCAAGTTTTTCTTTTAGAAAAGATTTGAAATAGTCTTGGAAAATAAGTTCCCAAAAGAGGGTTTAAGCTAGAATAGAAGTCATGGCTCTGATACCAAATTTACAGACACGAAGTGGGTACAAACACTAAGTAGGTTAGGATCGTAGAGAGAACACAACAAGAAATTATAAGTACATAAGAGACTAGAATATTATTGCAAACACTGACTGGCTTTCTAACTTGGTTCTTTACAATGGGGGAAGCCCTCCTTTTTAAGGCGTAAGGAGGGGACGCTTACATCACTAATTACCTACACAAACAGTATAAACATATAATTGGTTTACATACCCATCAACTACAAACCAACAGCCGAGCAAATCAAATACGATGTCAATTATGCTGCTATCAATTGAAACCGAAAGCTAACAACAACTGGGGTCCTTGAAAGAAGAAAACTAATTCTAGAGAACCATCTTCAGGTACTTGAGGCATCTATACTCATCCTTAAAACGTTACGTCAAATGTTACTACATAGGTCCAGTTCAGTTTTTAATGCAATGTGCTGTTCCAACCGTCGAACCCTTGTTTAAAGCTACTGGGTCCGTCTGAATTTGATGTCACACTAACACATTGGTTGCTGGAAATAGATGTAGATTATGACATTCCGTGTGATCACCTTGTAATCATAAAGCTGAAAACCAAAAGCAAGTATAAGTAGTTAAGTAGCGATGAAGGCTATTACGGAGACGCACAACTCTAGTTTCCATTGAAGTCTACTCTCCATCTCCAAGCTTTATAACACCATGAATGATGAAGTAGAAAACACAGGGAAGGTGATCTGCAAATACATTGCACGCATAATTGTATCTGTAGTCGTCATGTTCATCCTCCTATGGACCATCTATATTGGTTACGATTTTGCAACCAAACCGCATAGAGATGGAAAGTATAATCGTTACGCCTTGTCAATAGGAGCTGCGACAATTGTGCTAGGTACAACTTTTGTTACTATTGGGTTAGCAATAGTAGCTGATTTGGTTCTAAATTTAAAAAGTCGGCAGCAGCGAGAGGAGAAGAGAATCGAAATCCAGCAAGGTAAACCAATTCAAATCCTAATTGCCCCTCTTCCCTTCTCGTTTCTTGATCACCAAGACCTGTATAGATATACAAGCAAAATAATTGTACATCGTATTATCTAGTATTCCACGATTATCTATGATTACCTACTCAGAGCACAAAAAGATCGATTGCATTTGCTCGTAATTTCCAAAACACAGGAACCATTGTTCTGGGCTCATAGTTTGCAAATGAAAATGCTGTTTGTATACCAATTATCTCTGCTTTCTCTATGGATTTTTCCTGTAACTATTGAATTTTTATTATCTGCAAAATGTTTGAGTAATATGTAGATGGAGCAGCAAGAAGGCATACGAAGAGAATTGTTAAAGACGTTGCTCGCTTCGTTGTGACTGTGATCTCAATGTTGCTGCTAACGTGGGCGATTTACGCTGGAATTAGGCTTGCGACAGCTCCCAGACAAGACGGCAAAATTGATCACTTAGCTTTCCCAGTTGGGGTTGTCACTATTGCCTTCGGAACCATATATTTTATCATTGGACTATCGATAGTTGCAGACTTGGCTGTAAATTTGTCAAGCGTACTGAAGCGACAGGAGGACAAGAAGAAGCAAGAAGATATTCACAATAGTTGCCACGACGACAATAACAACTAGATTAATGTTTGAGATATTCCAATACTGTATATAACATCAACAGATTTTGCGTCAAGCATCAACAGCTTAATCAAAATGAGCGGTCTGCTTCAAATTGAAGGTCTCACAACGAAGAGATAAACTGAACTTACCATACCTTCGAAATAGCTACAAGCGATCAAGCTGCCCCAACTATAAACAGCATTACAACTGCTTTGCATGGGTGGATTATCAACTCACACGCACACACACAGATCTAAATAACAAGTGCATATTTTGTTAACAGCAATGCAAAACGTAAGCACAGAGCATAAGGCACAAACTTGTGATATAGCGTTTGTAATTGCCGAATTTGCATGGCCCTATAAATAAAATGTACTCCAATTTAAATTGACATGTCCTTCATTTTGAAACAAGAACCCACGGTGCCATGTAGGATAGTACAACATGTCGGCTGAATATGATCCTCGAAATTCCCGACATCACAAGCACCAACAAAGAAACAGTTCCAAATTTGAGGGCAGTACAACATCAACCCTTCAGTGAGTACTTCTTCCCTGAAAAAGGCTGGAATTTTGGTTCTTCTTTCTTTGGAGGCTGCTCTTGTTTAGGCTCTTTTGCGGGTTCCTGTGACATATTATAAAGGCTCGTAGGTTGAGATGTATAATTATCAACTTAACAAAGAGCAATTGTAGCCACTTTTGTTGCATGGACTCTTCAAAGCCAATCAAATAGCCCTGTAGGACACTTGACAGAGGGACAAGGGCATGGCCTATGCGCCTAATACTTCACACGAACACTTGCTACATAATTGTATTCAACAGTGTCCCATATGTATATTTGTTGAATAATCACCATAAATGAGATAACTGACTTTCGAACATCTATGTTATGCAAGACACAACTTTACCCACAAAAGGGATTACAGCATGAAAAACTATCATTTCCTACCAAGTCCGAATACCATTCACAATCAAAGGATGACGGGTCCAACACCTAGTTATGCACTCATACGCCAATCCATTTAATGTAGACAAGCAATATGAAACGAAAGCAAGTGATTCCAATAGTAGTAGATGGATAAACACCAATTGTATGCTCATTTTATAATTTTGCACATGAATATGAAAGAGTCGTAAAGATGAAAGAGTCATACGCCAATCCGTTCAACGTAGACAAGCAATATGGAAAAGTAGGTGTTAGGCATGTGCCGGAAGGTGCAGAGACAAAAGAAGGTGGTTCCTACTCCTTGGGAAGTACCAAATAAATGACTACTCTCCCCTAGCCACAATTCATTGGAAGATCGAAGAACATCGACCACCAAACCCTTCAAGTAGGGATTGAGGGGGCACCCCCTGCCTAACGGTTGGTAGAGGGACTCGGCATACAATAGTAGTAGATGGATAAATACCACAACTCACCACTTGTACGCTCATTTGATAATTTTGCATGTGAAATATGAAAGAGTCATAAAGATGAAAAACAGTACCTTTTGGGGATCTTTGGTGCGGTTTACATTTGAGCCAAACACAAGCTTCCCCTGAGTCTGACGAGTGCTACCTTGTGAACTAGACCCCACAGAAGACTGCCCGCCACCATTGGCAACACTAGGTTGCTTTTCTTTGGACCCAGAAGAAGATACGGGTGAAGGCTGATATTTCAAGGGTTTCCCATCCAAGCGTCTCCCTGCTCCTGTAAATGGGTTGAACTTTGGCTCGGGCTCAGCTGGAACCTCCCCACCTGCACACAGAGAAGTAGTGACGCAGCAGTAAAACCAGGGATAGTGATTTTCACACTCCCCCCTTTTTTTTTATAACCACACTCCATTTTTTATTTTCTTGTGATGTGAATTTACAATGTTGTCCTTCCAAGTATGAAAAAGTAAATAAATGAAAGGTCAATTTTGTAAATTCACACCACAAGAGAACAAAAAGGGAGTGTGGTAATAAAAAAAGGAGTGTGGAAATCAAATTCCTAAATGTAAGGGCGGGAAAAGGAAGATATATTTAGCAGAAGATGACATTGAAGTATATGTTTTGACGTATTTTGAGTCGTGACCCAAACATTCAAAAGATAGGTGCAATGATTTGAAACATAAATAAGCATCATGAATGGGGATATGATGATCGCCTCATGTTTCTAATCTAATACCTTCATAAGAACTACCAAACTTCAATTACAACTGGCTTTTCTAAGATTTTAATGTTATCATAGCAGAACAATAAATAAATGGCCAAATCGCACATTGAACAGATTCCGTTAACAGAGAGCACAAAGTTGGAGCATCCAAAGGGAAAATGACAGCTAAGGACGTGTTTTGATAATTGATAATTAATACCCGCCAAGGACAAGCTACAAACATTTGTTAATGCTGAAAATGTCCTTGGCGGGTATTAATTATCAAAACACGTCCTTAGTCGTCATTTTCCCACATCCAAATTACACATGTGAGATGCCAGATTCGAAGCAAATGCAATGTAAACATCCATAAGCAACTCCTTAAATCATGTGAACCACTACTGCCACAAAGAATCCACAATCATGAGAGCTTCAAAAGTACAAGCACCACATAATTCACACAAAAATAACAACTACCTATACCTCTGCAAAAGACCTCTCTTCAGTCAACTACAATGCCAACATTTCTACCAGAAACATCAAGCCATGTGGCATGCATGAAAAGAATCACGTAGATCTTAAGCATGTAACTACGTAGATATCATATAAAGCCGGTCCAAGAAAAGATACATCAGATTAGTGACACTTCCATATACATAGGCATGGAAAGAAGTAGAACCCCGAACAGTGGCCCACTAGGTATGCCTTTCATTTTTGACCCACAGTAGTCTTGATACTGAAATTTCTAGAGATGTAGTTGATTGGGTTTCTAGGAACTGAGAGCAAAAGATGGGTAAGAATGGGATTTTGTTTTGTTTCAGACCTTATGTTTCCAAAGGAATAGAGATCTGAGTTATGAATCCTTTCAAAACTTCTTAAACCCTCAAGGACTTGATTCCGATATTCATCAGAAATGATAAGACTGTTCACCAAGTTTCCATATCAACTTAATTAAGTTAATTACAATCATAAACAAGCTGAATTAATCCCAACTCGTAAAAGGCAATATCTGGATTTGCTAATGTGAGTGGAACAGCCAACGAACAGGTGTTACCAAAAATGCAAATGAGCCAAGAAAGCAGTCTTAGAAGCATGAATTCTTTTGGCTACAATGGGAAATACAAAATTATGCATATATGGGAAAACGATAATCTTCACAGACTCACAAACTTGTTTCAAATGTACATGTTAAATCAAATTCCCACCTGCCGCCAGTGCTTTGCCTGAAGGAACAGTTGCAACAGGTTTTTCAGGCTCCTTGTAATCAAGGGGAGGTGCAAAGTCCACCTCACAATCTGTCTCGATGATACTTATCGCATGAGAAGGCTTTGTTTCAATGATGTCTATATAATACTTTTTGTTATTGTACGCCACCATAATACTATCTCCTGTGGTTAAGCAAGAAAAGTTCCTCAGTGTTGTCTCCAAGCTGCATGAGAAAAAAATAAATGAACCATATCAGTTTTCACCCATAGGAAATAATAGGAAAACAATGCATCAACCACTATACCTGATCTCGCATTACACAGAGACAGGAAACACCAGACCATAAGACAAAAAGAATTTCTTAACCTCTCAGCTTCAAAATATTTACGAAATCTTGTTACCAACACAATCACCGAGCTACCATCCGCTGCAACTTTTTGGTATCCTTGCCTCTTTTATAGTCTAATAATGGGCAGAGAGAAATTTCCGTATATTAAATAGAAATGAGCCTTTTAGATAGTCCATTTGTCTGTTCTACACAAAACGATAATTACGCAGAGGTCCCTAGAGGTTTCTGAGCACTACTGAGACCTCTGTTGTGGTTTCCATCTATTGCACCGTGAAATCAACTCATTAGGACTATGTTGCTTTAACTTTTTCAGGTCAAAAAAGCAATTACCTATAGTTTATATTGGTAAACATCAGCTGATAATCTTTCATTATCGGAAGAATCAGTGCAAGAGGCAATTATGAAGAGGTATGACTGAAGAAATCCTCAGTTCTAATCTAGATTTTTCTGCTCTTCAACTGACCAAGATGGCAGGATGAGGGACAAAAGCTTGTTGTTCACAGACATCTTCTTCAAAGTTCTTCTGTCTTGTATAACAGGTTAATAAACAAATTCACTCCACAAGATATTTCAGGAGTAAGGACTCGATAGGCCAAGAAGCATATTGTTAAGAATCAACTTTAGCCATCTACACATCACTTGTTGTTTCAACACAAAAGTAGATTAATAGGACTATTAATCTACTACCCACCAAAACATTAATAGGACTATTTTGCTAGCAATGCTTCGGAAAATAAGGCAATCAACACTCGAATGTGAACTTCTTTGCTAAAACTCAAAAGGAGGATCATGAACTCACATGGCTTTTGGATTGGAAATATCTAAGAAGTCTTTTGTATGGGGTTGCAATTTAACATAAGTCCCTTTTGGGAGAGTCATATTTTTCACTCGAACAATGTCCCCTTCTTGTAAGAGCAGGTTCTCCATCATCTACAAATGAAAAAATTGGTGTACATCAGTGCAGAACGAATTCGTAGAGAATATCTCCCAAGAGTTATATACACAAAAGTCACACCAAGCAACTAAGCTTGAATGCACAAACTAGATGCCTACCCAATAAGGCATGTATATCATGCCTTCTTCTGCAATGAACTCCAGAACCCCACAATGAGAGACACGCTCAGTAGCAGCATTGCGAAGTTCAAACAACATAGGATAGTCGATGTGAAGAGATGCTGCAGAATAAAGTCTTAGTATTATCATTTTAGAGGATAGCAGCAAAAAATTCTTATAAATAATGGTGGATAGGATGCCATCAGAAATATTTCAAATAAATCAACTTACCAAGGCGGTCAAGGGCTGAGGGAGGCATTATAACTGAAAGAACATAGAGTGATACAGAAGTTAAAACATTCATACACACACATTTGAAGTTTAAACTGGAACGAGTCTGATAACTTACTCTTATCACCATTTTCAATTTGTGGCTGCAGGATTGAACAGAAACAGAGAAATTAGTGACAAATATTGGCAGAGGTTTTTCTACTTTTCATTCTATTTTGATTCTTCCTTTAATTTTTCAAGCTGAATGTCTGTTGGTTAACACTCTTTCATTTTATGTGACCATGGAGTCGTGGACTCGAGAGCATATAAAACAAAGCAGCAGCTTCTTTGATTTCCTGTGTTAAAGTTGGTGACAAAACAGAAATGTGGCAAGATGAGGCAAGTCTTCCAACCTTATCAATAAAAGATGCAGGGTAACATCTGTACGTTTGCTCGAATGTTGTTCCATGATATCCAAACCCGTCGAAATACTGCAATATCCCCACCAAGTTGGAAAAAAGAAAAAACATAGAAGTTAACATAAAACCTACACAAACATTACATAGAGATTAAAGACACAAAGGCAGTAATTTCGTTCTTTCCCCTTTCCTCTTACTGCAATCAGACTCAAGTCACTCAACGATTGTTTTCCTTTGTTAAAAAAACAAATGCAATGCACCCTACCTCCTTACACTAAAACCAATTCTCGGCCACCAAAGATATCTTAGCCCAATGATCTACTTCAGTAGTTTTCAGATAGCATGTGCCCATAACTTTACTCAACCAACAAATTTCCAGGATTTGTGATGCTTGGGGGGTTCGAATCCCTCTCCATACCTAGTCCATGCAAGCTACGGTCCAATGACCCCCCTCCCGAGGGAAAAAAAAAAAAAACTACAAGCAAATACATTGACACCCAATGAAATGTAGAAAGGGGATCTCAGGCCAGATTGCGAGCGATCATTCCAGGTGTCAGTAGGGATGGAAAAACAGCCAAAAAACTAGAGGAAAGAAAGGGTACTAAGACCACCAGAAGGCTGGCTAGTTTGTAGAATTCCGTGTTTGCCTCTCAATCATACACAACAAATCAACAAATTTTGAGTGATAAGACAGGAATACAAAAATGATAGTTAGAAGCTAAATTTTGCTGTTGTTTGGTTGAGCAAAAAAATAACGAGTATACGAATATGCATTACTCCATAAACTCTTTATTTCGTGTTCGGTAACCCACAAACCCTAATTCCAAATAAAGCAGTAGTATATGTAAGACCAAGTAGAACATCAGTCCAATGAAGGTATATTGACATTTTTGCTCCAAAACAAAACAAAATACATGTACTCCTGCAATTTACCTAAACTGAAATATGCAAGAACCAAAGACTGCAAATTTAAGAACCAATAGACTTAGCACCAGTTAAACCTAAAATAGTCCTCAATAAATCAATCATACACCCCTGAACCTGCTACCGTTGAATCAAATTCAATATATTACTAGAACATACCATAGCTCCTGTGTCTGGATTGTCTAACCACGTAATCAACTTTCTGAGCTCCCTATTCGAACAAGGAAACCATTGTAAGCATGAATAAAATCAAAATTCACGTGAGAAATGAGAAAATGGATAAACTTGATGATCTACGATTAGATACAGATCGATACATACAAAGGAATGAATTTGCAGAGACTGTTCGCGAAGTGTTGTACAAGAAACCGGACCTTCGGAGTTTAGAGAGAGAGAGAGAGAGAGAGAAAAAAGAAAGATAATGAAAGAGAAGAAGGCTAAGATGCGCCAGAGAGCGTTGTGTACACGCCAATTCGGTGTCGGACACGTGTAATCCAGATTCTTTGGGCCTTCCAAGAGCCAGCCCACACGTGCTCTATTGCCCGCCAACTGAGTCCAGCCCAACGGCCCCACGTAAAGATGTGAAGGAAAATTCCAAAGTGAAACGATTTGAACACTTTCCTTTCCTGGGCTATCCACACGTCGAATTTCGTTGGGTTCGGGTCGGGTTTGACACACAGTGGTGGAACAAATATCAATCTTTACATAAGCTACATACAACTGGATCGACGGGGGGAGAGAGACAAAGGAGAACCACTATCAACGAAGAGATATTGCCAAAGAGAGTGAACGAGAGAGATCGATTGAGCTCCAATCCTCCCATAGCTAGATCCAAAGAGAGAGAGTTGTCGTTTTTGGGAGGAACTCAAGAGTCACTAAGGTACCGAACGTATCGAAGGAAGGAATATATCGTAATCTCCCAACCGACACTATACCGATTGTCCTTAGTTATGCGCTCACCAGAAACGAAAGATAGACTTTCGAAATCGAAGTTCTCTACTTCATGTTCACCAATAAATGCCCCATTGAAGGCCTTAGGGTTAATAATATGATGTTCTTCCAACCGGGAAGGGGAAATGGGATGGATACGGGTAGAACTTAGGGGGTTCTTTTTCCTGTTTTATTCATAATTAGGTTCGGTCGGGTGGAAATTAATCATGCACATCCCACACCCGATCGACAATCAGAAATTACTAGATTTTGGGACTCGAAACCGTCCGACATAGCCGATCAAAATCGTTTGTTGTGCTTACTTTACGGTTGGGTTAGATTCATGAACATCCCTACTTTATACATGTACACTCCTTTTTGTGTTTGTTCATATATAAATACATATATATAACTAGTAGAAATCCGTGCTTAAAAGGCATGTCGAAACGTAATATGATCTCTAAGGCCCCGTTCCAGAATACCTTCTTAAAAAATAAATACTTATTTTATATTTTCAAACTAAAAAATAATGTAAGTGAAAAATAAATTTTTAATTTTTTTTGCACCATATTAAAGATCTCAATGAGATCTATCAAACAAAATTCATGTTGATAGAAAAATAATTTGCTTAAGCACATGATTTTTAAATTTAAAATTATCTTTTAAAAAAATAAGTACTTATTTTTCTTTCCGAAAAAGACCCTACTGTCGACAGGATATTAGCGCTTTTGGAGGGATAATTATTGGGTGCAAAAAGGTTCCTCGAGGTATGAGTAGTTCTTGAATCTTTGCTTTACAGAATCCCACTGGGAAAAGGAGAACGTGTAGCAGCAGTAGGACTTTTTTCCGATTAATAAATGATTAATTTTTGGTAAGTAATCATTCAACGAAAAAATTAGAAAAGTATTAAAAATGCGTATCCAAGTTCAATTTCTTTTGTACTAGTTTATAAGCCACTAATAGAAATTAAATTGTTTTCACTGGCAGTGGAAAATCTCACTTTTCTACTACTATCTTTTTTGGTCTTATCGTGTATTTATTGTTAATTTGAACCGTTCATCTTATAGACCCCATATAATAGTGTATTCATGCAAAAAATGAATTTGATCGGACATCAATAAGAGTATCAAAAATTAAATTTTGCTTTTGTAAATGGATAGTTTATCTTTATTAGTTTTGACAGAAATTAGATCGTCTATTTTATAAACCAAAATTCAAATTTTGCTATATTTATCGACTTCTGATCAAGCTGATTTTTTACATAGCAATACTATATTGCGGATTTTAAAATATGAACGGTTTAAATCACAACAATAAACACTTGGTGGGGCCAAGAATAGACAGTAGTGGAGAAGTGGGGTTTTATACCGGTGGTGGATAGAATTTATTCTTCTACTAATATCATTATGCTATCGGTGAACGTTTTCTTCAAATTTTCATCATCAGTGAAGAGAGGTTAATTAGAAAGCAATATTTCTGGAATAAAATTACTTTTAGCATTTTATAGTGTATTCATATTAACCCAACCTAGAAGACTCATTAAATACTTATTTATTTTCTTCTCATTGTAGTGATTTTTAATGCAAAAAATTAGTATCTTTCAAATTATATTACTAATTGTTCTTTTGCAAATTCTCACAAGATATCAAAATATTGAGTTTGGGACTGTCACGTATCTGGACAAGTCCAAGGCCCAATTATATGACCCAAGTTAATTCGGGCTGTGCTTGACCTTTTTAATGGACTTTTACACACGCTTATCCTTTTTTTTCCTTTTTTATTTTTTATCTTCCATATATATTTTCTCAACAAAGGATGAAAGACTACTGGGTGGCCCTCTCCCTACTCAATGAATCACACAATTCAACTTCAGTATAATCATAATGCATTATTCTTAAGCCTTAAGTTATGCTCTCAATAGGCGAATGTGGAACAATGACAGTTTATCACCGACACCCGTATCTTGGTTAGTGATTCTTGTTCAAGCTAGGGGAGAAGTCCTCGAGCGATAGGTCAAATGCATCTCGAAGAAGCCCACCATATTAGATCAGAAGATGGTTCAAACATATGAAAATATCCGAGAAGGCGAAAGGGAAGGTGCTTTCCGAAAACGACCAAAAGCAAAGACATGATGACAACTCGAGAAAGAAAAAAGGGGCAATTTCACAAGCATTAATTACCAACTCCTCAATGCATTTTAGCTCTACAAGAACAAACGACGACTAAATTACAGCGGAATTAACCTCCATCGCAACGATAATACATGACAGTGAAATGTGAAGTACCCTTGGCAAATTTTGATCTATCAGGCTCTACTCCATGTATAGAAACTTGTCTATGTCTAGAAATTCTAATACTCCTGTACCCTGAGGGAGATTAGAGATACCCATACCCTGTCCCCCATTTCTTTTGTTTCTTTTTGAGCTTACCCATATCCTTCTTAGGTTAGGCTGCAAAACATCCGCAATCCAGAACATAGAGATGCCCATACACTGTTTAGAATGAGGCTTGCATAAATCATGGGCAACCATACATTGAAAGATAAAATGAAGCTAGTTTGCCAGAAAGAAACAATTCACCAGAAAGAAAAACAAAACTAGTACTAAATTTACAGAGACTCATTTGACACCTTTACATGGTCCCAAAACTCAATCAAATCTTCACCACAAAACGTTTCCAGGCATTTAGACAAAACAACAGATAAGCCCCAAGCACACAAACTAACGGATATCAGGTTGCATACTATTTTCCGGTATTCCTGTGTGACGCTCCAACAATTTTTAAGGAGGGGGGGACACGTCAAAAGACCATTCCTTCGGTTATGAAGAGAGAATAGGACTCGGAATTACACAAATACTGTTCACATTATACTAGCACCGAATATTCACTACCAAGAATTTCTTGAAAAATAAATCTGGCTACGTAACATGAATTGCACATTGAATCGCTATCACACAACCACTATTGCCAAAAGCTCTGAGAATTCAATCTAAAGGCGGCCTGTAATATCAAAGAAACTAAACTCGTCCACGATACTCTGTTCAAAGAAAGGAAAGGAATCATGCTATTTCTCCTTCATTCCAACAGAATTCCAACTTGGAGTCACAATCACAAATTCACAAAAAAGATTGCTATTTACGTTTACGCGTTTATAACTGTTCGTCTCCCGAATAAACTTCCATCAACGACTCGAGCCAACCTTTGGTCAAAATAAGAAAGCTGGATGGAGAATGGGAGATTACACTACCAGACCCCACATGGAGAAGATTGCAGAATCTAGTATTCTCATCTTTCCAGAGGACCTTGACCCCATTCCCATTACTTTACTCGAAAAGAGGGATTTACAACCACCAATCATAACTTAAAAGACCCTACCAAAGGATCACAACTTGTCACCAATTAAACATGAGCAACTGCCTGTGTGTGCATACGTTAGTGGACAGATAAGGAGTACCCGTAACCGTTGGATGCACGTGGACTAACAAAAAAAATCTACGTATATTCCATGTTTCCTGATACATCTACGTCCCGTATCTGTGGCCAAACATCTATGCACCTACCGTTGGTGGGGATGCAATTAGCACAAAAGAAAATCAAAGAACTGAATCAAGGAGAAATTGTCATTAATTAAGGGAAAAAAACATACAGAGAAGGGAATTCGATACCGAATACACAGACAGATTTCGGTCACGTCCCCACTTTCTCCATCAGAAAATGCAAGAGATACTTGTCCTGCTTCTTAACATCTTGTTCATCACCAACTAAAAAGGAGAGAAATGAACAAAACAACTACTAAAACAGAATTTAACAAAAAGACCAAATTCAAAAAACAGACGACCTCCACGACAAACACCACTAAAGACCCACTAGTCTCAAGCACAGCAATAGGTCCACTGCTCATCCTCACCGGCAGCAGCAGCAGAATCAGCACCACCACCGTAGTCATCGCCGTTGCAATAATAATACCCATTTCCACCATTGGCGGCAGCAGTCAAACAGCAGGACGAAGAACCGGCAACAAGGTAAGGCATGTTGTGGAACGAACTAGCAATCCCATTAGCAAGAGCCAACCCATCCTCGTTACTCTGCACAAACTCCTCAATCCGGTGCTTGAGCATCTCAAACATGAGCTCCGGCTCGTGCTGCATCACCCTCAGCACGTCCCCGCACGAAGGCCCAGGCACAGCCCGGGTCACCGCAAAGCTATGCGGCCCATCGCTCTGCGACACGCGGACCACGCTCGGGCCTCCGAACAGGTTATGGACTCCCCCTAGGGCTTCCTGATACGCCCCGCCCAAGAACATCCCCAGATAGTAACCCCCGCTGCCTTCCAAATCGTGCAGCGGCAAGCTCGATTCTCCGCCTATGAACTTGTCAATCTTCCCGTCACTGTCGCAAGTTAAATCCGAGAGGATGCCACGTGCCCCCGGCCTCTGATCCAGCTTGTGAATCGGAACGATAGGGAAAAGCTGCTCAATCCCCCAGAAATCAGGGACGGAAGTGAACACCGATAAGTTAACATTGTACGTGCGGACTGGATCAGCTGCTCCCGCCGCCTTGGACACGAAATCGCACAGGCCGTCGACAGCGGCGAGCTGTTCGATGCCCAAGTTCCCTTCTTTGAACTGCTCAACGCATCTCTGCTTAAGCTGATCGGCGTAGATCAAGCACGTCTCGTTCTCACCGCGGATGGCCGCAGCGGATAAGTTCCCGTAATCAGCACGTGCCTCCTCCGCGAGTCCCTCGACGAAGTAATGTAAAGTGAGTTGACTCATAACAGGTGCGTCGCGTGAAGTAGCTGACACGGCCTCGAAGACCAAAATCGAGTGGTGAGAGACGATTGCTCGGCCGCTTTCGCTGCAGATCACGGGATGCTTTATCTGTTTACGTCCACAAACAAAACTGACGGCCTTAACAACGGCCGTGGCGTACTCGTCCAGGCCGTAACTGACGGAGATATCGGAGTCGGTCGACTTCGAGCCGTCGTAATCGATTCCTAGGCCTCCTCCGATGTCGATGACTTTCATGGAGGCGCCGAGGCGGACCAGCTCGCAGTAGAGCTGAGCGGCCTCGCCAACGCCGTCGGCGAGCAAGGCCGTCGTAGGTATCTGAGACCCGATGTGGAAATGCAGCAACTGTAAGCAATCTAACATACCGAATTTTTCGAGCTTTTTCACCACACGAAGAATCTGAGTCGTCGTGAGTCCGAATTTGCCTTTCTCGCCCGAAGTTGATCCGAAATGGCCGGAGTGTTTCGTCCGGAGCTTCGCTCGGAGTCCGATTACCGGTCGGACGGCGAGCTTCCTGCTCATGTCGATCACCAGATCAAGCTCTTCCTCTTGCTCAAGCACAATCACTGTGTTCAAGGACAATTTCCTTCCAATCAAAGCAAGAGAAATGTACTCAGCGTCTTTGAAACCGTTGCAGACCAGCAGAGCTTCGGCGCTCCCGTTGCAGAGACAGCTCATGGCTAGGAGTAGCTCCGGTTTGGACCCGGCCTCCAAACCGAACCGGAAGCCGGATCCGAATTTCACGATGTCTTCCACAACAAACCGGTCCTGGTTGCATTTCACGGGGTAAACACCCTGGTAATGAGAATCATAGCCTTGCGATTGGATTGCCAAATCGAAGGCTGTCTGGAGGGATTCGAGGCGGTTTTTGAGGATGTCAGGGAACCGGACGACGAGCGGGAGCTGTAACCCGAGTCCGCCTGAGGAATCCGGATCCGAAGCCTTTTTCACGACCTTTAAGAGGTCGATCTCCTGGTGAGGCAGCGTGGCCGTTCCGTACGGCCTGACGGAGATGTCGCCGGAGTTGTTGACGGCGAAGTAGGGGGCGCCCCATTTGTCCACCTTGTAGAGGGCGGCGGAGTCTGACGGGGACCAGACGGCGCTATCGACGGCGGCGATAGTGGTGTTTGCCGGTGGAGGTACGCCGGAGAATGGCTCCGGCGCGGGAAGAGAGGTGGGGCTGTTATCCCAGGCGAAAGAGTAGCCTGGAGGAGGAGCCACGGCGGCGTCTGCGAAACACGCGACGGCAGGCATGTCTTCTCTCTTTTCTCTCTTCCCCGATCTGTTTTTTTATCTTTGGGAGGAAAAAAAGAATTAAAAAATTGAGGTGTGTATTTTTGTAATTTCTGGTGTAAAGGTGGGGGCTTTAGAACCCGCCGAGGCCGGAGCCCCGGCTACCCCCTCAAAAGAAGCAGAAGAGATCTGAGCAAAAAGAACGAGTCCCTAACTCACCCTTACAAACTACGCAAATCCCCACACCGACCTCTCAGAAGAAGAAGGAATCGAAAGAGAGAACGGAAAACGAAGGGAAACCTGACGGAGAACACAAATCTAAGCACCGAAAACAAATGTCACCATACAGATTTTGGTCGAGGAGGAGGAGGAGAGAGAAAGAGGGATGGAGAGAGAGAGATTGGGAGAGGAAGTAGTAACTGAAAAGAACACCAACACCACCAGGTGAAGATGACGAGAGAGAAAGAGCGGAAAATCCGCAGTAAAATGCGGTAATAAAAAACAAGTGATAACAACGAACGAAGGAACGGCGGATGGGAAGTGATAGGGTTTTGTATGTAGTAGTTCAGAAAGAACGGTTTAGCAAATGAAATTGGCGAGAATTGCATGAATGGCGAGGGGTCATTATATAGGAGGAGGGGGGGTTGGGCCGTGGGCCCAGATTTTTTTAATTTTTTGGGCTTAATTTAAGATCTGGTCCTAATTTCTCGTGATTTTGTTTTTGCAATATTTGTGTTCTTTCCTTTTTTTTATTTATTGGATTATTTTAATTTCCGTCTTAAAGGGGTAAGGTGATAAATAAAAGATCCATTGATATTTGAAAAAGATGTATTGATATTTATGAAAATCTATGAAAAATTCTAAAATCAGGCCAATAAACTGACAATAGTAAATGTGTGAATGTGTATTAAATGATGTAAAAAATGTAAAAAAATATGTATTTTCTTTTTGTCTTTTAAATTGTTTATCGTTTGTCTAATGAACTGACAATAACAAGATCGAAAATATATTAAAATCTGTAAAATATATATTGATATCTGAATTTATTTAAAATTAAGTATACATATTATCTTCCGCCCGGCAAGCGTATGTTTGTAGAATTTCCGTTTATTTATTTCTTCGTGATTGTGTGGGGGTGAGATTCTCTCGGGGAGGTAATCGGCGTCGGGTTGCCGCGTGGCTGTGGGATGTAGGGCCACCGAAAGAGTGATTCAATCGCGAGGCTTCGTGCTTCATTTCCTCGATTTTGTTTGTGTACGTGGCGATACAGAGGAGGGAGTGGGATTCAATTTAGCGCGATACGACATTATGACGTGATTTTTCGAGACCGGACGATTTTGAAAACGGAAACACTACAGTCACCGACCCAGTGTGGGGTTCACTATGGGCCCCGCACGAATGATCCGAGCCGCTCAATAATTTAAAAAAAAAAACTGAGTGGGCCTTGAAAGAAATTAGCTCAATCCAATATGTGTACGTTCTTGATCTGAGCCGTTCCAAAATTAGATTATCCGAGCCGTTCAAAAATAAATGTTTGGAACGAGCACGTACACACATCGGATTGAGCTTATTTCACATGGGGCTCACTCGTTTTTTTTTTTAAATTATGGAGCAGCTCGGATCATTCGTGCGGGGCCCGGAGTGGATCCCACACACGGTCGGTGGCCGGTCACCGACCCTCTGTCGGTAACTGTAGCACTGCTGTTTTGAAAATCTTCTTTTTGTAGTAACAGCAATTGTTTGATAGTAACACTCTAAAAAGTGACGGCGTCAATCATAATCACACTCAAAATTTTATAGTAATACTAATTTGTGGAGAGTTAACAAGTTGGGAAGTGTCATAATCAATTTCATTTCTATTTTTGCAAAAATCAACATCATACAAGGAGAGTACGATTAATAATTTGGAGAGTGCTAAAATCACAATCCTAATTTGTAACTAACATGTTTGCTACGAGGCTCCGTTTCAGAACAAGAAACAAGTCCTTATTTTTTAAGAAGAAAATTTCAAGCTCAAATTAATGAACTTACTGAAATCGAAAAATGTGCAATATAAATCTTGTTTGAAAGATCTCATCAACGAAAAATAATAATAATAATAATTTATTTTTTATTTTCATTATTTTTAAATTTGAAAATGTGAAATAAGTATATATTTTTCAAAAAGATGTTCTAGAACGGGGATAATCACACAAACATAAGGTGTGCGATTATTTTGAATTATATACTAATCAAGGGATGAACCTATTATTTCATCCATGGTCCCTCCAAAGTCCAAATACATTTTTCATTGGAGCTTATACTGGTGATAGCATAGAATATTTTGATAGTTGTGGGCACGCGCCCCGAAAATCGCTCGATCTTTGGGTTCCCTTTTAAAGACTGGGCGCGGCCCTCTTTTGAAAATGCGCGGCGAAACGCCTCGATTCAGAGTCGCCACTCGGGTTTTAGCGGTGGAAACACCCAAGGAACCGAACTCGAAAACGTTTGCCACGTTTGTTTGATTTTGAAAAAGGCGTGGACTGATCCGTCGTCACCTTCGATATCTGAGATTCGGGAGCCAGGTTACGAGAGGGGAAGGGTTTTATGGCACCCCCTCTCGCCCAATCCGGAGATCGGTCTCTACTCAGGCATTTTGTAAAAACCTTTGCATTTTTCTCTCATTTTATCCTTTTTTAGCCAGTTAGGGCGGGGGAACAATTAATGGGGACGAAAGCGGTAACAATTTGCAATTTATGTGACAAAATGCCTATGAATGGTTTGATTGCGATGCTAAGTATAGATTGAGAACAAACACTGAGCATCCCGAGCACGCTGCAGTACGCTGTCACAAGGTGACGTGAGCAGATTCCGCCAGCATGCACTGGTCGAGCCACTGCATGGTGATACAACCTGCGCACGCCACATATAAACTGGCGTACTCCACTTTTTGGATCTCTCAGTCTTTGTTTGCAACCCTCTGGGCTCTGGAAAAGGACCAGCGCACACCCAGGGCAAACCACGCAGTTTAATATAGCAGAATATACACAGTCACAGGCAAAATGAATGGCTTTAGGCCATGAAAGAAAACAGAACACCCCAAAAACAGTGTGGGGACAAAAGATAGGCCTAGATTACGCTTCAGATGCAAGGGCCAGTCACTAGACCCAGAAACCTACTGCCGTACGCCAGTATATTACCGCCGTACGCCACTCTGCCATTGACTCCAGTGTTTGGCTTTGCATCATCTGGGTTCTGGAACATGACCAGAAGGATCCCAGAGGCCTTTACATGACAGAAATGAACAAGATAGGACGCCACCACTAAACAGTTCTAAATATGGAAAGCAGTAAACTGGTTATTAGCATGCTAAGGTGATCGACAGAAAGGTAAATCAAAAGGAATGACGATCCATGATCCCCACGCCAGTTGTGCCCATACTGCCATGACTGGCGTACGGCCTTTGTAAACTGGCGTGCGCCATGTATCATCAAATACGATAGCTGTATTTTATCAGTTTAAGGCCAGGACTAGTGTTATCTACTAGCCTGGGCCTTACTGATCCCCCTCAGGAGTTGAAAACAGAAAAGAACACAAGGGTGATATACCTCTTAGTATTGTGGTTTGGTGGTTGTTTTTTGAACTTGAGGGTTGAAGATGGTGGCTTATATGATGACTGGGTTCCAGCAGGATGTGTGGAAGTGTATGACCTTTTCTTCTCTTTCAATGGATGAAAGGAGATAGAAAGCTTGAAGAAAGGAGAAGAAGAGAGATGACACCTCCTTAATGTGGCTAACCCCTTGCAAATGAATGCAAGGGGGGTATTTATAGAGGGGAAATGGACTGAGATCAGTTAAGGCCAGGCCTTGTTTGGCTGGTCTTAGGAACAAAAAGGGGCTTTCCATGCATTAAATGCATGGGACTAGTTGATGGGGGGTGTAGGAGAGAGGGGGAACGCCCCTGCCGAAAGCAATCATCAGGGACACTGTGGCCGACGTCAGGGTGGCACAAAAGTCCCGCCCAAGTGGCTGAATAAAGTTGATTTGACTGGGTTTGACTGGCGTGCGCCAGTGAAAGCTGGGCCCATGGTCGATGACTGACACGTGGCAGCTAACTGGCGTACGTCACCAAAGTACTGGCGTATGCCAGTTGGGTTTTGCTGTGGCCGTTTGGCTCTGGTTTGAAGGGTTTGAAATGGGTTTGAAAGGGGTTTTGGACGCTCAAGGCCTAAGCACACCCTTGTCCTCGATCTGTTTTCGACTATAATCATCATTGGGGAAATATAAGATCGACAAATAACGTTATCTGGATAGTCCAGAATGGGGTGTCTATAATAGTCAAGTTACATGAAGTTTGATGAAAATATACAAGTAAAATACTTTTTCATGGGGCAAGAGAAATAATACAGGTGGGCATGATGCAAGAGTGTATATATACATACTGTGTCTGTGTATTGTATTGTATTGTATTTATACTCCGTAATTCTTAATCACGAATTATCATATTAAAATTTCACAAGTGACAACCAACTAACGTCAAGTTTACTATAGGGAAAATGATCACCAGGCATGATTATTGGAAACCTATGTTTCTAGCACTTGCATAAAACATTATCTAAACCTAGTGTCGGGAGTAGGGAAAATGATCACCAGGCATGATTATTGGAAACCTATGTTTCCAGCACTTGCATAAACATTATCTAGTGTTGGTTGGGAGTTTGACAGTACTTTTTTTTAACCTTTTATATATAGATACTCAAGTGTCTCGTTGAAAAGATTATCGCGTTTGACGAGTTAATATGGTATTTGAGCTTTTTAGAGAGTACTTAATGAAGGTTATCCAAATATCAACGTTAATCACAACATAATTAAGTAGTTTTTTAAGAAAGTTTCGCATTCTCTAGTGAGTAATTTAATTAAAAGAATTTGTAGCAAGCCGAGCCGGTGGCTCACACCGTACCAAGCAAGGTTCTAAACCCTTCCTGGTGGTTCACCTGAGTCTAAGTAGGGATGGCAACGGAGCGGATCAGAGGCGGATATCGCAATATCCGAATCCGAATCCGAACCCTCCACCCGCCCTCCGAATCTGCCCCGAACTCCAAATGGATTATATTTTTGTCCTCCATCCCCGCTCCAAACGGGAAACGGATATCCGAATCCGAATTTGGAAAAACAAAAAAAACATATTGGAACTCGATAAAAAAAAAACTCATATTGAAAAAAAAAAAACAAATAAAACTAAACATGGGGAGGGAGTCTCGTTGCCGCGTTCCAGAGGGGAGATTGCCGCATCTCTCCATTGCCGGAGGGTTTTTTTTTTTTTGAGAGAGAGAGGGGGGTTGGGGAGGAGAGAGAGAAGGGGGAGAAGTCATGGGCGAGGAGGGTTGTGTGAAGTGAAGTCTATTGGGTAGGAGACTGACTATTGACTAACCCTAAAAATAAGAGGTATTTATATAATTTGATATTCGGATGTGGATCGAATATCGAATTCGGGGCGGATTGGATCGAAGGCAGACTTACCTCCGAATCTGATCCGATCTTGGAATTTTTTTTGAAAAATAAATCCGAATCGGTCTCGATATCCGAAAATCCGATCCGTTCGAGATGGATAACGGATCGGATACGAACGGATCGGTCGAGACGGCCATCCCTAAGTCCAAGCCTTTGCCCCGTTACGTTTCGGCAGCCCGATGGTCCCACAACTGAGGTTCCAACAGAATCAATCGAAGCAATCAGTTCGGGCCACTGACCCTTTTAGGGTCGGGTACCACGTTCAGCCTTGAACGAACGTGGGGTCACAACTCCAACTCATCCACGTGGGAACATCAACCATGGTTATGATGACAGTCGTGACGTCATCCAAACGGTTATAAAAAGATAAGGACGGGAGCACGTGAAGGTACTAGCTCATCCTACAAACAGTTACAAAAATCCTAATGTGATGCATAAGTGACGTCAACCGACTTGTGACGAGCACATGTGTAGTCTTGGAGGTCAAGTTTGGAGTTCTCTATAAATACCGCATTACGCCATCCTTGGAGAGGTTCACATTCTCTAGTACCCTAAAATCCTAGCTCTTGAATTTCATCTCTCCTTGTAATTATACTGATTCTTGCACCGGAGGATTATTCCGAAGAACCTCCAGTGTGATTTTTAATCGTGCTTTCCTGTACAGGCTAGGAGAAGATCAAGAGCCACACTCGAACCACGATCAAGAAAGAGCGAACAAAACTCACCGGAGCCCCCACAGAATTGAAAGTTCGTATTTTGGTTCCTATACTGAGTCAACTGACATCACATAATGAAAAAGGGTTTCGATTCCACAATATACGTAAAACTTTCGTCACGGGAAATCAGGAATTTCACCCGAGAAAATGAGTCCGTGAAATGGCTTCCCTCCAGCCAACGTTATCCTCGTTGCGGATCAAAAAAAAAAACGTTACCCTCGAGACGAGAAATCTTGCGTGAAGGTTTTCCAATTTGCTTTCATTTTCAATTATCATTTGACGCGTTAGTCACACGTAAACTGTAGTACTATTGGTCAACTATAGGCTATAGCAACTTCAACCAACGGTGCTTAAAAAAAAAAAAAAAAAACAATGAGTCTTTCTAAAATTTCTTCATAAAATTCAAAAAAAATTGAAGAAAATAAGTGATAAATTATACTAAAAAAAATTCCACAATATAGAGATTTGAAGTACTCCAATTGCTCTTACAACTAAAAAGTTAGTATCTTGAAATATCGCTCTGTGATGATGTAAGAGTACATTAAACAATAAGTCATATTCCTTGTGGAGTCCAAAAAAAGAAAAAACAATTGAATCTTTCCAAAATTCCTCCATAAAATTCAAAAAAATCGAAGAAAATAAGAGATTAGTTATACTAAAAAAATTTCCACAATATAGAGATTTGAAGTACCCCAGTTGCTCTTACAAGTAAAAAGTTAGTTTCCTGAAACATCACCACCCCATGATGGTGTAAGAGCATATTAAACGATAAGTCATATTCCTTGCGGAGCTAAAAAAGCTAAAAAAAGAAAAAGAAAAGAAAAGAAGAAAAGAGAACTTTCAAGTACATATAGTCAAATACAACGTGGAGTTTGCTTCAAATTTGGCAAGAGGTGCCAAATGATTTTTTTTTTTTTTGACTGTTTGAGCTTTCAAAATTGTACTTTGCTCTTTCAAAACACCCATTCGACACTATAATTGGAGATCAAGGTTTGTTGATATCAAATTTTTAAGTGTTAAATTGCCGCATAAACTTCTGCAAAAATTTAACATCGCAAGATTTGGCATTCGTGGAAATAGCTCTTTGTCTCTTTTTAATCATACAATAAATTTGACCCTAGGCTAAAATATGAGAAATAGAGGCTGAGCCATCACTTGGTGGTGTTCCAAAACACTGAATGATCTCTTCTTCTTCTTCTTCTTTCTGAGTATTGAATGATCTCTCCAATCATCAAAGGGACCAAAATGTAAATTCAAACTCACCCGTGGTAGCACCTAGGGCAGGCTCATATGGTAGTTTGCGGCTTTACGCCATAGCTTGCGTGTCTTTCTGCCATAAAATTCCAACGTTACCCTTTTATCAAATTTGGTGCTCTCTCGAAAGGCAAAAGCAATCACACTCGGGGCTCTACCTATAGAAAACATGAGTAAAATAAATTAATTAACAAAGACTTTTTGTCAGTGGACAATACGGACCTTTGACAAGTGGGTTGATGTCAGTAGGGTTTGAATTTGGATGCGACTTCCCAATAACATGTCATGTTTTAGCCTCAACAGCTAGAGGATAAGATTCACGGGCTCTCTTTCAATTATTTTCTGCAGAGTTATTAAAGTTCCGTTCCAGAAATTTTCTTAAAAAATAAGTACTTATTTTGAAACTTCTCAAAGAAAAATAAAAAAAATTGTTTCAGAAAACTCAAATAAGCAGCTTATTTCACATTTTCAAACTCAAAAATAACATAAATGAAAAATAAATTTTTAATTTTTTTTGCACTGTATTAAAAATCTCAATGAGATCTATCAAATAAGATCCATATTGATAGGAAAATTATTTGAGTAAACACATAATTTTTGAGCTTAAAGTTGCCTTAACCAAAAAATAAGTACTTACTTCTTATTTTGTGGAAGAGCTGTGCTACGTGCACAGTAGCCTTTTTCTCTCGCATCGGGTCGCACAAAGATGATCGGAGCCTAAATTCTAAAGTGATTTTGGGTGTTTTGTTAACGCCTCTAACTATATCGAACGAAGATCATTTTTTACAGAGATCTTAAACGACATATTTGAACAAAATGAGCGGCTCCGATCATCTTTGTGCGACCCGGAGCGGGAGAAAAAAGCTGCTGTGCACAGCTTGCTGTGTACGAATCATTTCTGTTTGTGGAACAAGCCGTATTATTGAACAAAAAATAAGAACTTATTCAAGTTCTAGAACGGGGCCTAATCAGGATAGTTGAGAATAAAAATTCAGAAGGGTTTTTTCTGCCCTTAAAGATTTGCTCAGAAAACCTGAAAGATTTGGTCAAGTATAACAAGGTCTAATTTCTTTATTGTGGATAAGAAGATGAGAAATAGTAGGTAAAAGTGAAGTATTAAGAATTAGATATAGAGAAAACGAAGTATATTGAAAAGAAGCTTAGAATTGATTGTGATGTATTAATACTCCGTACATCGTAGGCTACATTGATGTTGCAAACCTAGAGTCAAATTGCACGTGAGAAGGGTTGTCAACGAATTTTATAGAGATCTAACATAAGATGAATTACGACTTGAATTATACTTCTGGACAGCGATTGGAGTGGAATCAACGTTAATTAACACTCTATGATGGAAAAGTAAGAAATAATTTTTCAAAGGATGTCTTTTTTTTCTTCAGAAAAATCGATTCAAGTTCATCGTCCAATCTTCCCAAAAAGATTTCCAAATTTTGGATAACTACATAACCTCAAGGGAATAGTGCAGATACTTCTTTAGCAATTACGTGTGACAACACTTTTAATTCTTCTCTTTATAAATTGATTTAAGACGAACAGATAATTATTTGGCTTTTAGTTTGAAAACAACGATTTTTCACTCGGGTTTTTCAGATCAGTCCGTAAATAGCTAAGAGCAAGTCCATTCTTTAGTGTCAAAATGACATTGCCAAAGTCATTTTTTGACTTGCTATAGCGTCAAAAAAGTTAGAATATAATAATGTTGCTGCACCGATTCAATCTCCTATCGACACAATTTTAAATCTAAATTGTTGGATTAAACTCATCTTTATTTAATGCAAATCAAACGACTCATATAAAATAAGTTGAAATGACAATGGATGAACTCATTAGATATCATAAAATATGAGCACTAAATTGTGACAATGGCAAGACAGATGATTACGGCCGGACTGGACTTTATAATAAAGAGAAGAGATATATAGAATTGCAGAAATTTTTAAGTCAAGAATCCTGAATTTTCTTACAGTCCGGACCTCATTGTTTCCGATCGAATTTTGATGATCCAAACAATTCAATGTGTTTAAAAGGTGTTTTTAAGGGTACAATTTGAAAATCGGCAAAAAATATGACCGGGAATGGCTTGATCTGAAGAGTTTTTCATAAAATGCATTTTTATGAAAAACTGTTCAAATCGAGTCCTTTCCAATCATATTTTTTTCCGATTTCACGAGGACACCCTTAAAAACACGTTTTAAACATATTAAACGGTTCCGATCATCAAAATTTAATTAAAAAAGTGAACTTCAACACGAGATCCGGACCGTAAAAAAAATGCAGAATCCTTGACCTGAAGATGACTGATTTGGGGACGACTGGGGGTTTGAAAGGTGGAATAGTAGTAAGACCCGAGGTCCATGTGCATGCAGGAGACTGGCTTTCGTAGGAAACTGCTTAGGAGGAGGACAAACAATGGACACTCATCATTCTTTTACCCGCAACCCCCGTTCTCTGACTGAGTCTATTTTGACTAGTTGACTTGACTCATGCCTTGGTTTTTTGGCCGGATCTGATCTCATGAAAATGCTTGTGTCTCTGTTTCGAGAGACTTTTCGGTTATACCATGTGTGATTTTATTTAAATATTTTAAATCTAACGGTCGTAACACCTGTCGGCACAAGGACCGGTTTACGGCACATATAATTTGAATTTGACTAGTTGACTCAGGCCTTCACATGGAATTTGGATTTGGTCTTCTGCCGACGCAGCCCATTGATCTTTTGTTGCCCCAAGTTAGGGTACAAGGTTTTTTGACAAGCAAACAACTAATCATTTTTTTCCTTCTAAAAAACACGTTTTTAAACAGTTTCTTGGTGTTCTGTTCAAAAAAACAGTTTCTTGGTGTGACGTTCTCTACAGGATTATGTGCGCGAAATGACTGATACAACCTCGTAACCTTATCTTGTATATCAAGCCACGGGATTGGCTAACTTAGGTGTTTCAGGTTTAATTTTTCTTGTCAGCAATCTCTTGGGGTCGCGGGTCATCTCATCCCAACGCATAAACGTATTAACCGGCCGTGGGAAAGGGACAATCTAGTCACTCTGCGTTACCAAAAAAGAAAAATATAAAACTTTATCTTTGTATCGATCGACATTTAATTGTCGGTTACCAATCAATCCTTACTTGGTAAATTAATATTGCTCATTTATATAGGTTATGTACACGGAAAACACTACACACATCATCATCTGTTAATTTATTCAAAATCGGCGTACGTGTGGCATATGCACTTCTAGAGATGAGCCTCTAATTTGCACAAGTTGGTATCTGGGAGAGGTTACACTTTGGAGAAGTGAAATTACCATTATGATCCCTAATTACTTTTCTAATAGGGTCTAGTCAATAATTGACTGTCATTTGGCGGTGGTTAAGAGACACAAATGTCCAGAACAATCAAAATCCTGATACGCTTCAACATCTCATTGGCGGTGAATATTCTTCGTCACATCTTCTCAACTTTTTTTCCTTTTTCTTTTTCGGAGAAACAACCCTACAGCAAGGTCACTAAGGACTTGACTACGCAACCTAAATCTCCGAGAGAACTAGCGCGGTCACACCAGTTACGGCCCCCCCACTTACTTTAAAATACTCACTAGGTTGAACATCGAACTCCAAACCTTAAAAATATTGCCAAAGCCTGAGCGTCCGCCCTAATCACTAAACAACCCTAGGGGTATATATAACATCTTCTGAACTTTGGAATACTGTAGCATGGTCATTATAGTCTTTTGGAATTTGGAGTGTCAAAAGAAGCCTCTCAAGATCAACCCATTCGGAATCTATTCCAGGGTAAATTCAGAAATTCTAAACTCAGCTTGAAAACCTATACTGCAAAGAAAACTCAGCTATTTTTTATTTGTTGGGTTAAAAGTCATTTGGAATCGAGGGAAAAAAAAACTCAATAGACCCTTTACAGACTTGTATTTATTCATCACATGATGTTTTTGTGTAATTAGCAGAAATAGGGCTTGCTCATTAACCGCACAGGTAATACTAAAGCATAAAATTTGATCAAATCTAATAATTAAATATATTGTTCGTATGGTGTTAATCTTACAAGATCATCAATAATTTATTTGGATCATCTGATATCTATAATATTTGCTGACCATATACAAATAATGAATATCCGAGTCTCAACTCGAGATGCACTCTCTTTTTGTGTATGCGATGTGTGCTCCTATCCAATTCACTCTATCAATAGTATTTCGTATGTCGTGGTGAGATTGGCCTAATTTAAATATCTTGACTTATCTTCGTTTTTTTAAAGCTTTCGTAAATTTTGCATGGAACTATTTAAAACCATTTATTTGTCCTGTACTCGAGAGAAATACAATAATAAAAAAATAAATCAAAAACTTGGAAAGGTTCAAAAGAAAGTAATCCTTAAAAAGTGTGTGTGTTAAACACCTCCCCAGATGGAATTATCCTGTGAGATGGGAATTAATTAGGATCATCCCAAGAATCAACGGTTGGCTGATGAGGAGGAGGAGGAGCGGTTATCACGGAGCTACGACCAATTTGGAGGACCCCCAGCTGCAGCTTGTGATGGGTGGGACCCAAAAACCTTGACAAATTTGGGATATCTTTTCAAAGCGGAATCTAGATTCGATAACAGTGGATGATCCGATTTAGATGTAGCCATGCAGGTTACAGGTGGGGGAGCCTCTTTCTAGATTCTTTTGATCCCTTCTCGATGTTCCTTTTCATTCTTTCCTTCATTTTATATCAGAAAGGCCCCGTTTTCATTAAAAAAAAAAAAACATTAAAAATTTAACGCATTTTATCATCTCATTTTTAATAATAAAAAAGTTTCGACATTTTATTATCTCGTTTTCACTAACAAAAAGTTTTTGTTAAAAAGTTGTCAACAAATTTTTTTTTCTATGGTAACTCTACTTATAAACCCATCAACAACTTATTTTCTATCAGAAATAACTTGATATTTTTTAACAATTTATTCACTACTGGAAACATCTAACAACTTCTTAATTACAAATAAAAATCTAAAATTTTTTCACTACCAGAAACACCCCCAAAGTCTAGTAACACAGATTTTTTACACAATTTCGAATACAATTACATTCAAAATCATCCCTAAATTAAAAAACTGGACACCATGACCCCTAAACCATAGGCCCCGTTCCGGAACGTGAAATAAGTACTTATTTTTTAAAAAGACAATTTCAAGCTAAAAAATGATGGGCTTATTGAAATCTAAAAATATGCAATATGGATTTTGTTTGAAAGATCTTATTGAGATCTTTAATACGGTGCAAAAAAAAATTAAAAAATTATTTTTTATTTACATTATTTTTTAGTTTAAAAATGTGAAAGAAGTACTTATTTTTAAAAAAAGTGTTCTGGAACGGACTCAAGAGGGATCACTTTCACCCTACCGTTACTAAGCCCGGTGGAATGTAGTCGAGATACTGGGTCTTATGACTATACTTTACATGGTTTTTTTTTTATTTGGCACTAAACTTACCAATTTTGCTCAAGGAGGGAAAGTGACATGGGGGTAATTATATGTTTGGGAGTCATGCATGCGTACTAAACACGTCTCAAATTGCGTTGCTTTACTTCTTGTAGCTTTGTTTAAAAAAAAAAAAAAATCCTTCTTTACTCTATAATAATTTTAATTTATTTTTTCATTTACCTATATGGTTCTTATTCTAATCATCAATAAGATAAGAAACTTAATACTAAAAACGAAAGACCTAAGTTAACTGTGAGCGGTTAGAAGCTTACAGGCTCCAAACCACAACACCAAATAAAACTAATTAATGACACAAATTTTCCGTCCAAAACAAATAAACAACTATATACACTACACTTTTCCATGCCTTTTGTGTTCAAGCTTATCATAATTCATTTGTATTTCTCCCGGGGAGGCTCATCATAACTTAAAATCGATGCGCGAGTAATTAATTACAATGTAATGAGAATCAATATCATGGTTTTTTTTTTTTTCCTCATAGGCTGCTGCGAAAGACTAATCACAACCTAAATTGCATGATTCGCGTGAGCGGTAGCAGGAGCACAAGCGTGAACCCATTTTTGATAAACATCTCAAACTGTTAAAAGACGAAAGAGCGAAAATTGAGAACAAAAACACAATCTACACAAAGATTGAACGTGGAGCATTTTGAAGGATTCACATCACAAGGCCCCAACCCACCCACTAAACGTGGGCTGTTTCTTTCTTTAATCTATATAGTGTATCTCCAACAAACCATGATACGTACCCAGGAAATGATTAGAAGGCCAAATTTACAAATAAAGCCTCCCCATTTAGACAAATGATTTTTTCCAGATCGCCGAAAAGAGAATTCGTTGAATTGTAATCAACTGGAACACTACTTTGGGATTATTCGAGTGGAGCAACACGATTGGCTTTCTCTCTCCTCGAAAAGTTGCAGCAGTAATAAGACATTAATGGTAGCTCTTGATTGAGAGAGATAAGAAAGGGCAGCAACCAATTAAGCATTTGTTTAATTGCTTTTGAGCTTCAAGATAACAAACCCTTTTTTTTAATTCAAAGTATGTTTAGGTAAGTTGATTGTCACAACCTAATAAGTCCCTTGCTATATATATATTTACTTTGGCGCAACACTTTAAGTTTTTAAAAAACAAAAAAAGTACATATTTTTAATCCGTCCCGCAAAAAGCTTTCGATTTCACGTAACTTGGCAATGGAACCTAGCTATCGATAAGGGAATGACGTACGTGTACATATACATCAAATGTACACATGTATTTCCCAAAATTATGTCAAAAGTATGGTACACCAACTATGTTGAAGATGTCATCAGGAACCACCGATCAGTCTTTTTCCGAGAGTGATTGATGTAGTAATGAACCTACCTACACAGGCTCATCAACCCCTCTCACGTTCTGGATATCCTTTGCTCCACCTAAAGAAAGATTAAAAAGTGAATCATACTATACTAAAAAATTGTGCATAAAGTGCTGTGAGGGTTTAAAAGCGCAATGTTTTCGTAATACAAAAACCCATTTGTGGACCACTTTGGTGGAGCATTTTGGGCCATGAGTTACATGCCCCCTTTCTGCAGAGGAAGAAACGAAAGAGAGTTTTCAGTGTTCAAATTAATGGGGCGTTCGTTGGGGGTCAATTCTTGCAAAAATAATCAACAAAAGGAGCCTAGCTACTTTGCTTGTGTCCAAAACTAAAATTGGGTTGATACGTAGTGGCGTTCCACGAGGATCCGCAGTGGTCCATGTTACTAGATTAGTAAAAGTGTTTTTTTTTTAACAACCGGATGTCCGGGCTAATTTGTGTGCATTTCAACAAATTCGGAAGCGTTGAATTTAACGGACAAATCCTCAAAAGGGCAGCACCATGCTGCCCCACCGAGTGGGGCCCGCTCTAATCTCACTCTGGTTGATCAGAAACATTCACTTCGTAGAACTCGTCCTATAAAACAAATATGCAAAAAATCAGCTCGATCGGATATCATGAAATGCTTAATCGAAACACTTTTATCCTTTTCTTTTTTTTGATAGGCAATAAAATTTTATTAATATCTCGACAAAGGGTGCATCGAGGAGAGACCAGATACAAATTAAACCACTAAGAAAGAGGTACTGTATAGGCCCGAAGGAAAGGAAAAGAAAAGAAATGAAAATTACATTTAATAGAAATTGAATGGTTACCAACAGCCAGACTAAAACATTTCAGAAGCCGCCTCATTAGTTCATGAAGTCAATAAAAGGATCTTCCATAGGACTTTAGTATATATAGCTCATCTCTTCATCCAGCATAATTCCATCAGCATCAAATACATCAAAAGCGATCCCATTGAATCATGAAATCCCAGCAGACTGATTTACAGCGGAATTCATCAATAATGCAGTAATATTTCAGCTCATTATTCAGCCACGTCTAGCAGCAATTGGAGCATCAGCATTTGGAGTGTAAATAGATCACCTTTTTCTTGAAAAGAATGAATTTGAAACACTAGATCAAACCCACTGGAACCCATTATTTCCAAGTTATATGTGTTCCGATCAGGCACGAAATAATATCCGATCGAGCTAATTTTTGCATGCTTGTTCAACGTGACGAGCTTTACGACGTGAACGTTTTCGATCAATCAGAGTGAAACCCAGAGCAGGCCCCACTCAACGGGGCAGCATGGTGCTGCCTTTTTGAGGGGAAGCACCATCTCTCGATTGACGAAGTGGCTCGATGAAGTCCAATTAGACCATCGCGGACGTTGCGCAAATCATTGAGTACATCTGATGTGGCTTATCAAGAACCTGCTCTCCTCGGTCTAACTGAAGACCCGACCTAGCTAGATTATGTGAACAGCCATTAGGCTTAGTATGTGAGGGATTTGATGTCTGCTATGCAAGTGTTTACCAAATAGGACTTGTAATGGGTAGAGTCCTAGTTGTTTTAGAATTTGGAAGAAGCTTGCACCTTGTTTGATCAACTTTTTGAAAGTTATTTTTCATATAATGAGTGAAGAGAGATAGAGAGAAAAGAGTATTGAGAAACGTGCAGAGAGAAAAATTGAGATGAGATGAGAGTTGAACCAAACAAGGTGCAAGCTTCTCTCCAGTCCCTTTTTTTATCATCCTGTTGGGGCCTTTTGTGTTTTTTTTTCTTCTAAGTTTTGAGGTGCTTTCATTTATACAAAAATCATACATCGAGAACGGGTAGCCACCCCCAAGGAAGGAGGAAATCAACCATAAAGGCGGCCTAAACTCACAAGTCACAAACGACAAGAAACCGTTCATTTTTTAAACCTCATCAAGATTTATTGACAAGTTAAAAAATCGCAGTGATCGGATACTATGTGATATGTTCTTGGGATTGCAATACTGGATCAAAAATATAAGGATCGATATTCAATGAACATGATTTTTAACTTGGTTGATATGTTCTTGGCGTGTTTTAAAAAGTAGACGATTCCGAGCATTGCATGAAATGGGCCCACAAGAGCCTTTAATACTGCAATTATGTTTATGACTTTTTCTATTTTAACACTTTTCCGATACATTACTTGCAAACGAGGGCATTTGGCCGAACGGTTGTGCTGCTACATTTAAATGTGGTGGGTGGAGTTGTGAGTTCAAACTCTTTTACTTATAAAACTACGGATCAAAAAAAAAAAAAAAATCCCTCTTATATAAAGCAAACAAGAAAGGCATACAATGAAGTATATGGGTCCGAGTTTTTTTTTTTTGCCATTCGTTAATCTTAATTTTCTCTATTTAGGGATATGGGGAGGAGGAATGAGTGCTTATGGGAATCGAACGCTGCCCGTGTGCATGAGAGCATAAGCGAGACGCCAATTGCACTCTACTCCACTTGCGTATTGGAAGTTGGATTTTTTTTTCATCTACGAGTTGGACAATTTATACTGAGAGACTCGAACTCACACCAAATGAGAGTTTCACGCCGTCCTTTTTGTTATTTTTTTTTGAAAGGACCTTTTTGTTATTTTCGTGTACGCTAACTATTTTCTTTCTTTATTTTTGGCACTAATTGCGTATCTCAAACAATTATATAGCTTTCAAACAATTATATAGCTTGGCTAAGTAGTCTCAGGCCACAAATAATCTGTACAAGTGTTTTTTTATTTGGGAGTCGTCGGGGTTCGTTGTTCGACGAGCAAATGAACACATTGCCTAAAAGATCCTCGCACATCTACAGCAAATAATCTGTAAAAGTATTTACCTGTAGTTAATTTCGTCCATCTCACTTGAGGCCTTAATTTTTTTAGCTGGAAGAAATCCATATTAGTTACTAATTTTTTACTATAAGTGTTCGATAACTGTTTACTTATGGTTGTGAGCAAAGGTGGGATCTATATATCCCGACCTTTTGATCTATCTGATTGGAATTTCTAATTTGATCGGACTTGTCAATTGTACGTTATGTATCAAAAAATTAGATTCATCAGATACCAGTAATTATACAGTCCGAGCACATTTCTATGTCTGTTTATGCTAAAAATCGAAGTATAGGTTTGCAACACCTACCTACCTCCAACCCTAATATTCCCCAGACACAATGTTGGAACGATTGATGTTCACATGGCCGAAATTATAAAGTAGTAATTGCAATTTTAATAATGCATGTCTCGAGCAGTGAAATTCTGTTTTTTTGTATTTTACATTATTCATATCATCAAGATAAGAAAAAGGAAAAGAAGAAGAAGATACAAATATCCAAATTGGAGATTCGACCACTTCAATTCGGTATATCCTGGAATCAGATTCATTGTCCCTAATTCGAGTTGACTTACAAATGCCCAAAATATTTACCCTACTGAATTCGTGGGACGCCAATTAAATGAAACAACAATATAATAGTGCGAGTCAAAGATAAAACATACTTTAATAGTTCTTGGAGTCGGAGGGTTGTCTAGACTCAAATCAAAGTAAACAACAAGCATCGATCGGCAAGTGATTGAGGTGGTAATCAAATTGGTAGCTAGATACCATATGTTCCCATGTAGAAGACCAGTGGTCAAATCTTACTAACAACAACTAACATTTCTTGCATGTCAAAAAAAAAAAAACATCGATCGATAGAGAGTTGGAGACCCATATCGAAAAACAAAACAGAAATATGGTAAAAGAAAAATAAAAACCTTCAAGATCGTAGATCTGGAAGCAAAATGCCGATCTCGTAAGTTCGCGATGGCGTACGTATACCATTAACTCTTGATCTTGAAGGTCCAAACTCCGGCAACCGGAATCTCACCTTTTCAAAGGAGGGAAGTGGAAACCCTAGATGAGAAAAGAAAGTAGGGAGAGAGGGAAGTGAAGAAGTCGTACGTATGTATGAATCTATGAGCAATGTTACATGCATGCACAAAGTTTTGTATACAGAAAGTTTATGCTTCGTATTTCTATTTAGTTAATGCGAACTATTATTTTGTCTAACTCTTGGGGCTACCTCACCGCCATGCGTAAACGTGTGAAACGACTGTGGTAGAATTAGTTCGAAGTACGCGCAAACTAGCCCGGGACATCCTGCATTACCAAAAAAAAAACTATTACTACTATTTTGTTAAAATTCTAAAGACTAACCACTTTTTAATGACATTGGAAGATCACTACTGGAGTAGTATTATTTGAGAAAGTTAGATTAATTTCTCGTTCTGTATCAAAAGAATTGACAGCCATAATACTTTTGGAACACTTTTGAAAATGCTCAAAACATATATAAAGGAACTTTTTTTTTTGGTCGGGAAAAAGATTAATGAAAGCAAGAAAAGAAATGATCTCACTTCTCAGCACCCAGGATGTGACCTAAGTTCTGTTGAAAGGGATCATAAAAGACAACAAAAAGAAATATGGAGTTGTAAAAAGAAGATGATCGATATGTGTATGTCATCCATATATTCCACCAACAAAAGCAGGAAAAGAAAGAAAGAGAAAAGGATAAATTTTTAAAAAAACGGAGATAATGAGGATATCATAATAAATTTGATCCCGATACGGCAAAAGGGAAAATAAAAATGTGTCTTCTAACCTCCGCCCGGTAAGCGTAGGATCCAATAATGCAAATAATGTCAAATAAGTTCGGATTGCAATACATATCTCGTGGGTATTCAAAGATATGATCATGACACTTTTTTTTTGAATATCGATGCGCCTTTTATGTATTATCGATAAAAATACAAGCAAGTGTGTTCTAGTGATCAGCTAATCATACGATAGCAATCTTTTGTTTCCATGAGAAAAAAGGATAATAATTTAACGAAACAACAAAATGAATGATTTCAGAACCAGAGTGTGACCTAATTTTATTACGTTGAAAAAGGGCTGATACGGGGGACCAGTGAGAGAGAAACCGAGAACATGCAGCCTAACATGCTGCATGTTGGTGAGCCATGACCTAATTTTTTCAGGTTATGAATGATTCATAATAAGTAACCTAATCCCAAACTAATCATTCTACATATAGATAAACTGTTCCACTAGATGCGCCGATTTACGCCCTCTCATGTCACTGTTTTCTTTGTTTGTTTGTTTGTTTTGGGATTCGCACTAACGCGAAATGCGTTAAAATACAGAGGGTAGATAAGACGATAGACGTAACTTTTTTTTGTATTTTATTATGAGGATAAGTAAAGCACCAATGCCTCCCAACATTTTTATCCTCTCATCATTTTTTTTTTTTTTGGGTACTTTGGAAATATTTTATCCTCTCATCTGACTTATATTGGACAATCATGTAAACCTTAAGGCCTCGATTGGACGCATGATGAGTTTTGGAGGTAGTATTATTTATGAAAGGGATAAGATAGTATGCGGTAATAATTTATGAAAGGTGGGCATACATTGATGTGACTTTTATGAATGTTGAATAAAAAAGTACAATAGTTGGCTTAAATAAGATATTACAAAAAAAGGGATAAAATAATGTACTTGGTTTGGATGGAAAATGAGACGAGTGGATAATATTGTTTTTTAGTTAATTTGTTAGGGGATGGGGTGAGAAAGGCCTCATCCGCCTTTTTTATAATATGTAAACCTCAAAGGATGTCCATAAATGAGGTGTCCCAATAGTGAATTGGGATGATTTAATCCGGGTGCGCTTTTATCTGCCAATCCAAGGCAAAAACATCCCATCATTACTTCATCTCCCTCATTACTTCATCCCTTCCCTTTGACTACTACATCCAATTGAGCCCTAAGAATGAAAGTGTGCAATAAGACATTTGCATATTGATCCAATCCTGGAGGTTCAAACCATGACCTTCACTTATGGAAGTTATGAGCCTTATCCCTCTGTCAGGAAAAATTAAGGGCTCTGATCAACCAAAACAACCAAAATGGTTAAATTCTTTCTGGAGGAATATGATGTCCATACCTTTTTCAACAAAAATAAAAAATGATGTCCACACAAAAAAAATGCAAGGATATTGAATTTTATTGCAGACCCGGGGATCCTGTGGTGTACACCTTATAGTGCACCTTGTATTAATGCAATATGCAACCATCCGTTTTTGCAATCGATGGTTCAAATTCGCGGAAGCACTCTTACCGGTCAAAGTTAACTCTGTCGATAAGAGTGAACAAACATATATGAATCATTGCTTATCAAAAAAAAAAACATATATGAACCATTAATTACCGAGATGGACGACTCGAATACCGCAGTGATACAAGACCCCGTTTCCCGTTTTTGATAGCCATAGCAGTGGGGACACGTACGCATAACGTCAAATGTCTCCAGTTTGATTGGAAGTGAAAGCAAGGAGAATCTTTCTCTTGCATTATTGCAGAGTCTCTGAGGCACGGGTCCGAGCTCGGAAAGCATACTTTGCACATGGGCTAGTCTGACTATATACAAATTGCAATAGTTGGTATTCCCATTGTCAAGAATATAAAACAAAACAAAGCCCAGTAAACTTTGTTTTCCCTCCACAACTATAATAATATCCATCTATGCAAATACTATAACCAAAAGAAAGACGACAGTGGAACCCACAGTTTCATCGAGAACAAATCATAAAAACAGACCCATGTTACCCTGAACGTGGATTGCACGGGGACGAGGAAAGGAAATGGAAACATGGTACACTACGTGTCTAATCCCCGTGAAACGGAAACGGGAACACGATACACTACGTGTCTAAATTGTAAAACACTAGAGGTAGTGTGTAAATTGTAAAACATTAGAGGTAGGCTTCTATAGATGTATCAAAATCAAATCTTAACCTACCAAGGAAAAAATATCTAGTAAATTTAAGTATCATTTTCCAAATTATTTGTGCAGGATACATTTCTAAGAACATAATGACCAAAAATTTTCCATTTTCTCTTGTCCAAATTTCATTTTCTCTAAATTTTTACATCAATAAGTTTAATTTTTTTGAAAAAAAATATTGGGAGATCGCTTTGGATCACCATATTTACCATCTTGGAATGGAAGTGTACCATGTTTCAAGACGTTCGTTATGCAATTCGCTAGGGTGGCAGCATTCTATGGTAAGTTGGTAACCTAAATTCAGTATTTAAAACTGAATCAATTAAATAATAAGTAATTCAGTAGGTTTGATAACGACATTTTACATTACTGAACAAATTAAGTGCTACTTAAAATGTAGGCTAAAAAGTTGAAAAAAATTAAGTAGCTTTGTGCTACTTAATTGTGGCTGAATTCTTATGTATTTGCATTTAATCACCATACCACCACCACAACCACCACCACCACCACTTCGCCGTCACCACCACCATCACTCCAACCCCCACTCCACCACCACCACCACCACCACCACCACCACTCCCCTCTATCACTCCATCACTACCACCACCATTACCACAATGCCACCACCACTATCACATTGTCACTACCGCTACCACCACAATGCCACTATTGCACAACTATCACTCCACCTACATCACTCACTGTCACCATTACACCACCACCACCACCACCACCACTCATTGCCATCGTTACATCACTATCACTCCACCACCACCATTATACCACTATCGCCAGCACTCCAACACCGCTGCCGCCGCCGCCGCCACCACTCCATCACCACCAACACACCACTACCACCACCACAATCACCATTCCATCATTATTATAAGTACATTGTACCCATTACTAAATTAAGAGAGAATCAAAACTAAAATTAATTTATCATTTTTTTAATTCAGTACTTAATATACTTAATATGTTTACCAAACAGCTTTTCAACTTAAAAAATTCAGCATTCAGCTTTCAGTACTTAATTTTTCAACATTCAGTTTCAGTTTTATCAAACAGGCAGAAACATACTAGTTCCAAAACTTGAAAAAAGACCATAGTTGCAAAATGACGTGTCTCTACACAGGTCTGAAACTTGTACTGGGCCAATGTTAGATTACATGCATAGATGAAACCATACAGGAATCTTCATGAGATTTTATTCTGCAGGTAAACTCGAGCCTACTCTACAAACAGCAAGAACAGCCACAAAATAAATGTATCAGGTTCAAATTAATCTCAAGCTGAAGAATGTGATGAAACCCTGTGACAGCTGTTCTGTCTGAGACGATTTAGAACTTCTTTGGGACCACTATACTCAGTCTGCTCTGGATTGACCAGCTCGCGAAGACAATATGATACCAACAATGAGACCATAGAGTGCCAGGGCTTCAGCAAAGATGAGAATGAGGATCATTCCAACGAAAAGTTTTGGCTGCTGCGCGTTAGCTCTGGAAAGCAAAACCATATACGGATAAGGTCGACAATAACAATGATAGAAATTGTGAGTCACAATATAGCATCAAGTCCACAGAAGAGGATTTCCTCTATGCAAAGCATTTGAGAACAAAAAGAAGATACCAAAACTGGGGATAAAAAACAACTTTCATGTCAAGAATTGGCTTGCAACATTTACTCATAGATCCCCCTTCTCCAAAACATTTCAAATTTCCAATCGAAAAAGCATCCAAATTTTGAAACTAACACTTGTTTCAATATCGAGTGGACAAAAATTTGATGAGGTTTTTCTTGATGAGTAGGAAATTCTACGTGTCGACGGAACCATGCAATGTACTTGCTGCAAACTATATTGGCAGTTAGGAGAAAAAAGAAATAAACATGGATCAGGTTCCCCTAAACATCCAGCTGAAAAGTAGTCTTGGGTCCATCAGTTGGTTATGTCATTTTTCTGAAATGCACAAACCGTCTGTCCGTCTTTACAACTAGTGACGTAAAAAATGAGAATCAGGTCTGCCAGTTTGGGAAGCAACGAGTGATGCCAGCAGTACCTCATTTCCCAGTTAAATTGCTGTACCCCAAAGAAGTAAATTTGCCAATGTTACCACATCGGCTATTACCCTTAACTTCCATATACATAAATGTTGACGGATAACCACATAAGCTAACTGCATAAGCAAAGCAATCAATATCAGCCTAATGCAAATCAAGAGCGACAGAGATCTAACCAAGTTCATGGAGTAAGTAGCAGCACAGGACTACCATGACAAGAGTCAAGATTGCATGCACACTAATTAGGGAGAGATTTCCATCCACTGGCCCTGATTTCTCCTTTTTGCACTACAAGTCATTTCTCAACAGCAATTACTTTTCTCCTACAGGAAATCACTGCATATAAGTTTTTACCATTTCCACTGATAATCTTATTGTCATCATTTGATAAAAGCAACATTAGCTTTCTTAGATGATGAACCTCTCAGAGATTACCACTTGAGGTCGTACTAGAAGGGTCACAACAGATGGTTTCCTGATGTGGCAGCTTAAGTCAATCGAGTAAAACTCACAACATGAAGGACAGGAAAAAGGGAAAACTGCAAGGTCGTTTCACTTGGCCAAAAACTACAAGATCTCTTTGGCTACACCGCGAGGCCTCTTGGCTAGAAAGTTAAACTGATGTTCCTCTAGGCACAAGGCAAAGGGTGGAGTCCACATCAATTGGGTGAAAAGATAAATTTCTTGCATCCACAGTCCACAAAGAATGTTTCACTACATGGAAACAAACTTCAATCGCCATGTGAACGTAATGACATAAGCCAGATCATATGATGCAGGTAGTCGTCTCAGTGTGTGAAGTATTGACTCTATATTTGGGGACAGGGTACGGGAGTTTGGTCCAATGTGGATACATTCACCTAACATGTCTAGCAATTCAACGTTACTAATTTAAGGGTTACGAGTGTACGAGGCTCCTGCTACCGAAGAGTCTGGGGAGGGTGGGCAACCTAACCACCGCACGGAGTGGCCCATGACCTCGTGGTCACATTGGGACAACCTTACTTCATGCATCCGCCGCCCTTCTGTAATTTATCATTGCTAAAACTACGTTAATATTTACACGTGCACAAACTTCAGTTACATATTGATAACATGAGCTTACTTGCTTCACTATCTAAGGTGCCCGTACTAACACTTTATCTACACAACAATATCCCTAATTATAAATAAAGATAAAACATTAAAAACTAGGACATCTAGTAGTTTCCCTGGATTCCGGACTTACATGATCTTGACACTCGGACAGAAACCACACCTGCCCCAAGTACCCATTCCATGGATGTAATATAGGTCCTTCTTTTGGATGAGGGTGTCTGGGGCCCAACTAATTACCAGGTCCCAACAGCCCCCATCTTACATATACCAATACATTACCAAACCAACGCCCCAGGTGCTACAGGATTGACCCCACAAAACAACAGAATAAACTCTAAACCATAACCAAATGTTTCGTAACCATAACCAGGAAACCCCAATTTGTTTCGTAACCAAGTCATGCTAATAAGTAATAACATCTAACCTATTTCCAAAGCAACAGAACTGACAAATTGGAAAGCGAAACAACAGAATAAACTCTAAACCATAACCAAATGTTTGCTCTTCCAATCAATCAGTCCTCCAGGCAAGGACATGCCACTAGTAGAAGGAGCATAAAAATAAATGATGTCACAGGAGAGAGAAGTGCAAGATGCGTATTTCAAAATAAAAAGATAACAGAGGAGAAATAATCAAGGAAACAAAGCTCAACACAACAATTTAGCATTCCCAGGATACTCGAAAGAGTACATCTGCCCTGGTGCTGCCCCAACCGTAACTTTGAAAGCTGACACCCGGATTTAACTAACCAACAAACTGCAGCAATAAAATGGAGACAACAGAGGAAAACTAACAAACGTCCTTGCTCTATGAATTAGTCAAGACCAAGGGGTTGGCCTAATGGCTGAGGTGCTCCTTTACTAGGTGAGATACCTGAATTCGAGGCTTATTGCTGCAAAGTGCATCAAATTCAGTGCTTGGATTAGGATTTCCCCAACCCTTGCTACCACTTGGCAGAAAAAGGAAAAAATAGAGTACAGAACTAGTCAATTTATTCTTCCTCTTTCTTCTTCTTTTGTTCTACTCGTCTAATTTAGCAAAGAAAAAGATTCTCTCGATACACGATTGACAACTATCATCTCGATAAAAAATTTAAACAACTTGATTCACCACCAACTGAACCAAGTGCGAATGAAAAACTAATCCACAAGAACCAGATGAAGCTATCAATAACTCATTTACGCAGACATGTATGACCTAAATTCCAACTAAATTAAGCAACACAAAATCATCTCATGCAGACAATTAAACAAATCCTGCATGATCGTCCAAAGCATGTGATTGTCTGCCCTGACTAGCTTGTGTATGCTTGTGAATACATCTGTGCATGTATATCCCTGATTCTATGAATTGAGTTATGAGCTCTCAATAGTTCAAGAACAAGAAACACGGCATCAATGTGTTCCCTACGTTGCTTTTATAGCTGAGAAAAACACTGACGGGTTGCTCTAGTTTTATCATGATTTATCTGCCTACCCCATCACTCGGACTATGCTAAAAACGAACCTAGCATTACTTCATAAACAGTTCCAAAAATGTGTTACCAATCTAACCATCTCAAATGTGGCAAAAATAAATTCACAAACATGAGATAAACCAACAATCCACCAAGAGAAATACCTAACACCAGCATCACCAACGATCCCAATTGCCATTCCAGCAGAAAGACCAGCGAGGCCGCAAGCGAGACCAGAGGAAAGGTGGGCATAACCGTCAAACAGGTAATATGACTTGGCCTTTGGGTTAATACCAGTACTGATGATAACAGCAATGATCAATCCATATATACCCAAAACACCAGCCATAACAACAGGAACAATCGATTTCATCACCAATTCTGGCCTCATCACTCCCATAGACGCCACACCAACACCACTTTTTGCGGTCCCATAGGCAGCTCCCATACCTGGAATCAGGGGCGGCAGCCGGATTTTACCCAGCGGTGACAAAATCATATCAAAAAAAAGTTTGTATACAAATCACAACATAAAATACTCCCTCCGTCATAAAAACATTGCCTGGTCCGCAAAAAAAATAAAAATAAAATAATAATAATAATCTACTTTTATCACAAGAAACCCTAAATGTTTTGCATAAATTGAAAGAACTCATTGGTATCTAGTAACTTGCGAATAAAAATCTAAACTTATTGACAAAAACACATATTTTAAGTTCTCGTTTTACAAACCGGACAATCGGAGGTCACATATTTTTATCGGGCCTAAGTTATATTTTTTTGGATTTAATCGAGCTATGTGATCCACAACTTGTGCGAAGGAGCTACATGATCTCCTTACTTACTAAATAATTTGATTTTTCATCTATTCTGAACTTGTACGGACGATTAAGTGTTAGTACATCTACATATGGACAGCATACAAGGACGTATATCCAAATTTAGAGATCTGGAGTTACGCAAAGAGTGCGAATTTACATGAGAAGACGAGAGCAGCAGCGGCGCCGAGGAAGCCGAAGAAAGGTGCAGTTTCATCTCCGCTGAACGTCGACATTTCGAATTTTCTTTGAGAAGGAACGTCGATTGGATGGATCTCGAGAGAATTGCGTGGTAATTAGTATGTGAGAAAGGGGAGAAATCCCGTGGAGTTTAGATTAGATCCCTTCTCTGTCTAGACTTCTGCGCAAGATTAATGGAGAAGGAAGCTGTTCGGTAACGATGATCACACACGTGGCTATGGTCTATGATTGGGAATGGTATTTGGGCCGGGCCGTTTAATTGGGCTACTATGTAAGATATTAATTATCAAACACGTTATTGGCCGTCATTTTCCCTATTTATTTTTACACCTGAGCCCAATTTCATTTGAATAACTGTCAAAATTATTTTAACTTGCTACAGTGCAAATATTTTTTTTAGTTAAAAGAGAGAGAGCCATGTGGTTATACAGGTTTGGTCTTATTTTGGCACAATCTTAGATTCAGACCGTTTAACCAAATTTATCTCTTTTTCTTTGGAATAAATCACTTAGCTTTCACGATGTTGGCGAATTGGCAAAATTTAACGCTGTGTTTTTTTTTTTTCTCTCTCAATATTATATACATAAGAGGGGGTTAATATGTTAGTCAATATGAGGTCTTTAGGCTGTCCATGACTCTGAACCCCAAATTCGTCTTCCGTGGGGCTCGAACCTCCGTCTCCAAATCAAACTATGGAAGAGAGATTTTTTTTTTTCATTTTCTTTCTTTCTTTCTTTTTTTTTTTCCAACAAGTTTTCAAACAAAACCCTGAAGTTGTTCCCAATTTCCGCACAAAATATGATCCTTTTTGTCACAAGATTTGCCATGTTGTGGCTTTGATGTGAATGTATCTGTCATGGTTACAAACCTCGGGGTAGATCAGTATAATTTTAGCCCTTTGTCAAAACTTTCGTAACATAATTCTTCAAAATATTGTGAGGCGGATATTAACATCCCCGTATTTTTTCCTTTAGCCCGTTAAAAATTTTCAATTATACTTGATGGTTAGTTACAGAAATTGAAATACATTTTCAACATATAATTACCGAAATATAATATTTTTTTCAACAGTTATTTACCGAAGATGTATGTTCGACAGTTGTTTACCGAAGGTTGAACATATTTTCGACATATAGTTACCGAAATATAATCTTATTTTCAACAATTATTTATCAAAATGTTATGTATGATTTTCAACAATTATTTATCGAAATATAATGGACTAAGAAAGAAAATACGAGACTACCGATAGTCACCCCAATATTATGGGCTGACTCGCGATTCGGCTCTTACACACGCAAATACGCAATCATGTGATATAGATACAAACACGAATGCCGATTTTGTGATTTTCGATTAAAAAAAACAGCATACGTAATGTGTGCCCGGAAAATGGAAAATTCGGTAGCCCCTTACCGGGGGAGCTGTAAATTGGACACCACGAAGACAATCTGAAGAAAACCAAAAGAATCTCTCTCTCTCTCTCTCTCTCTCTCTCTCTCTCTCTCTTCCTGTCCATGGAACAGTTAACTGAAAAGAGTTTGGTCGATGCGTTCCGAATCTAGACCCCGCAGATTCTCCCAAATCCAGTAAGTTTTTCTTTCTCGTCCACTCAGAACTCTCTCTTCTTCAGTCGCCTGCTTCTCTGATTCGACTTTCTACAGCTTCATCCAGCGCTAATCGTCAAACGCATACATACACGACTGTAACATTGTATACACATGCTCAACAAGCCTTAACATTGACACTTATAACCAGCTCAAAACCCTAGATGCTAGTATATTCGAGCTTACTCACTTCACTTTTACGCCTGTTTTATTGATGCTGCTTTTTAAGGCTTTGACTTTGATCCTTGCTGCTGTAACTAATTGTTCTGTGATTGAATATGCAATGTGTCGTTTGTTGCTCCAGATTGGCGCATTCATGTTCGATACTAGTTCTTTTTAGCTGTGTCGGAGTAGCTCCATGAGCAATCACTTAAGTTGTGCGTGTATTTTGGCTTTTGACGAAGGCTGACTGATTTTGGATTTGAGAGAGAGTTTTGTTTTCTGTTAAGTCAGTGAACTGATAACCCAAAACGAGGAGAGTTGTATAAATATTTGGTTCAGAGGTGAGACGATGTAAGGATGATTGTTTGGGATACACGAAAGGAGAGAGAGTCACAACTTTTACGAAAGGTGAGGATTCGAGTATGTGCGTGTATGTGTTGAATTTATACTCTGGCATCTCTCTTGCTTTTACTTGTTATTCATATTTGGTTTTTGCTAGTATCAGTGGTATTGGAGCTGCCTAGTACAGCAAACTGAACTAGCGGTAGCAATTATGAGGATCGGACCTAGAAAATCCAATATGCATAACTTTGAGGCTTCAGGTTTTATCAATATGAGTATTTTAGATGAAATTGGGGTCATCTAATTCATGAAAGAAATAGTGCACAAAATCGTGGGGTGTTGAGATTAGGGTTATAGTCCATGCATGGTTTTGGTTTCTTTTGAAGGATCTTAAAGGTAAGTGACATTCATGGTGAGTGGCTTAATGGAATGGAAGTTCAATGATAGATTTTTATGAACATGACGATATTTATTTAGGTGAATAACCTGTCTTAGTTGAGCTATATCAGAGAATTTGGATTATAAATTGGTTATTACTGTTGTTTTTAAGTACGACATACAGTTGTCAATTAAGTTGTTGAGATGCTGGTTTGCATTTGGATGATGTTCACAAAAAAATGGTTGTATTTTGAAAAGGTGATAGTTTGGAAAGTGGAGAACCATTTGATTTCTCCTTCTGAAGATGTTGTTTGTTGTGTTCATCATTATTACAGGGAATGTCTTCACATATATCGTTATATTTTGGGCCTTGGGAAAATTTTATTGTATAACAGGTCTATTGTTTGAGCTTCATGTTCTCCTTTAAGATGTATACCAGCATGGAGTGTCCATTAGCTTTTGATTATATTTATAATGGTTGCAGTAATGCTCACTCTTGACTTCTAATGTTGAAAATGCCAACTTGAATTGAAGCTGTCCGTTTTGTTTTGTTTTCTGTAGCCTTTATGGGTTGTAGCGTGGGCTTCCACCAACACATTTAAGTGGTGGTAAGTCTCCCCCTCAACTTCCTCCCTCACTCGTGTGTAATCAGGATCCTTGTACACAGGTACGACCTCTTTTACAGCCTTTGGCCTTATTGGTAGCGATATAGGAATAGGAGGGGCCTATTTTAGGCTGCCCAACATCTAGATATGGGGTGGGATGGGGCTTCAGATTAGCCTGATGCTGGGAAATTCAGAGTATAGATTAAAGATACAATCAACTCCAACGGCCAAAGTCTAAGAGGGATCACTTCCTGGATTTCTATAGAGCAGAGGTAAATGAGGGTTGTAAGCATCGAATGGTGTGGTAAAGATGTCTGGGGTCAATCGTTCGGTGTTTATTGATTTAATCAGGTGAAAGAAGGCTGTCATGTGGCAAAGAGGAAAGTACTCACAAAATTTTAGTAACAAATACCTAATTAACTTCGACTGTAAGAAACTAAGGGAATTAACAGAATCTCTCTTATCTGAATCGTTGCAAAAACGGTAGTTCAAAAAATCTGACTTCTGTTGGGTAAAGGTTTTTATATCCATTTGGCTGTTCCAAACCCCTCAGAGATAATTTTTCGAGTCATGTGACGCCAATGGAGGGTCTCTATTTGGGGGCCGCATGGATGTTCCTCTTTTCTTTCCAAGCATATGCTTTCAAGGGTTCTGTCAGTTCATCAATTTGCCTCACTGGGGAATCAATTTTCTATATACTCCACAAATCCAGGTGGTAAGTAGAGCTGTCGCATCAAAATGTCAACAAATTTAGAGTACAATGCGGCATTTGAGTTTGTCCACTTGTGCTTGAAGCAGTACCCCCTCTGGAGTTCTCATTTCTTGCAGCATTCACGGGCTTTATGCAGTTATTCCCCTTTGCTTTCTGTTCCTTTTGTGAAACATGTAGCCTAACAGCAAAAAAACAAGAAGATAAGAAGTCTGATAGAACTTACCTACCTGCTTTCATGCTTGTAGAATGAAGGTGACTTGGTACCATAGATTTATCAATCCTGACAAAAAATGTAAGGTGGTGCTTTGGTTAGGTGCTATGTTGCTTTTTTGCACTTGTACGATGAAAAGATTGAACTCTTTGTGTTTTACATCGGCATGCCCATTATGAGATGGCAATTCTTCTTTTTCATCTGGCAAAGAGCATACCGATTTTGTGGGAAATTTCCTCATTGCTATCACATTTGCTTGAGTTCTATTGCAGCTGAAGTGTGTTTTCCCTATACAAGTAAAAGATTAAATAAAATTATTGACCACGCTTGATTTGTTGGGCAGTAGATGTTGTCTGGGGAATTTTCGCTTGTTTCTGTGGCTGCATTCCCAAAAATCAGTTGAAGTGTTTTCAGCACCATCGCCTGTTATTACTTGTTAGTTTCTCACAATCCCTCTTCTTGTTTAATTCAGGGAAATCCTCCAGCTGGAAACCTGGAATACTTAGCGAACAATAGAGCTGCTGCTTTCCAATTGACCTCTTCTTTACCGCCTATCCGTGAACGTAAGATGGATGACCGTGGGCAACATGATAATGGGAGGCATAGGGTGGATTTCTACCATGGTGTGCACTCTCCGGTAATAATGATGTGCCAAAATATTTTGAAACGAATAACTGAACAGTAGATAAACAACTGTAATGAATGTAGAGGGGGAATGATAAAAAGAGAAGAAAAGAAACACAATTTCTTGCCAAACCTTCATCTTGCTTTGGAAATAAGTGAATTTTCTGCTGCCCTTCCATTTATGAATAGAAAATAAACCAATATTGATATAGAAGACGTGGATAAAAAAAAAAAGAATAGAGAAGAAACACAATTTGTTGATAAATCTTTGTCTTGCTTTTGGTAACGATTGAATTTTGTGCTGCCATTCCGTTTATGATTACAGTGGAACATGATGCCCCAGTATCAGATGAACGAAGCAAATGCCTTATTCATGAATAAGAAGATTATGCACATCACTGCAGAGAAAGATGCTGCTATTGATGAACTGAACAGGGCAGTATGTGACAAGAATGCAGCCCTAGAGGAGCTAAACGGGGCAATCAGACAGAGAGATGAAGCAATTGCTGCTAGGGATACTGCACTCAGGGAGCGAGACAGTGCAATTGCAGCCCTTCGATTCCAGGAAAACTCCATGAATGGTAACCTGGGTTATTCAAACCAACGCGGAACAAAGCGCACAAACCATCCTGTCAGAGCCTCTGAAGCTGATTATAATGCAAAGGAAGCACAAATAACTAATGCCATCCCAATATCAGTTGTGTCATCGGAAGATGTCAAGGCGAAAAGACCAAAGGAGAAAAAACCAGTTTCATCACCCAAGAAACCTAAATATCACAAGAAAGGAAAGAAAGTGGGTGACGATTTGAAGGATTTGAATAGGCATGTCACTACAGATGGGTCAAAAGCCGAATGGGAAGCTCAGGATTTAGGGTTAATCAAACAGGTTGATTTTGACGAGTCTAGTATGGCACCACCTGTTTGTTCATGCACCGGAGTGCTTCGGCAGTGCTACAAGTGGGGGAATGGGGGTTGGCAGTCATCTTGTTGCACCACCACGCTGTCGGAATATCCGCTCCCTCAGATGCCAAACAAACGTCACGCGCGAATGGGAGGCAGGAAGATGAGCGGAAGTGTCTTCACCAGATTGCTTAGCCGGTTGGCAGCAGACGGCCATGATTTGTCATTCCCGGTAGATCTCAAGAACTACTGGGCCAAACATGGAACAAATCGCTATATTACCATCAAGTGACTCATCAACGTCGTTAATCGTCCTTAGGGTTATGAAATTTGTATTGCTTGCTGAGCCCACTTTAGTGATGTTGCCTACAACTTCATAAAAGGAATGATGGAGATCCAGTACAAGGGTCAGTTTTCAAAGCAGCTTTGGTTGACGTAGGAACACTTTGAATCATGTGATTGAAAACGTTTATCCCCATCTTAAAGGAAATTTGTGGGCAGTTGGAATTTATGTAAATTGCTGACTGGTTTGCTAGATGAAGGTAATTCTTTTGTTTTTGCAGCATACCAGAGGCCTTTGATTCCCTTATTGAAGAAGTTTGCAGGGTTTTCTAGCTGCGGTGAATACTATTTTTGCGTATTTGTTGCTTCCTTATGGATCGACTGAATGAACTTTATTAAGCCTGTGTTTGGATCAATATTGTGGAAGGATTTGTGAGGTTCATTTGTTGCAATTGATTATACCAACGGACGGTCACGATGTGGGCTGTGGCACTCTGCAATTGCCAACTAGACATATTGGCTTTGTTTGTTTGGGCGTAAAATGTTTTCTGGTAAAATATTTTATCTATTTTCTGGTGTTTGGTTGTATAAAAAATGAGGAAAATATTTTACATGAATTAGATGAAAATGACTTACCCTTAAATTTTTCGTTAGTTGTTTTTCAAAATGAACCCGTTGTCTTCTGCTGCAGTTCTCAATACTCAGTTTTCTTTACATTCAATTTTAATATTTTCAGATCTCTCCACCGTTTAAGCCCCCTTTTCTCTCTACACCATTTTGTCAATTTCTGAAAAATATTTTTCGAGTGCCAACTAAACACCAGAAATTAAAACTTTGAAGTTTGTTTTCTGAAAAAACATTTTATAGCGAAACAAACGGAGTCTATAGAATGAAGGGTGAATTTGAAATTTGAAAAACAAAATGATAAGTGAAAATTGAAAACAAAGGTCAGAAACTAACTACTAAAATTTTGCAAACCTTGCATATGTCAGGATAAAAGTTTTTTGAACTGTTATATCTGGATAGATTACTCAAGAAATCCTAGCTCAACTTAAATTCTCTAGGAATTTATCTCCTTACCTTTTCAAATTCTTCTTTTCTGCCAACCTTATTCTCTCTCTGATTTCTCCACCCTCCTCCCTCACTTTCCAATAGCCTCCTCACCCGTTTTTTCCTCCCTATACCTCCGCGGCTCCACTCTAGACGTCATTCCAAGATGGGTGAAGCGCCACCTCCCAGAATAATCGCTTCGTGCCTTTCGAATATCAATGCTTTCTTTCGCGTTTCGAACCCGAAAATATTTCACCTCTTCATCATAAGCAGCACTGCCACTTTCTTGTTGGGCACCGCAATGATAATCGAGTGGTTCTACCACGGCCAATACCATCCGGGCTACCGTTGGATCGTATACTTCGCTCCATCGATCGTAGTTTTCCCCATCATTATGTTGATCATTTGTCTCGTGTCCGCACAAATTCTCGTAAAGAAGGGTGAAGACAAGCACAGTCCGCCAGTCATTGATCATCGATCGAATTCATGGCAATCATCATCATCATCATCATCATCATCAGAAACTAAAAAAACAAAGCGTTTGAAAATACAGGATGGGGAAGTGCTTTTTGAATTGGTTGACACATCAACTGATGAAGAAGCAATAGTGCAAGTTGGAGAACAAGGGTGCATGGGTAGGTACACCAATTTGGATTTAACAAGATCTCTTTCTTGTCAATTTTCCACTAGTGTTGGCCCAAATATTAAGAAGAGCAAAATGAAGCGATGGATGAGCTTTTGATATAATGGAATGTAGATACATGGGCGATAAACTTCTAGTCTTGTATGTTTTGTTTGCGATTACTTTACGATATGAACAGAGATCACTATCGTTTGAATGGGCATACTTGTGCCATGTTTTCAAATTTCAAGTCTCGTGATTCAATCAAAATCCTTTATTTTGTTGAGAAGATGACTTATTGGAGGTCGATTAGATATCCACGATCAGTACTCAATAATGGCATTCAATAAATGGGTGGTGAATGGAAAGCATGAAGGTTGGTCAAGAAGTACTAATAATCTTTTCAAATCATCGATCTTGTGCAAATAAAAAGGGAATGACAATCAGTGAAAACTCAAGCACCGATTGCAAGAAAGTAGTGAGTCCTCAACGAAGAAACACGGTTTTGGCATTCCACATTTTTGCAAATATACTTCAAAACTTATTCTTAATGTTCCAAAATTATATGTAGTTCAATTCTCAACACACACCCGTGAGGAAAAAAAGAAATCTCAACACACACTTAAAAAATAAATTTAAGATATATTTACTACACAATGGAGTGGCAAATTTTTTTTTCCGTGGTGGTAATTATACTTAAAACTATAAGGCTTAAACTAATGAAAGAAGAGTAGGGGTTTTTGCTATATGTACCGACCATAGGGGAGGGAAATTGTACCGATGGCCGTACACGAAAAAGAGATGCTCGGATCAAGCACCCTACACACCTCGGATGTCGTTGATTCCCGCGAGGCCCCATCGATTTTTTTTTTTTAGAATTTTTGGAAGGCTCGGATCGGCCATCCGGTGGCCGGAGACGACCCGCCGGCGGCCGGCGGTACGATTTCCCTCCCCATCGTCGGTACTCATAGCTTTTCTCTTTTTTACTGGTGAGAGGCAAGATTAGGATTATGTTAGTAGTTTTGTGGGACTAATTGATTATTGTGCTTAGTAAGAACACAACGTCAGGATGGCCGAGTGGTCTAAGGCGCCAGACTCAAGTTCTGGTCTTCGAGAGAGGGCGTGGGTTCAAATCCCACTTCTGACATTTTTCCCTTTATTATTTTTTTCCCCCTCTCTCTCCTTATTCTTTTGCAACACAATATGGTCAAGCTGTTCTTTTCACGCAAAAGAAACCTTAGATCCCGTTCATTTTGAGATTTTATATTTGGATTTATAAGTAATAAGTGTAAAGAGAAATAGAATAATGATTGAAAATAGGAGCAATGATTGAAGAGAGATAGAAAGAAAAATAAGTAATGACCGGAAGAAAATATGATAATAGAATCCAAAATCTAAAATTCTTAAACGAATTGGGTCTTCTACCACAGTACTTCAAAATTTTAAACATCTAACCAAATTCACTTTGGGAATGACTCACAAAACAACAATAACATACTACCTGTTTTCTCAACTTTTGTGTATTTTAATTCATAGTATGTAAAGTAACTAGCGGATGCCCGTGCCTGAAGGCACGGCACAACGTATTTTTAATCCAAAATTGAATAGAATTAGAGAAGTAATAGATGACAATAGGTACCCCATTTTGTTAAATTTCAAGTGAGCCCGTCTACGTTAGAGCACAATCGAAGTCTAAGAAAAATCAAGCTCAACGTAACAATTTATTAACTCCAACACGTGCAATAAGACCACATGCGCGCCCCTGCACGTTTTATAGCTAGGCACAACACAAACAAAGATGCCAAAAGCCCCAAATTACCTTGGTAGAGAGGAGAGTCAAGTAACCCATAGCAGCTATATCAACTACAACTTCCCGGCAATCATCAATAAAGTAACATATTTATGTCATCAAATTGTTGGGGGTAACATATTCATATCTCTTTGAGGCATTGTCAGTATTGAGTACTCTTTGCAACTCTCTGCAAATGGGCAGTGGAGCTCTCTAGATTAGTTGAGGTGCTCGAAAATTGGCATGGACGTCTGAGTTATCAAAAAGGAAGTACATGAAAGGAAAATAAGAATGTTCTTTTTTTTACTCCCATCAACAAATAACATCTTGGACTACAAAAAAAACTTCAAGTCCTTGCCCTTGATTGACCGAAACCGACAATGGGTCAGAATTATAATCAGAACCCCAACTATATTTGTAACGTACCAATTCGGGTCGTTACAATGTTAATCATAATTTAGCGAATCAAAATCTAACCGACAACCGGTCTCACAAATTCCTAATCCCACAATTAACTCATAATAAGTAGTAAAGCCTTCATTGTGGATAAGCAAGATTTGTATTAACAAAGAACTGGAAGACATGTACAATTACGCAGGTCATACACCAAGCCATACACATTTATGAATATAAAAATCAATATCATCACAAACCAAACCACTAATTCAATTAATAGTAATACTATCATGACCATAGAAAAGCTCCAAAACCAGTATCATGGATTTCGTGATTGTCCATGCCTAAAGGCACGACACAATACACCGATTAAAAAAAAAAGGCGCGACACAACATTTTTTATTACAACTTTAAAAAAATTATCCATGGAGAGAAACAGTGTACTACTCCAGATAACATGACTCCAAATTGCCTCAAAACATCTAACCTAGAGAGAGGGAGAGAACATGTACGAACATTAGAATAACAAAAAAAAAAAAAAGATTTGATTACCTTTTGTTCTGACAAAGCAAAGGTAATGACCCTCTCTCTTTCTCCAATCAAGGTAGACAGGAAGTTGATTTCTTCTCTTCTTAGAGAAGCTTATGAATTAGATTATAGAGGAAAACGTAGATTCATTGTTGAAGGAAAACGTATGTGAATGCTACCCCGTTTTAAAGAAACAACAATTATCAACTTTAAAAAACAAAAAATGTTTCCTTTTAGTGTATGAATCAAAAAATGTTTGTTTCTTTTTTTAATGTAGAAAAATCAACCTAAAAGGAAATTATTGAGTTGGATGTAGGAAATTTAAATAGGATAATCTTGTTAAGGAAACAACGTAAAATCAATCAATTGAAAAGATTTACCGGTCATAAGGTTAGGGGAGTTTAGATTAGGAAGTATCCTCTCAATCGGACGGCTACAACTAACATGAAATATTGATCGGACGGTTGTAGAGGGTGCTGAGTTTATATGTATAGACAAAAACCGCTCTATTTTATAATATAGATTTTGTCAGTAGTTTCCTTTTATTATTTAGTAATTCCTTGTGAAAGATTGGATCTCGAAAAAGAGAACAACAAATCAAAAAGGGTATGAAAAGCTTAAAAAATTGGGTATTAATTTTGCACTCTCCTTTTTTATCGGCACCCTTTTATTTTATTTAATTTAAATTACGATTTTACCTTTTCATTAGTTCATTTTCTCGCACATCATGATATAAGATGGTAAATTCGCATCAACAAAAAAAAAAGGAAGAGGAATTTGAATGTTAAAAAGGGGATTGCAAAAATCAACATCCTAAAAATTTGTGTTAAATTTACCACGTAGGAATGAAGGCAATTGTTTTTTTTGTTTGAGTGGGCTTTAGACGTAAACAAGTCCTTGGCCATCATTTTTCTTAGGAGAAATGACGGTCCAGAACGTATTTTGATAATTAATATTCATTATTAAAATATACTAAAAATATCCTTAAAAGATATTAATTATCAAACTCGTCCTTAGCCGTCATTTTCCCTTTTCCCTATCTACAAATACTTCAATTCGGCCTGATCTTTGGGTCCAACAAAGCCCACTCCACGCTTCGTCAGGCTAAACGACGCCGAGTCGTCGATCGAGTCACTCGTCTTCTTCTACAACTGATAGTACAGTAGTAGGAACAACAAACCCTACGAAAACTTCTCTGAACCGAACAGCGTAACCGCACAAAGAGAGGCCTTTCGGTCACTAGAGACTAGAGGTCCGACCCGAATGGACACGGACGGTGCACCGGTGGAGCTCGACGTCGAAGAACCAAAAGTACCGGAAGATGCGCCACCGTCGGGCGGCGGCGGAGGCGGAATTGGTGAGAAAACACCGGAGGAGCTGATAGCCAAAGCCATAGCCCCCGTGAAGAGAGAGTTTCTCCGTCCTCCGCCTATCAGACCTTGCAGTAACAGTAACGAAACGAACGACGCGGCTTCTGGTACCAAGTCTGCTCCATCTTCAAGCCTTCTGAAGGAGAAGAAATCTAAACGGCAACTCAAAAGAGAGCGCCTTCAGGTCCTCTATCTCTATCTCATTAACATACTTATGTAGTTATATGTGTATTTGTGTGGGTGTAAGTAATATATCTATCTATGTGGGGAGGAAAATGGTTCATTTTGCTTGTAGGCTTGATAAGAATCAACTAATTAGGCCCTGTTTGGATTGGTTAAATTCATGGATCGATTCATTGTAGTAGGCGTAATCTGTTTATAGCTGTATATTGCTCTCTCTCTCTCTCTCTCTCTCTCTCTCTCTCTCTCTCTCTCAATGCAGGACCTTCGTTCATTAGAGGGCTTCTTGTTGTCTATTATGTTGAATTACTGTAATTATCCTGGATTTGTAAGCAAATGGGACTCTGGAACGCCATCTCCGTCCCTTACTCACGTGTTTACCTTATTTTGAAATTTTGAATCGAATTCGCCTTAAACCTTCATTTGATATGAAATACTCCAATTTGCAAGCTGAAATTTATGCACAAACTTGAATAAAAGATGGTGAATTTGGAAGCCGCGAAGGTTCCAAAAATTCAGCAAAGAAAGAGTCTCTTTTGGTTTGAGTAAAACTCGTGAGTGAAGGAAGGAATTCAGAGGGATTTGTATGTGTTATTTAAACTGAAATATAAGTATGACTGTATAGTCAAGAATTAAGGGCGGGAGATGCCCTAATTTCATATCATTGCTTTATAAACTGGATGCGGTGGTGTTTCCAGTGGGTTCCTTGTTCCATTTTGAAATCCAGATCAGAAGTCATTTCATGCCCCTCAAGCATGCATATCTTGTTCTCTGATTTTTCGTAAACCATTTTTATGAATGTAATTATACAAAATACTCTGAAATATCACAGGAAAAGAAATCTGCGCTACATCTATGTCCAGATGTAGCAAGAAGTGGGGATGCTAGCTCATGTCGTTACAATGAGAAGTGCCGCTTCAGCCATGATGTAGAAGCATTTAAGGCTCAGGTAGAAATAGGACAACTCCGTAAGGACCATTTTATCACTTCTGAATGATCCTTTTGTCTTATCAAGAGAAAAGAAAAGAATGATCCTTTTGTGCTTTTGGTGTAATTGAACTCTAACGGTCACCTGATGTTATTAAATGCAGAAACCAGATGATCTAGAGGGAGTGTGTCCTTTCATGAGTGCTGAAGTTCCATGTCCTTATGGTTTGGCATGTAGGTTTTCTGGTACTCATAAAGATGGCTTCTCTGCTGATTTGAATGGTCGGAAGGAAAACCCTGAAATGAATGGTTTGAAAAAAGATGTGCAGCATCTTCTTTGGAAAAACAAAATGAGGTTCCCAAAGGCAGACACTCAACTAAAACTTCTTGGCCTTATGGTATGAGCAGGCAGCTATGGACACTTGTTCTGATTTTATTCTTTTACTGTCTTCCCTTTCCTTCCCTTTGGTGATTTGGTAGTGGTTATTCAGTCATTCAATTGTTTTGTCTCATGGCGTTTCCCAGGAAAACCAGTCCGGATTATATGAATACACAGCGTAACCAAAGAATTTCCTATGTCTAATGACTCTAATCGAACAATCTACTGGTAGATGCTTCCTCACTGCAGTTTCCATTTCAGATAACTAAATATTCTACATTTAACCGCAGGGAAAGATCAATTCAAAAAGCAGAACGTCCTCAGATAAAGAGGAAGGTGAAAAAGCTACTTCAAATGGGTCATCCGTTAATGATAAGAATGGTTCTGATGTAGTGGCATGCGACTTGAATAATCAAACTGATGACAATCCACAACTACCCAAGGAAGAGGATTATGCTGCTCCGACATTTGCATCTGACGAGCTTAGTAGACCAATGAAGAAAGTGAAATCTTGTGCAGATGAAGATTATTGTCCTGAGGAATTAGACAATGGTTGGTTTATTTTCTATGGAACATATTATTATGTGCATCTCATATTGTTCATCCAAGATACTTGCAACTTACCAGGTTGATACTGATCAGGTCACATTGTGCTGGAGAAAGATCTTGAGAAAAGCTGTTCTCAAACAGAATCAGGAACTACGACCAAATGTATTTCGACAGAAACCGATGGAAGCCTAAAGTCACACCCCCGAGAGAAGAAGCTTATTGATTTCAGAGAAAAGCTCTATCTTGCACCCCTGACCACAGTTGGGAATCTTCCTTTCCGTAGGGTTTGCAAGGTTTTAGGAGCTGATGTGACATGCGGTGAGATGGCAATGTGCACAAATCTTTTGCAGGTTCGTAATCTGTTGGGCCGATGAAGTTTTGGTTCAATATGAGGAATATCTTCACATTTGATGCCAAACTCTTTGGTTTCAATGTTTTAATACTCCCTCCATCCCCAAAAGATTGTCTAGTCCACAAAATGAGAATATTATAAAAATTCATTTTTATGAAGAAAAATTCAAACTTTTTCTCATAAATATTAAAAGAACTTGTTGATATTTAGTTACTAGTGGCAAAAGGCTTTGAATTTTCCTAAAAAGGTGCATCATTTTTAAGTCATCGTTTTGCATACTATGAAGTGGACAAGTCATGTTCATATTTATTTGGACACATCTTTTTTACAGATTGCTAGGACTGTCTCTTGTGTTCAATTTATGTTTTCCTTTCTGGCTAGAAGTGACTTCTGTCCTTTCTAGATCTTATTCATCTCCAAATGCAAGGTTTTTCTTGTCTGTTTCTTTTTGGGTCCACATAGTAAAAGGGACATAAGTTTGTCTGTGTATACATAAAGATCTTGTGGCCGACTTTTGTTTTCTTTCTTCCTTTGTAAAATCCATATTGTCAGGAATAGGACAAGATTTTGCAAGTGTTCTGCCCCTAATCTTGAATGGTAATAAATCCTATTCTAATGCAGATAAGATACTGTGTCGGATTTGGAGGGCCATGGGATTTGGTCTGTTTTGGAATAGTCTGTCCTTCTCCAGCGTTTGGGGTGCAGTTTATTGTGTAGAATTCTATCCCCAACAATCATCTTTAAGCAGATATGGGGGCCTATTACAATCCAACGGGGGATATGTGGCATATTTCATTCTTCTTTGCCCTTGTCAAAGTGTTTGCTGTAGTTTTCCTTTCCATCTACCATGAAATACTTTGTGAGCCCATGTGTCATAGACTCATAGTTTAACTCATTTCTGATGATGCATGTACAGGGTCAAGCTTCGGAATGGGCGCTGTTGAGACGTCATTCCTCTGAGGATTTATTTGGGGTTCAAATATGTGGGGCATATCCTGATACAGTCACACGAACTGTTGAACTTATAGACCAGGAATGTACAGTGGACTTCATTGATATCAACATGGGGTGCCCGATTGATATTGTTGTCAATAAGGGTGCTGGATCAGCTCTTCTCATGAAACCAATGAGGATGAAAAGCATTGTACAAGCAACTTCTGCCACAGTTGACAGACCTATCACTATCAAGGTACCAAATACCATTGTCATAGATGATGCCCATCTAAACGTGTTGCCATTTTTAATCCTTGGATTTTTTTTTTTTTTTTGTGACTTAAATTTCTACTGCCCTTACCAAAAAAAAAAAAAAAAATTCTAATGTCCTTTCCTCATTGAGCTTGTCTAAGATGTTTGTGGGTTCTGTAGGTACGAACAGCTTATTTTGAGGGAAAAAACCGCATCGATTCATTAATTGAAGATATTGGACAATGGGGAGCCAATGCTGTAACAATACATGGGCGATCGCGCCAGCAACGCTATAGTAAGCTTGCTGATTGGGAATACATCTACCAGTGTGCAAGAAAGGCTCCCAATGCTTTGCAAGTCCTGGGAAACGGTGATGTCTTTTCATATTTAGACTGGAATAAGCACAAGTTTGACTGCCCAGAGCTTTCTACATGCATGGTTGCTCGAGGAGCGTTAGTTAAGGTTCCGTTTGTAGCTTTGACTTCCATTGATTCTTTCATTCTATTTTGTTTTGAGTATATATCTGACTAATGTATTTTTGTCATTTGGAACTCTGCTATTTGAGACTGGCTAATGAATTCAGTTTATCTTCTTTTCTTTGCAGCCTTGGATATTTACTGAAATCAAAGAACAGAGGCACTGGGACATAAGTTCCGGAGAACGGTTAAGTATTTTGAAGGATTATGCTCGCTTTGGGCTAGAACATTGGGGTTCTGATGCTAAAGGTATGTGATATGCAGTTGGTGTGGTCATACAGTTTGATTTACGATCCTTTCCATTTGTTTTTGGTAATGCTTATTGCTTAGTGCTGTCTCCGCTTCTGGAGAAATAAAATGTGAATGACCCATCTACCATGTTTTACAGCCTATAAGTGCCCATATTTTAGTTATTTGGTGGCATCACTGGATTTGGAAGTTTACATGATGCCTGGGCACTTGAGCACCTGGGGTTCACGTAAGAAGCCTGTAGTCTGATGGCTTATACTAAAAGTTTAAAACTAGTATTTAGAGTCAGTAATATGTTTTGTCAAGCATTCGTATAAAACTTGTCACCACACGCCAAGTCCACTAAGCCTGTGTTTACTACCTGGGACAGCCCTGTCTAAGGTGTTAATCTGTTGTGTGTTTATTTTTTTTGAACGGCTAATCTGTTGCATGTTTGACCACCTGGTACATGTAAGGATTACTTTCGTCTTCCTAATTTTCGAGAGACAGCTGAAGATATGATAGTTATTTTGCATACAACCCTAAATAAATTTGAGGTGATGCTGCCTCTTCATAATGCCTGTAATCACTTGTTCTTGTGTCAAATCCTTGTCCTGAATCAGCCACATTTTTCTCTGGCTTTCGCTATTCCTGCATCTGCAAGTTCTGCTGCAGAATTTTCTAATGGTCCTTCAGCGAACTGCAATGACTCAGTAAGGGGTAGTCAAGTTCTGCTACATTATTTGCACAAGATCATGGTCAACCTCATTGGCAATATCAGAAATCCTTGTTTTTCCTTGTTTGAAGGTGGTTTGAATCAGCTAGAGCTAGTTTCATTAAAGGGTGGCGTTAATGCCACGACATGGAATTTTAGTGCCACGACTGTGAACAGCATTCTGACGCTTTTGCCCCTCTCTCTCTCTCTCTCTCTCTCTCTCTCTCTCTCCCTCTCTCTCTCTCTCTCTCTCTCTCTCTCTCTCACACACACACACACACACACACACTGTGGGAGGTATGAGCGGGAAGAGTACCTGAGGTCGCCCTCCGGGTATATGACGGTTGCTATAATGGTGCTCGGGAACCACCGGAGGTGGAGAAGGAGAGAGCTCGGGGCAGACTTAGAGAGAGAGAGGGATGGCAGTGGAGAGTAGGTGTGTGTTGGGTCTATCTTGAATGCTTGTCTTTTATATGAGCCTTAGAGATGGGGGAGAGCCAGGTGTAAGGCTCTTCCCCATTGATGGACAGAGTGGAGGTTGACCTCCTTTCTTCTTTTAGTTCCAAGTCAAGCGTCGGAGCCCGTAACCGAGGAACCGGCAAAGGCTATTTATCTTGAATGCTTGTCTTTTATATGAGCCTTGGAGATGGGGGAGAGCCAGGTGTAAGGCTCTTCCCCATTGGTGGACAGAGTGGAGGTTGACCTCCTTTCTTCTTTTAGTTCCAAGTCAAGCGTCGGAGCCCGTAACTGAGGAACCGGCAAAGGCTATTTTGGTGATACATGGAGACCCGTATCATCTGCCGAGTCAGGCGAGGTATGATACGGGCTCCGAGGCGCCAGGCGTTAGGTATGATACTTCTTCCGAGATGTTAGATGGTGGTCAATGCCCCCTCTCTCTCTAGGACCGGTCAAGTTAGAGCTCACCGGAGGCGAGCTCGTCTTCCTTGACAAACCCCTTGCTCTAGCCTCCAAACCACATTCCTCCTTAGGTGCCGAGCGAGGCACCTAGGCCCTGCTCCCGGTCTAGGATGGTGTATAGAGTCGCCTTTAAGTATTCGTGGAGTCTTCAAAATGTTAAGTAGGAGGTAAGGTGCCCGGAGGTAGCCTCACTCCTCCGCGGGTGGAGAGTTTTTGGAGGAGGCCTTACTCCTCCGGGGGCGGAGTTCGTGGAGGAAGCTTGCTTCGGCGGAGGCAAGGTTCGTGCTCCTCCCGGAGGTGAATATTGTGGAGGAGGCCCGTTCCTCCTAATGGTGGATATTGTGGAGGAGGCATGCTCCTCCTGGGGACGAATTTTGTGGAGGAGGCATGCTCCTCCTGGAGGTGAAGCTTGTAGAGGAGGCATGCTCCTTTTGGAGGTGAACTTTGTGGAGGAAGCATGCTCCTCCTGGAGGTGAATTTTGTGGAGGAGGCATGCTCCTCCTGGGGGTGAATCTTATGGAGGAGGCATGCTCCTCTTGGGGATGAACTTTGTGGAGGAGGCATGCTCCTCCTGGGGGTGAATCTTGTGGAAGAGGCATGCTCCTCCTGGAGATGGTCACCGGTGGGGTTCTTGGAGAAGGTACATTCGGTAGCAAGATATATCGTATACCCACACACACACACACCCGATGCTTACAGAGTATTTGGCGAGTCCGATCCACCCATACTGGATTCAAAGACGAAAGGTGAAGTAATACATTTCTGTTTGGCTTTTGCCTTGTCGAATTTATACACGTACAGCAACAATGAATGTAAAGAACCCAAATTTAGTGAATGTTGAAACCTTCGACAAGGCCCATCCAAACAACCATTTCAACGGAATGCAATATGCGGGGCTGATCTGACTGTAAGAATGTGGGCAGGCTAGAGAAATCGAAACAGTAACGGCTCTATCTGCGCACAACTATCAGCAACAAAGGAGAGACCAACTGTTGTCAGAACTGGGCAATTAAGAACTTCAGACCCATCACTCGTGGCTTGAGGTTGTGGTGGTCGGGGGTAGCATATTAGGTTGGTTCATGGTTTGGTTGCCATGGCGGTAGAAGAGAGAGAAGACACTCAGTACCTCAATCACTTTCCTTAGATTTTTTAGTGCGAGGGAAAAAAAGAGTTGAAGAAAGTAGCAACAGCCGATTAAAGAGTAGATGGAGAGCCCAGAGGGCAAAGATGTCAGACATTATCAATTTTTGTGGCACTAACAAAGTGAATCGTGGCATTATAGCCATAAGGGTCTTTCGTTTTCTTTTCTTTCCTCTTTTGGGCTACAGAGGAAAAGAAAATACTCTCTCTGTATGGTTAACGGAACATAATTTGAGGGACTTGGGGGCAGAAACATCATTTGAGACAATAGCCCTGTTCTACCTTCTATATTTATCAATATGTACAGATCAAATTAATTGTCCAGAAGCCATTGATTTGGGTGCTCCTGTAAGACAGGACTAAACGTATATATGATGATATTCCTATTTTGAATGCAGGAGTGGAGACAACTAGGCACTTCTTGTTAGAATGGCTTAGCTACACATGCAGGTACATTCCTGTTGGTCTTCTGGATGTCATCCCACAACGAATGAACTGGCGGCCACCCTCGTACTTCGGTCGTGACGATCTTGAAACACTAATGGCTTCTGATTCTGCGTCTGACTGGGTATGCAATTTCATTGTGTTTTTACTGGTTAATAAAACTCAGAACATTCGTAAATTTCTGTCAATGTTGGTATTAGATTTTAACTTACTCTATTTCTTCTACAGATTAAGATATCTGAGATGTTACTTGGCAAGGTTCCTGATGGCTTTACATTTGCACCAAAGCATAAATCAAATTCTTATGACAGAGCAGAAAATGGGTGATTTGAAGCAGCTAATGGGCAGTTCTCATTTCAAGGAAATAGTTGTTGGAGCATATCGCCCGATATGCAATGGAGCAAGCTTGTTTTCAGCCCGCTCTATCCAACAGTTTTTGTGTGGTTGCTCACTGCCGGGTTTAAAGAGATTAAGGGAGTATGCTTATTTGAATGACTTGTTTGACATTGACATTAAATGGCTGATTTGATGATCTCCAAGCCGTGTATTTTTAGCGGTAAAGGCGCCATTTGTGGAATACTGTACCAATAAATAACTAAATTCAGATGAATTTATTTCTCAGGTTTACAATACTTCTGTCAATTTTGATTCCGAAATGTAGTTTTCTTAAAACAGTTAAATCGTGTAAAATCCAATGCTTGGCCTCCAGGTGCTCAAACACTGAGGCTCCGTTTGTTTTGATGTAAAATGTTTTTTCTGGTGTTTGGTTTGGCACTTGAAAATATTTTCAGAAATCAACAAAATAGTGTAGAGGGGGGGGGGGGTGCGGGGCTTAAATGGTGGAGGGATCTGAGAATATTAGAATTGAACGTGGGTCAAGATTGACGATCGAGAAAATTGAGCAATGAGAAATGCAATAGAAGGCATCAGATTCATTTTGGAAAATAATTTATGAAAGATTTAAGGGTAACTTATTTTATCAAATTGATGGAACATGTTTTACATGTATAATGTTTTCCTAGGTTTTTACACAATCAAACACCGGAAAATAGGTAAAATATTTTACAAGAAAACATTTTATGTCCAAACAAACAGAACCTGAGTAGTTATTATTTTGACCCTTGCTGCCGTCGCAAAAGGGTTCTCCAGTATCTGGGAAATGATCTACAAGCAAAAAACTTTGATATAGTAATTTTTCTTAATCGGTGTCATAGTAAAATTTCATCTAAACAAAATAACACCTCAAAGACATAACAAGTCTTGATCCAATAGCTCCAAAGCATGATATTCCAACTTCATATCAACTGATTGCTATCAAAGCTAGCAAAATTAAGCGAACGTCATACAAGCAGAAGCCTATGATCTGAGTCAATTCCACTCGAGTACACAAGATGAATTCCAACATTGTCGTAGTCCTATGTTTTATACCCAAAAAAAAAAAAAAGTGCTTTCCCTTTCCATTTGCCCTATTCTTGTGGCAATCTTCTCGTGTGTGGACCGAGTCTTTGCGTTGGTTTCCAACTTTCGTACAGGGAGCTATTGACTTGACTCAGTTGGCTGCCGTAGCTGTCGCCATAACCTTGGCAATGGAGAAATTCTAATCCCCCTCATTTCACGTCAAGTAGCAGGTACAAGTTTCCAGCTTGATGCCTAAATTTTTTTTATTTTTAAATGATGCCTAAAAAAAAATGTTTCCAGCTATGAGAGAGAGAGAGAGAGAGAGAGAGAGAGAGAGAGAGAGAGAGAGAATTATGATTATGAGTTTCGAATCTTTCGATCATTATTTTGTTTTGAACCAAAAAAAAATTCGGGAGCCAAGTGACTTTTTGTTTTTTAGCAAAAATAGGCCTAGATTGTTTATCAAATTTAGGAAGAAAAGTACTTTAAAAGTGTTTTAAGGTAAAAAGATTCTCGCAATAATATTTCCCCTATTGTCATTAAGACAACATTATCGTTATTCATTCAGTATGGAGCACATGCCAAGGTTGATGACCTTTCCCAGTCTGTGCTTTGCCTTGGTAATTCCTATAGAATAATCTTCGACAGTTCATTTGATAATGGTGATGCAATCAGTCAAGTCTAACCGATGGCATCGACAAGCAATAACCTTAACCTGTGAAGCTGAGACAATTTTACGACTTGTTCAGATGTTTAAAATCCATTCGCCTTGTCGGATATATCAACTAACAAAATAATAGTTCAAAGACATAACAATTCTTGATCCAATAGCTCCAAAAGTATGATACCCCAACTTCAATTCGAGTGATTGATATCAAAGCTAGCAAAATCAAGGGAATTCCATACAAGTAGAAGGTATGATCCGAGTCGATTACAGTCTCCAGTACACGAGATACATACAGAGCAAACCAACTCCGTACGGCCAATTTCTAACTATTGAATCAAATCACTCTTGCCATAAAAATGCATTGATTGGACAATATCGAACACGATAAACTGGAATTTAGTAATTTTCCCTAACTTTGTCCTCCCACTAGTGTGACAGTGTCACATTTAGATACTGAAAATTCCATCCACTTGATTACTGCACATTGTACCACTTACCATCAATGTAGCTTTCATCCACTTCAACCCAAACGCAGAAATTACTGTAAGTACTTGACCGCTTATAGCTTGAGCCTTGATGGCAAAAACATAATCCACCAGCGTGCCCGTTCTGTATTATTTCAGTCCATAAATTTGTGCTTTCAAAGCCTCTATGTATCAAAGCTAGAACATTTTATGCTTCTGCATTGAATATCAGAAGCAGCACGAGAACTATTACAAAGTGACGCAGATCTAGTTAATACTGTCCCTCACGAGAGCCAGTTTTTCTACGGTTAAGGGCACAATAATATATCCATCGTATCCAAACCATAGTTTCTTCTCTAGCAAACTGAAACAGTGACTTTGGCACATCATACGGGTACTTAAAGCGAGAACCACAAAATTTCATTTCCAGAAGATACACACACAGGAGCTAAAACAGCTGTGTAAACAAGTGGAATCCACAATATGCTAAATCAAGGACCCTTTATTTATAATCTTTATAAGTTAGCTAAAACATCACAAAAGATTACCAAAACAGAAGATGTGACCAAAATTGGAAGATAATCGTTAGCTTCAACCCCTAAGGTTATCTCAGCAACAAATATGAAAAAACTTCGAGAAATGTCACTCACCAAAAAACCTTTAAGATGCCTCTGAAAACAATAAAAGCACAATATATAGCAAACCTGAGGAACCCTGATCACTTAATTCAGCAGAAAGGTGATTTCTATATTGGAACTTTCTCCTCCTCCTCCTCCAGTTTCTGTTTTGAATCTCTATTCCCCTCCTGGATTCTTGTTCCTTGAACCCAACCCCCATCAATTGATCCTATGCTTCCATTCAACCCATCATCCACAAAATCGCCAACTCGTTTCACTTTACCCGTTGGCTCCACTGGATACTTCCCAGAAAAGCAAGCATAACAGTAGTTAGGAGAGTCACTGCCAAGCAACTTCTTCAAGCTGTCAATTTCCAAAAACGCAAGCGAATCCGACCCAATAAACTCCCTAATTTCCTCCACATTCATCCTATTCGAAATCAACTCCTCCGGACTAGGAGTGTCCACTCCATAATAACACGAAGCAATAATAGGCGGACTCGCAATCCTCATGTGAACTTCCTTGGCCCCTGCTTCCTTAATCAACCGAACGATTTTTGAAGAGGTAGTCCCTCTCACAATTGAATCGTCCACAACCACAACCCTCTTCCCTTCCAATACCGCCTTAACCGGTGACAATTTCAGCTTCACTCCAAAATCCCTAATCTTCTGTGATGGCTCGATAAAAGTCCTCCCCACATAATGTGACCTAATCAACCCTTGTTGAAAAGGTACGCCTGCTTTCGCAGCATAACCAAGTGCAGCAACTACCCCAGAATCAGGCACAGCTATCACCACATCGCAATCAACCGGTGCCTCAGTAGCGAGTATTTCACCAAACGCACGACGCGAATCATACACCGATCTACCGAAAACCACCGAATTAGGCAAAGCAAAATAAATATGCTCAAAGATACAAGATTTGGTTTCAGGGTGAGGCATTTGGCAAAGGGATTGAACCCCATCTTTATCCACCACTAAAACCTCGCCCGGATAAACCTCTCTCTCATAAGTAGCCTCAATTAAGTCAAGAGCACAAGTCTCAGAGGCAAAAACCACAGCCCCATTGCTCCTCCTACCCATAACCAATGGGCGAAACCCGAACGGGTCACGAACCGCAACTAACTTATCCTCGGTCAAAAACACCATAGAATAAGCCCCTTCAAGCTGTTCACAAGCCTGAACTATTCTCAAGGACAAAGGCCTAGCCTTTGATATAGCCATGAGATGTAAAACAACTTCTGTATCAGAACTAGTATTGAAAATGGACCCGTTGTCTTCGAGCATGATACGTAGGGCGTGGTAATTTACCAGGTTTCCATTGTGGGCGACACCGACGGAGCCGAAGCGGTAGCCGGCGACGAAGGGCTGGACGTTCTTGAGCATGGACGCGCCGGCGGTGGAGTAGCGGACGTGGCCGATGGCGGAGTCGCCGGGGAGCTGGTCGAGCTTGTGCTCGGTGAAGACGTCGGAGACGAGGCCGACGCCGGTGACGGAGTGGAGGATGTTGTCACTGTCGACGGTGACGATCCCGGCGCCTTCCTGGCCGCGGTGCTGGAGGGCGTGGAGGGCCAGGTAGGCGAGGCGGGAGGCCTCCGGGTCGCCGTAGATACCCACCACGCCGCACTCCTCCCGAGGCTTTTCGTCGTCATCGTCGAAGAAAGAATCATAATTGTTATCTGGGTTTGGTTTGTTCGAGGAGATTACGCCGGCGATGGGGTTTTTGGAGGCGGTGGCGATGAGGGCTTTGTGGGAGTGTGAGAGGGAGGGGGTTTTTGGGAAGAGAGAGGAGGTGGGTCTGGGAGAAGAAGGGGTTTTGAAGGAGGAGGAGGAGGAGGAGAAGAGAGGAGAGAGAGTGGGGGTGGTGGAGGCGGTGGAGTTGGCCATGGTTGAAGAAATGTTGAGATAGCTATAGAAGGGTTTAGGTTTGGCCTTTGGGGGGTTTTGGAGTTTGAGTTTGAGAGAGACACGGAGGGTGGACCCGTGATTTTGGTTTCCTTTGGTCTTTCACGCAACCCCACACCTGGAGAAATTGGGATGATTATTTATGAGAAATTTTTGGATGCCGAATCGACACCACGTGATGCTTGAATAATACATTCGGATCATACATTTTGATTTTAGATGACTTGGATTTAAAAAGAGAAAAAAAAAGAAAAAGAAGAGATAGAGTTTCAATTTAAACTGTTCAACATATTTTTTAATGGCCTTAATGGAGTGCTCGGACACCACACGAGCACTTCGACACGCAAAAATCTCTCGTTATTTATTGTCAAGTTTTCGAGAACAAGCACCTCATATTACTTTCGGCTGGTCAACAAAAGAATACTTTGACGACCAACTTGCATATCTTTTTCAAAGAATCAAATGCATGGTGTAGACTTGAGTAAGGCTCGCTAGAAGAATTAGTCTCCCTTTCGGAAATGAAAATAAGTACTTATTTTTTAATATGATAATTTTAAGTTTAAAATTTATGTATTTACGTAAATAATTTTTCTATCAATATGGATCTTATTTGATAGATCTCATTGAGATCTTTTATACTGTGAAAAAAAAATTGAAAAATAATTTTTCATTTATATTATTTTTGAGTTTGAAAATGTGAAATAAGTACTTATTTTTTAAGAAGGTGTTCTAGAACGGAGCCTTAGATTCTTATTTTGTAAATTATAGGCGATGTAGTGAAAAATAATAACTTCTTTCATAAAATAAAAAATAAATATTTAAAAAATAAAAACTTTAACGAAGCATAACCTAATTATTTTCACCACCTAAGGTCACCACCAAAGGTCGAAGTCCTGCATTCTTCTTCGGTATATAATAGTTCGTTTGCCGATGGAGATGTAGGATGCGAATATGTTATCATCTCATACACTATATTTGAGATACTTATATTCAACGTTTGCCACCTAGATAAGGATCAAGGATATCCGCCCTCTTTAATTATAAAAATGCTACCGACCTCTTTTAATTCTATAATTACCTACTCATATTCACCCCAAAATAAATCAAGCATATATTTTTTCTTTTATCATATCTCCCCTCATATTATATACCCTCAAAACTAATTTGGTCTACAAACGACCTATAAGTGTATAAACACTGTAAAAATGTGCGACAAATATTTTCATGAGACATTATGTGGCGGTATCCCAAGACCACTGAATAATTACTTTGAATCACCACTTGAGTTTTTTTTAATTTATTTTTTAATTATGCATCGATTTTTTGATAAATCGTTGATTTATTTCGACCAGAGGAATCAAATAAATAAAAAATTATGATCAACACTCAAAAAATAAATAAATAAAGACAAAAAATAATTGAAAAAGACGTAATTTTTTTTACTCTTCTAAATCACCTCGTCAAGACAAAACCTATAATCCTAAAAGACGAACAAGAAAATAAGTCAAAGCCAAACCTGGCCGACTTCTTTCGGGTCTGGGCCAGCAAGGGGGAACCAAAAGGAAACAGTCCCCATTTAAAGTCGGTTTGGCCCATGATTTTGGGCTAAAACCCAAAAGACCCGACCCATTTATCATCTGAACGAACGAACACGAGTAGAAGTCTACCGCTAATCCCATATCCTCGAGCCCACACAATCACACCCCAATTTATAAGCGGAAAATTGACTGCAAAATTTTCTAGGGCTGGTATAGAGAGATCTCTCCAGTTCAAGGTTTTCGAAGACTACTCCCCTTCTCTCTCTCTCTCTCTCTCTCTCTCTCTCTCTCTCTCTCTCTCTCTCTCTCTTTCCTCTCACACGCACAGTTCGAATCGAAGAAAAATACTCCTAATGGCGCCGCTTCCTGGCCCTTACTCCGGCACCAGCACTCTTGCTCTGGTAACCCCTCTCTCTCTCTCTCTCTAGATATTTATGTGTGTGTGTACACAATTTGAATATACACATACGAATGCACGGTTGCGATTCGGGCAATTTATGAAGTATTTTCTCCGATTTGGTGTGGATTTACTTAGGTGGCTCGTGCTTCCGCCTTCTCTGTTGGACTCGTTTACGGAAGTATCAAGCTCAAGTATCTCCAGGTACTCTCGGAATTCTTACCCCCTTTTTTTTTTTTTCGTAATTTAAAATTGTTTCCAATTAGGAATAATTTCCTCTCGCATTGAGCTTTTATTTCTTGATGTATATCTGCACTCGCTTATGTTCATACCTGCACGTCTGTAGATTTTTCGTCTGGTTCTTTTGGTGCGTTACATTATGCAGGGATATGTGTGTAGTCCCTAGTGGTCAATCGTAATTTGTTGAATGCTGTTAAACGTTTCATTTGGGTCATGGTCTGATTTGAATCAAACTTGCTTGCTAACTTGTTAATCAGGTAGAGTTTGTATGCGATTTTTCCATGGAAATGCGTATATTATAGTTCTAGTAGACGTGATCCCATACATTGAGAGTTAAGAATCTTCATAATTTTATGTACGGGGACATGACTAGTACAAGTGCGAACTGACGAGAATAGATCGAGTAAATTGGATTAACCTTAGGCAATTGAAGATCGTTAGATCATTTGCTACTCTGAATTATACATATTGCATGAAAAAACTAGTGGTTCCATGAAGAACAAGGACTGGTCAAGCTGCATAATTCGTACTGGTCATAGTAGGCTACTGGTCTTAAATTTGCTCCTAAGATGAGAATCTAGTCAACTAGTTAGCCCGTGTATTTCTCTCTTTTTCTCGCTACCCCAAAGTCCTTTTTTTGGATATATGTGTAAACCATTGTTCTGTTGCCAAACAGCCCTTAATTTGCTGGAAACTTGGAGTTGTTTGCATTTATGATTCGAGTAGTTTTTGTGCTAAATCATTTGTGATCTGATGATGTCTAGAAAGACAAAGCATACACCAAATTGGGTTATTAGTTTCTTGGATCCCTTCAAGTAATAAAATGTATTTATTCTGTTTTGAGAGAATCAATAGGTAGGATTGTTTGGTTGGCCTATCACAAATTAATGTTAACTTCCTGCGAGATGTGGGAGGCTGGGAGCTACTGCATAAGCATTTCATGAAAAGTTTACCCATCGCAAGCTATAGTGGTTATTTTCTGCCAATTCAGGAAAATTGAGCATGAGATGTCAAGCTTTAGGATTGCTCGAAAGAAGGTTGTGTTTAACATTACTTCAGGACCATGTTGGTTGCTGGAGTGAGAAGTACATTTTGCATTGGCTTTTTCATACCAATTTGACGCAATATTGTTGTCCTCTTCTTGTTTAATCCAATGGTTTGACATAATTGAGAAAGGAATCCTTACTCTTTGTGTCGTTTCTTTCCCCCATAACCCTTTGATAGAACTACACTACACTTGAAATCTTTTTCTTGGTAAAAAGGGTAGGATGGGGTGGCCGTAAAATGAACCTTTAATCTTTATGGGTGTGACCAAAGAAGCCCCTACCTACCGAGGTGCTTGAGAAGATAATGTTTTGTCATTTTGCCTCCTGTCACGGTGCATATGAGTCATTGGCGCCTTTTGCATGGAACACCACAATTTTTCACACACGTAAATCCAATGCCAATGGTACTTGCCTACTTTGTGGCTTGTGCTTAGTTGTGCTCTTATTCAAGCTTTGCTTTGGTTTTGCAAGTAATGATGTTGTGCTGGTTCAGACTTCCATCCCCCTGCCCCCCTAAACGAAGTCACTAAGGAATAGTATCTTTTGTGTACTTGTCTACAAAAAGGAATGCCACACCTGCATACAAGAAAGGAACAGACCTAACTCTCCATCACCAAAACTGGGGAGAAGACAAAAAAGGCCACTCTACTTAGAGTGGGGGATCGGCACAATCTACAAAAGTATCAAGATTCAAGACTAGGATTCACAGACCGACCCACAATACAATTTAGTAAACATTCTAGTTGCTTCATTTTCTCCTCTTTGACAGTATTATTTTAGATATACTGATTTCTGAATGCATTCCAGTTGTAAGCAGTATATGCCTTGTTGCCTTGTCAGATAGACAAAATAAATTGTTCCGGAAATGGCCCTCAGGGCATATGGACAACATCCAATACTTATTGTGGTTTTGTCTTCTTTCTCAGGCAAAGGCTAAATCTCATAAGAAGGCTGAAGCGGTGGCACATCACTAAATGGAGCGGCTTTGTTTTTTGGGTTTCTGATGAAAAAAATGAAGAAAAAATAATGCATGATGATAGAACCTTACAGTGTTTCATCTCTTCCTAAACTATTTTTGGACCATTGTTCTCGTCAATTTTGAGTATTGATTCACTTATTATGACCTTAGCAACTGCTATGGCACTTCAGTTCTCGGTTTTTGGTTGAATTAAGTGGGGATCATGAGTTTTTTTTTATCATCTGCATTAACGACATTGCATTGGATTTTTTTAGTTGCGTGATCTGTCAGCATGCCTTTGTCACTTGTTCCAGTTTTAGTTGAATGGTCGTACTATTGATTAATGGCTAACCCCTGTTTTTGCAAGTGGATCCAACTACGCCTGCTTGTGGGGTTGGACAATACCGTCCAGCCCTTTGCCTGTCGGTTGTGGGGTTCCGCTTGTGGGGGTACTAGAAGATGGCACACAAGCGGTCGTTGAACCCCACATATTATGCGAGGAAAAGATCCATCAAGGCCACAATGGGCTTGGACAGGATCATCCTGGCACACATTTGTGCACATGATCTGTCAGCATCTTTGTTTCATGTTCTGCCTTTGGTTGAATGATGGTACTCTTCGTAAATGGCTCTCTCCTGTGTTTGCAAGTGGATCCTTCATGGATCCAACCTGCCCTCCTTGTGGGGTTGGACAGGACGGTCCAGCCCTTAGAGCATCTGCAATGATAATAATCAAAATCAATAATCAAAATGTGTTATGTCAGCATTTAATTATCCATTTAGTCTATAATTATATTTTAACAACTTTTACCTTTACATTGGTTATTTTTGCATCTCTAACAAAAAAATCATCACAATACACAATGCACATTTGTTCAATTGCAAACAAGTTTTAATCACGCACCCGACCACAACAAAATGAATAACCAAAATGAGATGATTTCAACGTGGGGTGTTTTTGATTTTTGATTATTGAAAAAGGTTGTTAAGTTTAGTTATGGAATAGGTGAAATTTAATTATTTGCTAAAAAATTTGCTTATTATAATGAAGATGCTCTTTGCTTTTGCCTTCGCTTCTGGGCTACCAAAAAAGGGCACACAAGCGGTCGTTGAACCCGGAACCCAACGGATTGAGAGAAAGAGTCCATGAAGGAAGGGCCCACAATGGGCTTGGACGGGATCGTCTAGTCGCACATTTATCGACTGTATTTCTCATAGATTCTACTGGAGTCCAATGATGTATAGCCAGATGGCGAAAGTATGTGGGTTAGTCTCCTCCCTCACACACGGTCGCACACACGGTCGTGGGTTCGAATTCCACTTGCGGTAGTAGTCCCGAAAGGGTGTGGGTTAGTCCCCTCCCTCCCACACGGTCACAGGCTCGAATCCCGCTTGTGTATGATAATACTGTGAACTAGGTGTTGTATGGGGCCCACTCTAGTACTTTGATGGTATTAAGAAAGGCGAAAGATGTATTATTGATAGTGTTCAAATCATAACCCTAGCACGCCTTTATATAGGGTACAACACGCATAATAAGAAAACTTAGACTAACTAGAAAACATAAATAATAATCTGCCTAAACTGGAAACGTAATAATAAAGCTTAAAAAATATGGCAACATAATATTTTCTAATAGGAAATTGATATTCGCGCTCCCAAAATTACTGATAGCGCTCTACTTATAACGTAAAGTTATTAGTAACTTTATGAACAGAAGTAAAGCACCATCAGTAATTATGCAAGCACGAATATCAATTTCCTTCCTAATATTATATTAACCCCCCCCCCCCAAACTTAAGTAGGTCTGCCAACTTGAGTTTGGTTTTAGTTTGAAAGAGCCAAGAGAGACCAGGAGCAACCATGCCATGCCATGCCAAGCCAAGAGAAGCGGAAAAGAGAAACAACTAGGAGAGCCAAAAACAGTCATGAGCGAGAAAAGCCATGACAATAGAGATTTGAGGTGAAATCCGAGTGCATGAGCCGGTTACATATTACTATGAGTGCCCAACGGACGACGAAAATTCATAGGGCCTAGATCTTATAGCTCTAATACCATGTTAAGAAAGGCGAAAGATGTATTATTGATTGTGTTCAAACCATAACCCTAACACGCCTTTATATAGACTACGACTACAAGACGCATAACAAAGAAATATGCATAATAAGGATAACAAGACTAACTAGAAAACATAAATAATAATCTGTCTAAACTGGAAACGTAATAATAAAACTTAGAAAATATGACAACATACTATTTCCTAATATTATGTTAACAGATGGGTTGTGGTGAGAGACTCGCCTTTCAGGGCAATAGCTATGGCTTAAACCGAATATTCCACAGTGGGTGGGATCCCCTCTGGTCACACCCAATGGGGGTTGCTACACTGGTCGGCCCTTCCCATCTTTTTTCTTGGCAAAAAAATTTAAAGGTTCCCCATCCAGTAAACATGGTTTTAGTTTGGATTCGTGTTCTCGCTCATAATTTTAAGTGGGAACTGTATATATCGGAGGGGAACGATCAATTTAAGCGCAAATAGTTCCAATAGGCGAACCAAATTTGGATCAGAGAGGAAAGCCAACACATTGCTTGAAATTGGATATTGCAACTCAATTCAGAATTTTATACAATTTCTAAGTGAAAAGAAGGAAATAAGCAGCAAGTTACATAGGATTCCCGTTCCCCATGAGAAATGTCATCCACGATTAAACATTTCTGTGTCAGATGAGAGCAGAAATTTGGAGAAGATACTTCAAATCGTGTTTGTAACCTGCATAAACAAGGCACTGTAATACTTAACAGATTGATTTTGCTCCGAAACAAGTATTATATAGTACCTGCAAAGTGACAACTGAAAACCACCAAATAATAAAAAAATTCGTTGGAGAAATACCAAAAATCTTTTTAGACATTATTACTTCCCTTGCGGAAATGAAAGGCAACCCAGGCCGCCCATAATTGGTCAGAAAATTCCTGCATTCTATACTCCTATGAACCATTACAATAGCTATGGTTTAGAATGAAGTATAACTCCACATTTGAAACAATTCCACTTCTTTAAATATCCAAATTATTCCTCAAAGTATCAGATTGGTACATCATGTAGTGCTGAAATATGTGAACTGATCCTAGGATGCAGCTGAAGATAAGGTACAGATTTAGTTTCAGAACCCCCGAGAGATAAAGGTTGCTTAAGCAAAGATTTTGACGTCTGGGCCATATATTGACAATACCAGGAAATTGTTGAACAAGCAAATACATACTCCAAACTCGATGGGATGAAAATCGCTACATAATTCATAACTACGTTCTCTAAGAAAGAAAAGAAAAGCAAAATGGCGACACCTATCTATGAGACTGAGGGAAAAACAAACCTGTGAAGAAGTGAAACATTTTGCCAACATAGGGCAGAAGCAAATGCTGAGCAAATAAGGGAGCAACTATTTTACATAAATGATGCCTTCATCATCAGGGTCATCATCATCCCAATCACTGTCATCATCGGGTAGGTCAGAATCGTATTGGTCATCGTCCTGACCTTCTGCATTCATCCTCTCCTTTTTCAACTTATCGAGAATCTCAATCACCTGATAGGGTCAAAACTCAACATATCAGCGTCGGCTAAGAATGCAGAGTGCACGCACAGTTAAACTTCAAGTTTTATGCCCACTAGAGAATACAAAGGGGAAAAACAACATAAGCAAAAACTAAACAACAGGGAGGCAAGAACACATTCATTGTCAGACAGTCAAACTTGGTTCATGAAAAATTGTTCCAGATTGGGATCACTCTTTCTTTCGATCATGAGTCTGTTAGTTCTAAACCCTTTATTGGTTGTTTAGGGCAACTCCAAGCATCAGTTTACCTTTCTAAGCAAAGAACAAAAGGTGTGCATGCAGAGAACTGAGAAGTATCCCTGTTGAATTTTCAATTGAGGGACAATGCTTGTCACATAGTTAACACTGACTTTTAACAAGAAATACGACATTAAAAGCAAAAACTTTTACCACTATACTGAAAAAGAGAATAGAAAGGGAGTTTTCCAACCATCAGAGCATACCCAGTAAAACATGAGTAAAAGATGATATTTTGACACACAAGGGGGCACATGAGCTGAACATCAAGGAAACCAAAAGTTATTAGCACTTCATCATTCATGATATTCCATTCCACTCATTAGTTGAAATCGTACAGATGGAGACCAAGTCCGTTTACATGGCTAAGTAATTAGAACTTGTATTCCTACAACTCCATATTCATAATAAAACCCCTTGAGGGTGTGGAATTAAAATCAATCAGTTGGCATCACATGGCTAGAGAGCATTGTTGAGTGCAAAATTTAGTAAATTACTCATCCATATAACAAACCCCTGAATTTGCTGGAGGCATGTGAATAAGCATCTTGCCTGTTTCTTACGCTACGAGATAAATTGGACATGGTATGACCACAGGGATCCTATGCATTTTTAGGGCAAATGAGAGAAAAAGGCTTTGAATTGTTTTTTTTACACCAAAAGAGACACGGAGATGTAGGAAGTCAGGAACCATGTAAAGGAAAAACCAGATGACAAGTGTTACCCTGCTTCCTCGCTCTATAGAGTCGTCTTCTATAAAGCGTATCTCAGGAGTCAGCCGCAACTTCATACGCCTCGCTAATGCGCTGCGAACATACTTAACCTTTGATTTTAACCCAGATATGGCGACCTTCTTACCTCTTTCATCCCCGAAGACAGATACATACACTTTAACCACCTATTAAAATGAAGAAAACAGTGTCTTAGAAACAGAAAACCATTTATCCTCACATCATATGATATCATCCCAAGTGAAACACCATTATGTGAGACACCATATGATCGTAAACATTGAAGAAAAGAACCCTGTCAGGGAAGAGATCAAATCTCCTGCTAGTGTTAAGAGTTGCACACGTGTTGCTGAGCAAAAAAAAAAAGAGTTGCACACATGTTGGTTGTCATAACCATGACTCTTTGCCACCTCAAACCAGAGAAAAGGAATGGGATTAAATCTAATCCATCACATACAACTGACCGGTTTGACAAGAAGTATCAAACTTTTCGAGAAGGAAATTCGAAAATAAATAGCTATAGCATCCCAAAGTGGATATTTTTCCTGTAAGGTTTTCTGAGTGTCAACTGTCAAATTCAAAGTTATTTAATTTTAGGGTAGTGATTTTCACTCTCCTTTTTGTTAACCACACTCCCTTTTTGTCTTCTTGTGATGTGAATTTACAATATTGTCCTCCCATGTATGAAAGAGAATACAAATGAAAGTTGAAAGTTTAATTTTGTAAATTCACATCACAAGAGGACAAAAATGGAGTGTGGTTATAAACAAAAAATGAAGTGTGAAAATCAATGACCTATTTTAACCTTCTGCAGGTGTTAATTGTTTGCATGGAAAAACTTACCATTCATTTCAAGATGTGAAGCGTTCAAGAAAGGTCTACATCAAGACTGCCTGGTCATGTAACTCACTGCAATTCGTTAAGGCAAAACTGCCAATTAGCATCCACAATAACAATTTGCAGACAATCTTTTAGTTCTTGGCTATCCTATACCCAGCCTTCCTTATTGTCAACAATGCTGTTTTAGAGTTCCATAAAGTCTGCAACCTCGTGGGATTTCAGCTTGGATCTATACCTGTCAAGTTGGGGCTGCCTCTCATTTCTACGAAACCTACTGCTGATGACTGCGAAGGCCTTCTTGACAAGATTTTATAAAAGGGCCTGGGACAACAAATCTCTATCTTATGCTGATAGGCTTCTATTCATTAGGTCCGTATCCAAGTTTTGACTGAACAATGCACTTTGTCTTTAGTTTGCTTGCACATGAAAAGCTGCTCAGATATTTCCTTTCAACTGGGATTGATTTTACAACTCCGCCTGTGCCGTGCTTAGAGTCTTGTCCTTTTTAATAGCCGGCCCCAAGCCCGGATAAAGGAGGAGGGTAGTGTGTCAGGTAGCTGACAACTAGTAGCATGTAAAAGCCCTGTTAGATCTCTATGACATGAATCCTAATATTGGAAAGGGGAAATTACATTAAACTCCCTCCAACTATACCTCAGTAGACTTGGATACTTAACCTCTTCATCTATTATCGCGTGACACTTAACCACCTCCCGTTAGTGAGCCGTTATGAATTTAAACGGAAGGTCATGTGACCAGCGCATAACCTTATCAATGACTAGTGATGCCCTAATAAATACGTACATATGTATCATCTTCTACAACGGTATTCTCTCTCTCCATCTCTATCACCCAACGGTACTCTGCATCCTCTCTCTCTCTCTCTCCCCCCTCTGGTGATGGAAGGTAGCACTAGATCTTGCGAAGGGGATCCAAATGTGCTGTGCAACTGTGGCATCAGAGCACCATTGAGGTCTACAAGAGGCGGAATCAACGCAGGGAGAAGGTTTTATGGCTGCGGAATAAACCCATTGATTTGCTTTGTTATTAGAATTACTCTAAAATCACTGTATGAGTAGTTGTAGACAACATTTGGTTGTGGGTTTTTCTTCTGGGCTGACCCACCAAATTCTGAGAGCACCCATTTGAACATAGAGAGCACCCAAAATTTGCAGATCCGCAATTTGGAGTTGCAGAGAAAGGTTGATGAATTGGGAAGCACCCATTGCAGCATATAGTCTGAAAGCTATTAGACCCAATTCCCCTATTGTAACTTGCCATAGGCATAAGCTAATTCGTTTCCCTAAGTGCATTCCTAGGCCTGACATCATTCTTTGGTGGCTATAAGAGGAAAGCTTAAACTAGGACACGCTTAAAAGCTGGGAGGCCGTGGACTCAGCTATCCCTTCTTTGCCAGGAATGTGATAAATCTCTTTTTCACTTGTTATTTGACTGCCTTCTTTCAAGAATAATTTGGAAACAGATTTATTGTCTCTGTAATGGATACTCTTCGTTAGTTGGAAACATTGGTGGGAAAACCATTCACAAGTCTATTCTGACGATTCCTTGGGCTGCAAGGGTGTATTGCAATTCATGAGAAATCATCGATAGGATATTCAAGAAAATCCAGAGGTCTGCCACGAATATTGTAAACTGCAGTTTTGGTTTTAAACTAAAGGGTATCAGTTCATTTATGTCAAGCACACCACTCCTCAAATGCTGATATGCCAGCATTGGCAGATTCGTTCAAGGATCTATATGGCACATTGGCTTGTAGATTTGATTCTTGCCGTTTGCCTTTTGTTCTGCTTCAATCAGCATTTTGTTCGGCTTCTGTTGTCGTCATTGTTTCGAATTTATGCCTCACTTGACTCTCGTAAGATATGATCTTTCAAATGAATTTCTCTTTTACCACGTCAACCATCATCATGTCCAGAAAAAATACGCAAACAAGGCTAAGCAAACCAACAACTTTACGCTCAATATTTTTTTTTATAATTTATAATTTGTAAGCTGTTTAGGCTCAAGTTATAGGAAAACAACAAAGAAATACAATGGAGTAACACAAAGTATATAAACCAATTCTACGACTTCGCCCTATTGGCACCTAATAACAATACCAACCATTGCAAGCAGCATTTACGCTTACCAAATTAGCAAGAAAAATCTAGCTTCGAGTATAATCATATGCTGATGAGGAATAGGATAGAACTAGGGCTGTCAACGAATCAAACGAGCCGAAGAGATTCTTCAAGCTTGATTTGAAAACAGAAATGAGCTTTAAAAATATGTTCAAGCTAGGCTTGAATACGAGACACAATGATGTCAAACGAGCTTTAATCAAGCCAAGCACAAATCGATCTCAAAGTAGCTTGAAATTTTCAAACATCCTAAGTCGAAAGCAGCCACGCAGTAGCTTGCTTGAGCTTGATTTGAAAGCTTAATGAGTCAAACGAGCCCAGTAGTAATAGCTTGCTTGAGCTTGGTTTGAAAGCTTAACAAGCTTGAAAAAATATTCAAGCGACGTCATTTTAACGAGTTCTAAGTTCTAACTCGAGCGGGTAGGTCCGTTCAATGTACAAAATTCTCTAGTGATAACAACGAATTACCTGCAAATCAGAGGAGACTTCGACGTCGCTGATGGTGGTGAGGGAGGAGATATAACGATCCGCGCCAAGCGCCGCCTCAGGGAGGACGGCGGACTGGATGACCTTATCAGTGAGGAGCATATCGGAGAGCTCCCTCAATATCTGCTTCCCCACCATCTGCACTCTCCTCGGATTCGCCATACACTTCACAACCCTCGCATTTCTGTTCAGCTGCGGCGTAGGAGGGCGCAGAACGACGCCGCATAGGGGATGCGGTTTTCCGGTGAGCGAGCGTCTTTGGAGTATACTGGTGGTGGAAGGCGGTGGTGGTAGAGGACTGCGGTGGTGGTGGTGAGGTGTTAACGGTGCGTGATGCAGGTGCGGATGGTGGAGTAGAAGATGCGGCATCACAGAATCTTTCCTCTATCTTCTTCTTCTTCGCCTTTTTTTTTTCCAAATTAAAGTGCGAAATTTGTTCTGTAGCTTTCTTCTTAGACGAATTTGGGGCTCTTTCTGAGATGGCAGAGAGAGAAGAGGAGAAGATGATGGGTGGTTCGGTATCGACTTAGCTCGTCCAGTGTGGACTCAGTTCGGTCCGTTCATTTTCGGTCCTTTTTGGGCTTTTTTTGGGCCGACAATAATAATCTGAACCGTTCATTTTTTAAAACTTGTTGATGACATTGACCATGCTAAAAATTACGATAATTAAATATCGTTTGATAGAATTTTTTAAATACATTAAATGTCATGTAAATGTGCTAGAAGGGTTGCAATATTGTGTTGCACACCTTTTTGTTGTACAGAAGATTAATGCATGTTCAAATAATATCAAACGGTATCTAATCGATTTTATTTTTGATGTGGTCAATTTTCTCGGCGATTCCAACAGTTCCAATCAATCATTGTTGTGGGTTCAGAAAGGACCCACAAGAGACCGAAACTGGATGGGACTAAACTAGAATGAGTCCATATTAGACGGGAGCTCAGTCGGGTTCGATATATTCCTTGTTTGTGTAAGGGCCGATTCTGCAAACTAAAATTACTTATTTTTTAATTAAAAATTATATATTATGAAAGAATAAAATGTCTCGTAAAATAAATATCATTTAAAAAATAAAAACTTTGGCGCAACGGACCTAAGGTAGATTGCAAAACAGGTGTTCGATAGGACATCTGTGGTCTGTGGGTATAAATTGGGCTCTCTCTCTCGGGTTGGGCTATCAATGCCATCTAGTTTCAAGAGCCCAATCAGCCCGGCTCTAAAACCAGAGGGAAGACAGGCTAGACTTGGCTCGATGTTGAAATTGGGCCGATTTTGTCAAGCGCAATCCTTCACTCTCTCTGCTCTCGCTCTTAATTCTCGTGCTCTCGATTTTTTCTCATACGAATTTTTCTAGTTTTGAATGTTTTTAAAATACGTTTTCAAGCTCACACCCCTGCTCATACAAGTGTAAACGCAAATGCGTTGCCCGACTTTAGGACTCTAGGCCATAATTGTTTTGTAGGTCCACTGGTGACCGGCCCGCCCATCGTACCCGATACGCAATTGATTTCGAATCGAGAGAATTCTGTGCATTTTTGTCGGGCTTAAACGTAGATAAGCACATACCTGACGTACAAGGGATTTACAGTCGCAATTCACCAATGTACGTAGTTGTGCTCTGGCTACATTCTGTAGATTGTAAGCTAGCTAGAGGATTTTGGGATTCTTGAGTTGTCATCAATGGCGCAGTCAGTAACGAATATGAATCAATGGGGTACTAAACCACAGGCACAACAGAAATTTTCTGTAATTAAACGATATACAGCAATAAGATTTTCTCCTGATGGAAATACTAATAATTAAACTAGCATAGTACTCAATGAAGGTGAAAAAAAAAAGGTGAGTTTCTACAATAGAGCATGGCAAGTTTTGATGTTTTTTTTTTTCCTTACCAAAAAAAAAAAAAAAGAAGTCTTGATGTTTTGAAAGCTTTTGCACTATATCTTTATTTTCAATGCTTTCAAATAAATTCTTCAAGTAGCTAGGCAAACATGGTATAACTCATCAATTCTTCACCTCTTCGGTTGCATTACATACATGCATGATTTGTTGTCGGAAAACACCCCTCAATAGTCAATAATAGTAGGTTTTAAAACAGGTAAAGTTAAAGTCAATCAAGAGCAAGTAAGGATAAACCTAATCTCTTTCCATCAAGAGCAAGTAAGCTTATAAGGGATAAACCTAATCTCTTCCAATTTCCACCATTATAAATGCTAGTAAGTATTTGGGTGACACTTTTTAAAAAATTTGAACCACAAAGAAAACTACAAAATTACATTGGTTGTCATTACTGGTGCGGTATCAGGAATCTTGACAAAAACCGTCATATATTCTCAATTCTACTAACACAACAACACTTTGCACAACAATATATACGACATACTTATGCGGGCACTATAAGAGTGGACATTGGATGAGATGCCGTTTTATATTGTCCTATGATACAGTGCCGCACAAACATGTTATATATACCGCGCGTTGTGTTAATAAATTTTCCCTTTTTTTCTCTCTGATCACCAAAAACTGTAATTCTCCATCTAGCTGTGCGTGTCTGTCTGTCTTCCTCAAACACTCCCGTAACTAAATTAGTCAATCTAATCACCTTTGTGAGACGGAGGCCCCAGCATATATTCCCCAAATCTTAGTGTATTATTACCTACTACTAATGAGGATTACTGTTTTGAAAGATGCTGGGGAGACAAGAGATCATGCTTGGGAATTAATGAGGGGAAAACTAAAGAGTGCATCCAAATCAAGTTTTGTCTTTTTTGCTCCATTAGTTGAAACATCTGTTAATGACTTGTTGATCGAGCACCATCAATATATATTTGTTGATTTGGAAGGTGTCATCTGTTTGGTTAGGCCACAAGAGCTGATAATTATGCTTAAAATAGTAGTAGTGTAACATATAAAATTGGTAAAGTTAAGAGTGACTATAGCTAATGAATCTTGTTTGGACATCAAATCGTTTTTTATGCAAGCGAAGTTTTCTTTTTGCACTTTGGGAATTGATCCCGCCAATTGAAACCTTACTTCGCGCGCATGGTCATATCATAAATCACGATCTCCTTCTAGAACTATTTCACACAAGTATTCGCTGCGGAGAAAAGTAACCGTACGTAAGAACCTTGATCTTAGCAAAGATCGACCTAGAGACTTATGCTTGCAAGACACTTCCATCGGGTCTTTTTAGCTTGGGGAGTTAATATTTAGAAAAGCAAAGCCACACATTGAGCAAATCATGCAGGGCTACATATTTTTAACTATAGGGGTCTTTTCATTTCTTGTTGCAGTGACCATATATAGTCATTTTAATCTTTTACTTGACAAGAGGTGAAAGTTAAGCAAACTTGGAAATGATGTGAAAGTTGTTCCCTACCAGATAAGAAGGCGAGAGAGATGAGGCAGGAAAAAGACAGTGATTGAAGCAAATAGCAGCCCTTGTAATAGCAACCCTTGTGAGGAAGCCAAAATCGCCTTTAATTTGGTGCTACGACGATGGGGCTTTTCCTTTTTGTTTGGATCCACGGAATAATTTAAAAGCCAATACATTTCGTGGTCGTGCCATCACCATTATCCGGAAATAAAAAGTTGCACTCTACTTATTTTGGTTGTCGAATAGAAATGTTGAAACAATTATAAATTTCAGATGTCTGAATCAGTTTACGCGCACCTTAACTAATTCATGAAAATCAAACCTTTCCACGATTAAAGAGAACAAAGTCTCATATCAACGGGCATCGTAATAAACAATTATTCTTTCTTTGCAATTGTACTAGTAAAATTTGAGTAAAATTCAATTTTAGCATGAATTTGACTCAAGAACTGGACTTGGTTTAGAGGAATTTTACTCATAATTTGATTTTGAATCAATTGAAAGAGCAAGTGCCGAAAATGCTCTAAGACCACTTTCAGTTGCAAGGAAAAGATGAAAAATAATGGAAAAATCAACTTTCATATAACATTTTATTTTTTCAGTTACGAAGAAAGTTATACGACCCACAGTTTTAATACTTCTACGATAAGGCCAAACATGCCCTTATTGGAGTGGTAGAACCTGCCCACCGTGCGGCCTTGACAGTACCAAAAACAACAGACGTACAATTTCGTAAAAATCGCAACGACCAAGGGCATTATAATAATTCAGTCTGCCGTATAAAAACCCCTCTCTCACTCCATGCACCCTGAGGATCATCTCAAACTCAAGACAAGCACAAGTGTCACCCCAACTCCCTCCCCCTCTCTCTCTCTCTCTCTCTCTCTCTCTCCCTCCCAACTACGGCAATGTCATCGGCGACAGAAAAATACAACAAGATCCGTCACATTGTCAGAATCCGTCAGATGCTCAAGCGGTGGCGGAGGAAGGCGGCCTCCTCCTCCTCATCCACCCGCGTCGCCGCCGGGTGGGTCCCGCCGGACGTCCCGTCGGGACACGTGGCGATCTGCGTCGGGACCGACTGCAAGAGGTTCGTGGTGCGCGCGACGTACCTGAACCATCCCATCTTCAAGCGGCTGTTGGCCCAGGCCGAGGAGGAGTACGGGTTCGCCAACCCCGGCCCCCTGGCCCTTCCCTGCGACGAGTCGCTCTTCGAAGAGATCCTCCGAGTCGTGTCCCGCTCCGACTCGGGCGACTCGGGCCGGTTCCTCGATCTGGAGGATTTTCAGAGGTGTTGCCACGTGGATCGCAGGAGTAGTCTCGATGGTCGCGGTGAATCTGGACCGTTGCTTCCCGGGATTGCTGACAAATCAGTCTGTTAAAAGCAAGTAGTAAAACTATGCTTTATCGTTGGCCCGACTCAGTACTGGAGCGAGTTTTCTGAGTCAACTCGGTCATTCTAACTAACTTTCTGAGTGCAGTTAGTGCTCCTTTTTTTAAAAAAAAAGCTTTTAATTCTTTATTTTAAATTCTGGGCAATGACTCAATGTTTTGTGCTAGTATATTTTTTTGTTATGGTTTTTGGCTCTGGAGATGGCAAATATGGGTTTGTAACAATGGCCGAGTCATCCCGAGTTTGAGTTGGAGCAAACAGGTTATTAAAGATTGTTTGTTTTGGAATTGGGCACACTACCTTGTAATCTCTCTAGTTTATTGCTCTTTTGTGGTTGGCACTTATTGCAGATATGTTTACCTCTGCAATTTTTACGGATTTTGATTTTGACGCTCCACTTTTATATGCAGGTATTCCACTTTTAACGCGAAGTTACTAGTAACACATACAAAGTGGAGCACTTAAGCGCAAAAATCAATTTCCAATTTTTCCTTTGAATCTCCGATACATCTAAGAAAAGAGACTCCATTATCATTATCCACAAGCTGTTTTGATCTAGATTTGTTTACTTGAGAGACAGAAATGATTAACGAAGAAATATTATGAGATAGCGTGGCAATTGAGAGAAAAAAGAAGAAGAAATAATTCAAAATATATTAACAAGGCATTTTCTTATCGCAATGCACACGTATATCAAGATAAGATAGCGTATAGCTAAATAGATTTGACTGATCCCTAATCAATTGCGTTTTCCAATTTTTTTGTCGCACGTTGACAAAGTTGTAACTACTCTTACACAATTTTAGTGGGCCAAACCATTGTCACAAAATTGATGCATTTAATAAGGCCTCATTTTATTAAGAAATTATTTATTTTTTAAATTAAAAGTAATGTATTATAAAAGAATAATTTATCTTGTAAAGTAAAAAATAAATACTTAAAAAATAGTAAGAATCTTTATGAAACGAAGCCTTAGTACGCATTACAATTTACAACCGAAAGAGATTCTGTATGCATAGACAATCAAGTAAGAACATTAACTAGAATTAAACTATATGTGCGGAAAGTACTCTTTACGTCCTAAATTCCTTCTACACCACACACCATAACAAATGGAATAAAATAAAGAGAAATTTATATAATGATTTTTTTAGTTTCATCCGAGTCTCATTTTTGTAATTTAAATATCAATTACAACTCTTTTGACTTTCAAGTTTGGTTTTCATATTAAATTGGTCCAATTGATAACTTCTATCAGCCAAGGTAGACGAAAAAAATCAGATTGATGGCAGTTTAGACGTCGCAGTTCGTACCAAGTTGGTCCAATTGATAATATTTTCCCTCAATCTAATTTTTTCCGTTTAGTTTGGCTAACAGACGTTATTAATTGGACCAATTTGGTACGAAAATTAAACATAAAAATTAAAAGAGTTGTAATTGATACTTGAAGAATAAAAATGAGACTCGGATAAAATTATGAGAACCATTTCTATAAATTTTCCTAAAATAAACGAAAGCTTGACGAAGACAAGTCAAGACGTGGAAAGGAGCCGATATCTTTTTTGACTATTGGGTGCTTTTTTATTTTTTTCTTAAAGGGAAAAAATTAATCATGTTCTGGTGGATCCTAACACCAATCAAAGGAGGGAGAAAAAGAAAAAGTGTTTTGGGCCAACTTTATAGTATTCCTTTATGGGTAAAAAAGTTGCGACAATTTTATTTTCGTTCTTCTCGGACTCATGATTTGCAAGTGTGCGCCCTCTCAATCATTATGAAAGTCACTAGTATTTTTTTTTTTTAATAATGCAGCATGTCTCGTACCAATTTGCGCACAAATCGACTTGATCCCTATGACTTCTAACATAACCTTTTGTAGCAACCTTTTTTTTTTTAATGAATATTTAAAGCCGTTTTATCTCACTTCGATCAATTTTTTGGTAAACAAACAGGACGTGTAAGGTAATAGTTCAAAATACACAACACGAAGAGAAGTTCTACGTTTAATTTGCACAAGCAAAGAGCACAGATATGGCGGTCCAATTAATTACATTGATCAAAAGGAAAGAGGCGACAAAATCATTGAATGTGTGAGTTGATAGTATGAAAGTATATGACAAGAAAATGAATTTTGCGTTTAGCACAAGCAAAGATATGGGCCAATTAGTTGTGCAGATTAAAGAACGAGATACCTTAATGTGTTTTGAGAAGCAAAACTGATATAGCGATACGATATTGATTTAAAATTTTCATTTTTTTCCAAAAGTTGGATAACATTCATATTTTTCTCGTAGTTATGTGGATTCGAATCCGGACATGTATATATTCCACAATCGTTTGCGCTTAACTTGACGTACAGTTATGTCGCGTTTCAACAATAATTCAATCAAAATTCCTTTAGTCTCACTTCCACACCGGCCGTTACATGTTACTTCTATCATAAATAACATGTCATTTCAGTAGTTAGCATGCAAGATGGAACTCTACTCTGAACTTCGTTATCTCCATTTATTATTACTTCTATCAGCCGCCAAGAATACATGAGCTTTAAGCCGTGAAAACAATGCTAATCTTTATGTAGTAGTATATATTAATGTCAGAAGTCTGGGCTACCAGTCAGTGGAATTGACTAAGAAAGAAATGCCCCCAGCGTTTCGATCAAAATTTTATACTTTTATGATTTCTCTCGTCGAGACGAATAAATAAGTAACAAAAATTTGACATAAAATTAACAAATGTAAGTTTTTTTTGAATAAAGACAAAAAATAAATTACTATTTGATTTTTAAAACCAAATCCAGTCCCTTATGAGTTTTAATAACTGCGGTATTGCATGCAAATCGCAGGGTAGACTGATAGTCACTATACTGACAAATTTTTGTTGCGCAAAATTGTAAAGAAAGTGAAAAGCTATCTTTCTGCAGGATAACCAAAGTTAAACGCAAAGATGTTCATCAGGCCCATCGGCTAGAAAAACAGGCCCTGATGTCTTTTGTTCGCTAACCAAATACAGGAGGTCAACACTTTTGTAATAAAGCTAGGATTTCATTCCCATAATTGTTGCTCTATTTGTTGATTATTAACTCTTGTATAATGTTTATCATCTACGAGTATATATTTCTTGCCCCCCCTCCCCCCCCCAACCAAAAAAAAAAAAAACAAAACAAGCACGGTACCCGCTCTATGCACGGGGCTACATGAATAACTCAGAATAATGAAGAAGCAAAAAGGACATGCTTTGCTTGGAGAATTCCTATGAAATGGCCTCGGCTGCCTAGGTAGTTGTCTGTCTTTCTTAGCTATTGTTATTTCTTTTGTTTGGTGTTGTGTCTGTTTGGTTGCTCTACCTGAAGTGTTCCTTTGGGTAGGGCCTGTGTCTTTATAGCGCCGGTTCGGTGCTGGCTTTGTTGTTCTGTCTTTGTTTCCTTCTGTTTTTTGGTTCTCGAATTGATTCCAGAGTGTGAGTGCATATATATATATGTCTTGTAAGAATTTTGTGATACTTTTTTTTTTTGACAAGTAAACTTTCATTTGCTTCGCATTTTTGTTAATTACTCATCCAAATAGAGAGAATTAATTTAGCTTCGCAACGTTTTTCTCCTTTCCTTCTCTCTTTGCGATCCCATGGTCCAACTTCAATTATACACTCAAAGTCTCCTAGCCATAAGAGGGTGCTAGTGGGAATCACGACACTCCAAAACTACGGAATAATTGTTTATTGTTATACCTATATGTCTCTATTTGCAATAAAATTTAGTGTTCTGGTCCCCAGACTCAGAATATTTTTGTATCTAGTTCCCTCGTTATCAAAGTTCTTGGTCCGCCTCCACCAGTACCACCATATATAGCTCCGATAAGATTGTCGGTATTTAGTGGTCTTGGAGCACCTCTACTCGGTTCCCCAAGTGGTGAGATATGGTTGTTCATCTGTTGGAGAGCAGAGGTATATTTGGTATGGGATCTTGTTTTTGGATTGATTTTCTACCGTCATGGTTACTTGATCCGTTAATTAGGGACAAGTCTTATTCTTGATGTAATGATTTTCTTCTGATTATAATATATGTTATCGGTTGGCAAAAAAAATAAGTGGTGAGATAATTGGGTCGATATATTTTGCTAAATTCGATGGAAACAAGATGAGAATGACAGAGTTGTCCTCGAGGAAAATATACAGAAGTGGGTTTTGCTTTAATATGCATGTATGGAATATTTCAATGTCCCGTAAGGTTCTGAGAAAAGATGCATGAAAGATTCCTTCTGATAACTATAAACGAAAATTGATGGTTCTCTCTGCAAGAGGAAAGTATGCACAAGACTATTGCAAGTCATCGTCTAAAATGAAAGAAACATTGATATTACGTAGGAGTGTCAAATGGGGGGACGCAAGTTATCAGAAAATTGATGGGTCCCTCTGCAAGTGGAAAGTATGCACAAGACTATTGCAAGTCATCGTCTAAAATGAAAGAAACATTGATATTATGTAGGAGTGTCAAATGGGCGGACGCGGGGGCTCTGCTGCCCACCATGGGCAGCAGCCCCAACCCACACCTCACACGGCACTGTTTTGATAAGGGAAAAAAAACAAACTCTTCCGTTTGCAATCCTATGGAGCAGAAACGTGATTATGAGAGTCCTATAGTTAAAATTTAATTATGTCTCTTTAGAATAATATGATTAGAATAATAAGATCTTCACGTCAATTCAAACGGATTGAAAATTGGAGCACTTAATTTTTTAATCATATTTTTTAATATATAAACGGTCTAAAAAATTAAGTGTGCCACTTTTTAATTCGTTTGAACAAATACAAAAAATTTATTATTCTAATCATATTATTCTAAAGAGATATAATTAACTTTTGTCTATAGGACTCTCATAATCACGTTTCTGATCTATAGGATCCTAAATAAAGAGCAGATACTTAATTATGAGAGCTCTAGAGACAAAAATTAATTATGATACTTTAGAATAATATGATTAGAATAATAAGATATTCGTACTTGTTTAAATAAATTAAAAATTGGCGTACTTAATTTTTTTAGACAGTTTATATATTAAAAAATATGATTAAAAAATTTAAGTGTTTCAATTTTCAATCCGTTTGAATTTGAATTGACGCGCAGATCTTATTATTCTGATCATATTGTTCTAAAGACATATAATTAAATTTTAACTCTAGGGCTCTCATAATCACGTTTCTGCTCCATAGGATTGCAAGCGGAAGAGTTTGTTTTTTTTTCTTTTATCAAAACGGTGCCGTGTGAGGTGTGGGTTGGGGCTGCTACCCATGGTGGGCAGCAGAGTCCCTGCGTCCCAAATGGGCGGGTTTGGGCCAAAATGAGTAAGTTGTAAGTGGGTTGGGTCTTTAATGGGTCATTGACCCATTTAGACCCATTAATTATGAGTCTAATTACCCATACCCAACTAAACCCATTTATTTAAAAACACACCCGACCCGCCCATTAACCCAATTACATACTATATACTAAAATGACTAAAATACATATGTACACTAAAATGACCATATTACCCCTGTAAATTTAAAGAACTAAAATACCATGTACACTAAAATTACCATACTATCCCCACCCCTGTACACTTAATTACCATATTGGTCACTCTTAATTACCGAATCGCAGCATATCCACGTGGCTTATTTTTTGTCTTTATTCAAATATTTTTCACATTTGTTAGTTTTTTGTTAAATTTTTGAGGATTATTGCTTTTTCATGATGAGAAGAATCTAAAAAGTAAAAAATTATGATCAAAATTAATAATATTTTTTAAATAAAGATAAAAAAACTTGGCTTATTTTTGTTTTCATTCAAAAAATTTAGGTTTCGCTCATAATTTTTTATTCTGTCATGTCGAAACAATAATCCACAAAAAATTAATGCAAAACAAAAAAATGCAAAAAAAATTAAATAAAGACAAAAAAATAAGCCACGAACAAGCGAACTTTCTATTCATAAGTTGAATTTTCTATTCGATCAGAATCAAAACTAGCCCATTGCGAGATGTATATATCTTTTTTTTTGTTTTTATTCAATTTTTTTTTCGTATTTGATAGTTTTGCGTCAAACTTTTGTGACTTAGTGATTGGTCTCGTCGAGAAAAATCAAAAAAGTAAAAAATTATGATCGAAACTCATAAATTTTTTCAAAAAGACAAGAATAATTAATTTTTTTTTGTCTTATTGACTTATTTTTATCTTTATTCAAAAAATTGTAAGTTTCGATCAATTTTTTTAACTTTTCCGATTCCTCTCGTCGAAACGAATCAATAAGTCACAAAAGTTTGACGCAAAACAAAACAATGCAAAAAAAATTTGAATAAGGACAAAAAAATAAGTCACTTAACTTTTTAATCCAAACTTTATGCGAGACTACCATGAGAAAAACTTAGTCACGGCAGAGCGCAATTTCATCAATCCATTCGCGCAATCGTCGGATGAGAGAGAGAGAGAGAGAGAGAGAGAGAGAGAGAGAGAGAGAGAGAGAGAGAGACCTGGTACCTTCATTCCCAGTGAAATTTGGTACCTTCATTCCCAGTGAAGTTCGGTATAAAGATGAGAATTTTTGGTGGGTTACTTTTATGACCAATTGGGTCATTTAAGTTGACCCAATTGATGTCCAATTAAGACTCAACTAATAATGGGTTAGTTGGGTTTAGACCCATTCTTATCCAACTAATAAATGAGTTGGGTTGGGTGTATTTTTTAGTTGATGGGTTTGGGTTCAAATTACCACCCTTAATATTATGTAATCCCTAGTCTCAAAAGAGAACACGAGACTAAACGCTCTCAAACCCCCAAATCCGCGGTATTACATCTAATAACTTGTGGAAAAAAAATTAAATTTTTCTTGACAAAGATCCAATATCTTTAAATAGATCCAATATCTTTAAATTCCCGTTTTGTGGATCGAAGAATACTCTTTTTGTAACAGTTCAAACGAATCAAACATAGGTAGTACTTAATTATTTGCAGGTTTGAAACGATCATTCTATAACCACACTCATTTACACTCCCACACTCACAAGAATGTCGGCTCCACTCATATTAAATGTGTGTAAATGAGTGTATAAATGAATGTGGTTCTAACATTTTTAATTTGGGTTTGAAATGTGATATCTGTACTTGCTTGTCTTTCGATACAACACCTCCAATCAGGAAAAAAAAGGAAAAGAAAAAGAAAAAGGTAGGATAAGATTCGATTAGCCCTTTTTTTCATTTCGCTTGATTTTGATAGTGAAAAAGGTTAGCTGTGATAAATCACTTTTAAGATAAGTGATGATGAGAAAGTTACCGATGATCAAGTTTGTGCATGGAGAATAACTTATTCACGAAAACGCTCAATCTTAAATTCTTAATCATCTAAAAGTGTTTTGAATAATCCAGATTAAAAACAATCTATTACCGCTAATAGATTATTTTTAATTCGGATCATCCAAAATACTTTTGGACGTTAAGATTGAGCTCCGGTCCGTAATATCTTATTTACAAAACTCTGTGAGTAGGTTATTCTCTCTTGTGCATATATGTACGCAACTCAAAGGCTCATGTGGAGTTTGCATCGGCCAGTTTGGTTCGATTTCAAATCACTGTGGGTTAACCGGTTCATCGTTACCCAACAACGGCATAAAGCTTGACAAGAGCAGCCTCACCCCATGACACACTGTATTTGGTTTGTAATTTTGAAATTTATTTTTAAGATAAAAAAGTTTTATAAATTTGTGTATTTTTTCATCTTTAGTAAATTTTTTTAACATTGTAACAAACCTTTTTACTTTTTGAATAGAGGTATATTATGTACATTTAAAAAGTATAAAACAAGTAAAAAATTTGACAAAAAATCACTAAAGATAAAAAAAACACGGATGACGAAACAGTCAAAAGTTTTGAAGAGATCATTTTTGAAAGAAGAACCAAACGAAGTGCATAATTTATATTTTGTGTTTCGCCAAGGAGTCCTATGAGGAGCGTATGCAGGTAATTAAATGGATTATCACCACCGCACTTTCGCTCGGTCCCCATAAGAAGCAAATTACTTGGGTTATAAAGGAGACTCAACAAGCTTTAAAAAGGTTCAAACCTTGCGAAAATCGGAGTTCGGGAGTGTTTGGGACAAAATCACAAAGTTTGAGCGATTGCGGTGTCTTAGTGAGCCCCGGGCACATCCGCAAAGTTTCGAAACTGACCAAACTTTGCGGTCTTGCCATGAACACTCCCAAGCTTCGATTTTTGCGTGATTTGGAACCATTGAAAAGTTTGTTTAGACTACTTTCTAACCAAATTAGTTTGACTAAGGTATTCTCTCATTTCTTAAAAGTTCGAGAGAGTTCATAGGACTTTCTACACTTCAACAAAGCACAAAAAACTTATTACGGTATAAATGAATGCGGAGGTTGTTGGGTTGTGTGACACCAATGGTGGTAGCAGAGCGAAAGTGCAGTGGTAGTGTTGGTGAAGTGAAGTTGGTGTAGGTGGTAAAGTGATAGTGGAGGAGGGGTTGTGTTACGGTGGTAGTGTTTGTGGTGAAGGGATGGTAGTGCTCCGATCATCTTGGAGTGGTATGCTTACCACCCACTTTCATAAACCAATTATTTGATTGGATTCTAAAACCTTGTAATACTTTGAAATTCATCTTTATCAATATATAATAGGCCTTTATACGATTTAAGATGAGGGGAGATGCGAGTTTAATTTTTACCGAAACGATTGTTTTTCAACTCATTGAGGGTAAATTGGTCTTTTGATGTGCAACCAATTTTAGATTCAAACTACTTGCGTTATAAAGAAGACTCAACAAACTTTTAATTAAATGGTTCAAACCTTGTGAATATCAAAGTTCCGGACAAAATCGCAAAATTTGAGTAACTGTGGAGTCTTAGTGCGCCTCAGGCTCAATTCCGTGCACCCCAGGCGCACATCATTGCGCCCCGGGCGCATCCTCGAAGTTTCAAAATCGACCAAACTTTGTGGTCTTGCCACAGACACTCCTGAACTCCGATTTTTACATAGTTTAAACTGTTAAAAAACTTGTCTAGCACTATTTTCTAACCAAATTAGTTTGGCTTCAAAATTATACATTCATCAGGCGTCAACAGGTCAAAAAAAAAAGTTATTTTGTGAAAATATTTGAATCACACTAACTTTAAATCGGATCAGAACCTATTTTATATCGTTAAAGAGGGTATTCAAATTACTTAAATATGGTGGGATCTAACAATAAAGATAATATAGATTTTGGTTTATGAAAAATTGGTCGAAAGTACACCAATTAAAAAATCATCGGAGCTACTAACACCATTTATACACCCACATACACAAGAGTATGGGCTCAACACACATTAAATGTGTGTATTGTGTGTAGGGCCCATACAATTACGAGCGTAAGTGTGTAAGTGAAAGTGGTTCTATCATTTTTGGGTGTGAATTGGGTTTGTACTTGCTTGTCCTTAGACACAACACCTCTAATCCGAAAAGAAGTTAGGATAAGATTCGATTAGCCTTCTTTTTCATTTCAATAAAACAATAAGTCTGGGAACACTCCCACCAATCACTCCCCAACCATCCTCTCTCACATATGCATGTGTGGAATTCATCCCACAATTATATGTGAGAGAGGTGTGATTGGAGAGTGGTTAATAGGAGTGTATATAGTATTGTTTTTCATCTTGCTTCATTTCTTTTTCTTTTTTTTCTCCGCTTCATTTCGAGACAGTGAAAAAGTTACCGATGATCAATTTTGTGCATATAGTACGCAATCCAAAGGCTCTTGTGGAGTTTGCATCGGCCAGATTGGTTCAATTTCAAACCATCGTGAGTTCACAAAATTAACCGCTGCGGGTTCATCCTTACCCAACAACGGCATAAAGCTTGACAAGAACAGCCTCTCCCCATGAGTACATTACATTTTGTGCTTCACCAAGGAGTCCTACGATCGAGGAGCATATGCGGGCAATTAAATGGAAATTATGAAAGTCCTAAGAACAAAGGAAAGTCGACAAATGCAACAACATAAATAGTAACATTTTGTATAACGTATTACATTTGTAGCAGTGTTTCATCGGCAACTGGATGAATTGCTGCCGCATAAGCAAGTGTAAAATATTGTACTTGTTGTGTTCCAAGACCTCTTCTAAATCGAACGATCCCATCTCCTACAAGCACTCCTTCGGAAGCCCATTTCACATGCAGGATAGGCCCATTCTCCCGCAACAGGTAGAGCCATGATCCCATGACATGGAGCTTTGGTGATCAGCTTAGGGCCTTTAGAACCAAGATCATCACATAATAACCACTTTGTGAACATGAAAAATCTAGCACTAAAGTTACACCAGCATTCATGTAGGGGCCAAGGACTTTTCTTAGGTTCCGGCCACATGCATTATTGTGGACAAAGCGTTTTAATCAATCAAAACTTATGGTTGGAGAACCACATCGCTCACTTAGTGATAAAGTTCCGTTACGTGTGTGGGATAGGACTAAAAGTCACCTTATGTGCGCCACGTTAGGCAAAATATGAGTGAAAGCGTGTTTCGAAAACATCTCGTCCTACTAAAACTTGTGAAATTTGTGAAGTGAGGATTGAAAATTGAGCATAGAGACGTTAGTAGAAAGTTATGTGACCTTGATTGGGACATTGAAAATTGATCTTATTTACTGTATATAATTGACCGCAACTTGCCACGTGGCTGCAGATGATTAGTCTAAGCATTGCCCTGCATCCGGTGGAAGAAACGCTTAATTATTTGGAAAATGGTTTTAGGCAATATTGTGCTGCCACGTAAACTAAGGTTCCTCTCAGTAGACATCGGCCAATACGTTTCTAATTTGTCATATACTATCAGTCTTGGATGGGTTCAAAATGGATTGGGCCAGCCAAGCTTCAAATCAAATCAATCCAGCTAAGTGAAGATGGGATACCCTTAACTTTCAACTTCTGGACTTTCAAAGTCCTCATGGTGACAAAGGAAAGTGTTTTATTGTCGAGCAGGTACCACGTGGTAGTACTTATCGACGATCTGGACCGTCCAAATGTGATTTAAACGGCTCGGACGGTTCGGATTGCCGACAGGTACCACGTGGACAATACCCTACCGACACCCAAAAATTTCTCATATGTTAGGGTCCAACTTCTGTCCAAAAAGGATGACTTTCATGGGAAACATTATTGGGTGGTCAAGGGTCCCTCAAGGTCACCTCAAGAAAACATATGCATTGATTTTCTAGATAGCATAATGGCCGTTTGGTCCCCGGCTTGTTGCTTGAGGAAATGAAGAAAATATAGAAGAACTTGCAGTAACGAACACAAAATTTCACATGGCCGGGACGAATAAAGTGGAGAAGGATGCGGGATTGCTCATTCTCCTGCTGTTGGTCGGACTACTAACCGAGTAATGGACGTATGATTTTGTAGGATGAGCGACTCTATCAGACTAACAGCAGCCGAATGATCAATATCCCACATCCCAAAATTGGGATGTACGTCTTGTAGGATGAGGAATTGCTTCTCCATAAAATACTTAGTAATTCCTCCACCAATTGTTGCAATCAGACACTAAAAGATCCGTACGTATAACTCCACTAACTTTAAACGGTTCTGCTAATCTTTGCCAATCAGACGGAAGATAATATGCTAATAATTTCAAGCAAGTTTGGATATCGATTCATATCTCACGAATTTTAGTACACTTTCACAAATATTCAATGCAACTTTTTGTACTTCAAGTGTCCCCAAAATTGGATGAGAATGGGCCAATTGTGCGGTACCATTCACATGCAGTAGGTCCATTGAGAGATCATTCACACAATTATAAGAAGACCCCACAACTAGCTAGTAATTAATATGTCCAACCCTTTCACCAACGAATTATGTAGCTAACAAACATATACTATATTATTCGCAGTTTTATCCAAAACAAAATTGTTTGGTCGAGATTCACTTGGATCCCCTATAATATTGATGCTATTTATACCGCACCCTCCACTTTTTTGGCGTCTAAAATCAAAATTGCTCATAAAATTACTTACATTGGATTCAACGAGTTACAACTATCGATCGCTATGCATCGTATTGACCATATGTAACGGGAATTTTTACTATCCATAACTGTCAAGGGAATTGATTTTCGTACTCTCCAAATTACAATAAGTGCACTCCAAATGGAGAGAGTGAAAATCAATCCCTATATAAACTTGATTTTTGCAATCCTTTTTTTGAATAGATAAAGGTAGATACCGATTCCGATGCAGCTATTTAGGACCTTTGATTTAGGCTGAGTTTTTCCAATTGTCCAAATGGACTAAAACTCAAGAACAATATGAATTTTGAGACAGATTATTCTCTTCACATACATCAATTAAAACTTATTTAGCGAAAACAATTTGTCTAAAATGTTTAAGCTATAGACAAACCTTTTAGGAGAAACCCACCATTTGTTTTCAAATTTTCGTAATTAGCAATCAACAAATGGCCAAAATTCCAATTTTACCCCTTTAGTTTTGAGGTGGAGGAAATACTAAATTTAACACACAAGCAAGCAAAAGGGTATTTGTGGAGATTTAAATACTTTTCAACTCAAAAACTATTAGTCAATAAAAAAGAAGAATTTTCTTAATGAGCAAACAAATTCTGACATTTTCCGTTTGACCAAAAAAAAAAAAACAAATTCTGACAGAGGGAACCGTATAAATGGAGATACCTCCATCGATTTCATGATTTGGTGCTTTGCTTCGACCCATGTGACATTTCACACAAGTTACGTGTTGAAATTCTCTATTCCCACCAACAACATTATCTTCCCATATGGACAAATTGGGATTTGTGCAAAGGATGCATGGATCACCACACAGTACGTATCGTACCTTTCGTTTGGGGTATTTTTTGGGGTCCCCATGCACATAGTCTTGTCTCTTGAGTCTTGGCTTCAGGCCCTTGGGTGATCCCTCCATTTGTATCAAATTGCTCGTCTCTTATTAAAAGTCATTTAATTTTTAGATAAAAAAATAAAGTACTTTCAAACATCATTTTTTAAGTTTCTTTACACCAAATTAAAGTACTTTATGAACTCTTTAACATGGTGACAAGAAAATTTGAAAATTATGTGCGGAAGTATTTTATTTTTTGCTATCAAAATTACACGTCTTTTCGTTGGGGATCAGAAATTTGGGACAGAGAGAGTATTAGTTAGTGCTTTAGAGTACCACCACATAGTGCTTCAAGAGTCTTCTACACCATGCTTTTGTGTGAGAGCCGCACCCTTTGAATTCCACACAAATATGTGGTGGAAAAGAAACTATTTCCCCTTGTGTACGTATAGTATTTCCCAACCGAAGTTTGGCCAGCTAATTGTCTCTCTAGACTCTCCCATTAACAGATGTCAATGATGCTCCGTACACTATATATATATATATATATATATATATATATATATATATATATATATGTTAATTCATTTATTGTTATACGCACATATATTCTTTTTTCCAGACAAACAGCTTCCATAAATAATTTGAGAGAGAGAGAGAGAGAGAGAGAGAGAGAGAGAGAGAGAGAGAGAGAGAGAGAGAGAGAGAGAGAGGGGACAATAATGGGAGGAAGATATTTTTAGTTGAGGGATAAGTCTCTACCAGTTGTAAGTAGAAGAGATACAATATTCCTTTGGAGGGACAAGGGAAGAGTTGTGAGTGTCTGGATGAATTACTCATCTGTGATGTGTGTGCGTTAATGGTAATTTTGTTGGGCGGTTCTGGCCGAGAGAGAGAGAGAGAGAGAGAGAGAGAGAGAGAGAGAGAGAGGCATGCAACTTGCAATCCATGCAAAAGTAGATTGGATCTCAACAGTTCCTTATACGAATGTTAGTACACTTGAGTTGACTTTACGTGAAATAAAGAATTCTTCTATGTCGTACATACTTCTTGATCAATTCCAAATTCCAAAATTCTTATGGTAACAAGTAGTAATGTTTTGGGACCACATTTTCACTATCGTGTTTAGATACCATCTCACATGCATGTAGTAATGTGTTGAACTTATAATAATATGATTTCCAAATATTGTTCGCAAATATGATTCGTTATATAGTATTGCTCTTATGATAATATGCGGCTTCCGCACGGTACCTAATTCTTATTTCATGTTTTGTTTGCAAATTTGTTTTCTTTTTTGAAGATATTCATCCGTAAATCAAAGTATGAAACTCAAACAGCCACACAGGGGCATCGGAGGTATGTAGGGGCCTGGGGGCTCCGGCCCCGGTTCCCCGAGCGTCTGAGTTTTAAAATTTTATTTTATATATTTGATTTTAAATATTATTGATAATTATTCATGTATAATTACTTATAATCTTAATAATTTTGCTTCAATTTAATAAAAAAATTTATTATTTTATATTCTCATTTCTCAATTTTTTTCATAAATAAAAAATAACCACTTGACATGCAGTTGAAATAGTCTAAAGAATCAATTTAATATTGTACAAATGTAATGAACTAAAAAGTAAACACCTTTGGATATAATAATTATATGTTCCGATAAAAAATATATATTTGTTAAGCCGACCCCTCCGTTAACAAAATCCTGGCTCCGCGTCACAAAATCTAAAGTTAAAGCAAACAAAGTCACTCATTTTTAGTTGCAACTAATTCGAGCCGGCTCAAAAAAATTCCACCATTCCCCTTACGTCAACTGTATCAAGACAAGAAGGATCATAGAGGACTCCACAACTCTGGATTGGGTCACCCGATCCAGTTCCGGCCGGCGGCCCTTGAGGAATGTCCTTGGGAGCAGATTTCTCTGCTTCGCTTGTATTCTGTTGTTGTCGTGATTACATTGCTTTTTGTCTAATGGTTTGTACTGGGATTCCGTTTGGTTTCTCTCTGCCTAGTCCCAGACGGGACTTCTATGTCGACACTTGTGTTGGCTGTTTTTGCAGGGTGTCCTTAAGTCTGTAGCCAGGTGTGCTTTGTACAATAACTCGTGTCTCGGGTTTAGGTAGTTTGGTACGTTCCTGTATATTGCGATGTAATCTTTGCCTTCGGGTATAATGAATGAATTGCCTGTTTAAAAAAATAAATAAATTATATCAAGACATTATACAATACAACCCTATTTGGTTGTCTATGGGAAGAACTCCCCTCAAATTACCTTAAATTCATATAGTATGTACACAATAAAAAAAATGGACAAGAAATATTTATTTGCCTGTGAATTCATTTTCATACTATCATAGAGGATTCGTTAAAAAAATCAGTTAGATCGACATATATAATATCACCCATCTACAAAGAAAGTTATAGACAACCAATTTTTTTTTTTTTTATGACTTGCTCGAACAATCATATGCATACCTTGACTAATAATTAGAGAGTTGTATACAATTAACCATCGCTACATCTATACGGCAGTGTTAGCACGGTAGCTACCATATCCTGTATGTAGCACACAAGGTATGGTAGAGAAACATCAATAGCAAAAAATTGAACCCACCCACTATCTGATTCTTCTTTGGAGTCGGGATATTCCCATCCCGCTATATTTTTATGCCGTGTAACATCCTGTAGACTGTACAGCAAACCAGTTATTAGCCTGTTTGATTCTATAGTTCTATAATTCTCCTTTTCATGGAGTACTGAATTAATTAGGTACTGTATTCAATTTCACCCGTCACAAGTTTCAAGCCATGAGAGAGAGAGAGAGAGAGAGAGAGAGAGAGAGATCACAGTTGCTTAAACATTAAGGTCTCTCACGGGGTGAAACATTGACGAGTGACATCACACCTCTATGAGGAAAAAATAAAACTTTACACAAATCTAACCCACAAAATGTTGATGGGCTTTGGGTTAGATAGTCATGATCAACACATTAAAACCCAAAAGGGCTTGAAAAAAACACTATTAAGTGAAGAAAGATGTTTAAAAAAAGAGAAGCAGTACTAAAACTGCTTCATCTTAAAGTCATCTCTCTCAAAACAAATCATCAGGCACACGCACGCGCTCTCTCTCTCATCTGATCATCGACGTTAGAGAGCGAAAAACCACTTCTTCACAAGGAATCGTGAGTCCCATCTCATGATCGAACCCGAATTCTTCTTCAGAGCGTCGAAGCAGGCATTGGAATTGAGGATGGGCCAGGAACGAGATCGGGACGATGTATCTGCTCCGATTTTCTCCGACGTAGACTGCAAAATGACCCTTTGGCACGTCGAGAGGGAGGCTATCATGGTCATGGTCGTAGCCGCCGTGTCTCTTTCCCAAGCTGGAGCATCTCTTGAGGATTTGCTTGAGGACTGCTGCTTGTGGTAGTTTGTTTGATTTTCTAATGGCCATTTTTTGGGCTTTCAGAGAGTACTATTTGGGTTATGAAACTTGGGGAGACTATTGAGAGGAGAGTACTAGAGAGCGGTGGTGAGGGGATACCCGGGATAGAGGGTTGTGAAGGGTATTTATGAGGAAAGTTGAGAGGGAGAGGGTCATGTGGGGAGCAAAGGACAGACCACGGTTGTTTTTTGAGTGCCAGGACAATTGTGGGGGCCAACCCCACTGGTTTACCGCCCCTCTGTTGGCCCTCCGAAGGGCAACATGGACCCTCCCTCCCACACTTTGCCCTTCATATTGGTCAAGACCCACATGTATACCCCGATGGGAGATGCTATTAAGAGGAGGTGCTTGGCAGCAGTGTCGACGACTGGCCGATCTGATTGTTCATCTTGACAATCAACGATCGAATCTTGACCGAGTAATGAACGGTTTAGATTGTTATGTGCTCAGATTCAATTCAATCTGTCGGTGGCGCCGCTTGGAAGGGGTGCTTGGCAGCACCCTCGATACCATGGATTTTATGTCACTTTAATTGTTAGTATATGTTGAGCCCCCTTAATGATTCTGGTTTCTGGTTAATTAGATACTTCTAAACGTCATGCAGTTTCTGTGGGTGCTCGT